>OU892278.1:37080122-37795816 GCA_917834065.1 Ceutorhynchus assimilis | reverse complement strand
TAATCACATACAAAAAACGCTACCAAAATATTGGGAATTTCACTTTCTATGAGGCTTCAGGTCTTGTAATTTTCTCAGTGTTTTTAATCCTTTGCTATAAAAAAACAGGTCTTGTTGTTGATTGATATTAGTATATAAGATATTTACTTACTTGGTTAAAATGATAATTGTTGTGCAATAATTTTATATTTTCACTGGTGACGAGTTTGAGCAAACTGAAAGAAGCTTGTTATTATAAAATCCGATTTAAACTTCGAAGTATCACATACAAAAAACACCGCCAAACGTAAACGCTTATTCGGCAGTTTTTTTATCTGAAAAATATCAGGACCATTCGCAGAAGCCGCCCGAGAAAAACAACAACACATTTTAAAGATAATTTTTTAGTTTAAGGCGTAATTATTAAGTTAGATATTTGATATGTCCATTTTTATTTTAAAAAAGGTGACAAATTCAATCGATTTATCAAAATTTAAAAGAATAGATTTAAATTAGCATCGTTGACATTTTATGAGCCAATAACCCTATGCAATACAAAATTTAAGTGGATACATTGTTACCTGTAAAAGATGAGGATTCAATTTTTATTCTTTGTACAAAAAAACGCAGCATCCAGTACCAGTACTTTGAACCTGGATTTTCAAAGTTTAGTTTCTTGTGCGATAAGTGTCGGTTTCGAAAAACTGTAAGTACTATTTTTAAATATCTAAGTGATGTAGGATAAATCATGCCCTGAGACATATTTTGAATTAACACAAACCTCGATTATTGAATTATTTTTATTTTCCTTAACACATAAACATATTGTTTGTTTTTTAAAAATACAGACAACCCTGAGTACCTATTTTTTAATTTAATTCCAATAGTTTTTTTCGGAGCAACTTGAATTTACTTTTACACTTACATTTGCACAAAACTCAAATTTCTTTTTCTAAAATTTAGGTAGGTTCTTTAACCAATTTAAACTGGTTTTATTTTTTCATTTATTTTAAAACAAACCTCCATAAACAGCGAATTTTTAATTTTGTGTACAAAATGGTTCACCAGGAAGGAGATAACCTGAAACGTCATGGGATTGCTAAACATCTTCCAGGATCTGTAACCAATGTGGTGGGATTTTTAAAGCAGAGGGGGCTATCCAACACCACCCAAACACCCAGCCCCAAGAGAGCCTCCAAACGAAAGGCTGGAGATCCCGCCGCCCCCATGATGAAGCAAGCTAGACTTTTGCTGGTAAGTTGACATTAATCGAATTTTTTAAATTTAATTCAATTATTTTCAGGACTTTCAATATCAGCCACATGCCGGTGGTGTGAGAATTGCGATTTGGAGGCACCGATAAATCAATGGGTTGGTCATCTTCGGTGTCTCTAGCACCGAGCCAACACCTGGTGAAGCAGGAGGAAGACGTTAGTCTTGTCAAAACATCTTTCAAGAACCGAATTGAAACATAGCGGCTTTCATCAAAGCAGGACCCTATCAGCGTGAAGCACGTTTTGAAATTAGCTGTGGCATACCTATCCAGTATTAGGACGGACGGAGGACTGAATGATTTTATGACACAATTACCAGGATAGCAGAAAATGCGTATGCGAAAAAATAATTTAGAGCAAACAGTTAAATAGCGCAAGGATATGAGAAAACTAACTTCGCACATTCTTGAGCAACCGACCCACCGAATTCAGCAAACATGCGTACACGTAAACGAGAAGAAGGGGTTTTAGAACTGGTTTTTCCTTCAACAAATCACGGTAACTATGGAATAACATAATAGAGGACTAAAATATGACACAACCACTTTCAAGTTGAAACTGGAAGTAGCCTATAAGGGGCCCAAATAGCCTCATTAAAGTGCTAGAAAGATACCGGTTGCCACTACCACCCCCTGCTCATAAATAAATTTGGTCATTTGGGTTTTCAGGCATCCTGAACAAAAAGTTCACAGAATTCCAGGAAAAAGAAAGCGGTGTGTATCATTTCAATTGCAGTGTTATATACTAAACAATGTCTCTTACAGGCTGGACGCTCCAACAACTTTAAGCTCTAAATATAAGTATCAATAGGATCATAACCCTCTAAAAGCCTATTCATATCTGCCAGTACCAGGATAACCTGTAACGTCATGGGAGTTGCCGAACATCTGCAATCAATGTGGTGGAATTTTTAATTCATTTCATCCACAAATAACATGGGTTGAGGAAAAAAGTATGCGGAAATTTGGGATCTGTTTCTATTTAAATACTCAATATCTATTGAAAAAAAAAAATATTCAAGGGTGACGATAAAGACGTATTTCATTTTTATGATTATGAATATTGCTACAATTTAGATGGTAGTCGCACTCACAGTCCTATTAACCATATTGGCAATGATTGTTGAGAATAAAAATAAGCTTTAGTATAAACTATGTTTTATTCTCCTGAGAATGACAGAGATGAAGCCAACATTGATCTCTGTATACCACCAACTCACAGTCAAATAGCGCCAGCACACACTTAACATATCCTACAACTTTTATTTATGTTCCAAAATTGTATCAAGATTATTTTCATTTCAATAATTTTTGAAAAGAAACTTCTTAAACGGCTTTCTGCTATTTGAACGACAATGGAGAGTGATTTGAAAAACGCGTCACGGGCAAATTTCGTTACTCGAGAGAGAAGAAAGATGTAACGTAAAGGAACAGAGAAAGACAGCTATTGATTGACACAAACCAAGGATTATAAGCGTCGAGAGGAGTGCCCATTATTGACAAGCGCCGATATTGACGCAAACCAAGGATTATAAGCGTAAGGAGGATTGCCTATTATTGACAAGCGTTATTGGAAAAATAAAATCATTTCTGGCGAATTTCGAGGTTTTCCGGATATCTCTGGACAGCACTCGGAATTTTTGAAATATCAAAGCAGCATAATAATGAGCACAAAGTTGCACTATACTTTTTTCTGATTCAACAGACATCGGGTCTCTTTCCGTAGGATTCCAATACAGGATTCGAATAGGATTCAAAATAGCTAGTATTCGAATGATACCCAAGTCTACCAAAGTACCAAGTGTTATCACAGGAGTTTATTCAAAACATGCCACATTAGTAACAATTATCAAACTTCAAAATTGTATAACAGGAGACTTTCTCATTGAAATGAAGCATTACGTTGATAGACTTGATACTGTTTACAATGCCAATCCCCATTAAGTATACATGCCCCAGATGTAAGGGTGAAACTGATATACCTAATCGACTTTGTTTGCCTTGCGAATTTTCACAATTTGTTGAACAAAAAAGGATACCATCTCATTATTTTGCAAAACCCGAACGTAGAACCTAAATTATGAAGTTGTAAATTTTCTGCTAAATAAAACTTTTGTTATTATATTTTTCTGCTTTTTATTTATGACCTCTAGACTAGGTTAGGCTATAATAATTTAAACAAAATTCAACGAGAGCATTGTGCTCAATATTAGGATAGGTCATCGAATACTATATTGTTAAGCTTTTTTAAGTCGACACTTTCCGTATGGGGAGCAAAAGAAGGAAGGATACGTTAAAAAACAGGTGTGAGATCAGGTGACCATTGACGTACAATCGTAGGGAGTCACACCAACTCATATTGGAGTATCAGCTAGGGGATTCTTATCTTGTCACAAGTCGCTATGGCTCGCTAGCTGTCATTCGATACCTATTTCGATATCGGATGGAGAGTGATTCATATGTATTATTGTCGAATTTCGTATCGACATCAAATAGACGGTGGTATGAAAAACGAGAGAAAAATCGACCTTCAAATTTGAATGATAGATGATAGATTATGTTTATTATTTTATAATTTATTTTTCGCTTCAATTCAAACTATTTTTACTTCCAAAGATTCCTTTCGCGTTGAAAATAATTTCAATTTTTAATTATTATGTTGCAACGAAATCTTAAGACAGCACCGTCAACAGCAAAACCTTCACTTTAGACGCACGACTCGTAGGGTAGGAGAAACTTGATTTACATTTTTCTTCTCGTCTCTCAACTCCACACTCCCGTCTTCCTTATGTGAGAATGACCGCGTTCACCAGCACTCAACATGTTGAGTGATTAGTCAGCGGCTTTGTTGAAAAAGATGAAATATAACGAAGGATTACATACACAAACGACAAACATAAAACATAAACACAACACATGACACCACAACTTGTCACTTCAAAATAAAAAAGGATAGCCAATTATTCGAACAAAGATCAGCAAATCGAAAAGCCGAAACGGGACCTCTTACTTACGTCAGAGAGTCGATCCGAACTAGCATAAGAATCAGCAATTCGACATCGAATTGGTCTTAAGAATTCCGCAGGATAATAAATGATGGACTGTATACACATGCAATTTAATTCATTTTACCTACTTATCAATAACTGATAGACTGTGCCTGACTCATCCATATAATATTATAGGTCCTGCAAAATATTAATGAAACCGAACAAACACACTGCATACATAAAACGTCCATTTTATGTCATATTCACGTTCATACGTCCATATGACCTATTCACTGATCTCGAAAATAAATGGATAAACAAAGAACGCTACTAATGCTGATAATTCACGAGGTCAAAATCTAAACAAAAACAACTGACTGGGACAGCTGTGAGCATGCGCAGTAGATACATGTATTGTGCGTACACAAAATCTGGCCAATGAAAATGAAGGAATTTCGAAACTTAGAACAGTTGTTCGAAAGATAAGACATTGCGCAGGCGTAAGGCTGTTCCGTTGCACAACTGTTCGTAGAATATTGACCCCAAACTTTCGCACAAATTATGCAAATCAAGCCGTATGAATTGTTTATCCATTTATTTTTTAGATCAGTGGACCTATTCAGAACGTACATAAGACGTACATTTTAGTAAAAAAATTCATATTACGTACATTTACATCCACCATTTTGGTTTTATGTTAAAGTGTAAAATACAAACAGGTCACTGTTTATTTATTTAATTCCTCGTGTCTAAGTTTAACTTTGTTTGAATCTCTGTTAATCCTAGTAATTCAAATCATTGGCTTAGAAAATCGTGTGTTTATTTTAGTGGCATGTAGACGTAATAATTAGAAATTGATAAAAAAATTTCTTGCCTCGACTGGAATATAAACCCAGGACCCCTGAATTTCCAGTGCAACGCTCTAACCAACTAAGCTACCAGGAGCTGTTTCATTTCTACCTTTTCGAATGTCGATCAAATCTGGAACGCGAAATAAATGAAAAATAGTATAGAAGGACTAACCACACAGCGTTTTTATGCCTAGGGAGTTTATCGATACCGTGGGAAAAATCTAGATCGACGATGCATTTGATCTGAAATTTCGGGGTTTGACCCGAACCAAACCCAAATTTTTGGGGAGTTTCCCGGAATTCGACCGCAGCTCCTTATCTCATGCTATCATCCTCAAAACACAGTTATCGTCCCGCCATCGAGCGTCATCTTCGTCGTCGTCTCGTCATCGATCGATTGCAAAAATTCTAGCCGGGGAATCGAGTCCTCAGACCATCACACCAAAATCCAGCACAGTAGACAAGGCACTAGATCCTTGAGTAATTATTGATAAAAAATGTTTGTAAGTAAAGTCTATACCAAGTCACTTGGACTAGCATAAAAACTAACTAAATCCCGACATCCATCGGCTTTTTCTTTGTCAAACATGGGCGGCGTAATTTCAAAAAACAGTACTAAAATTAATAATCAATAGACAGTATGTCAATCAATCATGATCGGCAATGGCCAATCAGATCTATTGAGTCCACGTTTACTGGTATCGAACGTGTACATGGAGGATGAAGCCAATCAGATAATATACCTATCCATTCTTACTTGTCTGGCTTCCAACGGGTACGAGGATCAATCAGTATAAATTTTGCTATATTTTTCAATATGTGATGCAGTATATTGACCATACGTTTATTTTAGGCTTGGTCCAAGTAACTTCGTATAGACTATAAAACGTTCTAACTATACAGGTCCAGAGACAATTATAAGTGTGTAGACAGCTATACAGGTCCAGAGACAGGTCCGATACAGCTTTTCGAGACAGATCTGTCTACACAGACTGCTTTTCGAGACAGCTTTTCGAGACAGGTCTGTCTACATAGACTCCTTTTCGAGACAGGTCTGTCTACACAGACAGCTTTTCGAGACAGGTCTGTCTACACAGGCAGCTTTTCGAGACAGGTCTGTCTATACAGACAGCTTTTCGAGACAGGTCTGTCTACACAGACAGCTTTTCGAGACAGGTCTGTCTACACAGATAGCTTTTCGAGACAGGTTAGTAGTAACGGGGGCACCTGAGCCTGAGAAATTTTTCGATACCGTGGAAAAATCTCTAAATCGGCGGCGCCTTTGATCTGAAACAGCTATACAGGTCTAGAGATAGGGTTGTATACACCTATACAGGGCTAGAGACAGGCCTGTATACAGCACTGGTAAGCAAGGGTTAGTTTGGGTTAGTTATAGGTTAGCATAGGACCCCCCACGTCGTTGGGTCAGTTACGAATCTTCCCTAACTGACCCAACGACGTGGGGGGTCCTATGCTAACCTATAACTAACCCAAACTAACCCTTGCTTACCAGTGCTGTATACAGGCCTGTCTCTAGCCCTGTATAGGTGTATACAACCCTATCTCTAGACCTGTATAGCTGTTTCAGATCAAAGGCGCCGCCGATTTAGAGATTTTTCCACGGTATCGAAAAATTTCTCAGGCTCAGGTGCCCCCGTTACTACTAACCTGTCTCGAAAAGCTATCTGTGTAGACAGACCTGTCTCGAAAAGCTGTCTGTGTAGACAGACCTGTCTCGAAAAGCTGTCTGTATAGACAGACCTGTCTCGAAAAGCTGCCTGTGTAGACAGACCTGTCTCGAAAAGCTGTCTGTGTAGACAGACCTGTCTCGAAAAGGAGTCTATGTAGACAGACCTGTCTCGAAAAGCTGTCTCGAAAAGCAGTCTGTGTAGACAGATCTGTCTCGAAAAGCTGTATCGGACCTGTCTCTGGACCTGTATAGCTGTCTACACACTTATAATTGTCTCTGGACCTGTATAGTTAGAACGTTTTATAGTCTATACGAAGTTACTTGGACCAAGCCTAAAATAAACGTATGGTCAATATACTGCATCACATATTGAAAAATATAGCAAAATTTATACTGATTGATCCTCGTACCCGTTGGAAGCCAGACAAGTAAGAATGGATAGGTATATTATCTGATTGGCTTCATCCTCCATGTACACGTTCGATACCAGTAAACGTGGACTCAATAGATCTGATTGGCCATTGCCGATCATGATTGATTGACATACTGTCTATTGATTATTAATTTTAGTACTGTTTTTTGAAATTACGCCGCCCATGTTTGACAAAGAAAAAGCCGATGGATGTCGGGATTTAGTTAGTTTTTATGCTAGTCCAAGTGACTTGGTATAGACTTTACTTACAAACATTTTTTATCAATAATTACTCAAGGATCTAGTGCCTTGTCTACTGTGCTGGATTTTGGTGTGATGGTCTGAGGACTCGATTCCCCGGCTAGAATTTTTGCAATCGATCGATGACGAGACGACGACGAAGATGACGCTCGATGGCGGGACGATAACTGTGTTTTGAGGATGATAGCATGAGATAAGGAGCTGCGGTCGAATTCCGGGAAACTCCCCAAAAATTTGGGTTTGGTTCGGGTCAAACCCCGAAATTTCAGATCAAATGCATCGTCGATCTAGATTTTTCCCACGGTATCGATAAACTCCCTAGGCATAAAAACGCTGTGTGGTTAGTCCTTCTATACTATTTTTCATTTATTTCGCGTTCCAGATTTGATCGACATTCGAAAAGGTAGAAATGAAACAGCTCCTGGTAGCTTAGTTGGTTAGAGCGTTGCACTGGAAATTCAGGGGTCCTGGGTTTATATTCCAGTCGAGGCAAGAAATTTTTTTATCAATTTCTAATTATTACGTCTACATGCCACTAAAATAAACACACGATTTTCTAAGCCAATGATTTGAATTACTAGGATTAACAGAGATTCAAACAAAGTTAAACTTAGACACGAGGAATTAAATAAATAAACAGTGACCTGTTTGTATTTTACACTTTAACATAAAACCAAAATGGTGGATGTAAATGTACGTAATATGAATTTTTTTACTAAAATGTACGTCTTATGTACGTTCTGAATAGGTCCACTGATCTAAAAAATAAATGGATAAACAATTCATACGGCTTGATTTGCATAATTTGTGC
Source organism: Ceutorhynchus assimilis (assembly GCA_917834065.1). Taxonomy (NCBI): domain Eukaryota; kingdom Metazoa; phylum Arthropoda; class Insecta; order Coleoptera; family Curculionidae; genus Ceutorhynchus; species Ceutorhynchus assimilis. Next base: position 37,787,549 of record OU892278.1, on the reverse strand, counting down.
GAAAGTTTGGGGTCAATATTCTACGAACAGTTGTGCAACGGAACAGCCTTACGCCTGCGCAATGTCTTATCTTTCGAACAACTGTTCTAAGTTTCGAAATTCCTTCATTTTCATTGGCCAGATTTTGTGTACGCACAATACATGTATCTACTGCGCATGCTCACAGCTGTCCCAGTCAGTTGTTTTTGTTTAGATTTTGACCTCGTGAATTATCAGCATTAGTAGCGTTCTTTGTTTATCCATTTATTTTCGAGATCAGTGAATAGGTCATATGGACGTATGAACGTGAATATGACATAAAATGGACGTTTTATGTATGCAGTGTGTTTGTTCGGTTTCATTAATATTTTGCAGGACCTATAATATTATATGGATGAGTCAGGCACAGTCTATCAGTTATTGATAAGTAGGTAAAATGAATTAAATTGCATGTGTATACAGTCCATCATTTATTATCCTGCGGAATTCTTAAGACCAATTCGATGTCGAATTGCTGATTCTTATGCTAGTTCGGATCGACTCTCTGACGTAAGTAAGAGGTCCCGTTTCGGCTTTTCGATTTGCTGATCTTTGTTCGAATAATTGGCTATCCTTTTTTATTTTGAAGTGACAAGTTGTGGTGTCATGTGTTGTGTTTATGTTTTATGTTTGTCGTTTGTGTATGTAATCCTTCGTTATATTTCATCTTTTTCAACAAAGCCGCTGACTAATCACTCAACATGTTGAGTGCTGGTGAACGCGGTCATTCTCACATAAGGAAGACGGGAGTGTGGAGTTGAGAGACGAGAAGAAAAATGTAAATCAAGTTTCTCCTACCCTACGAGTCGTGCGTCTAAAGTGAAGGTTTTGCTGTTGACGGTGCTGTCTTAAGATTTCGTTGCAACATAATAATTAAAAATTGAAATTATTTTCAACGCGAAAGGAATCTTTGGAAGTAAAAATAGTTTGAATTGAAGCGAAAAATAAATTATAAAATAATAAACATAATCTATCATCTATCATTCAAATTTGAAGGTCGATTTTTCTCTCGTTTTTCATACCACCGTCTATTTGATGTCGATACGAAATTCGACAATAATACATATGAATCACTCTCCATCCGATATCGAAATAGGTATCGAATGACAGCTAGCGAGCCATAGCGACTTGTGACAAGATAAGAATCCCCTAGCTGATACTCCAATATGAGTTGGTGTGACTCCCTACGATTGTACGTCAATGGTCACCTGATCTCACACCTGTTTTTTAACGTATCCTTCCTTCTTTTGCTCCCCATACGGAAAGTGTCGACTTAAAAAAGCTTAACAATATAGTATTCGATGACCTATCCTAATATTGAGCACAATGCTCTCGTTGAATTTTGTTTAAATTATTATAGCCTAACCTAGTCTAGAGGTCATAAATAAAAAGCAGAAAAATATAATAACAAAAGTTTTATTTAGCAGAAAATTTACAACTTCATAATTTAGGTTCTACGTTCGGGTTTTGCAAAATAATGAGATGGTATCCTTTTTTGTTCAACAAATTGTGAAAATTCGCAAGGCAAACAAAGTCGATTAGGTATATCAGTTTCACCCTTACATCTGGGGCATGTATACTTAATGGGGATTGGCATTGTAAACAGTATCAAGTCTATCAACGTAATGCTTCATTTCAATGAGAAAGTCTCCTGTTATACAATTTTGAAGTTTGATAATTGTTACTAATGTGGCATGTTTTGAATAAACTCCTGTGATAACACTTGGTACTTTGGTAGACTTGGGTATCATTCGAATACTAGCTATTTTGAATCCTATTCGAATCCTGTATTGGAATCCTACGGAAAGAGACCCGATGTCTGTTGAATCAGAAAAAAGTATAGTGCAACTTTGTGCTCATTATTATGCTGCTTTGATATTTCAAAAATTCCGAGTGCTGTCCAGAGATATCCGGAAAACCTCGAAATTCGCCAGAAATGATTTTATTTTTCCAATAACGCTTGTCAATAATAGGCAATCCTCCTTACGCTTATAATCCTTGGTTTGCGTCAATATCGGCGCTTGTCAATAATGGGCACTCCTCTCGACGCTTATAATCCTTGGTTTGTGTCAATCAATAGCTGTCTTTCTCTGTTCCTTTACGTTACATCTTTCTTCTCTCTCGAGTAACGAAATTTGCCCGTGACGCGTTTTTCAAATCACTCTCCATTGTCGTTCAAATAGCAGAAAGCCGTTTAAGAAGTTTCTTTTCAAAAATTATTGAAATGAAAATAATCTTGATACAATTTTGGAACATAAATAAAAGTTGTAGGATATGTTAAGTGTGTGCTGGCGCTATTTGACTGTGAGTTGGTGGTATACAGAGATCAATGTTGGCTTCATCTCTGTCATTCTCAGGAGAATAAAACATAGTTTATACTAAAGCTTATTTTTATTCTCAACAATCATTGCCAATATGGTTAATAGGACTGTGAGTGCGACTACCATCTAAATTGTAGCAATATTCATAATCATAAAAATGAAATACGTCTTTATCGTCACCCTTGAATATTTTTTTTTTTTCAATAGATATTGAGTATTTAAATAGAAACAGATCCCAAATTTCCGCATACTTTTTTCCTCAACCCATGTTATTTGTGGATGAAATGAATTAAAAATTCCACCACATTGATTGCAGATGTTCGGCAACTCCCATGACGTTACAGGTTATCCTGGTACTGGCAGATATGAATAGGCTTTTAGAGGGTTATGATCCTATTGATACTTATATTTAGAGCTTAAAGTTGTTGGAGCGTCCAGCCTGTAAGAGACATTGTTTAGTATATAACACTGCAATTGAAATGATACACACCGCTTTCTTTTTCCTGGAATTCTGTGAACTTTTTGTTCAGGATGCCTGAAAACCCAAATGACCAAATTTATTTATGAGCAGGGGGTGGTAGTGGCAACCGGTATCTTTCTAGCACTTTAATGAGGCTATTTGGGCCCCTTATAGGCTACTTCCAGTTTCAACTTGAAAGTGGTTGTGTCATATTTTAGTCCTCTATTATGTTATTCCATAGTTACCGTGATTTGTTGAAGGAAAAACCAGTTCTAAAACCCCTTCTTCTCGTTTACGTGTACGCATGTTTGCTGAATTCGGTGGGTCGGTTGCTCAAGAATGTGCGAAGTTAGTTTTCTCATATCCTTGCGCTATTTAACTGTTTGCTCTAAATTATTTTTTCGCATACGCATTTTCTGCTATCCTGGTAATTGTGTCATAAAATCATTCAGTCCTCCGTCCGTCCTAATACTGGATAGGTATGCCACAGCTAATTTCAAAACGTGCTTCACGCTGATAGGGTCCTGCTTTGATGAAAGCCGCTATGTTTCAATTCGGTTCTTGAAAGATGTTTTGACAAGACTAACGTCTTCCTCCTGCTTCACCAGGTGTTGGCTCGGTGCTAGAGACACCGAAGATGACCAACCCATTGATTTATCGGTGCCTCCAAATCGCAATTCTCACACCACCGGCATGTGGCTGATATTGAAAGTCCTGAAAATAATTGAATTAAATTTAAAAAATTCGATTAATGTCAACTTACCAGCAAAAGTCTAGCTTGCTTCATCATGGGGGCGGCGGGATCTCCAGCCTTTCGTTTGGAGGCTCTCTTGGGGCTGGGTGTTTGGGTGGTGTTGGATAGCCCCCTCTGCTTTAAAAATCCCACCACATTGGTTACAGATCCTGGAAGATGTTTAGCAATCCCATGACGTTTCAGGTTATCTCCTTCCTGGTGAACCATTTTGTACACAAAATTAAAAATTCGCTGTTTATGGAGGTTTGTTTTAAAATAAATGAAAAAATAAAACCAGTTTAAATTGGTTAAAGAACCTACCTAAATTTTAGAAAAAGAAATTTGAGTTTTGTGCAAATGTAAGTGTAAAAGTAAATTCAAGTTGCTCCGAAAAAAACTATTGGAATTAAATTAAAAAATAGGTACTCAGGGTTGTCTGTATTTTTAAAAAACAAACAATATGTTTATGTGTTAAGGAAAATAAAAATAATTCAATAATCGAGGTTTGTGTTAATTCAAAATATGTCTCAGGGCATGATTTATCCTACATCACTTAGATATTTAAAAATAGTACTTACAGTTTTTCGAAACCGACACTTATCGCACAAGAAACTAAACTTTGAAAATCCAGGTTCAAAGTACTGGTACTGGATGCTGCGTTTTTTGTACAAAGAATAAAAATTGAATCCTCATCTTTTACAGGTAACAATGTATCCACTTAAATTTTGTATTGCATAGGGTTATTGGCTCATAAAATGTCAACGATGCTAATTTAAATCTATTCTTTTAAATTTTGATAAATCGATTGAATTTGTCACCTTTTTTAAAATAAAAATGGACATATCAAATATCTAACTTAATAATTACGCCTTAAACTAAAAAATTATCTTTAAAATGTGTTGTTGTTTTTCTCGGGCGGCTTCTGCGAATGGTCCTGATATTTTTCAGATAAAAAAACTGCCGAATAAGCGTTTACGTTTGGCGGTGTTTTTTGTATGTGATACTTCGAAGTTTAAATCGGATTTTATAATAACAAGCTTCTTTCAGTTTGCTCAAACTCGTCACCAGTGAAAAATATAAAATTATTGCACAACAATTATCATTTTAACCAAGTAAGTAAATATCTTATATACTAATATCAATCAACAACAAGACCTGTTTTTTTATAGCAAAGGATTAAAAACACTGAGAAAATTACAAGACCTGAAGCCTCATAGAAAGTGAAATTCCCAATATTTTGGTAGCGTTTTTTGTATGTGATTACTTCGAAGTTTAAATCGGATTTTATAATAACTAAGCTCTTTTAGTCTTGTTTGAGACTCGTCAACAACAATTAAATTATTGCACAACAATTATCATTTTAACCAAGTAAGTGAATATCTTATATACTTACTAATATCGATACAATTATGAATATTTTAGATATGGATTTGAAATCAATCAACAAGGCCTGTCTTTTTATAACAAAGGATCAAAAACACTGAGAAAATTATAAGACCTGGTATAAAGTGAAAGTTCCCAATATTTTCTACGATAGAGACCTCAAAATAATTGCAAATCTTTACTGGAACCAATAAACTATACAAATTAAGGTAGATCATAAAACTATTGTACAGAAATTATTATTTTAACCTAGTAAGTAAATATCTTATATACTTAGGTAATCGATACAATTGTGGCATATTTTTAGCTATGGATTTGAAATACTCGTTGAATTTGACGACAACGCAGTGTTTCTCCCAAGACGTACCACCAAAATGATTAGATCATTAAGCAGTTTATTGATGGAAAATATTCGCTTTTTGAAATCGTTGTCTTAAAAAATGTATGTTTTTAATTAAAAAAAAACGAGGCCCCTTTCCCATCAAATGTTGGTTCCAACCAAGGATAATACACACTACTACTACAGGATAGCCTATCCTCATAAGGCCTGTGTGGAACAAATCCACTCTCTCCCCAACGTTAAATCACCAGTTGTGACGTAAGCAGCATGTTATTTCTCACCTTGAAGTAGGTTGTTTAAACAGCTGATGGCTTAGTTATGGCGTCGTAAATGGTAACACACGAGGTCAATAAGCAATCCTGTAGGTGTGTTTCATCCTTGAGTTCGAACACCCTCTACCAGGTACAACATGAAGCTAGCTGCTGGACCCTCATAGTTACGTCACCACCACAGCATCCTGTTATAAGACACATCAAACTTGACACATGTACTCTAAATGGCGCCACGGACGTGACCCAGGTCGCTATGACGTCATCACAGAACCCGAACCATGAATCGAACTTTGCACTATGTACTCTAAATGGCGCCACGGACCCGCACTGACGTAACCCACGTGACCCAGGTCGCTATGACGTCATCACAGAACCATGAAACGAACTTCGCACTATGTACTCTAAATGGCGCCACGAACGTGACCCAGGTCGCTATGACGTCATCACAGAACCTGAACCCTGAATCAAACTTTGCACTATGTACTCTAAATGACTCCACGGACGTGACCCAGGTCGCTATGACGTCATCACAGAACCCGAATCCTGAATCAAACTTTGCACTATGTACTCTAAATGACTCCACGGACGTGACCCAGGTCGCTATGACGTCATCACAGAACCCGGAACGACTCAAAACTCCCGCTATGACGTCACGACGTTTGACAGGTGACGTTTGACAGGTGACGTTTGACAGATGACGTTTGACAGGTGACGGTTGACAAAATGGCGGGAAAACATTTCCCCCCACCCCTTTTTCTGGTACCCATATTAAAATCCGGGGGCCCCTTTTTGGGGGGCGCAGCCCTGCGGGCCCCTTTTTGGGGGGCGGAGCCCTGTGGGTCCCAACTACAGCATCCTGTATTACGAACTTCACACTATGTACGCTAGATGGCGCCATGACGTTTGACAAGATGGCGCCGACGATGCATCCACCTTCATGTCAACGGCGGCGCATCCACCACGTGTCAAGAATGAAAGATTGAGGTTATGGTCGGATTTTTGTAGTCATACCCCCTTTGACTATCTACTCTAGGGATATTTTTTTTCAAATCTAGGTATTTTCACATCCCATCAGTTGGCAACACTGGACCTGATAGGTCGAAACGCGTCTGTGGATGGAATAGCAGAGAAATTTATTCCAAAAATTTTCTCAATTTTTTTTTAAATAAAACATACACTAAAACTCAATAGAAATCCACAAAAGAGCATACATTTTATACATACATAAAAATGACCTTCACACTTGCGAAAATATACACCGGTGGCGTATGTACGGGGAGCATTTATTCATTCCGTAAATGTATATGGCACCTAGCACAATCGCATTGATCAGATTTAAAATTTAAACCAATTAAACTTCGAGTGCCATACGCGTGTACGGAATGTAAATCAGTGCCATATGCACTTACGGATTGTAATATACCTAGTTATGCGTTATGCACAGGCAAAATCATGTCTCCAGCGGCCAAATATCCTGTTTTATTTTTATGATTGTCGGGCTTACATAGGTAGGTCATAGAAGTAAGTTCGGCGTTCCATCCTATCTTTCGATTTTCTCAAAAATGTTTCGAACAAGAAATTGGCAGTTATTGCTTTGCCGACATTATTTTAATCAAATCTCTTGTAGTTATTTCGGTGTTTGAAATCGCCATGGATGCTGCGACAACGTTGCTACCTTTGAATTATAAATATGTTGAACAGAGTTCTGGAAAATATAGAGCAAACCTAATGACTGAAAATGACGCTAGAAGATGGGTGGAAGAATTTGTGTCTTTAACAAATTCACCATGACCATCAACTTCTAGAATGTTGTTGATCTAATGCTTTATAAAAATAGCGAATTTTGCACTTCTAGGCTGTGCTTCTAGTTCACTAATTTTGTATAAAGTGTTCTTGTTTTGTTATATTATTCAATAAACATATTGACGCTTTCCGCTCTCGCTCTGATACTGTATATTTTCTTTGCTCACCGAAACTTAGATTGATACACCGCATGTTTGTAATGTAATGTAAAATAGATACCTATAGTTGAAGAATAATTAATAGTTGGGGAGCTGGCGTCAAAAACATGCAAGAGTTTTCGCAAGGCGGATATTTTCAAAATAGGTCGTACTTTAGTGCTAGAATGCTAGTGTACAGTCAGCACTCACAGTTCCGGGACAGCTGGCTCTGGGACGCGGGCAAAGTTGTAATTTTAAGAAGCATCTAAACTGTTTTCTCAAAGCTCAAAATTTATAGAAATTTTGCACATTATCTGTTTGAAGGTCACAGATAACGTATGTAAATCACCATGCAATCAATAGAACCATGAACAACCTATAGGGTTGTTCATGGTTCTATTGATTGCTCGTATATTTTGGCGAAACTTAATTTTCATGTGCCTCCTAGGACTTTGCGTGGACACAAAACTTTTGAAGTCAATCAACATCGTACTCGTTATGGCCAAAATGCGGCAATTGATAGAATGATGAAAAATTTTAATGAATTGCAAATGAAGTTACAAGTTGACTTATTTAGTGTATCCGAAATGAAACTAAAGAATTGTCTGAAACAACTGTGATATTATAGGTAAATTTTCAAAAAAAGCAGGGAAAAAATGTAAAGATGGGAATCTTAAATTTGGAAGTTGTATAGGTCTTTTTTATATTTTATATGTTTTATATTTTATATTTATTACTTTATATTTTTTTTTTTTTTTTATATTTTGTTGGCAGATGTGATAGTCCAATTTGTAGATGTTTCATATAGTATATATTAAATTGTTTAATTGTTAGAATCAGCTTTAAAGCTGTAAAGTTGTATAATGGTTTACCGTTAATAAATAAATAAATAAATAAATAAATAAATAAATAAATCGTCAGACGTCTAGTTCGTTGCAAAAAGGGGGTCAGACGTCCTCAAAGTTTTTATTTTATGGCATTTTCTTCGGTGTCCTGTCAAAATATATTTTTGCAGGTATTTGACAAATATATTTGAAGAAAATGCCATAAAATAAAAACTTTGAGGACGTCTGACCCCCTTTTTGCAACGAACTAGACGTCTGACGATTCACATACGTTATCTGTGACCTTCAAATAGATAATGTGCAAAATTTCTATAAATTTTGAGCTTTGAGAAAACAGTTTAGATGCTTCTTAAAATTACAACTTTCCCCGCGTCCCAGAGCCAGCTGTCCCGGAACTGTGAGTGCTGACTGTACACTAGCATTCTAGCACTAAAGTACGACCTATTTTGAAAATATCCGCCTTGCGAAAACTCTTGCATGTTTTTGGCGCCACCTCCTGGACTATAACGCTTAACTCGTTTTCAGCTTAACAAATTTTCTGCTGCAATAACTAGGTATGACTGGATGACATTCCGTAAGTGCATATGGCACTGATTTACATTCCGTACGCGCGTATGGCACTCGAAGTTTAATTGATTTACATTTTAAATCTGACCAATGGGATTGTGCTAGGTGCCATATACATGTACGGAATGAATAAATGCGTACGTTGACAGGACCCCCCCCCCCCCCGTGCCTTGCCCCTCCCCGGTCCCGCTGGCTGGCGGCGCCCATGCTCTGTCATACTCCGTAGGTTCGTTGGACAGAGTATAGTTTATTTTACAATATTCACTGATCACTTTCACATAACTGTATTCAACCAATCTCTGACTACAACTTACAAACTACTCGCTTTATATACAAAACCCTTCAGTCAGGTATCGAGAATTTGCATTAACCTTCGACATAAACTATTGTTTATTTAAATTAGATAAATAAGAAACGAGCTCTTGGATACTCGCGCTAGGCTCGTAATAGTGGTGTGTCAGCTTCTCTGCATCATAATATAGTTTCGAAGTTTCGTAATACTACCCCCGTCTAAAATCAGATTATCCCGATCTGACCATTTATTTTCCTGTTAACCCTGCTTCGCCCTGTCTGTTAAGACGCAGCACCTTCTTATCTACGTCTTAAAACTCAATTTAAATCTATAATAATTTCATCTATCATTCTCCGTCTCCCTACCGGCAGCCATACATGCTTTTCAGAGTCCTCACAACCTGGTCTTCGGAAATAATGTCCTCTAGATCTTTTTTCCTGGTCATACTCGTAATCATCTTCAATTTACCTTTCATCTACCCATATGCTCAACATATCTATGCCTGTCAATTAAATGCCGTCCAGGATGCCTTCCTGTCCATCCAAGTATACCCTGACCCCTCTCTGGTTCTTCTTCCCATGGATTGGCGGCGACTGGCCGCTCAAGAACTGAAGAGTGGACCTTTTGGTCCTGCAGCTTTGTCTATGCCTACGCGGAATTTTAGTAGGTATCTATAGAGCGCCTGTTTCAGAGATAATATTGACTTTCTATATCACTCAGTTGTTCTCCTAACTGGATTTTTCTTTACCTCTATGTTGACGATCTATTGCTGGTTTCCTTAAGGTTTTAAAACGGTTCTGATGTCACTTCTATCCTCTAATTTATCACTTCTAACCGGACCTCCATTTTGATCCTTCTCAAATCCAAGGCTTCTAAGGAACTCTTTCACTCTTATCAATTCAGTTTACCAGGACGATGTTTGATTTGGAAATCGTACTATTACAACTTCTCCATTGAAGGCAGAGATAAACACCAGAAGGAGAGCTCGATCTCAGCCGTACTCAACAATCACGCCTACATGTCCTCTTCTTCTGCGGCGGTGACATTCGATGGTCCATTTCAAGTTCCTTTGATTGATTTCGACATCAAACGTTCGCTTTCCTGCTAGGAGTTGCCTCATTGTCTTAAATTTCTCCTCTTAGGCTGCTTCGATTTCCGGGGCTTTAATTAAAGCGTCGCTGGCACTATATGGTTTTGTTATGAGCAGCAGTCTCTAATTCCATTGATGGAAGGTTCAGCCGTTCGGCCGCTATGTTCTCGCATTTGGGCTGTTGCTTCATGGTAGGCCAAATTAACCAGACGGCGGATATAAATTCTGGTAAACTTTCTACAGTTTTCTTGTTCTTAGCAGTGCCTATTGAAAAATGTCGGTGTTGATCTTGATCATAGTTTGGTTGATAAGCTGGCGGAAGTGTCTCCAATAATAGGTCTAAATCAGGGCGACGTAATGCTAAAATTAAGTCAGTAGCTATACTATCACAGGAGCTTCAACCACTAGCCATTACATTTTAAATTTTTTTCTAAACACTATCCATTTCTTGGCGGAAAGTTTCAACTTCTTGACGAACAATTCCAAATTCCTGATATACAACTTAACTTCTTCACGTAATGCTTCCATTGCATTCTACATCTTATCATCCTACAATTTCAGGATTTTCTCGAGTTTGGTTTGTTCCTCAGAGATTACGGTATGAATCCAATATGGCTAAAATTTTGGTGATGAAGTCGGTCCTGGTCCTATTCTTGTTATCTTCGCGTTCCTTCTTCTTGTCTTCGGGCGGGCTTTTTCTTCTTGCCTTTTTTTCTGTCATCAAAGTATCCACTATTCCTCTTCCTCTTGTGGATGTAATTCTATCGTACTTACCTTTCTTATATTTGAACGAACGCAATTTCGTAACGATATACAGTGGATTAAATACAAAATAATCAATGGCATGGCAGTTTTACAGAAGATTGTCCTCATAGAAGAGACTCCACTTTTTAAAAAAATCAACCAATAAATTGTCAACTAGAGCAACCACATTCATAACTTTCGGTATTCTAGAAACAGCTCTATTAATTCAAAGTATTAAACTTTGGCGGGAAATTTTAGGTGCATGATGGTACAACTTATCTAATATAGGTACATAGAGACGTGAAGAATGAAGGAAGAATGCGTTCTGACTAGGTTTTCTACGCAAATGGCAAAATCGCCAGATCTTCTCCGTATATTAGACGTGAAGAATGCGTTCACTCAGTTTTCTACGCAGATGGTAAAATCGTGGTCTCTCCGTATATTTGGCAAGCTGTAATTTCTTCAGCAGAAAATGCAATTTCGCGGGCTGTCACAATTATTCTAGATTTCACACAAAGCTGTATATCCACCTGAGGACTGGGACACAGATTAGATTTTTTTAAATTTTTTTAAATTTTTATAAAAAAATCGAAATCAATCCATGAACCAATCTGATGTGATTCACCTACCGGACGATGAGAAGACATTAAATTTCCAAAAAAGAACTCAAGGACATATTCGAAGAAGATTCATGTCAAACCACCACCAAACTTCTAGAACACAATATAGACTTTACGGTTAAGGCGTTATTATTAAATCCCTACTTTCCAAGTAACGGTTGTCAGACCCATTGTCACGTACGCCTCGTTGGTATGGAGGCCAAAGACTGAGCAAATTACTGCGAAGAATAGTCTATGTAAAGGCTAATCTGTCTAGGAATAACAGGAGCTATGCCAACCTGTCCCACCGTAGCCTTAGATGCACTGCTAAACATGCCTCCTCTGAGTGTGAAAAAAGGGGCAAAAATAGATGCCTATTAGCTATTCCAAACAAAAAGGTTTAAACCTGGTGGTGATCTAAATGGCCACTTACGCATCCTCCAATCTACAAAGCTCGAGTGCCAAAACGCCAATCATGGAAAAACTCTAAGCTAACGCAAGCGGACAACGCATAATTGTGGTACACTGATGGTTCGGAAGGAGTCGGTCTGGGAATAACTGGATTAACATTTAAACTCTCCTTAGCAATATTTCAAGCTCAGGTACTGGCCATAAACATCTGTGCCCAAGAGTGTCTTAAAAGAGGCCTTTCAAGAGAGCACATACTGTCTGCGGTATTGCCTTATCCTCTTCTTGTTTTTCTTTCTGACTCCGCTCTTCTTGTTGATCGCTCTCATACTTAACTTTTCCCTTGTATTCGAAAAATACTTTCTGACTACACATACTGTCCGACATTCAAGCGGCTCTAAAGGCTCTAGGAGCCGCATCAAGTGCAATTCGCAGCTAAGTTTGGGAAAGTAAAAATATCCTTAAGTATCTGGCTGTGAGGAACATTGTAACCACATAGGACACCAGGGCATAGAGGGTAACGAGGAGACAGACCTCCTCTCCTTTTCAAGGCCCAGAGCGTTTCTATGGACTAATATAATAAGCCACGTCTCCAAAGAAATGAACAGATGAGAAAAGGAGCGAATGCTAGCTCACTGGAGATCCATTCCGGGTCTGAAACAGACAAAAAGGTTCATAATCATCTCAGCTAAGAGATCTGAACAGAAGTGACATTAGAACAGTCGTCAGTCTGCTCACTGATTGCCTGGTGAAATATCACCTAAAAACAATAGGCAAATCAGACAACCACCACTGCAGATCTTGCGAACAAACTACAGAACATTTAATCTCCGAATGCCCTGCTCACTTCTGTAAAAGGCTGAAATACCTTGAAAGGGTACGGCTAACACCCCAAGAGGTTGGCACTTCACCACCCAGAAAACTGGCCTCCTTTGGGAGAAGTCTACAAATCTTGGACACCAACTAGAAGTAGATTCACGCACAAAATATCTAGAAAGGTAGCAGTACTTGAGCGGCTAGAATACCTGTAATGACTCCAAATGCAATCTACAATCTACTCTCCAAGTTATGGTATGAAGTACAAAGTAAGATATTTGATGCAGGTGTTACCCAAACAAGCCACTTCAGGGTAGTCAATAAATAGCACTTTTTTCTATAGTAAAATGAAGTGCTACTTTATTGACGCAAAACTGTTCTAGAAATAGCACTTGATTGGTCAATCGGACATAAACAACAATAAAAATAAATGAAAAACTATATATAATACTAGCTGACCCGGCGAACTTCGTACCGCCTCTGAATTATAAAATACCTATTAAATGTTGTGTTAACGTATCTATTAGCTGAATTAAATCCAGTTTTTTTCGATGGTGAATTTGGCTTTGGATGAAGAAAATTAACGTTTTCTCTCTAGATCAGAAGTCACCTAAAATTAAAATTTTACATCATCCTTTTTTTTTCAGCGTTGACAGTACCAGCATGTTGTTATGTCATTAATTTAATTAAATTAAGTTTCCAAAAGTGTGATAAATGAAGAACCGCTCGACCGATTTTGTGCAAACTTCACATAAACCATCTAATAAATAGTCCGAACAAAGCCTAAACATTTGGTTTAGCTAGGTGAGCCCGCTCCTGAGTTATTAAATTACAAAGAAAAGTGGCATTAATTTTTATATATACAGGGTGTTAATAAATAGTGGGATCAAACTTCTAGGATAAATAGTACTCATTAAAATAAGAAAAAAGTTAATAGAAACATGGGTCCGCGAATGCTTAGTTTTCAAGATACAGGGTGTCAAAGTTTGAAAAAAAATCGGTTTTTTAGCTCAAAAATCCCTTTTCCAATTTTCTTTTTCAAATTTGGCAGGTTTGTTTGTGATAACAAAAGGTAATTTTGAGTTTTGACTCTAATATGACTTAATCTGCAAAAATATCAAAGTTATAAAAAAATAGTGACATGCCAGTTTTTTCTACTTTTACCAACGTAGTTGTCCTCTGGGGCGCCACTGGAATAATTACGGTAAATCTAATTGAATCAAAAGATACCTTTTGTTATTATTACAAACAAATCTACCAAGTTTGAAGAAATTCGGGAGACGGATTTTAAAAAAACGATTTTTTTAAACTTTGACACCCTGTATCTCAAGAACTAAGCATTTGCGGACCTATGTTTCTATCAACTTTTTTCTTATTTTAATGAGTACTATTTATCCTAGAAGTTTGATCCCACTATTTATTAACACCCTGTATAGATAGGTAGAAGTGTAAAGGACAAGATATACAAATGTATACTCTTCTTTCGACGAATTGGCATATGGATCGATTAATCACATCTTAGGTTGTAATAATTAGCTGTGCCCAATGGCCCAATGTCACTCAGCAGACGTTTTCTTCTCAATATTTCAGATATTGGATTTGGTTTCCTTCGCTTGATCATGTCACCCGAAACTATCATGACAATGTATTTCTATAGAGTTTAATTCTCTATCGTTATTTTTAAAATTTGCATTCATCAGTCCGTATTTTGTCTTTTTCATTTCAATTCACTTTGTACTTTGTACTTTTGCTTGGAGGCTGTTTCTAGTTCTTCTGGCATATATTTTAGCTGGCTTAGATCCACTACTGCAATTGATTTGGATCTCGTTTGCAAAATATTATTGATTTAACCGGATAACATCTATCATTATCTTGCCAAAGCAGTCTAGAAAAAATCATCCAATGCCAAGATAAACAAATTAGTAGATAATGTATGGGCCCCATACACTACGATGAAACACGACGGTTTTCACCGCCACGATGAAACACGTCGTTCTAAAACCGAACTGTGTTATAGAAAAACACGACGGTTTTCTACAGGGCCCCACAGACTACGAGAAAACACGACGGTTTTCATCGCCACGATGAAACACGTCGTTCCAAAACCGAAGTGTGTGGTAGAAAACCGTTCGTGTGTACGAAATGTTGAACCGTCGTGCCAAAAATCAAGCTCGGACTGAATTTTGAACCGACGATGAAACACGACGGTTTTCTACCACACACTTCGGTTTTGGAATGACGTGTTTTATCGTGGCGCTGAAAACCGTCGTGTTTCCTCGTAGTCTGTGGGGCCCTGTAGAAAACCGTCGTGTTTTTCTATAACACACTTCGGTTTTAGAACGACGTGTTTCATCGTGGCGGTGAAAACCGTCGTGTTTCATCGTAGTGTATGGGGCCCTTTAAACCGAAGTGTGTTATAGAAAAACACGACGGTTTTCTACAGGGCCCCACAGACTACGAGGAAACACGACGGTTTTCATCGCCACGATGAAACACGTCGTTCCAAAACCGAAGTGTGTGGTAGAAAGCCGTTCGTGTGGACGAAATGTTGAACCGTCGTGCCAAAAATCAAGCTCGGACTGAATTTTAAACCGACGATGAAACACGACAGTTTTCTACCACACACTTCGGTTTTGGAACGACGTGTTTCATCGTGGCGATGAAAACCGTCGTGTTTTCTCGTAGTCTGTGGGGCTCTGTAGAAAACCGTCGTTTTTTTCTATAACACACTTCGGTTTTAGAACGACGTGTTTCATCGTGGCGGTGAAAACCGTCGTGTTTCATCGTAGTGTATGGGGCCCATCTCCATAGCACATTTTTCTTATTTCAAAATTATCTGTCAAAGAATCTTCACCGATCCTAATCTGTGACATAATGTTATCGATTTGCTTTATAGGCATCTATTCTCACGTTGCTTTCGTAATCGACTGAATCGAACATTTGCTCGTAATCATTGGCTTGAATAGTTATATATTCTGTGAATTTTCTATCAGACTTCCGAAACACAAATCTCCACTTCGAAATAAACACTCTGTATAAGTACCTGTACGTCCAGGAGTCATAGAAAAGATTCTAAATCTACGTCTATGGTTTCACCTGTCTTGTTTTCTCCTGCGCCGTCTATAGGATACCACCATCTCTGTCATTAACGACTAACGGGTTCCTGATTCTCCGAAGATAAATCGGTACCCTTTTGAAGATAAACCAAATTAAGATTCGGTTTTGTGTGTATGTAAATTTGTTCTTTTGGGGGGGCCGTTTAGAGTTTTTTACTCGTTTAGAGGTTGCTATACCTTTTGCAATTTAAATGTGTTTAATAAGATGTGGTTATGTAAGGATTGTGCTGAATTAGCATTTTTTTTCTAGAGCAGGTGCGATGATGTAATACCTGGCTAGGCTAGAACCCAGATGATGGCTTTTAATTGTAAATTTCGCATCTGTTTTCACTTGAAAACATTCCACAAACTAATCCTAGAAGGCCTAAAATTACCTTGAATAATAGGATTTGTATATATTTTTAAAAAATTGCTACATTTCTCGGATAAGATGATAATAAAATCGTTCAAATAACTGCCTATTTCCGACTCGATGGGGAGTAAATGGTATTTCTTATTATAAGTTTGAAGTCATGCAAAGGTGCCCCCTTCCATAATAATATTATGTTATTAAAATTAATAGTTGTAATCCTGCGGTAAATTGACCATAAAATTGGTATTTGACTTGGATTTGTAAGTGGGACTTCACTTATTGAAAATGTCGTGCATGATTTTTGACTTTGTTGCAAGTGGTGGCAAACAATCTTAGGGAAGTCTCATATAAATGCACTGAAGCATGATGCAGAGATTTTTTTACTTAGAAAAAGGGAAAAATGTATGTGAACTGAACTGTTTATTGCTGTATATTTTCAAACCTTTCATTAGGCCCTTCCAGAAAACTCTATGTATATCTTCTCTAAAATGAATATGTAGAAATATCGGACTCTTACACAAACTCCCGCCTCATTGCCATGTCGTCTATAATTAAGTTACAGTGCAACTAAGCAAAAGTATCGCGGATACATAAATCAAGATGAAACCGCGCGTATGTCAAAATGGCCGGCTACAAACACGGAAAAATCAAATCGGAATTTGAATATACAAGGGCCGAGCCGCTTGAAAGTCTTGTCTTTGAGGTTTTTTCAAGGAGTGCCTCCTATGTACCTATCTAAGTATGTAAAATGTTTAAGTTGTCAATGCCAATAATACAATTCGAAGTATTTGATTCAACACCAGTGGAGTACTTTTTTTTGTCATATTGGAATATGTTTTTTATTCTTTATCGATTTACCTCTTATATCTCCCTATTGAAGCCCTGAGGCGTTGCACTATATGGCACATTGCAGGAAATTGAAACATCCATTTAGGGGGGCGACTAAGATAAGGGTTGAATGGAGTAACGACCATCTCAAAAAAAAAGGACAATTTTTAGAGTTTATACACTACATTGATGTGACGATATTTTATTTTAGATTTGAAATATTAATCTATAGATGAAATATGGACTTTTGTGTCTACAGTGTTTAGCATTCATAATTCTTGAATAATTCATTAATTGTACTTAAAAATATGACAGTTCCTCCGCAAGTATAACAAAATGGCATCAAAATGTTAATTTAACACATTAAATTTAACTGAAAAATTACAATAATTTATTTTTCGTAAAAGAAAACTTGAGAAAAGAAAGAGAGAGAATCTTTCTCGTTTAGTTTAACGACAAAACCATAAACTCTATAATTTTCTCTCTTTATTTTACGACCCATAGAATCCATCATCAATTAAACATGTCCAGATTGCATATTTATGTACCTACTCGAATGAACATGCATGAATCCAGTCATCGCACAGCGCCCCAGCGTCCTATGAATGTAGTTTTAATTACTTTTTTTTTTCGGTGTTTTATGGGATTTCTGAGTGGAAAATATGTATAAATTTGAAATTAAAATGACAAATTTTCTTGGTTAATTAAAAAAAAAAATATGTATACATATTTCCATTTTCAAAATAGGGAGGAATTCTTGGTAGGCATAATGGCCTAACAATATTTTATTAAGAAAATTTACGAAAAAATGTTTATTTTGGGGCTTGATGGGACAACTGACTAATGGCCAAATAGTTTGTCTATATTATCTCATCAATAATGATTTTCCTACTGTTGCCAACAACTTATTCTCTGAAAAATTGATTTATGTGTAACTCAAATTCCTGATTAAATATCAAGAAAAAAGTGAGGTGAGTATTCCAACTAATTTTTTTTTTGGCTGGGTATTGTGAAGTCAATTCACTAATGACTTAGAAATACAAAAACAAAAAAGTTTATGCCACTTTACTTTGAATAAACGATTATCAAAATTTTGGTCCAGCTCCCAAAAGTGTGGAGATACCCAATAAACATCATTTATCAATTGACAAGCAGTTTTGTGAAACTTATTTCAAGGATACAACAATAAGAGATGAAAATGGACATTTCATAGTCAAGTTACCTTGACCACTTGAACGTCGTTTTGATAAGTCTGTGGATTTCAAAGCTCCATATGTGCAGTTTATTGATGAATACATTGATATGGGTCATATGTCTATTGTCGACTGTGATAATTCTTTGAACTTTTACCTTCCTCATCATGCGGAAAGAGTCTAGCACAACCACCAAACTTCGAGTTGTGTTTGATGGTAGTGCCTGCAACCGATTGTGGCATTTCACTGAATGAATGTTTACGAGTAGGGCCAACAATTCAGGAAGACATTTTCAATATTGTTATTCGATTTCGATCCCATATGCGTTCGTAATTACCGGTAATATAGCAAAGATGTACCATATGGTTAAGGTTCACCCTGATGATAAGAACATGCAACGCATCCTCTGGCGTTCTTCAAAAGATCAACCAATTGAATCCTATACCCTATCAACCGTAATTTACAATACTAGCCCAGCACCATTTCTAGCTATATGATGTTTACACGAAGTAGCACATCAAAATATGTCTCAATTTCCCTCTACATGCAAAATAATTTTGAAAGATTTCTATGTAGATGATCTCTTGACAGGGACAGAAACAATCGAGGAGGCAATTCAAGTGAAACAAGAGATTTCATCAATTTTGAGTTCTTATGGTTTTCATCTTCGAAAATGGTCACCAAACAATGTTAATATTTTACAAGACCCAGATAGGGCTCCTTCTACAAAACAAAATCATTTATCGGTGACAATCACGAAAAGGAAATAAAAACCTTGGGATTAGTGTGGAATTCAGCAAAGGAGACATTCCATTATACAATTAACGTTATTTTTCGTCAAAAATACACAAAACGTCAAGTAGTTCGGTCATAACCCAGATTTATGATCCATTGGGTCTGGTTGGACCAATTTTGTGGAATGCCAACTCGGTTGGGACGATATTATTCCTCAACAATGGTCGGGTTCATCAGGACGTAGCGCTACAGTAGCGATCATCAACAGTGTTGCCAGTTTATTACAAATGTAGCAAATCTATTACATTTATCAAAGGTTAATTATTTACATTATTACATTTCCAATAAATCTATTATATTTTCACTTATTTAACCAAAAATTATTAAAATTAATGAGTTCTGCTTGAAACAATGAGCGCTCGGACCATTTTCCATCTTTTTTTTCTTCTGGTTAGAAGAACAGGGATAAAATTTGCTACAATTGTAATAATTTGGCAACACTGCTGATTATCGCTATTGAATGATGAACGCGACCAATTTCTTGTTAGTTGGTAAACCTTTTTAAATCAGTTACAATTACTAATGTAATCACTATTCCACGATTTTGTCTTGTATCTCCAACAGAACGTACAGAGATCCACGGATTTTTTGACTCACCAGAATCTGCATATGGATGTTAGTAAGGATAGTATTTTCGTCAGGTTATTGTGTGCTAAATCTCGAGTAGCCCCTCTAAAAAAGGTTACTCTCCCTAGATTGGAACTCTGTGGAGCTTTATTGTTGGCAAGGCTTTTTTGATAAGGTTAAGAATGCATTACAGTTGGAAATTATTTAAGTATTTTTATGGACAGATTCAACGATCGTTCTTTCTTGGATTTCGACTCAGATTTGTTATTTAAAGACTTTCGTAGCAAATGGGATGTCTGAGATAAACCAGCTTAGATAAATTTGGAGGATTGGCGATATGTCAGCACAGTTGACAACCCTGCTGACATAATATCTCGTGGTTTGAATCTATATGTTACAGGAAAGTCAATTGTGGTGGATTGGTCCTAGTTTCATCCAGGATTCTATAGAAAATTGTAATTCCTGTCCAAAGTGAGAGATTACAAGCATTCCAGATGTCAAACAAAAAACATTCACCTTTGCCACCATTCGAACATGATTTTTCAATTTTTACAAGATACTCTTCTTTAACACGGTTACATGTTGTTGCTTTCATATTACGATTTAGAACTAATTGTTTGTCGAAATTTGAAGAAGTTTCTAATCTAACGGTTCAGGAACTAAAAAATGCACGATTATGTCTTTTGAGGTAAGCACAAAAACAAGAATTTCCCGAGAAACCTTTGGCTTTACAAATCCAAAAGCCTTTGAAATCTACAAGCAGATTGTTGAATTTAAATCCATTTTTGGAAGACGGACTTATCCGAGTAGGAGGTAGGTTAAGGAATGCCGAGTGTTCTGTGGATCAGAAAAATCCAATTATACTTTCGCAAAAACATATTATGTCCTAACAGAAATAATCATTGTTCATTTTCATCAAAAACATCTACACGTAGGAACACAGTCCCTTCTTGCAATGATTCGTTTGCAATATTGGCCACTATCTGGGTAGAGATGCAATAAAACCAGTCTTGAGAAAATGCGTGCGTTGTTTTAGAGCCAACCCTATACCACTGACTCAGCTGATGGGTGACTTACCACCTGCAAGGGTTTCTACATTAAGACCATTTTTTAAGTGTGGAGTGGACTATGCTGGCCATTCATGATCAAGGATGGTGTATTATTAAGAAGATCTAAAATTATCAAGGCATTCATGTGTATTTTCGTATGATTTTCAACGAAGGCGATTCGAACTTAACATCAGATTTTCTCAATGCTCCTAAGCGATTTCTTCCCAGACAAGGGAAGCCATCCGACATATTTTCAGATAACGGCACTAATTTTCAGGGTGCATCAAATGAAATGAATGAATTGTTCACAATATTAAATAGTAAGTCTCATTGCAATGCGTTTTCAAGTTTCCGTAGTGAGGATAACATTTCTTGGCACTTCATCCCTCCTAGATCGCCTCATATGGGCGGCTTATGGGAAGCTGCAGTGAAATTACTTGAAACGGATCACCTGCAATAGTGCTCTCACTTTTGAGCAAATGTACACTCTCTTGGTTCTAATTGAGGCCTGCTTCAGACCTTTAACTCCAATTTCCAATGATCCCATAGATTTCTCCCTGGCCATTTCCTAATAGGCGACTCATTGATAGCAGTTTCACAACCAACCTTGGAAAATATCGAGATATCAAGGCTGAACCATTACCAAATGATTCAGCAATCCCTCCAACATTTCTGGACCCGATGGTCAAGGGAGTATTTATCCCAATTGCAAGTCCAAACACGATGGAAGCAAGGTCATACGGAAATGGTACAACCAGGAACAATTGCCATTGTAAAGAATGATAATCTGCCGCCACTAAAATGGTTCACTGGTCGAATCACCGAAGTTCGACCTGGTGCAGATAGAAAAGTGACTGTGGTATCCATTCGCATATCTAGTGGAACAGTTATAAAATGTTCCATCGCCAAGTTCTGTGCACTCCCAGTGCAAAAATAACTTGTTTGTAAGACTTGCGCCACACCTCTATTTCTGTTCAACCTTGTTGTTTCTAATGAACAATTCTGAAGTTGATACTTTACAAAAAATACAAAATAAAGCATTACGAATCATATTGGGATGCAACAGATACACTAGAAGAACTGATATGCTGAGTCTCACAAGTCTGTTGAGTGTTAGGCAAACTTTGACCCTTAACACCATGTTGTTTATATTCAAAATGATTAACCAACTAGTTCCCCAACATCTTTTGAATAATTGCAGGTTTGTTAAAGATATACATGAATATAACACAAGATCTAGAAATAACTTTTATTTGGATAGATTAAGTACTAGTTATAGTCAGAATAGCATTTTTTATAGGGGATTAAAGCAATACAATGAATTACCTGAATTTATTAAAAACTGTGATAGTTTTATGAACTTTAAAATTTCTTGTACTGAATATATTAAGCAAAATGTAAAATTATAATCATAGGAATTTAGCTATTTATCTTTTGTTGTGAAATTTCGTTACATAATGTAAATATTACTAGCCCAGTGCTAAATAAACTGATTATTATTATTATTATTATTGCGTTTCGTTTTTAAAAGCTTAAGACCTTTTAAGGTAGCCGGCTATGTTAAGTGCAAGGTTCAAAACTTTACTCCAAGTCAATTTCTGTATCACAATAATTCACCCTGCACGCAACGAGACCTGTTCGAAGGAAATCGCCCATGGGAGTTTTGTTAATGTAAAAGATAAATTTGATTTGTAAACATAACGTTAACAAAAATGTAGTCTTTCCTTGTTTGCAGCATTTGGTCTTTCTTGGTTACTAGACATCCGTTGTCGTCCTGGCTTGATGATGTTGTTGGTTCTGGGTCAAAATCCATTATTTCTTGTTCGTACTCTCTTATAGAATTTTCTGGTATTGTTCCTTCCATCGATTTCTAGCTCCTGCAACTTCTGATCTTGTTGTTCTCTTTTCTTCCTTCTTAGTAGCTTATGAGCATATCTTCTCAGTTGTCAGAATTTACTGTTATTATCACAGTAGGATCCTGCATCGTTACTAGTCTTGCATATTTCTCTCCTTCCTGCATATATTGCAATCAGAATGAAACATATTATCGAAGAAACTAAAACTTTACTGGGTATTCCATTTGAAAAAATGCTATTTGTGTGCATAACTGTCAAAATATATTAGTCTTTTGTTTTTTGTATATCCTATTTAAAACTTGGAAAACAACCCTACAGTATTTGTTTTTTTATTTAATAACTTTAAAAATAAAGAAATTATGACAGTTTAATATGTTATCAAGATAAAATGACCACACTGTACATTTTTTGAGCTTGATATTCTGATTCTCAGCTTTGCTCTAACAGAAAAATGGTCCGAGACCGCGTCTGCTACTCACCGTCAGAAAATAAACGACCGTTAGGGATTCTCTCACAGATTTTCATATACAGGGTGCTACAAATTGGAGTGCATGCATGGGGATATCGGAAACCGTAAGAGATACGAGGTTGGTTAAATTATGGCAAAGTTGCGCAATCTTATGACCAATAAAATTCCGTTTTGAAATTTGAAAAATTCCGAATACTTCCGAAGATATTCGGAAAAAACCTAAATTTTGCAAAATCTTTATTATTTTTTCCTGAGTCTATTTGAAGAGCAATTTCAAAATAAATGTCACTTCATCATTGTCACTTTTTTCCCTTTACAAGATGTTGCTACCAAATTTCAGATTCGGCGTTTTGTCTTTGGGCGGCCATCATCCACTTCGTTTTTCTAAATACGGACCTGGATTTTTTATTCCAGATTTTAAGAGTTTCTGATGTCCCAAAACCTATGACGTATTGCATTTATTCGAAAAATTATTTTTATCACTTTTTAGCAATTTCCTACCAAAATTCTCTTCTCTGTCTCTATCTAACACATTAAGTTCTTATGGAAAGTGCCAATAATATAAATTTTTCGAATAAGTGCAATATCTCATTGGTTTTAGGACATCAGAAACTCTTAAAATCTGAAATAAAAATCCAGGCCCGTATTTAGAAAAACGAAGTTGATGATGGCCGTCCAAAGACGAAACGTCGAATCTGAAATTTGGTAGCAACATCTTGTAAAGGGAAAAAAGTGACAATGATGAAGTGACATTTATTTTGAAATTGCTCTTCAAATAGAATCAGGAAAACAATAATGATTTTGCGAAATTTCGGTTTTTTTCCGAATTTAACAACACTCTAGTGAAATAGTCACTGAAAGATGTTTCTCACTAATGTTTCTCATATGTAGTCTAAACAAATAAATGGTAATTTTTTGGTAAAATGGAAGCGGTAGAAGGTTTTTCAACCGAATTATATGTTTTTTTGGGGTGCTGAATACGAATCTGAAGTTTGCTGCCTCGTAGCAGAACAGGATCAGGCCGAAAATCGCGAAAAACCTCGACATTTTCAGATTTTTGTCGGTTTTTTGGTCATACCTTCCAAACGACGCATCGTTCAGAAAATGTGACAGTATTCAAAGTTAAAGAGCATAAAATTCTGCGTCGAATGACCTCCCGAAATTTGTTACTTTTGAATTTATAAGCTCGCCATCGTCACTCGGAAAAAGGCCAATTTTGATAAACTTTTTGAAAACTGCAATAAACTTACTTTTAGACCACAGTGATTTCAAAACAACCACTCTACGTAAAAAAAAAATGAATTAAAGTTGTAATCGACCAAATATTGAGTTCAGTGAGCACCAAAATTTTAAATTTTGATCAATATATACGCATATACTGATAATTTCATTTCCCTCATTTTGTCAAAGAAGACAAAATGAGGGGGTCCAATAATAAAAAGTCTGTACATGTCAATACTTCACAAGCTACACTTGTCAACCCTAAATTACTTCCCCCTCCATTTTTTGTGCTTAAGTAGATGTAACAGAAAGTAATCAATACCCATTTACAAAAAAAATATATTTACCCATTCATTACATTTCATATTTCATTTCACTTTCATTCGTTTTGTTGGGACTCTGGAAGGTCCGGGCGTAGGGTGTGTAATGGACGATGATGGTCCAGGCTCAGGCTTAGACTCTTCAGTACTCGAAGTAACAGGGTGTGGCGGCTGTTCTTCAACTGAAAGCATTGTGGATGTTGATATGTTATAAAATAAAGCATACATAAAATTACCTTCTGAAGTCTCACCTTCCTCTGACAGTGGTGGAGCAAACGGAGGGTCGTCTTCTTGCCCATCGCGGTCGGTTGTTTCGTCCATGCTGGTGCAAGTATCGGCACAATTGATGCAGACTTGGCTGCAGAACAGATCTGCGCACCTTAGGGCGGTTTATTTGAAATCCCTGCAAATTTTTCACATGCGACTCAGTTGGTCGAAATAAGTGCGTCGACGAATTCTAAAAATTCACGATCGGTTTATTTGAAAGCTTGTGCATTTTGAAAATCGTGAATTTTCAAATTTGCACTACTCAACTTGGCAACGTGTCCTGTAAAAGATTCTAACCAATGACATTGTTAGAAAATTTCATATGACGAAACGGAACGATGCATTGAAATGTCAAATTTGAAATTGTTTAACGTAAACAACTTTTTTGATTATTTCCGTGCATACAGTTTCGTGTTTAGTTGAAGTTTTTTCTTTTTTTTTTAAATATTATCTTAGTTTATTCTTTCTATAAGTGTAGGCAATACCGCAAAAAGGATGGAAAGTGCGGGGGCAAGTGCCAATAAGAGAAGGTCCGGATTTGTTACCAAAAAACAGAAAGAACTCTTGGTCGAATTTTTGAACAAATAGCCGGCCCTTTTGTCGGGAAAATTTTCGAACTGCTATTCATGGAAGGAATCTCGAAACATTCTTTTGGAAGTCGATAGTTTTTATAAATTTCCCGTCATTATATCTATTCTTGGATTTCTGAAGCCTTTGCGGTTATGGTTATACAATTCGGCCCTTTCTAGAGAATTTAAAATAACAATGTTTTCGAATTCCATGATGCCAAGAATATTCTTTGTCGACTAAACTGAAATTTTCAAGAAAGTTTCGCGTGCAATTTGGAAATGCACGAGCTCTAGAAGTGACGCATGTCAAATGCAATCTTGCGTCAATTTAGCGAAATGCGTCGACGAAAGTTTCAAATAAGCCACATGTGCATTTTTTTGTATTTCACCGGTAAAAATTGCGACTTAGTCAGACGTATTTGAATTGCACGTTTCAAATAAACCCCCCCTGCACCCACAACAGTTAGTGTATGATAAGTAATAGGTATTTGCTGTATTAGTTTGTCAGGAGCCGGGGGTTTCAGGGTGGTAAGTGGGATCAGGCCATTTTTGGTTGATTTCCAACCCCACATCAGTTTCGGATCCAAAATTGCCGAGCCACTGTTGCACTTGCAAATATACACGCAAGCTATGCTGGAAATCTGCAGCAACGGTGGGAGGGATGGATGCAATGTTACTGGAAATCTTGAAGGCAGATGTCACGTACTGCTTGTATCGTAGCGCATTCAAGCTAGTTGTTAGGTGGTCAGCCCCGTACAGGGCAATCAATTTTTTTTCTCTAGCACCAGCAATATCCACTTACTGGACTGAAGGATCCAAGAATTTCCCAACGCTGTCTTCAAGCTCTGGATGATGAGTGGTTGTTTTGAAACGACTGTCGTCTAAAAGTAGGTTTATTGCAGTTTTCACAAAAGTTCATTAAAATTAACTTTTTCCGACTGATGATGGCGAGCTTATGAATTCAACAGTAACAAGGTTAGGGAGATCATTAGACGCAGAATTGTATGCGCTATGACCAGAAAATCGGAAAAAGTCCGAAAATTTCGAGGTTTTTGGCGTTTTTCGACCTCAGTCGGTACTGTAACGAGGCAGCAAACTTCATATTCGTATTCAGCAACAGTCGATTGTACTCATTCTAAGCCAAACTGTCAAGTTACAAGATTTTTCCGAAAATAAAATTCAAACGATTGCTACTTAGCAATCGGACGATCCTAAGAAAATCTGATTGCGGGGGCATTTAAAAAAAAAAAGAAAACTTTTTTTGAAATCTATACTGTAGTTAGGGGTCTACGAAAGGGTATAAGGCTAGGGATCTATAGAAAAAAAAACAGATTTGAGAAAACAATTCTAACTGAAACGTTTCTGGAACAAACCTTGACCTTCTGCAAACAAACGAAAAGCTGTGTCATCGCGCCCTATTATTGCTGCAAAATTTCATCACGGTTCGTACGGTGGTACGTTCGTGGTACTAAATCACGACCTATAGGTAGGTACCCCGCCCGAGAGCAGATTATATAGGCTTTCCTTGGCACTAAATAGTCACTGTTAACACCTATTTTACTTTTAACTGGTGTAATTGGTATTAGTCTGGATGAAATCCTTGAGCCACAATTGGTAATCGATTATTTCTTTGATGAAGTTTTAATGGAAAAGTATATTTGGTTTTCGAATTGCCCTCTCGATATCCCCAAAATATTTATAATAATTATGTAAGATATTCCACCATATGTGTCAGTACTAAAATGTCGGAAATGTATTCATCAGTTTCACTTCCTTGTTATTTGATGCGAATAAACTTTTGCAGCATTTGAGAAAAAGTATTGTAAATGGATAACAAATCATTTAAGGCACTCTAGGTATACTCGTAAAATTATTCATTTTATAAGTATTGTCTCCTCCCACTTATTGTTTATTGTTATTGTTATTACTTATTCAAAAGAACGCACTTAAACAGTTTGACTTTCAAATAAGAAATAACAATAAACTAATAGTACCTCACGTATACGATTACATGTGATTGTATATTTTATATTTTCGATACTTGACTACAAAATGCAAGTACTGGGTTATACTATCCAGTACCCAGCTAGCTGACTGTAATTAAACAATAATTATTTTAGTCCTAAATCGTATTTTTAATTAAAATCCGCCTCAAAGGACCCAAATAAAGCTCAAAAATAACAATCGAATACCACGACTTCATTCACACCCTTAAAAATAACGACACAGCGGGACACCTTGACTTTTGGGTGCCAATTAAAGTCACCCCTAACCGAGTAAACTGAAAAATAGGCCCCGATGCTTTTTTTTCAGGTGTCGATTTACATTGTTGCTTTATATTATTAAGGCACCAAGGGGGGGATGTTTTACGTTTTGGGGTTCCTATAGCCCCTTTACAATATCACTAATTTCTGAAAGTAAAAAAAAAATCCAATCCGAAAGACTCTTGACCGAGAAATAGGATCTCTCTTCTCGGACAACAGGTACCACTATCGAACAGTACCAAACCCAGAGAGGAAGAAGGGGCAGAGGCCTACCTTGTCCTCTTGGCCCCGCTGCCCCTCATACGTGAGGGGTACCACCGCCAGCGGCAAGTGGTACCTCAGTTTGCCCGGAGCCTTCTTCTCGCCGCGTTTCGTTTACTTGCGCGCTTTTAATAGTACTCCCTCTTTGATTTGTCACTGGAATTTGCGTCGTACCTGAAACGCGGTGACGTCATCGTGCCGGTAGTACGCGCAGTCGAGATTTTTCTTCCATTTCTTGTTGATGATGATGCTGTGGTGACAGGTACACATACTTGGTTGTTGATGATTTTGAAGCGGTTGGTTGGGGTACTTATTTCTTTAATAGTGGAAGTATATCATACGTACCACAAAATATCGCTTCAAATCGACTGGAGAAGTTTGTCTGTATTCAATAACAATAAAACAAAAGTACTCACGATTATGTAGAAATTCCTGAAACTTCCCATCCATCAGTTTTTGCTATCCAAATATTTACGTGAACAAATTTACTGCTTTTGGTACCTACTTGAAGTAGCAGAAGCAAATTTTGGGATAAGAATTAAATTATCAAATTCCGGGTGAAATTTTTTGAGTTTTCTCTAAAGTTATGTTCTGATTTGTATAAGAAACAAAACTTCAACATTGAGTCAATACTCCATGAAAAATGCTGAAAATTCCGGAAACTGTTGCAGATTTTCAAAACACCAGAATGTCAACTTATCGCTTCAATTTTATACCTACCCCAAGTAAATTTGAGAAAACACTATTGAAATGTTATGTCAAACAGCTATCAAATACTCTTAACCAACTGCTCAACCTCAATATCTACCCTTTTATTTACCACAAATCTTCCTCTTTCTATAGATATCCGCAAAAATTCGCTTTAAAATTTCCAAAAAACCAAAAAGTAGAAAATACTCATTCGAAATCTGTCAAAATCGCTCCGCTACCGGAAACACTCGATCTAACTACCATGGACAATCCGGACTCGCCCGATTC
Source organism: Ceutorhynchus assimilis (assembly GCA_917834065.1). Taxonomy (NCBI): domain Eukaryota; kingdom Metazoa; phylum Arthropoda; class Insecta; order Coleoptera; family Curculionidae; genus Ceutorhynchus; species Ceutorhynchus assimilis. The sequence continues at coordinate 37,758,616 of OU892278.1, read as the reverse complement.
GTTGGCGAGCGATCAGCTCACCGTGGATTTGCTCAGTCCTAGATCCAAAAGGCGCAGGATCATTATAATTAACGACAACGATGAAAATCCGGAAGAAAGTCACACACCTGACGTCACTAAGAACAATAACAATGACGTCGGGTTCGTGTTGATGGAGGACGAGGGACAAGAAAATGGCACTGAAGATGATGACGAGGTAAGAATTGTCAATGTTTAAAAGCCAACAAACATATTGTTGTTATAATAAGGCAAAATGTATGCTATTTGAATCAGTATTTTGAGAGCTATTATAATATACATATATACACACATATACATATCTCCTTGACAGTTTATAACCAGGGTTTGACAGCTATCACAATTGAAAGTGATATGAAGCCTAGATAAAAAATGACAGATGTCACATTTGATAGTTGAATCAGTCCCAACCTCGAAAATATTTTGGAGTATTCCATGAAAAGAATTGAACGGTCAAAGTTAAAATTGACACCACAAATCCGGTTAATTTTTTCAATTGTCACTATATACTACATTTCATTTTCAATCCAAATTCGGCAACACTGTCCAAGTGTCCGAATAATATAATTCGACCTTACGATTTTACGAGTGTGGGTACCTACCTGCTTCAAGTGAGACAGGTTTGCGTCTTGACCGACTGTCGTGCGATCTCGGCTACGACGGAATGTTTCTGAAAGAATCTGGGTACTGAATGACCCAGAAGAGTACCATTATTTTATCAGCGGGTTGCCAATCACGGAGTACCCGTTTAGTATTCGTATGGTTCCACTGGACACATTGAAAGCAGGTTGAAATGTTTATGCTTTATTGGATTTTATTTTAGGTTTCAGATTAAGTTTAATCAATTTAGGTACACAAATGTCAATTGGCAACACTGTTACCAGATAACAAAAATACGCCACAGGTAAACTGGGAAACACCCCCGTAGGGTACAATCTCTATACCATAGAAGGCGCTGTTGCCACGTATAAAACCATTACATATTATAGAATTGGTACCGTCTGAGGGATCATTAGGTTAAAATTACCGCATAGTACCACGGACTACTAACTGGACGGTGGGATAATAATCGGCGATTTTCGTTTCGTGCACCCGCAATCGTGTCCCGATTATACACTTGCGCCATCTTTAACTGATTTTCTTGCAAGCTGCTGATTACTAAGCGAACCAACGGTAGCCAAAGCCCATCTACGCCTTCGCCTCTAGAAATCTGACGATCTCTGGGTCATAGAGTACCATTGGTCTAGTGGAAACCAACACCCAATTCCAAAGGAACCTTCAACAGAATGGCGAACATCCAATAGAACATATTATATGTACCTTTTTGTTACGCCATTGTTTCAACTCAAAATATGACAAAACTGGTACAAAAGATGACTGAGGACGACACGTTACGTTATGGCTACCTAGTAGAATTATGTTGGGGGTTTCTCCATTTTTTTATAGGTTGATTTTGTATTATTGAGGTTATGCTTAGAAATAGAAAACCATAACGTCATTTTCTGGATTGACAGAGTTGAGAATTCAATTCTACTTCAAACTGGATCATTCATGTTAATGTTTGACATCTACCAAGTTTTGTAATGTTCGAAAACAGCTAGGAGAAGCCTATAAATGATATTCTAAAATTCGATCTCGTTGTCTCACATATAAAAGGCCTCCAAGGCACATTAGTCCGGAAGCCGGACTCCTGGAGACGCCCGGGGGCTCCAATGCGGGGCACACGTCGCACGAACTTGCCCATAAGCACGGGCCTCTGACGATATGGCTACCGGGCCGTGGACGCCTTGGGGCATGCATGGGGGTCACTACGACTACGAAGTATAGGAATTATACATTTTATTTCCGGGGTGTCGCGAAAGGGGAATTATTTTTGGGGTGATGAGTCTCTAACTTCTTCAATGACTCGCGCTTTTTTACTAATCAAATGGGAAAAACTTTAACCAGAAACTTGCGGACTGAAATTTTGTGTGACGCTAGTTTCTGTTAATTCGAAACAAGCCCTTGATGCTTTTTATCCAAACTTAAATCTAGAAGAAGAAAGTAATTTTTAATATAAAATAAAATAATATAAAGTGTATTTTTTCCCAAGATAGATTTTGACAATGACAACTTTGAAACATAAACAATGCCGCTTATTGGTAAGATGCCGTGTACCTGCACTCGACGAAGGTATATTTTCCAACCCTGTAAAAGGATACCTATCCTGCAGGGACACAGCATCTTGCGACCAATCAGGACCAAGCGGTATTGTTTGTGTTTCGAAGTTGACAATGTCAAAATCTATCTTGGGGAAAAAATAAAATTTAAAGTCTGTTTTTTTTTTAAAGATAAAAGTCAAAATGACATTATGTTGGCAATACAATGTAAAATTGTCAGTGCTTCCAAATTTTTTATGTAGAAAAGACTTGTGCTGCCAACATAGTTACTAAATTTTTGACTTGGGGAATTATCAATAGTAATATAACTAGTCCAATGGAAATTATTGATAATTTTTGGGAAATTTGCACGAAGTGCACGAGTGCCTTTTTCAGTTAAAAACGCATGAGTGCAAATTTGTCGAAAATTATAAATATATTTCCATTGCACGAGTTGTATTTAACGAGAGAATTTCATAAATCAAAAATATAAATTTTTTGTCAAAAAATGTCAAAACACCAGTTTTCGCACCAGTTACTATGCAATTATCTGATAATTTGCACTAGTGCAAATTATCGCGTAATTGCAATCTGATTGGATCAAATCAACAATCAAAACATGTCAGTTCATTGTTGAAATACCAGTTTTGGCAGATGTATGAAATTCTCTTAAAAAAAAAAACAGACTTTAGTTCCATTTCCATTTTAAGCTCCACTTAATTACTTAAGGTGTTGTAGTAGTGAAGTGTTTAACTTCTTTATTTTGCCAATAAAAGAATACCTAAATCATTTTTTCAAAGAATCATTATTGTCTTCCTGCGACACACTATAATTTGAAAACGATCAGAATCGGTTGAGTTTTGGGATGTTGCCCTTACTATTTTATTCTAGTTTTTTTTTTTTTGTGCATTTGAGTTCACTTTCGTAGTAGCTGAAGCTGAATCACCCTCAACTATTTCTGATTCGGGTACATTCGTGAGAGATCACAGGTTGACCGTTTTTTAAACATTTCACTTTCTGGGTTTTCATGAAATTATCACTTTCCAATTCTAGAACCAATAAGAAATAAAATCACCATTACAATGGAGTCTAAGCCTGGTACGACGGACTTCAAATTGTTTGATCATAATTTGTCCTAGCAAACCAAAAAAAAAATCGATTATAAAATATGTATTCGAGCCATTCTTGCGTATTCTACACCTGAAGGTTCCTAACCATGGATAACTATTTATTTATTTATTTCAATGTTCCTCAGCATCCTATATTATAGCATCAAATTCCAAATGGTACCATGCGTTATGTACTTTACCCTTGGATACAGCAAAATTACAGATAATGAACAAAAAATTTAATTCAAATGAAACATCGAGTCAAATACAATTTCGAAAAAGCTCTAAAGCCCTGGAGGAATCGATCAGACAAGTCGATGTTGATGGAATATCTGTTGTAGATTCCCTAGTCTCTTAGAAAACTATGAAGAGCCCTTCATTAGTTCGATGATATCTGATATCCCTTGTGTTGTCTCGAGTAGCGAGATGGTGTATGATAGTTGAGACTGTTGATACCTTGTAGGAGGGTGGTTGCCAGTATCGTCATTGGCTATTTTATAAAGGAAAAAATTAATTGCTGCGTGTCTTCGTGCCTCTATTCCAAAGTATTCTGTCCAATCAGCAAGCATCTTGTCTCAAGATACAATCATACTTCTAGGAGAAAACCCCATGCTTGTAGAGGATGAATTTGCATGTATTCCGGGCTCATTGAAATGTGATTCGTCCAGGAACTCCAGACAATGCAGCAATACTCCAATTGGATACTCAACACCAGACACAAGCAACCTGGAACAATTCTATGTGACAAATTTATAGAGCTTAGAAGTATGACCTTGTTCTGACGCCTCTTTCTTGAGTTAAGTAATAATCTATACCATTAATTTTTGAGTCAGATTGCATTTGTAAACTTCTGAAGATCAAAATAAAAGCAGGAAATTTTCCATATCTAGAAAGGGCGACACAGAAGTTATGGCAAGATGTGGTTGAATGGCTCCACAACAAGGATGTGATTTTAACTGAGGATAACAATAAAATCGGCACTGGCTTATGAATTTCACCTCAGTAAGAAGTTTGGGGTTGTAGAAAATGAAGATATTTGGATGATCATCACAACATCGTTGTAAACAGAAAAAATAGCACTGGTCCAAGATGGGAACTCTAAAGTAACTATTATCTTCAATACAAAGACTCACATGTTGTTTTCTAGCTGTCAGAGTAGGCATGATCCACTAGAGAAATCTTCCATCGATTCCAATTCTCTTCATAAGGAGTTGTGTAATACTCACTGAATGAATATCTGCCTATATTCACTCAATAAGGAACTACTGATAGTTGCCAAGCAGTATTTGCTATGTCGCTCCGGTCTAAGTCAATTCTTCGTAAGTCAGTCAGTTCGTTCGTCTTCCGTCAATTCGTCGTGGAGTCAATACGTCGTATAAGTCAAATGGTTGTATACGTCAATTCGTCGTAAAGTCAATTCGCCGTATACGTCAATTCGTCGTATCGTTAATTCGTCGTATACGTCTATTCCTCGTATTGTTGTTTCGTCGTATAGGTAATTCATCGTATACGTCTATTCCTCGTATTGTTGTTTCGTCGTATAGGTAATTCATCGTATACGTCGATTCGTCGTATTTCAGGTATAATGGTAAAATGTATGTACACTTTTTGTTTAATCAGAGAATACCAAACTTACCGATAATAACCTGATTAGTTTGGGTTAATTTGCAATTTTAATCAGACATTACATTGCAAACTAACCCAAATCAACCGGGTTAATACCGGTAAGTTTGATAATGTCTGATTAAAATTGCAAACTATCAACACGTTAATTCGTCGTATACGTCAATTCGACGTATTATCAATTCTTCGTATTTCAGGTATAATGTTAAAATATATAAAGGACCCCGCACATTTCTTATGGGATTTCTGCCCGCTGTTAAATTTAACCAAATTTTAGAATGTTATCGATCTCACCTTTCTGATCAATGACTACCATGAGCACAACTTAATCCTATGACTAGTTTTTGAGATACAGGTAGTTTAATGTCCAAGAAATGTACACATTTTATATGCATTCACATCTACATGTAACCTTATAATATACCAGGATAGACAGGTATCCTCACGCTCAGGTGGAGGTAGATGTAACTGCATATAAAATGTGTACGTTATCCAACGAAAGTACCTTTGACCTTATATACCTGTTAATTGAAGAGGTACAAAAAAAATGTTAAATATAGAAGTTGTTGGGATTTTCATGAGGAATTAGGAGAATTAATAAAAAAAAAATGAAAAGGCAGGTTTAGTAAATACAGCAAATTTACCATTTCTTGCTTAATTTAAATGGAATTACCCATTTTTGAATATGTTTTTGGATTCTACATTAAATTTGAGCCGTGATATATGTAAAATTTAGCAATTTTGGAGATATCCCTAATCAATGATTTTTCAAAATAAATTATGATATTTCATCGTTGGAAGCTGGTAAGAGTGGTAAGTTCCCGTCTAGTCTTGCTTATTACTATTGTTTATAATCAATATATTGAAAATGTGTCCAATATTAGATGATATATGCAAAATTTTGCTTAAATCCAGCTTCACCTGATTCACCTTTCACGTAATTTACCTTGGTAAAAGGTGAATCAGGTGAAACTGGATTAAAGCAAAATTTAGCATATTTCATCTAATATTGGACACATTTTCGATATAATAATTAGAAACAATAGCAATAAGCAAGACTAGACGGGAACTTACCACTCTTACCAGCTTCCAACGAAATATCATAATTTATTTTGAAAAATAATTGATTAGGGATATCTCCAAAATTGCTAAATTTTACTATAGGTATAGGACATGTAACATATACAGGACTCAAATTCAATGTAGAATCCAAAAACACATTCTAAAATTCTATTTAAATTACGCAAGAAAGAATTGTTAAATTTTTTGCTGTATTTTCTAAACCCGCATTTCCATTTTTTTTTTAATGAATAATGCTCCTAATTCCTCATAAAAATCCCAACAACTTTTATATTAAAATTTTTTTTGTACCTCTTCAATTAACAGTTATATAAGTTAGAAAGCACTTTCGTTGGATAACCCTGTACATTTCTTGGACATAAAACTACCTGTATCTCAAAAACTAGTCATAGAATTGAGTTGTGCCAATGGTAGTAATTGATCAGAAAGGTATCTCACCTTGCTTTTGTTATATGTTTAGTATGTTATAGATCTTATAACATACTAAAATTTGGTTAAATTTGACCGCGATCAGAAATACCATAAGAAGTGTCCGGGGTCCTTTGCACTTTTTCTGTTTAATCAGACATTACCAAACTTAGCGATAATAACCGATATTAACAACGAATTACCTATATTGTCGTTTACGTCAATTCTCCGTATTTCAGGTATAATGATATAATGTTAAAATGTATAAATTTGCACTTTTTCTGTTTAATCAAAGATTACAAAACTTACCGATAATAACCCGGTTAGTTCGGGTTAGTTTGCAATTTTAATCGAACCCAAACTAACCGGGTTATTATCGGTAATTTTGACAATGTCTGATCAAAATTACAAACTATTACCACGTAAGCTACCACATGAGTCGCCAGTGATGCATAAAGCCGCGTTTCCACCGAAATCGGCAGAGCAGATCGGGGCCGATCGCCAAAGCTGATTTGCAATAATGCATATCACTCTTCAAACTGTTTCCACCAAATCGGCATTTTTCTTATCTGCAAAGCAATTTTCTTCTCAATCTCGATCTTATCTCTATTCAACTCCTGAGCAATTTCCATCAAGGCGTCATCTCTCCTATTCCTTTGTGAAATGGATTTTTGCAATCCCACAAAATATTTCGAGAATGATACAGCTTTTATCAAGGACAAAACCTGTTCATTAGTCCAGTTCATTATTCAAAAATTACCTATTTTTTCAGCGCAGTACATACATCCGCGACTTCCGGGAGAAAACTGGAAGAAAATAATTTGACTACGCACGAAAAGCTCTGTGCCAATCGGCTTCGCGTTTCTACCACTTCGATTCGGCTCGGCTTCCTTTGATCCGGTCCCACTTTTGGTGGTTTTCCGTTCGGCAAACCCATCACCTTTTCATCACGATCGGCAATACTGATTGACACGTTTCCACAGAAGCTACGCAACGTTACTTTACGACAAATTGGTGTATACGACAAATTGACTTTACGACGAATTGACGTATACAATGAAATAACGCTACGACGAATGGGTGTATACGACAAATTGACTTTATGACAAATTGACTTTACGACAAATTGGCATACGAATTAGGCTCTCCAAACCACGTGATTTTTCAATATGGCGAACGTGGAAAATTTGACGTTTGTTTGTTTATCTTGAGTTTATTTGGAATTTTTTCAAGCTAATTACAGTTTACTTTGTTATAATATACTTTTTGAGATGCAGAGTAAATATTCAAAGACAAATGCAGGAAAATCGGGATGTGGGCGAACGGTTAGTTTGAAAAAATGTCCAGTTGACATTTTGACCCACAGTTTTCACAAATTTCATATTAATGAGCAAATGAAGGCCTACAAAAGCTTAGATTCCCACAAGTATTTTGAGTCTGGCTTAATTTTAGATGCAGGAACAGTGGTAGTGAAAAATTTTCACGTTTTAACTGGAAACTTTTGAAACTAGAGATCAATGAAAAAAGCCTGACATCATCCTTGTTACTTTGTTGAAACTACTTCCACAATCAACTACAAGACACGTTTGTGGCATTTTTAGTTAGAAGAAACACTAATGAAGTCAATAAAATAAAAAAATTAACAGAGTTCATTCACAAAACAACCACAAAATGCACTTTAAAAAGCTTTAATTTCCATACTCTCATATACGGGATAATGAACTTCTGCCACAATGCACTTTTTGACAGGTCGTTGGAATGCCTAATTGACGGTGACCAATGTCGCCCATCTTTGAACCTTGGTCCAAAATTAATTATTGTAACTGTTTATTTGTACCAAATCTGAAACCTCATGTTACGAGATGATTTTTCCTGGGCCAAAATAAAAGGAAATAAGCGTATTCGCCTCACTGAATAGCATACCTTCGTCGAGCCACTGTTTTCTTTCCAATGGTTGTGGCCACACTTTTCATCAAACTTTTCATTCTTCCCAGAATCATTGAATTAGAGGTTGAGTAATGGAATTGATTTCCTTTTAGTAGGGTTAAAATAAATAGTCAATTAATTTATTAATAAATAAAATCACAATATTTATATTGGAACAGCTGATTGTCTGATCCGATTAGATTGACTAGATTGACAGCGCTCCAAATAAGGTAAATGACCGGTACTAACTTAATTTAAATAAGTCCCATGCCCCAACTACCATCAAAATTCCCCAGGACCTTTCACCTTGGAGTTTTGACAGAACCTTTTTAAAGGACATTGCGAGGACAAGCAGAGGTCATTTCAGGTCGAGGATTTTCCACGATTAAGTGTTCGGGAAAATTCCTCAGGCACATTTTGCCGATTTTCTGAGTTGTACAGTTTTCGCTCATAAATCTAGGGTGGCTAATCCGTTATTTTAGCACCAAAGCGCCTTGCGCGGATTTCTTTGTGAGCCGAAAAACAGCAACGTGATCAATTGTTTGTTCCAAAGGCCAAAGTATTTTGGCCTTTAGACGTCACCTTAGTTATTCGTCACGCTTTAGTCCTTAACTTCAACTTGAGTAGAGAGTTAACCGTTAAGCTTACTGTATATTTCAAGTCGTACCTCCTATCTTCAGCCTCCTCTAGACAATTGGAAGCCATAGTGACTCCTGGTTACTGAACTTCAGTGCCCAGGGCCAATTGCTTCTAGCTGTGGCCCTGATCCAGTCCCAGGGCACTGGAAACACTGGAAGATATCAATCCAATCCTTCAGGTTCTCCTCAAGAGTTTAGGGACTACTCAGGTTTGATAAGTGTGTTGTATTGTCTTAATATCTGGAGCCTATCAAACCTTACCAACCCCTTGTTGGAGTAGATCACCACAACGGCGCAGTTCTACTACAATATTAAATTACCCTTCAGATTATGTGTTTTTATTTCAATTTTAATTAATTATCTATATTACCTTTATGATATGAAACTTGCTATTCAGGTTATGTATTGTTAGGTAGTTCAATTTTAATTATTTATCTATACTACCTATTTTATCCCATAATATTAAATTTGCCCCTCAGGCTATGTATTGTTACTGCAACTTTAATTGATGATCTATATTTCTCTAATATCCCATAAATACATGCTGCACTGAATACAGGAAAATACTTGTACACTGGGGTTAAATGGCCATTTACGAAGGTACTGCATTTACTAAGCTTGTTTAATAATTTTCATTTCAGGTATTATTGCTGTTATAAGTGTTATACAATACTCTTTATTTCTTTATTTAGGGACTCGAGTTAATTTATTGTAAATATTATTTTTAGAACATAAGATTAGGTACTCCTAGTCGATTTATTTTATTCTTGTTCTGGTTCTAGTGTCAATAATTTTCAGTGTTCCAGGGCGTTCGGAAAACTCACTCCGAACCTACTCTACAGTCAAACCTCTTCTGGTTCTCATTAAAAACCCGTACCTGATGGTTTCACTCTTGTCCTTCCTTCTTGTTTACTTTTATATTTCAGGTTGTGCTGCTATAGGTCCGTAGAAGTTTCCTGCTTTCGTTATATCGGTTGACTTCGTGTACTGCAGGGAAAAGCAGGTAGCGCTCTATATTTAATTATTTAATTGATCCTCACCCCTCTCCGCATTGGAAGCTAGTCGGCAACCCTTCACACGAAGTCCCGTTTCTAGATTTTAGCCACCGACCAACCCTCTCTTTCTATTTTTTTTTTGTTTTAGTTACCCATACACTTCAGTCACTCCCTCAAATTTAATTATTTACTCTTCAATCGGTTTTGTGGGTAACACTCATCTTTTGTTAAGCCCTATTTTTCATCATGACTCTGTTTTCCATCGAGGACTTCTTTACCAGATTGAGCGATAGTATAGAACATCGTATAATTCGTATAACAAGTCCTCAAGGTTTTCTTAAAATTTTTAATTTAAGAGTCTCATTTCTTATGCATTCTTAGTTCATAATATTACTACTGAAAAAAAAACATTTCTTCAAGTAACCCTGAGAAATTCGGTTTTTGAATTGTTCTGAAAAATGTTTTTTGTCAAGTAGGTATATCAAGGTGTCCGTATCTGACTGTCTCATTCATATAAATTATCTAGGTATATACGTTTGTTCCTATTACGTTTTTGATATCGTCTTCAATTATTTTCCTTTCACCATGAAGAATTTACATCTTTTCCTATCAAATTGTCGATTTTTCGGTGATAGTACTTGCACACAATAAGCCGATTATGCAGAATAATCCAGAGGGGGGATGTGGATGAGCATTAAATTTTTTCTCGTTACGAAAGCCTTCTTTCAGAGTACCAACTTGGAAATTCCAAGGGGATAGTAGTAGTCATGTTTTGCAATAGAAGCCGAACATCAAATTAAAATAAATTGCCAAAATAATAAATAATTCTTTCATAAAGTGCTTTCAGGTCGAAGTAATAAATAATTCCAGGAATCTACTATTAAAATGTGTTATTATAGAGGAAAGACAAATATATTTCTACTCTACCCAGTCTTTTCAATATAATAAAAATGCTGTATTAATAAGTATTTACATTATTCCTATAATAGAAAACTAAAATTTTGAAACTGCGTAGTACCTACCTTAGTATCGAATAATATAATAGAGGTATTACTGCATTTACGACCACCTAAATTACCTTTAAAATCTAATATGAAAATGCAATTATCTCAAAGTTTTAAATACCTATCCAAAGGTTTACAAATAATATACATATAAATAACTTTCAAAACTTTCTAAATAATAAAGCAAAAATTCTACTCAATATCTTAGTTTTTTTATTGTCATCAATTATTTTTGCAATCATTACCTAGGGCTATGATGTTATTGTTGAAGTGTTAAGAAAGGACCTTTGAAGAATGAAAAGTGTAAGTACATTACAGTTAATCTCCTGAAGTTGAGCGTCCTGTGGTTTCGTCGCCACTATAGTCTGCGTCACTAAAGGCTTTAATTTCTTCTGGTACTCCTGGTTTATATATCAAACCAATTTCATTGGTACCTTTTAGGTAAGGGAAAATTCTTTTAACACTTCTAAAGTCTTTGCATCAGGGATTCTCGAGTTTCCGGGAAACAATATTAACTGCATGGGGCAATGTCTGGTCGAGTACTTGTCATCACATATATTAAAGCCCCAACAGCCTCTCTATGTGGAAGTGTAGTTGTAGTGTTCAATTCTTCATCATTCCTCCCTAATTGTACACTTTCATGCACCATTGGCGTCGATACAGGTTTACAGTTTTTGCATTCCAAAGCGGTCAAGAATTTATCTTGTATAAGCTGTTTCGCTTACATCTACTGCACCATTTTCAGTTCTTCTAATTTCTAAACCCAAAAAATAAAAAGCTGGTTTTATGGTAATTTTAAATTCTCTTCGTAAACTTTCTAAGAAGGAATCTTTCAATTTGTCGTTGGTTGAAGCCAGGAGTCGATCATCAACTTATAATGCTAGTAGGACTGCGTCTTCTCCAACTTTCTTCATAAAGAAACAATGGTCGGCATCTGAACTTTTAAAACCAAGAACTTCTATGTAATCGGTAAATCTTTGATTCCAACAACGAGGTACTTGTTCTAGTCCATATAGAGACTGTGCTGTTTATAGACCATGTTACTTTCAACTTCATATAGTAGGAGAGCCGGCAATATTAACGGGTATGTGATCGCTGCAATGGATAATTTTCACATAAAAGAATAGCTCATAGTTACCTTTAAACTAAATGGATGGGTGGCCTCGATTCTCATGGCCGGAACCCTTTGATGGCTGAGCGTAAACTCCCCCTCTTCTTCTGAAGGAACAATGTTATCGTTGCAATAGCTGAAAATTGGTAGATATATTCTTTAATATGTCTTCTCAAATAATATATAGGGTGGCCTCGATTTTGATGGCCGGAAGTGATGGCAACCCTCATTGAAAGTCGAGGGCACGCGTTATTTTGCTTACTAAATACAAATTTTTGAAAGTGACAGCCTTCAAAGTTAAAAGAGGACTCTGTGAAGAGGATTTTGCATACAGCTGTAGGTCTTTAGACAAAAAAAGAAACATGAAATTGTGTTAATAAAGTGTTTGCCGCATATGATGAGAACCCCCTACACCTCAAGGTACTTCTTATTTGTTGCGCTTATGGTTAAGAAGTATATTTTTATAAAACACCTTTACGGCCATGAGAATCGAAGCAACCCATCCATTTGGTTTAAAGGTAACTATGAACTATTGTTTTATGTAGAAATTATCCATTGCAACGATCACATACCCGTTAGTATTGCCGGCTCTTGGACTAATACCCCTCCTCTGGTTGCTTCATATGTAGACTTCTTTAGTTATTTTTCCATAGAAAAATGCAGTATATACGTCGAACTGAGTGAGTGTCATATTCTTGTTAGCAGCAATACTGAGCAGTGATTAAATGATTGTTCCTCCCTTGGCTACAGGACTGTAAGTCTGGTCGTAATTTTCACCTTTTCTTTGTGAATTACCTTTAATAACTAGCCGAGCTTTGAACTTGTTAATGGACCCATCTGGATTGGTCCTCACTTTATACACCGACTTATATGGTATTGCCTTCTTTCCTAGTTATAACCTCTTGACCTCCCAAGTACAATGTTCTTGTAGTAACTGTATATTTCTTTATCTATTTCCAAAATCCAGTTGTCTTTATCATTGCAAGTAATAGCATCTTTGTACTTTGGCGGCTCATGTGGTTCGCTTATTTCTGCAGCAACTTTCATAACATAGTCATCAAAACAATTTTTTTTAGCTCTGTTCTCTCTCTCAGTTGTTTTCGTATTTCAGTTTGATCTTCTAGGTCTTCTTGTCAGTGGCGCATCCAGAGGGGAGGCTATCGGGTCATGTTCCCCCCCCCCTCCAGGCCGTCCCTCAAAAAATGTATTTTCACGTTTAAAAAATGTAGCAACATCAAGGCGTGGAACCCTGACACCTGATTTTTTTTCTTAGATTCTCAGTCACGAGTCACAACCTATGTAGAGCCCCCCACAAACATATTTTCTGGGTGCGCCACTGCTTCTTGTACTTTTCTATATTCAATTTCTGTCTGATCTGTCATTTCCAGACTTGTATCTGTTGGGTTGGGTCTGGTATCTCCAAATGTTGATCAATTTGATCTCGAATATGGTATTCTTCGGAAAATTGTTCTTCTTGTTCTATTTGATCTTTAGGGTTCATTATTTGATAAATTCTGCAACTCTTCTTCACTGATAACAAGTTTCATTGGGTGTGAAGGAAAACTGTTATTTTCTACTTGCTTTTGAATTTTTAAAGGTTTAAACTCATCAAAAATGGACGAGAGTGAGGCTCAGATTGGTTTACCGTTCTAGAACAGTTTTTCAAAACCCGAATAGCAGGATTGCCAAAACACTGTGTTCGTACTTTCAGTTTCAACCAGTTATGAGTATAGGCATTAGTCTACGGTACGTATTATCAAAACGTTATCTGAAAATGTAAATAAGCTTTGCATTTTAACTAGTCCATTACTTACGAAACTCCAGGAGTCCCTCAAAATCCCGGATTTTTTTCATCTTAAAATACTTGGTACCTATGACTATGGAAGTTAAAATTGATTCTCAAAAAAAAACCTAGTTATATATTAGTTTTACCGTTTTAATCGATCTCACCTGATCGATTGTGAAGTACAGATACGGTCACTCTAATTAGCTGGAGAAATTAAATATATTAAAGAGAAAAAAATTGACAGGCTATATTTCGGCATCTGTGTGGCGTAGCGGTAGATAATTAGAAGCCAACGATTAAGGCTTACGTAAGTTCGATTTTAATAGATTCATTATCTTTTTCAATTTAAATATGTGTGTAGCATTAATCATATCATATTGCAATATCGGTTACAAAAACTGGATCTCTTTGGTCCACAATGGAAAGCAAATACCTACATTTGAAATTGATGCTACACGAATCAAATTTCTCGAGAAAATTTCCTTCATAAACCCATAAAACTAACGACATCAGTTTCTTCTTCTAACAAGCCTATAATCAACCACCGTGCATGCACCGTCAGAGGTTCCTTCCAAAGAGAAGTTCCAAGGACCCCACGAGCACCGTATTTTCGCGTAATTGTTCACATAAAGTGGAATTAAAAGCCATTAATAAGTTTTTATTATTGCAGCCGCTTACAATAATAATGTTGACTTATCGGACAATAAATGCTCCGCGGTCACGTCACGATCGACATCGAGAGGTATATAATCACCATCACCTGGTGGAAATCTAATAACTTTCTGGTTTAATGGTGCTATGCATAAAAAAAAAAATGGCGGATCTATTGATGATGTAATATGTAATTATTTAGCTGGTGTAATTACAAACAATGTAAGATTTAGGTAGTTTAGAAAAAAAAGTTCCTTTTACCTGGAGTACCTAATGGAGATCGACAGTGTCCTAAAACAAAACTACCACACCATACTCGACTAAGAAGTGTCCCAAAAGTGAGCTTTATGATCTTTTCAGAACAAGGTTATAGGTTAAGGAAAAACATTGAAAAAAATGTACCAAACTGCGAAATATAGCTTATATACTACTCAAAACGAAATAAGGACCACTTTTAAGAGCAGGGTTTTCATTAAATTTTGAATAACCCTGGTAAAGTGACTATTTCCATTTACAATAAATATAGATAAACAAATAAAGTGTGCACAAAAAATTTATATTGTGAATGGAAATAAATACTTTACCAGGGTTATTCGCAATTCATTAAAAATAAATGGGTTTTCAAAAGTGGTCCTTATTTCGTTTTGATTAGTTTATATTCCTAAGCAAAGAAAGAAAAAAGACAGCTTACAACGAAATACTTATATAAGAAAATGTTAATCATATTTCGCAATAAATGCAGCAATGTCTTGATTAATCTTATTTTTTATCTTGCACCGGACACAGAGTAGGAGTATAGACCAATGAGAAATTGATAATCGATGCCCATAGTCATCAGTCTTTGAAGCTGTACCGCAATTTGCCATTTAGAATTGCAATGATGACAGTTCCATGCTATTTTAATGGAAACAGTAATTTGGTTCAAAAAAGTACACTCTGAAACAACCTTGGCCCTAAAGAAGTCGTAGAAGTATTAACCTCAATTTGTTTTTGGTTATGTTCAAACCCGATTTCCAATCAAGTGTGAAAATTTCCTAAATTCATAAACTCGAACAAAATTGGTGCTGCCCAGCCCTGTAAAGACTGAATATATTTCGTAAATAAATTATCAAAGTGATAGTGAATATGAATACCTCGCCTACGAGTATTTTACAAATTTCCATGGATGAATGGATAACAAATAAAAGTAAACATTCATTGCTTAGAACTTATCATGAGGCCATTATAGAAATTAGAAATCAAAAATTGGCCTTAAGTGTGGTCGTAGGTATAGTGGTACATAAATCGAGTTGTAAAGCGATTGCGTACTCATAGTATTATGAGCATAAAAATTAATCGGAAATACTATCTACAATTCTTGAATTACTGGTCTTTGAATTTCTTCACTCCTCTAGCAAGTATTTGAGCTACACTTATTCGCTCTGGAGCGGAAATAGCTAGCTAAATTTATGACATCATATTGTGACAACGCTATCTTAATAATGACACATATAAGAAAATACAAGCGTTTACAAAATCCTAATTGGTAACTATCTTCAGGTCGTACTAATATGGTACGGCGACGGACAAGTGCAATCTCAACGATGCGCTTCCTGTCCGGCAGCTACATTGCTGTCCAATTAAAATAGCGAGCAGATATCATAAATATCCAATAATTTTGCCGGAGGCCAACAAAATACTATATTATATTTCTTAACGGAAATCGTAATAACTTCAATCAAATTAAACAAATTAACTAATCATTAAACATAGCATATTTGAATCTCGAAGCAGAGAAGCCAAATCTTACTGATGGATACAAGAAACCGATTTCTACATCTTGGTCGATTTTGAATCGAACCCAAACACCATCGGAGGGGGTTCGCGGTATAAAGGGGGCAACCACAAGTTTAAGACGCGGGGCCCCCAGGGCCGCACCTCGGCCGTGCACTTGCCTGACGGCATTCCAAAGCGCTCCAGGCGAGAGGCTGCCTCTGGCCTTCGAAATCAGCGGCGTATCTCTTATTTGTTATTGATTTTTACATCTAGAAATGTTTTAGATGTAAGGGGATTGGAATCCACGACAAAGCTAGACAGTTTGTTGGGTTTCATTCATAAAATAAACTTTTGTGATACATTTTACCTTGTATTGGTAACTCACAAACAAAACTCAATTAGGGATGTGTTGCGTTGGGAAACATCTTAAGAAATAACAATAAAATTCTGATATCTGACAAACAAGTATTTAATAATGTACTTACTCGTCTATAGGTATATAATCATGTTTTTGCAGAAGAACATACTTGACAGAAATTGATCGCGTTCGTTGGTCTTTGTTTTACATATTTTTATACCCTCAGCATAAGAGAAAGTGAGAATGTGAATTCAACAATGTCACCTGCCAATTGAACATATTTGCCCAGTTGACAGAAGGCGAGTCTTTGATGCCGCGTTACCAAATATAATTTAAACATGATAGGTACTAGTTGTAGAAAGTAGACAAGTAGCAGGAGGATAATCTCACATACTTACAGAAAGAGCCACCATGTTGATGAACTGGAACCAATCACCAACCATATCTCTGATGAATTAGTTCTTTAGCTCTTTAATTAGGTACCTAATATAGGATTCCATTTATATTCTAAAAATCTCCGCTCCTGCTCTCATCTTCACACCCATAAAAAAATTACTTCTCTTCTCAACGAGACTCCGGGTACCACCGTTCGACGCGCGCCAATTCATCACAGGCATTAAAAAATCGTATTTAATTGAATCTTGCGCGCGTACTAGAATACTCTGAGTACTACCTTCTGGTGCCTTAGGGGCGGTATTACAATTATATGGTACGACATGAACGTATATACGTATTCCAATGTGCAAGCAATGCATTGATCGGATCGTGATTTAATTAGTAGGCATGTAATCAGAATTTTCTGTGCAGGGAATAGTTTTGTAAAAGTCTCTTTAGTGCTTATTTAGTTATAATATACTCATGTCCAGAGCTAGGTAGGGTACCGGCATGTAATTATTATTACGTACTCAAAAACTGTTGAGAACGAATGTTCTACATATATTAGTGTGTACGTACATACATTTAACATTTTCTTAAACATAAATAAGGAGTTCAGTTGTTGATTCCGTCCCCAAGCTTCTAGGAAAATGTGTTTAGTAACATCGTAAATATCGTACCAAAGTTTCAAAAGCTTTTTAGTTTGTGCGAAATATTTAAGTTTAAAAAAAAGAAATTTGTTTTATACCATATGTCATCACAGGTTTGCTTCGTAATGTTTTTTTTTTTTTTTGAAAGCGTCACAATTTAAATTTCCCAATAATTGGGCTATACATGGAATTAGGATTTTCTGTCAAACTAATAACTATCCTGTTGTGGAACCAAACTTGGGACACTTTGATTTCTGCTGCTTTTTCTTTCCAGTTTAGCTAGCTTTTATTTCTATTTGTCAAGTGTCGTCCTTGTGGTCGCCAGTTTCCGCCATCATCTTTTTAACGTACCTACCCAGAAAAAGTACATTTTAATTTTGCTGGTTTTTCAGCTAAACCCACTGTTTACCTCATCCAATAATTTGTTCTACGATCTCATAGCAATATTCCTAAGATAGATCTTTTCTCCACTACCTAAAAAACATCCATATTTCCTAAAAAGTTTACCTTTCAAAGCTACCCTCCTAGTTTATCCGATCATCGAGTTGTTTCATAATAATTGATCGATGAAATAATACAAACCATAGATTTGTCTTTATGCTGCTGCTGAAATTATTGGTGGAAGGATTATTATAATTGAAGAGATTACGAGGAAGTTGTTGCTCGAAATACAGAGCTTCACAGAATCACCAATCTTATTTTCATATTTGATTGAGACTATTCTGTTTGTACGAAAACACTTAATCTTACCTTAATTTTGTTCTACCCTACAAACATAATCATCCTCCTTTTCAGTGAAAGAAACTTGAAATAATTCAAAATATTATAGTCTAGGAGGCAGTGACGATTTTCGGCACCTATTTTCCCAGTCAGACAACATGCATAGAATTGTAGGGTTAGTAATTCTAAGCAAAATTCATATATTTTTCGGGGGGGTTTTCCGATGGATTGAGGCGCAAAATGCGTTAAAGCTTACTAATGCATGGCCCTTTTTTTTCAGTGATAAAAATAGGTCTACTAATGAGGAGTATACTGAAGCTACGTAAAAAAATAGTTTGGCTAATCTGTGAATATGGATGATATGTCTGGCAAGTGAAAAATTGAAGATCGAAAATTTTCAGCCAAATTCACTGTCCACTATCTGAGAGAGGCCAAATTGCTATTTTCATATACTTTATGTTCTATTGTAGTAAATGTGAAATATTTATGTACTTGTATTTTTCATTGATCTTGTGAACCCATCCGAAAATTTTAGCCACACTCAAAAATTCTTGCTTTGTATCACCAGGAGAACAAACTATTTCATAGACACCAACTGGGAAAATAAGTGCTAAAAAATTTCACTGCCTCCTGGACTATTAGCATAGTTATGGTTAGGAATAAGGCCTTAATCCTATTTACTAACTGCAAAACCTTAAAAATTTGTGCTGGACTCTTTCTAGCATGGTCTTGTGAACATTATATTGGAGAGTCCAGATATCTGAGCCATATTCAATCTGAGACCTAACTAACCCACAATATACAGATCTCACCGCGTCCAAAGATAAATCCTGAAAATTTCTGAGAGTGAAGCCCAAAATTCTATTGGATCTTACAACCAGTTGATCCGTATGGTCAATAAAATGTAAAGAAGAATCAAATAGTATCCCTAAGTCCTTAGCTACCTCACTCATTTTCAGGTGATGGTCATTGAATGAGTAGGCAAATTCGATTTTATTTTTCTTCCGAGTAAATAAAATCTGGAAACATTTGTCAACATTTAAATGCAATAAGTTTTTCTTACACCAGTCAGATAGACTATCGAGATCACTTTGGAGTAAGGCAATATCAAGTTCATTAAGAATTATTATAAACAGCTTAAGGTTATCTGCAAACCTCAAGAATTCACAGTTATTCAGTATCCAGTTGATCTTTTAGGTCATTGACAAACAGGCTGAAGAATAAGGAAGAACAGTGCCCTCTGGGGCAACCCAGAACTGACTGAATTACATTCGATAAAAAATTACCAATTTTAACAATGAGCTCTCTATATCCCTCAGAAAACTAAGAAACCAGGGCTGGAACTCTGTAACGGATAGGAATCGTTATCCCTATCGCTATGGTACTTGCTATCTTCTTCCCTTTTTTCGAAATCAAAAGAGAGGAGATGCCAATAGGGATAGAGAAAATACCTCTATTCATTACAGAGTCCCAACCCAGTTTGCCAATCTCTCAGAAAAACCAAAATTTATCAACTTCTTAATAAGCACATCATGATTTACCCTGTTAAATGCCTTATTGGAAAAGTCAGTATACACAGCATCCACCTGGGTATCCCCTCTTCAAGGCATCTGTCAATTTACCGTGGTAGATGAGTAAATTGGTCAGGACTCATTCAAGCCATATAAATCGCCAGGGACAGATGGGATTTATCACGTATCACTAAAAAAGGCAATATCACGCTATACTCAAGGCTCCTGATTATATTTAGAGAAAGCTTGCGACTAAATCATATTTCCAAAGCCTGGAAAGAAATCAGAATTATTTTCATCCCCAAACTTGGCAAAATAGGTCAGGATAAGGCAAAAGCTCTGAGAACGATAAGCCTCATGTCATTTTTGTTGAAGGCTCTAGAAAAACTGCTTGACCTCCACATTCGGGGTGGTGCATTGGCTACCAGACCAATACATCTGTACGAATATGCTTACAAAGCAGGAACCTCAACTGAGCGTCCAGCGGGAAGAAAGTACGTTGGGAAATTGGAAATAAGGAAGTTATGTTTCGTTGATATTAGAGGGAGCCAGGGAGCGTTTGACAACAGTTCCTCAGGCAATCATGAGAGCTCTACGCCGACGAAGTATTGATGATACATGCTGCAGATGGATAGACTGCATGCTTCGAGGTAGAGACATCCACTCTATGCTCCTAGGTAGAACAGTAACGGCTCGGCTTGCAAAAGGATGTCCGCAGGGCGGAGTGCGTTATCACCCCTGCTGTGGAATCTGGTGACGGACGAGCTGATAGAGCTACTAAAGAACAAGAACCATCAAGTAGTGAGATATGCAGATGATTTGGTCATAATATACCAGAGAAAATTCAAAATACCGTTAGAGATCGAATGCTAACAATAGTCTCTAGGTGGACAGAGACTGTAGCGTTGAAAATTAGTGCCACCAAATCGACAATCGTCCCCTTTATGAAAAGAAGGAAAATGGAGAAATTTGAACCTCTTCACCTTCAGGAAAACCCAGTTACGATCACGGACGATATCTTGGGGTAATCATAGACTCAAAATTAACTTGGAACAAACATCTGGACAAAGTAATTAAGAGGTCAGAACTGGCACTTATACTAGCCAGGAGAATTTTCGGAAAAAACATGGGGGCTGCGGCCAGACATGTTGCACTGGCTACGGGGGACAAAGGCTGCCAAAGGCACAACCAGACAGGGCCAGAATGGTGCAGAGTGTGCAAAGACTTGCCTGTCTGGAGTGCCTGGGCATTACAGAATGCATGCGAAGCGCACGAACAGCAGCTATGAAAGTCCTACTAGACCTACCTGCGCTACACATTGTAACTCATGGGCCTCCAGAGACAATGAAACAAACTGAGCAAACTAACAGTTAGATCAGGACACACACAAAATAAGAAAAGTCATAAATCTGACAGTATTCAACGTGATAACTGACTATGCACTTCCCACACTCAGAGACAGTCAGGCAGCACTGGGGGCCTTAAAGAACCCTAAGGCAAACTCTGCACTGCTAATAGAATGCCGAGAAGAACTCAAATAACGTCGCATTGATGTGGGTGCCAGGACATTATCTCGGGCAACGAAAAGGCTGATGAACTTGCATGCAGGGGGTCATCCATAGAATACCTTGGTCCCGAATCAGATCTCGGAGTGCCCAAAAGCACAGTGAGAAAGAATTTGAAGGAATGGATCGATAAAAGCAAAACATGCTCTATACTGGAAGCAAATACCCAAGGATGCACATGGGAAAATCTTCATACGTGAGACATGCAGCAAAAGAGCAGAAAGACTGCTACAACTAAGCAGGAATGGAATCAACTCAGAGTAGCAACCGGCTTTCTTAGAAGCACCTATACGGCAAACACTTAACAGACCTGCTTCGCCTACTATCTTCAAATCATCTAACATTCAATATTAATGAAGATAATGGAGTGTTCAATTTTCAAAAAGCAAGTTAATGGAGTAACCTACTTCTGGCTAAGGCTCGATACTTTTCATCTCATCTGCCTATGGTTTATAGTTTTTTGTTTTTTTTTTTAATATTTAGCTGTCTTTTACCTTGCTTTTCTGCTTAGTGAGGTCAAAATCACTTTTTTGCTGTCGACATTTTCCCTTAATCATTCTTGAAAGAAAAACAATGGATGAATTTAGTTCAATTTGTCATTGTTTTGTTATATTTGTCTTGCCTCTTAAGAAGCTAAGCTAAGAGATCCAATGATTTTACAAAAGTTTTTCAAATCAAAAGACCCTGCCCAAAGCATACGGAAATTGTGTTTATGTCAGAATTGGCTAAATTTTGTATATAATGTAGATTACGCCTTCCTGATTTAAAGTTACCATTGCACCAATCCTGAAAAATGACTCCTTTTTGAGAAAATTAATTTCATAGGTAGCAAGTTAAACACTTGGACATTGTAATGGACGTGCAATGTAGCATAAATAGGTGTAGAAAAGGTGAGCTTGTGGCGCAGTGGTGTGCTACATGGAGTCATTTTTCAGGATTGGTGCAATAGTAACTTTTAATCAGAAAGGCGTGATCTACATTATATACAAAATTCAACCAATTCTGACATAAACGCAATTTCCGTGTACTTTAAGCAGGGCCTTTATTTAAAACTATTCACAGCTATTTACATGGAAACTAAATCTAGCTTTACTTTTTTTAATATTACTATGACACAGTAATTTTTAACTTATTTTTGACTTTTTTTCCCTCTACAAAATGCATTATCCCTGTTAATATATGAACTAATTTAATATTGCCCCTGATGATGGGATTTACTAATCCCGAAACATGTAGGGCCGTTTAAAACGAATAAAATAATTGTGGAGGAATAAGACTTTGAGTTTTTCTTTTGAAACAAATTAATCTTATTAATAAAAGCTCTGTTCCAAGCGACATGAGAACCGTTCCAGAACCAGTAATTTCCAGTTACCTATTTTTCATTGAGTTGAACGTTTATCCTCTACCTGATAAATGAATTGATCGACTGGAAATGACCGTTCTGGAACGGTTCTCATGTGGGTTGGATTAGAGCTAATATGTATCTCATATTAGCCAAGTTATAAGAAATTTTTCATGACTAAGACAATCCAGAAATACCAATTTTAGTACCTACTTGACGGTAAAATCAAGAATTTTTGAAATACACTTGCTATGAACTTGTAAACTAAAAGAATATTTTCTTTTTGAAGTGTGAAGGAGGCGGAAGTATATGTTCTACGTAGTATTTACTTCAAAATGAAGCATTTACTAATTTCCAGTAGTTTCGAAATGTAGTATCTACTTCGTTTTGAAGTAAATACTAAGTAGAACATACTAATACTTGTAGTAGTAGCAAGTACTTCGTTTTTATTCATACGACTCATTGTCCTATAGTCCTATATTAGGTACTAGGTACTACCTGTAGTATTAGCACAGATTACCTACATACAGATGCGAAAGAGCGGCGAATTCATGGTTCAAGATCAATTTGATAGACATAGGCTGGCCGCACCAATGCCGCATCAATGTATTTTGAACATATTTATTATATAAATGCGGAAGCTCAATAATATAATATTAATATTATATTATTGAGCATATATACATAGTTCTCAGGCGAAGGAATACCTGCCTTGAAGGCTAAATAACGTACGAATTTGCGCTGCACTAGCTCTAGGGCTCTGATATGATTAGAATACATTGGTGACCAGACAGAGGAGCAGTACTCCATCAGGGGCCTCACCATTATTGCTCAATGGTGAGGCCCCTGATGGAGTACTGCTCCTCTGTCTGGTCACCAATGTATTCTAATCATATCAGAGCCCTAGAGCTAGTGCAGCGCAAATTCGTACGTTATTTAGCCTTCAAGGCAGGTATTCCTTCGCCTGAGAACTATGTATATGACTATGACGACCTATACAGACGCTTCAATCTACAACCCTTGGCAGCTAGACGCAATCAAAGAGATTTATATACTTTTTACAAGGTACTGAACTCCATTAGTGATTCCGCATACCTACTGTCCAGAATAGGGCTTCACGTCCCAGCAAGGGACACCCGCTCTGCCATAACCTTCTCAGAAAGAAATCACCGTAAAAACTATGGTTTCAATACATTCATCTCCAGAACTTCTCGATTATGTAACACCCATGGTAGCCTGGATTTTTTTGGACCCATAAATAGCTTTAAAAGAGAGCTTAACTCTCTAATGTAATTCTCCTCGTTTGTTTGTGATACCAAGTTCGACAGCTAAGAATTTCTAGTCATCTTGATCAGTCATTATTTATGTTTGTCCTCTATTTTCTTATACCTATAACTGATTTAATGTTTTACTGTTAATAATTTATATGTATTTTTATCCTGTTACTACGCCAAGTATTACTAGCCTATGTTTATTTAGTTGTAAGGTACTTAATGTTTCTTGTTGTTTTTTTTTTCTTTTGAAACTTTTAATGGGTCTTGCCCGTAAATAAATAAATAAATAAATAAATAATTCTTTAATTGGTTCACAAACACGCGGGCGATCTGTATCTATGCGTCAAGGCGCTGGCTCCCCGGCTTCGTCACAGAATATCGTCGACGGCAAGTATACGTACTTACGCATCTGTATTAGGTGATCTGTGGTATTAGTATATAAGTTGTTTTGAAAATGGTAAAAATTAAATTTCCAAGTAGTAGCGAAGCAATTTCTTCATTTAGTTTCAATTCTGGTTGGCTTCTGGCTACTTCTCTACACTTACATTTTCTCAATTTTCTGCATTTGATCTTTCTTCAAGAAAATTCATCCTTAGTGCTTAGCTTGTAATAATATATGCAGTGAAAAATGGTGGAACTAATTAATATGTTAGCTAAATCTATTTTCCAATCAATCAAGGAACCAATTTTGAGAAACTGTCCGCCCAAGATGAGGTTATCGGACAAAAGACTCAAAAGAATGAAAGCTCTGTCTTCCATTTTCTTGTCTACTCCGCACTTCTCCAGCTTCTTTTGTCCAATTACTAGTATTGTGTGTCTTACGTTCCTAATTTCTCCAATTCTCTGGTTTGTTATCCATTTCATTTTTGAACTGCCGATCGTAGAAAGATTGGAAGCGATCACACGACATACCGCGTTTAGTAGGCATCCAAAAGTCGCCAACCTTATTATAACTCTTCATTTTAGATTTCGCTTATGTGTGTCGTTATTTCTGATGTATTCAAATTTTTCTATTGTCGCCCCTCAGACATCAAGTTTGATTCTTTACAACTTAAAATTTTGCGTTCGAATATACCAAAATGCATAAATATTTAAACGCTAATAAAAATAATGGATTTTATTCATTAATCAAATTCATGATAAAATCAAAACCTGATACCCATGTATTGCCACACCCATAAAAAATCTTCTTTGAATGGAAGACATTTTTATATTTTAATATAAATCTTGCATGCGCATCATTATACCGTTAAACAAAATAAATTAATTTTATGTGTTTGCCGCATTTTTATTTCTAACATACAAACAAACCGGTTGTGTTCCTTTCTTGTGAGGAAATATAATACATCTGAACAGATTTCGGAAGACACATAAATTAGTGGCAAATATATGAAAATTTGAAGACGTATTTTTTCTATTGAATGTGTATAATGGCCAATGGGTCAGTTACCTATATTATACAGGTTATTTATTTGTGATGCATGGAGCTACAAGAGAAATTTATTAAATAAGTTTTTGCCTTATTGCAATAGAAAAGAGCGTTTCGTGTAAAACTAACCCTTTTGGGCTCTCAATGAGGACTTTTTAGTGGGTTTTCGCAATGCAGATTCATTCCTCAGTCAAGATAATGCCGGAAAATATTGTCAGGAACCATATGAAATAAAATGAAAGAATTACTGATCTGATAATCAATTAATAACAATGCAATTACTCACCGGGGGGTTTTACCGCCCCTTGCCTCTTGGTCATTCTGGCATACCAATACTAAATATTCCTGGCTAAAAATATAATTAAAATAGCAGGATTAATCTTCACTTGTATCTTCTTTCTTCGACGACTAGCTAGTGCCCCCCTGAAATAAGTCAAGGCTTCCCCGGATACTTAATTGCCGCTAAACAATCAGTATCCCAACAAATTGGGTATTGGGGTGTTTGCTCTACATCCCTATACCTATTTGAGTCAATCAAGTCGCAAGTAAGGCCCCCAATCTTACAAGACACAACCTGAAGGAATGGCGCCCATACCAGTGTATAGAGGCTTGCTACACCAGCGTGCAATAAATTGTTGTGATTCTTCAGTGTTTTGCTTCGGTTAAAACTACTTGTGTTTTTGGTTTGAAACTTGTAGCTTTATTAGGTAATGGAATATAGAATGAAATTGAACTACAGCAAAAGTAAGACTTATTTTAGAGAGAGTTTTAACAAAATGTGTTACTACGACTGAAGCTGTCTTAAGACTGTCTTCTTGCTTCACTAGATCTCTTACAAATCGACCTTTACATCCCTTCTAAAACGTTTCTAAAACCTACATAATTACAACTGGAAAACCCTAAATAAATATTGGCAATAAATGACAGTCTGTTCGCCCAAAGAATGACCATTAAGGATATTTGGGAATTTTGGGGTTTATGGTGGACAAATGTTTAATTTATTTACATACAATATCTTTGGGTTCTTTAACAGAAAGTCTGGGTCATATAATAATATTGCTTTCGGCGACGGCGAGACATTATTTGGGGAATTTGGGGTTTATGGTGGACAAATGTTTAATTTATTTACATACAATATCTTTGGGTTCTTTAACAGAAAGTCTGGGTCATATAATAGTATTTCTTTCGGCGACGGCGAGACATTATTTGGGAAAGTATTCGAGGGTCGTAAAAGGTACAATGTCATGATATTATGGAGGAATATGACAAAATGTACTCATAGTACATTTCCATGCGTTTCTACACCAGCGTGCAATATATTATGATTTATAAATATCAGGTTATACACAGTATATATCAGCAATAATTATTTATATCGGCCAAAGGCTTACCAAAATCCGTGTACACACACAAACATTGAAAAACAACCTCTGTTCCTATCTGCTTGACTCCCCGCTCACCACTCATCCCTTTCGTTTTACCCTCTCGACGATTCCTTCTTTCTAAGATTCCCCTTCTCAATATTTTACCTGAAATGAAGAGGTTCTGGGCAGCTTGGACTATTTAATTAAGAGGCGACAAATGGTTTTGTTTGATTATTAAATATAATTTATTGACAGGAATACAATAATTGGAATGTTGATTACATAATTATTTTACATTCGATTATACAATAGTTATTTATGTCATTATGCCAAAAAGTGGATCTTTTTGTGCTGAGCTCAAAGTTTGATGAACACACACATGGACCGAATAGCATACAAGATTTTATCTTCGACGGCCTGCAATGTTAGGTACCTCTCATATTTTAATCACTGCCACATCACTGCCTTTTCATCCATTTTCGGAAAATTTAAAGGCTGCGAAGTCTACGAAGTAGGTCAAATCTATTTACTTCAAATGTCAAATCAATATTAGGTCACTCGGAGAACTCGCTCTACGAACGCATGCAATGATGTTACTCGAATTATATAGAAAAATAGTGCCCGGAATACACTGTATTTATCATCCCCAAAAAGACTGAAATGGTCCTATTCACAATAAAGAGGAAACTGGTACTTCCGCCAGCACCCAGACTCTTATCTGGGAGTGACACTCAAAAAGCGTTGGGACGATACGATTGGCTGCAACTTATCCAAGGAACTGCTAAACGCGCGAGCCAGAAACTGTCGTTGACCAGGAAAAGACTAATAACGGGCATCTTGACTGGCCACTGACAGTTAAACGAACATTTATTTAGGTTGAATCTTAGCACCTTACTCTTGTGTAGGTAGGGCTTGTTATCAAAAAGATGAGACGATGGAGCACATTCTTTGAGACTGCACTGCTGTTTCGCCAATACACAGAGCCAAATTAAGCCAATTGTAACCATCCCCAGAAGAGATCAAACGCACCGTTCTGGAAAGGATTACCACTCCTCTTGTGGAGGCGTACAATGGGCCTACTATGGTCTATGTCACCTAAGTGCTGTGGCATACCACTCTCCCAAACTTAGAGATACAGATAGGTCACTCGGAGCACATTTTATTGCTCGGAACATGGACGCTCTTGTAAACGTGCAGACTCGTAAACTTAATTATCCGTATTTATTATGCATTAACTCAATCCATAATAATGAATAAAAAATGTAAATAGAACAAATAATTGGTATTCTTGGAGCTTATTTCCGAATTTGATACTGACTCTACTGCCTCTAGCGAGAAAAAAACGAACAAATTACCTAAAACATAAAAATCTTGCCAGTCCCAGCTACACATAATGGATCACTTGATGACAATGAAGTTCAAATTATAGACCGCGTGAAGATAAATAGGTTCTTTTTTTCGGAATCCCCCATCATTGGTATTTAGATTAGTATTGCTTAATTTTTTCCGTCTTTCCTTAAGCACGCACAAACGAATATCGTCCGGCTCGTATACTGTTTTCCTGCCTAATGACGTAATTTAAAATAAATTGTGGTAGTTAGCACGGCAAAAATTTGAGTAATCTCGTAATTATCCATCAAAAAAGGTACCTATTAAATCTACGTGTATCATTATTATCGATAATAACTGTTAAGCTATTCTTTTTGATACACGAATTCTTACCGTGTAGTATTAATGAGTAGCAATTTAATAATTTTCTTGCTACGTTGTGTTAAAATTTTGCCTAATAATCCATCAGCGGATGCTGTTATGTAGGTACTTTGTAGAATTCTCTGTCCAAGTATTTTCTTATTTCAATTTTCCATAGATAGAGCCTGAGTTTAGTATAGAGGGATTCCTAATCACAATTGTTCCATCACTCCGTAGTTTTGTTCCCTAATCCGGATCGTCCTTTTAACGTTATGGCAATTTCTTACATAAAATTCATCAAACAAAGGTATGGACTTTTGATCCTGTGTTTACCATAATCACTCTTGAATAAAAAATGGACATAAATAATTACCTAAGCCAACTGTGGTTTACAAAAAAAAAACAACATTGATTTATGATTTGCTCCTATGTACAGGAAATTGAGAAACCAAAAGCCAATTCCTGAACTATCATTAAGGTATTGCGCGGAACTGGTAGTTTGCGCTTTTGAAACGTTTATTACATTTCACACTTGAACCAATAATAACTAGTTGAGAATGGAATAAAAACGGCTTTCAGCCCAGTGATACCACCAACGGTAATTCTATGCCTATAACAGGTGGTAGTGCAAAATAAATTGCAAACAAAAAATATTAATTTTTGCTGTCAAAGATACCATGTCATGGTACCTATTATCTATCAAATACCATGTTCCAATCAAAAACTTAATGTAGGTACGATTGCTTCGTGATTTCCTTCACGTAACAAGACTCGTTCTAATAATGGTTTTCGTCGAAAATAAATTAACAACATTTTTCATTTCTTTGTTTTGACTATGTCGACACAACTATTTAATTTAAATTGATTTGGGTGCGGTTTTAAATCGCTCCGTTAAATTTTCAAAATCTACACATATTATAGGTAAGTCAAATACCAAGATCAAAGATTGAATCACTGGGATAATCTAAATCTTATCTGCACACATTGAACCTCAAGTCCTAATAACCTGAAGATTATAATCATATTATCTCAAGATTGGAGCTACTCTTGATAACCATTTCAACACCTCTCCTTTGGTAATATATCGCTACAATCGATCATCAATAATCTTTCTCATTGTAAAATCTATTTATAAATATAATTAGGTACACCTCAGAAAATAACATATTATATAAATGAAATGATTTGAAGATCGATATTGTTAATCGATAATATTCAATTTAGAAGCTAATTTGATGGGAACGAAGTCAAAGATCAAATTTGGAAGTTTTGATGAAATATTGATTACCTATGATTATGTAGTTAACAGTATGTGTCAAATGGCTAAAGGATTCCCAGTGTCTTCAATAAAGTTTTGTACGGCAATTTCAAATAGATATTGTAAAAATCGAACTAGTTGTATTGTCATTCGAATGTTCATTGACTTTGAATATCAAACAGTCATAGGTAACAGAAAGCATTCTTGTACAAAACTCTTTTGCACTTTAGATAATAAGCAATAGGCGGCAACAAATCTAATAACCCAAACTAACCATGAAGCACCAAATAAATTTCCATGTTTATTATGTGCTATAATGTAACACATGGGTTCAGTTTAATCACATTATTCATACAGGAAAGAAATTAAATTTACTAGCATAATAATTATTGAACATTCAATTTATTTTATGTTTTAAAATTATTCTTACAGTAAATCCCATTTAAATTTTAAATTATGGTATAGAATGTGCGAATGATGCATTTTTGATGAGTTTATAATTCTGCTCTACGCTCTACAATGAATAAGCATTTTCGAAAAAGGGAGTTGAACAACAAGAAGGTTAAGGATGGCCTCATTATTTTTAAAGTCAAAATCTCAAGACTTTATTACATCAGATCTCTAATTATTGTAGGTATTATAGATATAGATTTAAAATTTTCAGAGAATCTAATTCTACTGGGGAACTACAAAGCCTGGAAAATTCAGCTAAATCTAGAGTTATAATTTCAAAGATACAATCCTGCTAAGGAACATTTCGGCGGCATCAAATCTCATAATTCACAGTATGTATTTAGAGCGGTTTCAAAATGATCAAATGATCGTCTAAATAAAACTGTACATAGTTCTAGAAAGTACCAATAACATAAAACAGTCTCAGGACGTTGGTACCTTAATTCTATATAACATTCAACTGGTTGGAGTATGGGCGAGGGTATGGGTTACATCTTTGGGATTACATTAATTGAAAATAGATTATTATTGATCTGAAATTGTGTCAAATGTTTCTATAATGATCGAAAACTTTTGACGCTCCATTCCGATCCAAATACAATGTCCGGTTGCCTCACAAAGCAATAGGCAAATTCAAAATTTTAAAACAACATCCGGAATCTCCCTAAGCGCAATCTCAACTGAGACAGGTGTCCCACTTGAGAACCTGTTCGACAGCGGTTCGGCAATGACCGATGAGTTCATCTAAAACCTCTACAAGCCATATACCGTCAACGGTCATTATTATTTCCTTAAATCGATGTGTCATTCCGCCATGGCGAACAACCATCTTGTTTAAAGTGAAATTAATTGGAAATGCAGATTTGCCTATTATAAATAATACATGAATGGGCGTGATATGGAATCGAATGGTTCCGCGTGTGTCGTCGGATCGTGGTTCCCACGGCTCTTTACTTTCTTCTAACTTGTTGTTTATAAAATAATTTTTAGAACACACAGTATATTTGAATAAATTTATATGTAATGTTTACAGGGTAATTTTTGTATGTTAGAAATACACAGGACTTTTTATTAGGTAGGTATACCTAGTAGAAGGTAAAACAAATAACTACTATAACATCGCTGCTGTTTTGCTCTCAATGTTTAACTTCATTTTTTATGTGTAATTCTTAGTAAACAGAATTACAGGATTTGAATCTCCGATATATTATGATTTAGGTATTACAAAGTTGAGAATTGTTCATTTTGGTGGACCTCCTAGGTGTTTTGCAGGAGCAGGTTGTCAGAAATATTGAAATCAGCTTGACGTTTGCGCAATAGAAGTGTCAACTATTCCAGCAGTTGTTTTGCATTTTGCACATTTACCTTGAAGAGTTTGCGGATTTTCCTCCAATTTACATCCCAACCAAATTTTATCTGAATGCGCTTAAATAAGTAGAATTGAAGCAATAGCAAAGCAAAAGCAAAGCCGTTTTCAGTAGGTATCTTCTTTGATCCCCCTGTAGGTACATAAAATATGTTTCTAAACATCTCTAATTTCATTGTAGGTAACAAAACAATAGTCCATCTAAAATTGGAAGAAAAAAATCTTTACACTCACACATGAGCTAATCTATAATTATCGATCATTATCGGTTCGAGATTGATGGGAGCCCAATTTTCGTCAATGGGGGCTCCATTGTTCCACTGGGCGATGAAAATGGTAGTTTTGGTAGTACCGCGTAGCGGTAGATTGATTATACGAGATAAATCCAAATATTAAAGTTCAGACTGAATACCTACTAATAATTTTTTTTCTCTTGTAACGACTTAGTGAGTAGAGACACTTCTAAAACCAAAAAAAAAACCCGTTATGATGGTTTTTTCAAGCTTATTTAATCCTTTATGATGGATCATTGAGATGATTATCATACTCATTGAGCAGGCATAATTATGCATTAAGGTATGGGCCAAAAAAAAATTATGAGATTTTGAATACTCGATGCTCTTCTAAATACTATGTAAATAAATACTTTCGAAGAAACTCAAATTATTTCTCCAATAATGTTTAAAGACCCGTGAAATTCCCTTACTAACTTTTCATTTCCGCTCAAACTTCCCATTGGCTCGTGGGTTCTTTAAATGGTAATCGTTTATGGTAATTTCTGTTGAGGGAGTAGCCCCTTTATGAAGGAAATACACTATTTAAGAGGTAATTGGTAACCTGTTGGCGGAAAATAAGGTGTTTGAGAAAAGGAGGGAGACAGCAGCGTCAGCAATCCGTGACTATCAGATTTTGTGATTTTACGTTTCAATTTACCTTAATCGAGATTATGTATAAAACTATTGATTGCCCATATTCTGAAGAAGTGTTGAAGAATGTTTTTTTTTTCAAAATTGTCGTATTAACTATGGCATTAGCAAATTAATGGGTAATATTGTAACAAGCTTAAACTCAATTTGACTTAAATTGAAAAGAAATAGAATAATTTTTATCAGTGCCATGCCCATACCAACATCCGCAGATAATATAGAGATTTTAATCCAGCAAAAATAACGATACAGGCAACACCTGAAATGAATAGTTAGTCAGAAGTGGAGTTAGACGAGGAAATGGAAGACAGAGGCTTGGAGTAGGATACCTGGATTGACAGAGATGGTTGGAGATCTGGAATGGGAAGGTGTAGAATGTTATAGACCGATAATTATTAATGTGTATTTATTGAATAATAAGCGATATTTTTGGTGGCCAACTTGTGAAAATCAATTTTGATATACCATATACCCAATAGAAAACTAGAAAACTTTTGGTTTTTGAGCAGAATCAACTTTTAAATATTTTTAAACCATAGCAGGAAAACATAGTTTTCTCGTCAGACTACCTGTGCATCATTTTTTAAAGTGTTTTGTCCGATGACTTTATATTGGGCAAGGAAATTCCATTAGACTATCCAAGATGCTATCAAACTTGAATTAAAATGGCCGCCAAGAGGCACACAAACCCTTTGTTTATGTGTCATCAAATTTGTCATCAAATAATGTATGACCTTAAAATAGGGCTCTTTGTGAATTATTTGCGTTCTGATACTTAAAACTGTTATTTTCATTAATGTTAGAAATAGTGTATTTGAATAGTGTATGTAAATAGTAGTAAATAGTTCTCAAAAACGCGAAAAACATGCCTACAACGTGTTGTAGTATTAAATGTGGAAGTCGTGGAGATCGGCACATTCTTAATTTTTTTCAAATTCCAAGTGAAAAAAACAATACAAATCAAAACACAACACTGTACGGTGGAGTTGAAATAAATAAATATTTTCACATCAAGGGTAGATCCTGCGTGTCCGAAAGTGAAATGCAGGTAGAGCAACCTTGCCCAAACGATAAGGATTGCGTAATTGGGTAGAAACTGGCAAAAATTGGGACGCACACAATAGAAAATAAGTATTGAATTATGATTATTATTGACATAACATAATGACGTTATGGTTTGTGTTTGTGTCAATGTTTGTGTGCCTCTTGTCGGCCATATGTTGCTTGTCAGTCACGTGTTTTGGATAGTCTAATTGATTCATTGGAAAATAGATGAAACCTTTCAATTATTTATACCGTTTCCTATTGCATATACGCACTATGAGAATGAATTTTCTTGAGGAAAGTCGGAAGATCGAATGAGGAAAATTGACAAAATGTAGATACACTTTGTTTCACGACGGTTTATACTTTTGACATAATTTGCCTTCCTTTTTTAACAAAAAGAAATTGACTGAAACAAATCAATGACGTCAAAAACGTTCGTCGGTTCTTGAACCAGAAGTCGTTCATTTTAATTTGTCATAAAAATTGAATGCGTCATTTGAATTAAGGAGCATTTACATTCACTTCTAACTTCAAGTTAAATTTGACGTTTGATATTTTATTCAACACCTGCTAGTTATATGCCTCATTCTCACTTGCGCGAAATTCGCTCTTTTTGTGCGAAATTCTCTTTTTTTGACATTACTTCGACAATTTGACGTTTTATGCATGTATCAAACGTCAAATTGTCGAGGCAATGTCAAAAAAGAGCGAATTTCGCGCAAGTGAGAGCTGAGTCATTATTTGTGCCAATTTAGACAGGTGAACTATCTAATAACACACCATAACAAATTTTTCTCGCGAGACTTATTAGAGAGTTATTGGACGTGCAAATAAGGACAAGCAGTATTTAAATTAGTCTTATTTTGACATCTACGCATGCGCATTTGGGTCCGAAAATAAAGATTCCCTTAATAAGGTTACTGCTTGTCTTTATTTGTGTATGGTTAGTGCGAGGCAAACTTCCCTTATTTCAAATTTTGGACGACTTTGACATTTTGGACGACTTTGACGTTTTGCTTTTCGACGATGACGTAATTTTACTTAGAAAATTTATTTTTTACAATAGTTTTCCATTTTACTACGGGTAACATCAAAATAGTAGTTTTCCTAATCAGTGCGCAAAGTTATGTTTTCCCGCACGCGAATGCAGTTAAACGAACGACGCGAAGCGGAGTTCGGATAAGCTTTAAGTGCGGGAAAACTACTTTGCGCACGTGTTAGGAACAATATTTTTTTTACAAGTGAAATAACTTTACTTCATTTTTAAATTTTTAATTTCTATAGGCATCATAAACAATTTGTTGTAACTAACTAGGTAAATCGGCCGAAAAAAAATTCGGCCTCTCTCCGCGGGGCTTTACCCCCTAAAAAAGGGGGTCCGCAGGGATGTGCCCCCCAAGAAAGGGGCTTCCTTCCGCGGGGCTCCGCCCCCAAATTTGGGGCCCTCGCTGCCAAATATAGGACTCTCTAAACATGGGCCCCCGCGAGGCTGTGCCCCTCAAAAAAGTGGCTCTCGCGGGACTCCGCCCCCCAAATATGGGGCTCTCGCAGGGCTTTGCCCCCCAAATGGAGGGTCCCTAGATTTTATTATGGGTACCAGAAAAAATAGTGTGCGGGAAAATTACTTTGCGTGTGCAAAGTAGTTACTTTGCGCACACTTTTGGGAAAGGGCTTCTTTGCGTACACAAAAGTGTGCGCAAAGTAGTTACTTTGCGCACGCTCGTAGAGAAAATGAGTATCAGCAGAAAATCACAAATAAATATAAACACTTTTTGATGCTGAAATTTATAAACATAGCTATCATCTGTCAAAATTATGAATACAAAATAAGGTAATACTCTCTAGCACCTACTACAGTCTTCCAATAAATGTTTTTTTCTACTTGCATGCGCAAAGTAATCACTTTGCACACTCATTTGCGTGCGCAAAGTTTAACTTTGCGCACGGAAACTCTTTGCGCACTCGTTTTTGTTACGCATAATTACCATAGTTATACTTGATTTTTCAATGTGTTGATGGTTTCTGCATAAACTAATATTCAAAATGAAGGGTTTGAAATAAGCGCTTAGTTAACATGATCTTTCCTCTCAAAGGTGTCCAAATTGGACCAGCCTGCACTATTATGAATTTGTAGAATTTTTGATATTTGAGAGACTCTCATGAAAATATTCTAGCTGGTATTCTAGAAATTCAAGAAGATGTTAAAAGATTTTTGGAGATTTCCTCTAAAAGACATTTTGAGGTATTCCAATAGATTTTAAACTATTTTTGAAGATTTTGATTTGATTGATTTTTCTAATGTTTTAACAATTCAAAGTGTACTTTTTTGACATACTCGTAGAAAATAGTTATTTTCCTAACAAGTGCGCAAAGTGTTACTTTTCCGCACGCAAGCACAGTTATACGAACGACGCGAAGCGGAGTTCGGATACGTGTTTGCGTGCGGAAAAGACACTTTGCGCACGTGTTAGGAACAAAATTTTTCCTACGAGCTTCATATCAGGTAGGTAATAACAAAAATTTAAAAAAAAAAACGATAATTTGTTTAATTATTTTTAATTAACTTAAAAGGAACCTATGCATTTATCAAAAAATTAATAACAAAAAAAAAATAACAGAAAATCCTCGTCAGAGCTGTTCATCTTAAAGCGTTTAAATTTGATGAGAAAGTTTGTAGATTTTTGCATGTAAATAGAGAACAAATCTGACAATGTGTCAAAGTTAATTCATATTTAGTGTTTGTATAGATGTTGGCTGATATAGAAACAGAGGAAAAATTTGTCATCATGTGTCAAAGTCGACAGGTGCACTTATTGTTGCTTGACAATTATAATTACTTTTCGGCACTCAGTGCGGATAAGGCCTGTATCCGCACTGAGTGCGGAAAAGTGTAACTTTGAGCCCGGAAATGCGTGCGGAAAAGTACTACTTTGCGCACGCTCGTAGGAAAAATATTGTTCCTAACACTTGCGGAAAGTGTCTTTCCCGCACTCAAAGCTTATCCGAACTCCGCTTCGCGTCGTTCGTCTAACTGCTTTTTCGTGCGGGAAAGTATCACTTTGCGCACTTGTTAGGAAAATAACTATTTTCTTGGAAAAATAGTGCTGATGCACTAATAAAATAACGTAGATCCTTAATACTGCGAGGCAGTATTTATCAGTTCCAATAACTCTCTATTTTCAGCATAACATACTGGTACCATAAATAACTATTATCATTTTCATTGCAGAACAAAATTCACTTTATTCGATATTGAAAATTGAGAAAAAACGTCAAGTCAAAACGTCAGAATTTTATGAGAATATAAAAATTTGACATTCCACAAATTTCTGCTCGCCCTCGGCAAGCAGCGCTGCATTTACATTTACTTCGAAGTCCAATTTGTTTTGAAATTGACGTGCTTGCCATATGGCGGCAGCACAGATCCATTTACATGGAAATAAATTTGAAGTTCACTTTGAAGTGCACTCTAAATTTGAGCGAGCTGCTTGCCGAGGGCAAGATTTGTGAAATGTCAAATTTTTAGATTCTCTTAAAATTCTGACGTTTTTTCTCAATTTCCAATATCGAATAAAGTAAATTTTGTTCTGCAATGTAAATGATAAAAATAAATATCATACGTCAAATTTAACTTGAAGTTAGAAGTAAATGTAAATGCTCCTTTAATCTACGACAAAAGTATAAACCTTCGTGAAACAAACTTTACTTATAGTGGTTGAAAGTTAACCAAAATTAAAAGCGAATGAAGAAATTACTACTTCTCTACTTCCACTTTAATTTTTAACATTTTTAGAGCAAAATACCTATATACCGCTAATATTACATTATTTCTGATCAAATACGGTATAGAATAAAGGGAACTACTATTGGAATGCCATTACTTCTTAATGAACCTAGCCACAAAACATACCCATGCGATTGATTGCACCCATCGCAGACTCACTCAAAAAAGCCTTGCTGAACCACACCTTTGACTTCCGCCTCCTTCTTTCGTATATCAATTAATGTCTCATCCATCACCAATCGCCGGGTGAGAAAGGAAAATGCCTCTAGTTTACGAATGCTAATTACATAGCAGGTGTATTTCAAAAATTCCCGATTTTGCCGTCAAGTAGGTACATAAAATTGGTATTCCTAATTGACTCAGTTATATTAGCCAAGTAATAAGAAATTTTTCATATATATATTTTATGTATAATTTGCATATGATAAGAGTTTTGGTTACCTAATTTATAGGTAATTACGTAGAAAGAATTATTTGTCACTCCAGAAAACAAGCATGAATATTTTTTTTTTTGTGGGGAAGTCGTCTGATTAAACTCCGAGCTGCAGCCGGAGGCTTATTGTGCTTAATCTTCCTGTTTAATGCACCCATTTCAAAACCCTGGTTCCCTGCCATAGGCTGAAGTAGGTCTGTTGAATGTTTGCTGTATGTGTCTGGATCTAAACATCTCCAAATATATTTTTTGTCTTCTGCAAGTTAGTGCCTTGCATTCTGATATAATGTGTTGGGCTGTTTCGGTCTCTGTTCCGCATAGTCTGCAGCTCGTGTCTCCGTTGTACAAGCCCATTGTTTGCAGGTGCTTCTTTACTGGGGCCGATTGCTACTCTGAGTTGATTCCTGCTTAGTTGTAGCAGTCTTTCTGCTCTTTCAGTGGCGGAAACAGGGGGGGCGCGGGGGCCCCCCCCCCCCCCCCCCTGAGAGCCTGAAAAACTATTTTAAAACTCGAAACAATTAAAGAAAATCGTACATAGAAAAATTTTACAGAAGATTTTCCAATAAAATTTTATAGGAAAATTTTCCAATAAAATGTTATAGAAAAATTTCCCAAACTGACACCTTTAATATCATGTACATACAAACGGAAGGATTCTTTGGTTTATTTTATGACTTAAGTTTTTAATAAACAGTTCCGCGAACGCTCCGTTACCGATCTACAGGGTGTTGAAATTTTAATCTTTTTATAGTTTTTTCTTTAAAGCTCCTGCAATTTTTGAGGGATTTAGCTAAAATTTGGAATATAGGTTACGCATTAGGAGCTAAACGATTGCACATGTCAAACGTTAGCCAGAATCTACAGAGTGAAGTTTTTTTCA
The DNA here is from genome assembly GCA_917834065.1 of Ceutorhynchus assimilis. Lineage (NCBI taxonomy): Eukaryota > Metazoa > Arthropoda > Insecta > Coleoptera > Curculionidae > Ceutorhynchus > Ceutorhynchus assimilis. Next base: position 37,719,950 of record OU892278.1, on the reverse strand, counting down.
GGGATCATGCCCCCTTTTCTGTTCCTGGTTTTTTTTGCGGTGCGCCTGCTGGTGTAGATTCTAAAAACAAAATGAATCTTCTACCTTATTTAGTAGAAACTTTTTGTTCTCGTGTAGTTTTTTCGAATTACCGACCCTTATCAAGAAAAAAATTAAAAAACAAATATCTGTAATTAGCTAGATGAAACTACAGTGATTCAATTAACCTTTCCTACCTACAGTGGCGACAATAGATGTCCCGCCGCTATGTTCTTACTATTTTTTGATAGGAATCTAGAAGTAAGCCACGCCCTCGCCGCTATATTCTTGCTAATTTTCAATATGAATACATTAAAGCTTCAACACCCTGTAGATCGATAACGAAGCGTTTGCGTACCAATGTTTATTAGAATTATTAGTCATAAAATAAACCAAAGAATGGCCCCCTTCCGTTTGTGTATCATATTTAGGAACACCCTGTATGTATAGAGCCTCCTTTTAAAAAAAATAAGACTTTGGTCAATATCTCAAAATCGGGACCAAGTAGAAAAAGAGAGTACCTACGTCATTGGACTCTACTTGAAAACGTCCTTCTAGAAAGTTTATACAGAAATCAAATATTTTCATAAATAAAAAAGTTTTGAAGGTTTTCACCTTATTGCTTCGAGAAATATCATCTAGCGGCAAAACGGTTGAAGATATCAAGATGCGGTTTGCGGTGTTTGCACCAATAAAAAATTCAAGGAATTTGTGCCTCAGGAGTATGGGGTTAATTTTTTTGTATCTCGCTCAGAAATGTTTCCTATCAAAAATGTCCAAATTAGATCACCCTGTACTATCTTTAACATACAAGTAAAGTCAAAATAAATGTCCAAAAAAATCATTGATCATTGTTGATAATTCCAAACTTGCGCCCCCCCCCCCCCTGGAGAAAATCCTGGATCCGCCACTGTGCTCTTTTGCCTCATGTCTCACGTATGAAGATTTTCCCATGTGCATGCTTGGGTATTTGCTTCCAGTATTTGCATGTTTTGCTTTGATCCATTCCTTTAGCTCCTTTCTTACTGTGCTTTTGGGCACTCCTAGAGCTGACTCGGGACCAAGGTATTCTGTGGATGACCCCCTAATGCGTGCAGGTTCATCAGCCCTTTCGTTGCCAGGGATATCTCTATGCTATTTCCTGGCACCCACATCAATGTGACGTTATTTAAGTTCTTCTCGGCATTCTATTACCAGTGCAGAATTTGCCTTAGGGTTCTTTAAGGCCCCTAGTGCTGCCTGACTGTCTGGGAGTAAAGTGAGTCTTCTGTATTTGCAGGCCCTTATATTGTTGATTCTGGCGAATTGTAGTATTGCATATACCTCTGTATGTGACTCTAGAGAGAAGAAGGTCTCGCATCTTCCTTCTCGACTGTAAATTCCTGCGCCTGTGCCATTCTCAGTCTTTGACCCGTCCGAGTACCAGGTCCGGCTTTTGAGTTTGGAAAGTGCATGTTAGTTTTCCCATTCCTCCCTTTCACTAATCAGGACTTGGAATGATATGTCGGGTGAGTATTTGGGAAGTGCATAGTCAGTTATCATGTCGAATCCTGTCAGATTTATGACTTCTCTTATTTGTATCTGCCCTGATCTGACTGGTAGTTTCTTCAAGTTGTTCGTTATCTGTGAAGGCCCATCCTGGCTTTCGCCTGAATTAAAATGTGTAGTGGAGGTAGGTCTTGTAGGATTTCCATAGCTGCTGTTGGTGTACTTTTTATGCACCCTGTAATGCCAAGACAGGCAACAACCTCCTCACAATGTCTTCTCAATGATTCCTTCTTGGATGCTCTCAGGCATATGTTGTATTCAGTCGGAGCTTTATAGTACTCGCTCCACTCTCCTGTTCGGTTTGCTTTGTTGAAAAGTTTCCTTCCTATTTTCCGATATCGTTATTCTACCAGGGCACATTCCTGTTGGAATTACTCGTAATTGCAGGACAGTTATTCATGTAGAGTAGGTGGATGTAACAGCGGTCTGCAGTTGTTCTGCTGCTAGGTCCAAACGGTGTTATTTATTGTCGTTTTTACGGCCCGCAAATTCTCCTTCAGATCTGCCTGATAGACTTCCCAGTTCATTCTGCGGGGGTTCTGATTAGTTACAGTTTCAAGACTGTAATTTCAAAGCTAATGTGTCTGTGATCTGAACAACTCATCTCATTAGTCGCATGCCACTTTTTCACGAAGCCACTTACAAATGTTGTCCATATCGTGATGTCGAGTACCTCCTTTCTAACAGACTCACCTCTATTGTTGGTGTTTGTGCTGCCTCATATATGGTGGGCATTCTCATTACATCCCATCATGAGCTGTGATCCTTTTGCTCTGCAACTCATTACCAGGTTCTGTACTTCCCTGGATGGTGGCTCTTGAGGATCATCTCCTGGAAGGTAGGCAGATCCGAGTACTAGCTCCCTCTACTCACCTCCAGCTGACAATCTAATCTTTACCGCAACAAGCCCTGGGGGTTTCAGTGGATCTGCTCTATATTAGATGCAATATTTTTCCTCATGTGATACACCGATTCTGCAACCAAAACAAAAGGCACCTGCTTATAAAGAATGGTTTTTAGTTTTGTGTACTAAGACCGCATGGCGCATATGACCTTATAGCACGTTTCTGATGGAGTACAAATAAATATGCTGTTGAACAATGTCAATGAGCAATGACCCCACAAGCAATTTCCATATCTAAGATGTGATTTAATTAAAGAAAAGTACACCCCTATAGCTCAGTATTGAAAGTTCTAATAGCGTCCATATAGATATTGTCCAGGTTAAACCTAATATTCATAATGGATGTCTTCTCAACATTAATGACAGCTGGTTCGCTGGTTGGAGTCACATCTTAATTCTCACTAAGTCATCATTAATATTCGCAGTCAGAGTCGGAGTCCTTATGATGCCATATTATTGTAGTATCATCGGCAAATGAAGTGCACAGAACATTGTCTACAACTGCAGGAAGATCATTAACGTAAATTAAGAACACGCAATAAAGATAAAAAAAAAGAAAATTGATTTTTTGTTTGTGAAGGAAATCGTTTGTGGCATTGCAGATGGAATAGCTTATTCAAAATTAACGAAATTTTGCACTCGACTAGGATATGAACTAGGATCTCTAGACTACCAGTTTAACGAAAACGTCTACCATCTGAGCTACCAAGTCCTTCGGTCCATTTCTACCCAATCGGTCAACCGTTTTGTCAATTTTTAACGTGTACCTAAGTGATACAATCGGCAATCTTCGGCAGTTACTGAAAGTCACAGTGGTTACTGGGGTTGCAGTTTTATATTCACGATTAATAGAGTTGTTGCAGTTTATTTGTACCTTCGCATGGAGCGAAGGCCTCGATGGCTCAGTTTGTAGAGCGTTATGCCCGTATTACATCTGTGTATTTTTCCGTGTATTTATTCATGTAGTTCAGGGTGACAACCAAAAAACTTCAAACGCAACATAAATCAGCCTTATGAAAAACAAAATAATGTTGGCACCCTGAACTTCATGAATAAATACACGGAAAAATACACAGATGTAATACGGGCATTAGACTTGTAATTTAGAGGTTCATATCCTAGTCGAGTCCAAACTTTCAACTTTGTCTGCTACGCCAGAAACGGGTTCTCTTATACATGAAGAAAATCTTATAATATTACTTCAAAATACGTAAATAAACTATACCTACACTTGCAAAATGTCAGCAAAAATTGGCACAATTAGGTATCGATTCTTCTTCAATATTGAAATTGGAATCTTTATTCTCTGCTGGTGCAGAAAGAGTCTTTCAAACAAAACTGAAAACTGAAACTATCGAAAATGGACAAATGTGTCGACATTGCTAAATTTAGCAAAACCGCTTGGGCCAAATTATTTAACCAATATAATATACAGGGTGGCCAATTGAAAACGAAACAGAGGTGATTTTGGGCTCCCCAAGACATTTAAGAAAAAACCCTTGTACCCGTCGATTTTTGATTTAAGGGGGAACCATTTTTCTGGTGGTTTCATCCCCTAGGGGGCAAAGCCCTAGCGGGGATGGCAAGGGCCCCCAAAATTTTAAATGGAATGAGGGGTCGAGTGATACCTTATTTTGAAGCTATTTTTATGTAGATTATAACCCCCGAGTCTTACATCGCTACTATCTACCTAGCCATTACAGGGGCTAATTAAAGTTACAAAAACATGTTAGAATATTTTTATTTAAAAAAATGCTTTAAAAACAAAATCAATCAAGTAAATGCTGAAAATGACCTCAGAAGAAAAAATCTAACGGGCTTAAATCTGGAGAACGCGGGGGCCTCTCCTTCGAATCCATTGTCCTGGAAACCTTTGGTCCAAATATTGACGAATCACTGCAGCATAGTGGGGTGGCGCACCATTTTGTTGGAATATTAGACGGTTTTCCATGTATCCGTTATCATTTTCTAGTATCTTCACCAATTCTGGATGAATCGCATCTTCTTATCACTCTAGGTACATTGCTCCTGTTAAATTTATAGGTAAAGAAGGGGTCTATTATACGGTTACCAAAAATGCTAGCCTAAACACTCAATTTCTCGGGATGTTGCGTATGTACCTCACGAAATATGTTTTCTGGGATTTGAATTAGCCCAATAGCGGCAGTTGAGACGATTCACCGTACCGTTCAAGAAAAAAGGAGCATTCATCAGAGAAATATACAAACTGCTGCTCCATTTATTGAAAAAAAATAATTGGGTTATGAGTTTTTCAATGGTGAGGGAGGAGGAAATAAAACGAAAAAGGGGGTTAGTAGCACATCAACCAAAATACCATTTAATTATACTCCATTATTTAATACAATTTTTTTATATTCAATACAATATTTATTTAATACAATATTTCCAGGTATACATACAATATTTTCAGGTATAATACGTACGAAATAACGTCCTAGGGCATTATGGAGATGTAGATTATTTGAGTGTTTGGGCTACCATTTTTGATAACCGTAAATAGGCCCCTTTTTTACCTATAAATTTAACAGGAGAAATGTACCTAGAGTGGTTAGGAGTTGCGATTCATCCAGAATTGGTGGAGATACTAGAGAATGATAACAGATGCATACACTAATATTCCAACAAGATTGTTCGTCATCCCATTATGCTGCAGTGGCTCGTCAATATTGAGTGGCCCCCGCGTTCTCCAGATTTAAGCCCGTTAGATTTTTTCTTCTGAGGTCATTTTCAGCATTTACTTGACTGATTTTGTTTTTAAAGCATTTTTTTAAATAAAAACATTCCAACATGTTTTTGTAACTTTAATTAGCCCCTGTAATGGCTAGGTAGATAGTAGCGATGTGAGACTCGGGGGTTATAATCTACATAAAAATAGCTTCAAAATAAGGTATCACTCGACCCCTCATTCCATTTAAAATTTTGGGGGCCCTTGTCACCCCCGCTAGGGCTTTGCCCCCCAGGGGGTGAAAACACCAAAAAAATGGTTCCCCCTTAAATCAAAAATTGACGGGTACGAGGGTTTTTTCTTAAATGTCTTGGGGAGCCCGAAATCACCTCTGTTTCGTTTTCAATTGGCCACCCTGTATATAGATGAGGTGATGAGGTTGGGACAGATTGCATGTTCAAGTACCATGTTCTCTTCGAACGTTACCTATATCATCAGCGCAATTTGCTCCTTGTCCACTGCTTTTCTGAAAAGTGTAGTTGTGCCATACCATACCATTGTCTGAGATTTTTTTACCCATGATATTCTTCTACGGCCTGGACCTCTTTTTTTTCCTTCAATTTTTCCCTCTTATTATCAGTTTAAGGAGTCCATATTTGTAATTTCTTAAAATGTGTCCAAAATATTCAAGTTTACGTTTTTTGATGGTGAATAAAACTTCAAGCTCCTTATCTATTCTAAGAAAAACGTTCGCGTTATCTACTCTGTCCATTCTGAGCATTCTGCGATAGCACCACATCTCAACTGCTTCCAATTTTTTGCTCATGGCATCAGTTAATGTCCACGCCTCTACACCGTAATATTAAAATAGTAAACACATAACAACGAAGCACACGAATTCGGAGAGTGCTATTAAGATTGCGACTACACAACACTGACTTCATTTTAATAAAAGACGATCTGACCTGTTCGATTCTTGCCCGGACCTCTTGCATGTTGTCCCAGTTTTCATTGAGTTGACAACCCAGGTATTTGTAAGAATTAACGCGTTCGACTTGTTGGCCATATGCCCCTAATGTACCTTTCTTTAGCTATAACCATCCATTTTGTTGTTTCTACATATAAGTTAAGTCCAAATTGCGAGCTTTCATCTGCAACTTTATTTAGGAGCTCCTGCAGACCTTCCAGTGTATCTGCGATAATAACTGTGTCATCGGCATCCGTATTCGAACATCTTCGGACAATTGGCCATCAACCTTTATCTGAGCTGTCTGGTTCCAGTATAGGTTGAAGAGGTTGACAATTATATTTAGGTCTCGATTATCTAGATCAACTTCTTTAAGATATTCTATGAGCTTGGATCGTGTTGGATTCGATCAAAAGCCTTCTCATAATCTATGAAACAGGCATATGCCTGCTTAGAAAATCTTTTTAGCGATAATCGGTCCGAACATCCGGAAAAATTCTCAAACCAAGGCAAAGATATTACAGAAGAAGTTCAGCACACAATATCTTTGGCTAAAACCAGAAAAACGGTAGGGCAAGACGAAGTATATACACGGAAGTTTTAACACTTCTAAAAAAGGAAGATTAAAAATTATCCATAGAAGAATATACGAAAAGTGCGAATCGTTCATGGGAGACACACAGTTTGGATTTCGTGGAGGGTTTGGTACTAGAGAGGCTTTATTTGGTGTTCAGATCTTGGTTCAGCGTTCTGGGTATGTGTCGGTGCCAGTAGGTATATACCTACTGGCCTATATCGCTAAAAAGATTTTCTATGTAGTTACATAATTCTTGTCATTTTCCTTTGGTATCCAGGTATAATAATTTTACATGGTTGTCCACAAGGATTCCTGCTTGTTTTTTATTAAATAATCCGGCCGCTTCCTTTATGTGCTTGTGCAAATCAAACGTGTCATGTTTAGCATCAAGATCTTCCATTTCTTGACATTTTTGTTTTAACCATTCTTATTGTTTTGCCATCAAAGTATTCCGATTCAAAAAATCTATTTAGACATTTTGGAAAGTGAAACTCTATAAAAACACTTAAAAAAAATGTCAATCACTTAATAAAATAAATATAACTTTCTCATAATTAAATCATTGACCCCCAAAAAATACAATATTTCGACTACTTGTCCCCTTCTTCCAAAACTGCTCCTACTACTGAAAAAAAAATCTCCCAATCAAAATTATTGATATTATTATTCTAATGTAAATGGCGTTCCGCCATCAATCAACAGAGATTCCACCTGGAATTCCTAAATAATTATCCCGTTCGGCAATCCTCGGGCGTGACGGCCACGTGCTACGAACATAGCAAATTTTGAATGAAGAAACGCGCCGAGTCCGCGAGCTACGCTAGAAGGAGTTTAGAATTTATTTCAGTTCGACGCGGTCTAGGTCTCTATGTAACCTCTGGATATAAGATCATTTGATAATCGTTGGTTTTTAAATTAAATGTTTGTTTTGTGGGATTTTTAATTTGTCTACTTTTGAAAACATTAGGAAGTTTGTTTTATAATTTTTGTGTGGAGTGTTTATTTCATTTCAATGCGAATTTGGAGATTCATTGGATGAAGAATGGATTAGAACAGGATTTTTCATTGGTAAGCAAAATGTCAAAATAAGATAGCATGGTCTGTTAAAACGATTTTTTTTTCGCAATAGAGTATGAGATTAGAAACAACAACAATTTACGAATTTTCGAAGTGTTTTCCATTCTTTCCAATACATTTTTGAAAAATTTTACACGACGAATAACTGTTATCATCTATTGGAAATACATAACTATATAATATCTGAAAATTTTTTGGGGGATCAAATTCATAAATCTCGTTGTTCGGGGTTTCCCCAAAAGTAAAAGTTCAAAGGCGTGATGTTCAGCAAAATTCTGCCGTGGAATAATTAGCTGAACTCGTCCAGTAGGTATCTACTAATTATGAGCTGGACAATCCATATTTCTCCAAAATGGTTTTCCAGATATAAAGAGTTCTTAACAACAATTATTTAAACCACAATGAACTCCGCACCATGCATTGCATCCGAACCGAATTTGGTTCTTCCGTTCCGCTACTCGATGGGTTTCTGGAAGACCAATAATGAGTTATTGTTTTTTTACTCACGACCCTCATCGGTATGTAAATAACTATTACTTTTCAACTTACTGTGATTTTTGCACAATTTGGCCATTAAATGTCAATATCCAGAGCAGTTATCGGTTAATTTTATTCGTCTGATACCGTAACACATAAAAGCAAGTGAGTTTTAATCGTCTATGAAGAAACCGGCTTTTATCCTCCTCACACTTTTTGGAGTGCTTAAAATTATTTATGCATGAAAAGAAAAATCTTGTATTATGCAGATAGGTATTTATAAAGGTATGCGATGGTAATTGAATGGAAATACCTACCGCCGTGACAAACAATTCGCTAGAGTTAGATAGACGCAACTCTTTTATTTTCCCTACAGATTAGACTTTTACCATTACATTTTTTACAAGGTGCTTTTACCACGGAGGTTTCTAATAGTTGACGAGAAAATTCCTCTTTGTGAGAATAACCCAAATTCTATACTTAGGTAATTATAAGTTATTTACATCTTTAGCTATAGGAAATCTAATTTGCCCGAGTACGTTTTTTGGCCAATAAAACTCGGCCTACTATGAGCGCAATAAAATTTTATAATTAAGCAAAGTTAACAGTTATAGTAGGCAGAGAATGCATTCAAAAACCGTTTAGCTTTTTTGCCTCTTTCGAATAACAATAAAATACCAAATAATAATTGGGCATTTGGTATTAAACCTAATTATTATATGCAACCAATAATACGCAATGTAGTAGAAACTTCACAATACATAATAAATTTAAATGTCCCACTAATTAGCCTCAAGGGAATAACGAAAAATAATTATGGAAAATAATTTATAAAATTAATTATCGCACACAGTTTCGTCTTTCCTTGTAGTTATCCTGTAGGTATGATACACAGTTAATAAAATTTGTGAAAAAAAAAATAAAATAACTGCAAAAAGAAAATGGGCAAGCTATCACAGACCAGCAACCAGTTGCATATTATTTTGTTGATTAGTTTACAAAAGTAGCAAAGACCTTGACAAAAAATATAAATAAACGTACACAACAAGGTAATCAATAACAAATAAATGTTCATCATCTCATCATCCAGCGATTTCCGTCCGCTGTCGGACATAGGCCTCCTCTAGATATTTCTACTTCCCTCTGTTTTGAGCAACCCAGTTTGTATTGAGTCTTTCCAGATCATCCGTCCATCTTGGGGAGGTCTTCCTCTGTTTCGCTTGTCTGATCTCGGTCTCCACTCTTAAACTTTTTTTGTCCATCCTTCTGCCTTGGGACATGACCAGCCAGCTCCATTCAGATTTTGCGATTTCCTCTAATATTTCTTCCACTCTAGTTCTTCTTCGGACCTCGTCGTTCCTCATTTTGTTGTGTGACACGTAGGTTTCTGGCTGATGCATTTCTGAGTGTTAAGGTATCTGCTTTATAGGTGAGACTGGCAAGACTTACTTATTAAAAAATTTCCTCTTCAAGGATATGGGTATATCCATGATCTTGAATATATGTCTGAGCATATAGGTATATGCGCCCTGCCTTACTCCTCGTCTCGTTCGATATGTAGGTGTTGTGTGGTTTTATGTATTTTTATGGTATTTTTACGGTGGTTGTAGCATTTTTGTAGACATTGTAGATGATGTAAGTATATCGTAGTCTATCCTACATTCTTTCAAGGCTCTTAAGATTGCGCTCATTTTGACCTATCAAAGGCTTGTTCGGATCTACAAATATCAATACTAGGTCTATTGTATTCAACGGTCTTCTCAATAAGTGGTTTAAAGCATTACAAATGGTCATTTGTCCCTCATCCGGAGCGGAAGCCAGCCTGGTTTGATAAAAATCGAGCTTAAGCTTCTAGTCTTAATGTTATTATACGGGCGTATGTAATTTAAGAGGCTAATAGGTCTATAAATTGATAAGCTGCGTTATGTCCTCTTTTTGTGTAGAAGAGGATAGTACTCGCATTGTTCCATTTAGACGGGATCTCTTGATTGTGTAGACACAGATCCTCCTAATTTTATAGCTTCTGCCACTTTGTCTCTCCAAGGCGCTTTGTTATTTTTCATTTTCTTCGAGGCATTATTAATTTTCTCTTTCGTGATATCGGGAATGTCTTCTGATCCTTCGTTTTGTATTTTGTGTAGATTATGACTTATTAGGTCGGAGTAAGGATTTTTGTTTGTACAGTTCTTTGTAAAATTCTTTTATGATCTCATTATTTGTTTTCTATATCTGATGTTATGTTCCGTTCTTTGTCTTTAAGTTGGAAAGTTTCTTTTTTACCGTTTGTTAGTTGTTTTCTCAATACTTTCAGGCTTTTGTTTTGTTCTATTGTATGTACTGCTTTATCATATCTGTATTTCTTGATATCTTTCCTTAGTGCCTTTGATATGTTTTTGTTAATTTCTCTCAGTTTTTGTTGGTCTGAATTTAATTTCTCCTTAAGTGCTCTACGTTCTTCCATTTTTGTTTGGGTTTCTGGGCTGATTTTTTCTTGTTTAGGATTTTTTGGGCAATACTTCTCCTGTGCATCCATACATGTTCAACACAATATTACATAAGCAAATAAACATATAACAGATAAATAATAAAAAACAGTTTTGTTAACAAAGGACAAATTATAAAGAACTTAAAAACGCAATAAAGGAATTAAAAAAAGGAAAAGCTCCCGGACACGACAAAATTACAGCAGAATTAATATAATCAATATCAGAATACATCGCACAACCTTTAATTAGTATATTACATACCGCGTCTCAGTTAACTAACTAATCTCTCGACAGTAATGAAACTTCCAACCGAGGTTTGTATACTATTTTATTTACAACAATTACAACCCTCATAATTTCGACTAAATACTAAAAAAAAAAATAAAAAATTTATTGACAAGTCCTGACTCATTTAAAAAAACGTTTGACATGCAGGACTCGTCTTAAACATTTTAGGAGATGAGAACTTACTTTCCACCCGGGACCACTTTCCACCCGGGTGGAAAGTAAAATTCAAAAAAGTGTCACTTTCGAACTTTTGAAAAGTCAGAAATGTCAACATTACGTATGTGGTTGGAAATAATGTATAGTATATTACATACCGAGTAGGGAAGTGTTTCATTACTGTCGAGAGATTTATATAGTCAATCGAGACGCGAAGAGGGAAGTGACACAGGTAAAGTGTCACTTTCAAATTTTTAAAAAATCAGTAATGTCGAGATTACATATATGGTTGCAAATAAAATTTATAATTAATAATTCTTTCGAATCACGAATGTAATTAGGCAATCCAACGATGTGTCAAATATGGCCGACTGTTGGCACACATGTGCCCATAACCCTAAATTTCTTCTGTCATCAGTCATCGTCCCTTGTGTTTACCTTTGACGTTGGGAATTTTAAAATAATTAATTCCAGCTTTTTACAAATTTCCTTTCAAAATATTTCTAAATTATTGTGAGTGTGTGTTTTTTTAGGTCTCAAAACTCACAAAATTAAGCAATAAGCAGCAAAATACTCAGTCAACACAGAAAATGACACACCGTGCATTCGGTATTTTGATCAGAGTTCTCCGAGTTTGAAATTAAAGTTTGTTTTTTTTTTTAAAGATAATTCCCCAAGTCAAAAATTTAGTAATTTTGTGGCAGCACAAGCCTTTTCTACATAAAAAATTTGAAAGCATTGACAATTTTACATTGTATTGCCAACATAATGTCATTTTGACTTTTATCATTAAAAAAAAAACAGACTTTACCATTCGTTTATTCAAAAAGTGTACTCGGAGCACGCTCATTTGCGTTCGTTTATTAAAATTTCGGGCACTCGGATACTACGTTCCACTGCTCTGTTCGCTCGCTGATCACGTGATTACGGCTCCGCTCAGCACGCTCTGCTCTTTGAGCAAAATACCGAACGCAAGGACAATATTGAACCAAGAAAATCTTTTGTGTGCCAACAATCGGTCAAAAAAAGTCACGTGGTTTGGATTGCCTAATTGACCTTTTCAATTTAAAAGCCACTCTCTCTGGCATCAAACTGTCAGACGCCAAAAGAGCATGAAAACAATGGTTGACAGCCATTGACAGTGGTTTATAGACAAGACTTTTGAAAGAAACTATTATTTCCTCGGTTTTATTCAAGGTTTTTTCCTAACAATGGTGATTGTGTGTAGTGTGCCTATTCATAAAAATAATTCCTATTCACTGGCGGACGTGTCTTTCCATAAGTTTCCATCAAATCCTACATTTGTCAAAATTTAGATACACAAAATCAGAAAGGATACCCGCAAAAGAAAGGGAAATCCACGGCCCATCAAGTATACAAAGTAAACAACGTCTAATTTTAGGCAGGAGCTGTTTGCTTCCAAAATAATCCACCACCGTCTCCAAAGCGAAGTTCTGCGAATGAAGCAGTGACTTTTCCCACATTTTCTTTCCAATTTCAAAACAAGTTTTTAATTGAATTATATTAAATAGGTAGGTAGGTATATAGATTATACTTTCTCTGCATTTTAATTTTTAGTTCACTGTGGTTTACCAGCAGGGTTACAGTACCTACCTAATATAGACAGTAACTTGTAACGGTTCATGTGTTTGCGTATATGTCTAGGGCATTCGATCATAATCAACCCTTAATATTTTTTATTGAATTACAAATAAATATTCTGGATACTTGAAGATAATATATTCAGTTTGACAACGTCGCATCGCCTGTTCTGAATTATGTATACTTGTTTTCAGATCACGGTGCTAGGTGGCGTGGGTGTCGGTATATCTGAAGTAATTTCTATAATAATAAAACCCTTATAAAATACTATTGTTATATAGCCTTCAGAAAAATTGCTTAAATAACAATATTATCATAAAGTTTATCTGACATTATCAATTTCACGATACTTTTATCGTAGAATACATTTATAAGAAAATTAGAAATTGGACACCTTATTACTATTCTATCTTATGTTACGTTATTATAAGCTAAACGTCCTTAATACAGATATATGTTGCTTAAATGACACCAAATCAGATCTTTCGAAATTAGCCTGTACCTCTTTCCTGAAATTGTCACTTCTTCTTAATATTATCCAGCAAGGAATGTTTGACATATTGATAATTAGCAATAGGTAGGTAGCTATATCAATTATCACTGGAATTAAAACTAGAAATGTCAAGATTTTTCTGCAGCGTAGGTAGATAAACTAAATTTTAGGTTAGTGCTGTAACATTTTTATAAGGTTACCCTAATAATAATTTTGTATTTTGTGAGACACTTCTGTTATTTAACCCTTTTTTAGGTGCCTTATTCAATTTTGTTCCACAACAATTATAAAATAGTTTTATAAGAGTATTGAACGGAACTAAATTATTGCTAAGAATGAACTGTTTTATAAATTACTCTCCATAAATACTATAAAATCTTATGATAAAGCCGTAATAAAACAAAATGCATACTTTTATAAGTGATATATATCTGTTTGTGAATATTGCTATAAAGCAACTACAAAATATATCTATCTCAAACAAATACAGTTTTATAAGTCTTGTCATATAAATATTTATGAGCAAGTAAATTACCAAACTTATAAAATTGTTATTTAAATTAATCTTGAAAATATCTATATAGCAAAATAACAAAATAAATTTGTTTTCATGATACATTTGTATTTATTGAGTCTCTTAAAAATCAGTTTTGTCACTTCAAATGCTCTAACAAATCGGATATAAAGCACTTCAGTCTAATAAAAATATTTCTGTGCTACTTGGGCCATTTATGTCGAATGATTTTGCGTTCATTTTGATTAGTGCAACTCGACTCTAAATTGGTATAAATCCTTTTACAACTTCGTTGGTTTGCTTGCCAAGAATTATCGCTACTCCGTTTTTGTTTCTGGTAGAACTATCTCCGGAGAAGTATACTTAGTGTGCAATTCAGCGTCCCGAGTTTGGCCATCTTGTCTTGCTGCATCCCAGTATGTTGATCTATAGTCGTTTCGCCTCTTTTACTATGTTTGCTGCTTTTTCAGCCTGGTACATAATCTGCACGTTCCACGTGCCAATTCTCTTTTCTCGGATTATTTTGAAGACATCGTTGGATGACCGGGGAATTCTTAGCACCCTCTCCCCATTTAAGGGGAACTTATTTTAAGATAATTTATTTGAAATAATTTACACAGTAGAAATTGAGAACACGTAAGAAAACCAATAAAGCGTAATAAAAAATGTTTAAAAATAATTTACAAAAAACCATTCTATGAAGAATCTAAGAGCCTTTGATATAGGGGAGAGTCGGTGAATTGTGCGCACCTAAGGAAAAAGAAAGATATTTTCTAAAATATGGCTCATGGAGCTCTGAAATTTGGCATAGATATTCTTCTGTGTTATAGCTGACAGCCCAAATCAACCAAAGATCACAAAGAAAATATTCTGAGCCTAGGGACAAAATTAGATAAAAACTGACACTGCGCACGATTATCCACCCTATGCGGTTAATGGTGCGCACTAGTCAGGGCAATTGTGCGCAACAGAAAACTATTGAAAACTATCGGATATAAAGGGTGGATTAAAAACAAGTGAAACAAAGTACATAATACGTTTATTGCAAACATAATATTAAACTAAATTATTGCATAAAAACCATAACTAGTGGTCGCAAAAGTCGCAGATGTAACATTCGGGGGAGTCTACCCCAATGCAAAGCTCATGGACCCATTTGCCGCAGATCGTACACTGAAACCAGTATTCGTCTTTCTTGCTCCAGTCGTCGCAAACCAAACATCTGTCTCCGAGATTGACCTCCGTGTCATCAAGTTCATCATCATCACATAACTGGCTGTCTGAGACTTCTTCAGATTCACTTTCCTCAAAAACCTTCCTTTTAACGGTCTCTAATTGCCCCACCATTTGCAACAAATAATATAGCTTTTTCCATTGTATCTACGTCCCAGGTTGCTTTATTTGTTTTTCGGGCATATTTTGGCATCTGAAACAATGAAAATATGTATTCATAATAAATAGTTTGAAAATGTAAGAGGACGGATAATTGTGCGCGATGCGCACAATTAGCCAACATGGACCTAATTGTAATAAAAATTCACAAAAATAAAATTGTAAGTTATTTACCTTGTAATAGTAGGAACAGTAATAGTAGGAACCCCACTGATTATTTTGGTGAAATTTCCGAAACAGGAATGTTCTTATTTTCAAAGTTATCGCTTGTTTTCACCCGCTTAAATTTTAATATAAACAGTCGGATGAACCGCCAAACACGATCACCGATATGTTTAAGCAGCAAATCGCATGAAAGTCAGCGTTACTTTCAAAGACATCTATGAGACGGCGCCACGTGTACGAATTTGATCAAATAATCGGCGTTTTCGTATGGTATTATGGTGCGCACCATTAGCCGCTGCGCACGTTTAACCGACTTCCCCCTAAGAAAACTGTTTTGTCCCTAGTTGATTATGAGACAGTATAAAAGAAATCTAGTCTTGAACCAATGGAACAGATATAACATTAGGAGGAACAATGTAGGTATACATAGAGTTCCAAAAACAGGCAAAACTCAAACACAAAGAAGTTTAAGTTATTATTTTCTAGCACCAATAATTTATACTTAGTTACGATACACATAACAAGTATAAATGAAAAATATACAAACAGAAACATTATGCATCACAATACTAAGACATTTTTCACGATTGAGACTGTACTCAAAATGGAAATTTTTCACACGATTATTATGACCTATTTTCCCGATACTTGACATTTTATTGGACCTTTTGAGAATGATATCTATCATGGTAATTGTACGAATTTATTGTATTATGTACAGTACATGGACAAGGTGTCAGGTATGAGCACAATTTTTTTCACATGAGATAATATGGCCCATTTCAAGCTAAAACTGTCCTATTAACCATGGGTCAATTGCTAGTATTCTCGGAGTTATCGCAGACTTCAAATTTAGAAAAATGTTAAAAACGTGACAACATTGTACAGTGTACAAATATGATCTCTGCCAGGATTTAAATAATGTAAGTAAAACTAGTAAATTTGAAAAGTTTTCCTTTTGCAAGGAAATTATTTATTTCCATCTGTTTACGTTTTGGTTAGTTACTGGCTTTCAAATAATGTAAATAATAACTTGCATCCTTATCACTTTTCTAGTGAAAATTAAAATTTATGCCGTTTTATTAAGTTGTGAATTGCACTCAATAACATTTTTGCACTAAACATTCAAAAGAAAAATTAAGTCAAACTCAGCTACTTGAACTTGCCAAATCCTTATTATATGAAAATATTAATTTTTGTTAAAAGGTTCTCAAAACACTAAAATTAATACGCAGTTTTGCACACTCACACTTTCCATATCACGTCGTTTTTGTAAAACGGACACAATGTTTTTTCATCAGGTGGGTGCGGTTCTCTTGGGAAATCTTTCCCTATAAATTCTGGCGGCTAAATGAGCATTTTGCATCGATTAATCAGTTTAACCATTCTTTTTTGTGCTATGTTGCCAGATGTTTAGATACCGAATTACGAGTGAAATTGTCATGTTGTTTTTTCAATTTTTTATTATTGTTGTCGACTAAAAATGCATAATTACTTAATAATTGATAGTGATTAAAATTTTCTCTATTTTTAAAATATTCGTCAAAAATGTTAAAACTACAAAGGCCTTTTTCTTAAAAATGGTTAGGTTTGGACCCCATGACATAATTAAAATCTCTCGTTTCCGATAACTTCTGTTCAGGTTGAACTACACGCATCTTCCGATCGCATGAAGTTCCGCTTGAAATATGCTTGGTTATTTCTCCATTGGCTCCGAGTATCTGGTCCGTGGCCCGAATACTTCGGCTCCAGTCCCCTCAGCAGTTTTGGAACCGTCTGTGTACCATTTGATGGTGTTTGCTTTAAGGGATTGGATAGATTCCATGTTCCATCTGTTTTTTTACTTATTTCGATGGAAAAGTGTTTCTCGAAACTGAATTTATCAACAATCACCTCTTTTGATAGATCCATGAAGTATGCACACTGCACAGTTTGGGAGCACACAGTTTGCAGTCCTTGAAAAAAAAATTAAATTGAGATGAAATAAGCAATGTACTACTTTTGGTACTGTAAATAAATGTCATTTGAATCATCTGAATATGAATGATATCAAAAGAACGTTGAAAACAAAACCAAAACTTAACCTAATCCTAAGACGCATGCGCATTTCAGTTTTACCATTGGTCTTACTAAACTTACATCGCTCAAAATATATAGGTAGACTCTTTTCAAAACATAGATTTTTGTTTCAGGATCGATTAACAGCCAGCGGTCACGGTTCCTTAGCGCTAAGCGGCGGCTCGCCCGGTTACGGAGCGGGAGCCTCAGGCGCGGGCGGCCGAGGGGCGGCGGGCAGTCTCCATCACGCAGCGGCCGCTGCCATGCAACACCAGCTGCCGCAACCCGATTTTCAGCCGCCCTATTTCCCGCCGCCCTTCCATCATGCCGCCCCCAGTCCGCCACCTCAACAACACTTGGAGTACCTGGCCGATCCTTATGGTGGCTTATCAGGGTTGCATCACTATAATCAGTTGGGATTGAGGAGGGAAGGTGATCCAAATCATGCGCATGTGGTGAGTATCTATTGTTCATGAATGTGGCAACACTGCAATATATAGTAGATGAATATAGGTCTATTTTTTAATATTACATTTTCTCGTGATCTATCGGAAATGTCGCTTTTAAGATAATAGTCTTCTTCAAGGGGTCTAAAGTCAAATGAACCCCTTGCTCTGATTGTTTAATAAGAGCAAGTCATTGCTTATGAATGCGACAAATGAAAAAGAAGAATAACGGTTAGCAAAAACAGCTCAATAACTCAAAAGAACTGTATAAGAACAATCAGAAAATTTTTCATCATAAATCGGATCATATCTCATCCTGCATCAAAAACGTCATAATTTTCATTCATAACGTGAAATTTGGGCAAACATACTTACTAATATAGGGTTAGGTTTTATTTACAAACTGCAAGATGTTTTTTGTTTACTCTCCTGCAAAATCAAATTAAAATATTACGCCAGTGTGTCTGAGGGCTTGTGTCCGTTTGTGAAATTTTGGAATGACCTAAAATGTCAGGTTCATGCAGCACCTGATGTAGCAGACATTTTTAAAGAACCCAATTATTTGAAAAACGAACTCTTTGGATATTCCTGCGACCACTGCAAAAAGGTAACATGCCAAACTTGTGGGGACATTACTAGCCCAACTGAAACTAGAGCCATAGTTCTTTCAAAACGTGCTTTTCCATTCTATGCAAATTATGCTTGGCTAATGTAAAGCGAATACTGGGCCTAATGGATCATGTGGAACATCTTGAAAAATCCCTTGAGGATCTACAAAATAACTTACTAACGTTAATTCAAGAGTCTGTGCTCGCCGCTACAACCTCTATTGAGGAAAGAATCACTCGCTTGGAATCCATTACCACAAATACACCGACCCAACTGGTTCCTTCAACGACTTCACCACCACCTTCCACTCCATCTATTGATTTACTAACTGAACTTCATGACCGTCAGAGTAAAGCTAATAATTTACTACTCTTCAACTTATCTGCGTCAGAAGATGATTTTTCAGAGGTTCGCTCTATACTACAGTTACTGCTTGGCACTCAATTTGTCGGGTGTCTCGCTTTGGCAAGCCCCACTCAAAAAATGCGTACCCTGTGTGTAACGTATGGGGATCACCATATGAAGTTCAGACTGCGCTTCGCAATCGACATAAAGTCTAACGCAAACAAATCTACATAAAGTGTGACTTAACACTTAGACAGAGAGAACTTGAAAGAACAGCGCTGGAGGAACTGAAAAGACGCCAGCACAGTGGCGTAGAGACGATGCTCTGGGCCCGTGTTCAAAAATTTTACCGGGCCCCTACTCTTGCGAGATAATAAAATTGAAAAATCAAAGAAATATTTTTTTTTTTTTCTAAATATGCAGGGTGAACGAAAGTATGGAACATATTCAATATAATAGTTATTTATACACCAAGTGAGTTAAATGAATGTTTATTCATGAGAAGAAAGTTTAAACCACGAGCTCTAGCGAGTGGTTTAATTTTCTTCAAATGAATAAACATTTTAACTCACGTGATGTATACAAAATTTTATCCCATTTTGTGGAAATTTAGAAAAAAAAGTACAAGGAAAAATGCCGGGAGTGCGTTAAAAATATTTTAAATCACTGAGGTTTTAGATTTGTAGTTGGACAGAGTGACTTAAAATGCCGTGAGTGAGTTAAAATGTTTTTAAATCACTGAGGTGATAAACGTCTATTTACCTTTATTGTTATGCGTTCAATAATGTCATTATCAAACGTCAAAATGGGATAAATAAATTAATCTACGTCGGTGTCATTATGACACATTTAGCATTGTCATTTGAATGTCATTAGGTCCTTCATAATAGCACTAGTGCGTTTAAGAATTCATAATAACACCCAAATTTTGAAATGAAAAATATACAAATAGAACGTTAGTTGCCAGATGAACCTTTTCAATAATGCTGTCTCTATATTCGAAGAGACACTTTCGAACTCAGAATCACCAATAATAATATTATTTTCCACTATAAAATTGAATTTATGGCACAAAAATGGACTCCAATATTGAAGCTGCCAAAGTCAAAATTCTAAAAACCAACAAGCAGGTTCTCGACTAGTACGGGCACCTGCTAAATTTCAAATTTTAATTTGAAAAGTTTTTGCTATTTCAAGGCAAATCAAATCTATTTGGACCATTGTAGATTAAATTTTGAATGATACACGTTCGATATGAACTTTATTAATGAAACTTGTGTAACTAAACTAACGTTACACGCGTTTCATTATGGCGTTCATATCGAACTTGTATCATTAATAACTATAAGGCGTTTTGGAAAAACCGCTCAGACACGTTGATTTTGTTTTTTTTGCTTGAGATTTTTTCACACCAATTTTTTTATGGCAGTGGATAGAGGTCCGAAAATTCGGATCTCTTGTGTTCATACTAAAGATCCGATAATTTTCGGATTTTCAATTTGTATATTAGGGGTCCGAAGATGCGGATCTTTAGTGGTAATATTGAAGATCCGAAAATAGATGTTTATTTCTAATTCTGTCTAATTAAGGAGTATTATCGTCGCAAGTATCTACAGAGAATAATATTCGAGATAAGTCTGTTTCTGCAGAAATCACAAACCAGTCAGAGTGAATTTCATTGGTTGATACTAGTTTTCTGACTGTTCTGACTGTTTTCAACCAGAAAAACAAAATAGTATTCTAAAATGGATTTGTGATATATGTAACAAAGTGGTATGTACATGAAGATTGCTTACGGTGTTATTCATGTCTTTGGTGTAAACATAAAGTGTGCTGTTCAGTAACAAAGCTGCCTTCTAGTAAGAAAGCCTGGTTTTGCATGCAGTGCAGAAGGAACTAAATCACACCTCTCACCCTATCAACCCTTGAAATAATGAAATATTTATTTTTAATTATGTAATGTTTTAAAAAAATAAAAAAGGTACTTAGTTTTGTTTTTTGTACTTCTCTGTTTGAAATTGCACCAACCAAATATTTTTGAGTAAACTTGATTAGCTATTCTACATAAAAAGGATTATAGGATCCATTTTTTCTAGTATAAATCCTTAAAAATACAAGCATTTTATCCATTTTATTGAAATGTTATAATATTCCTTAATTACGACAGAATTAGAAATAAACATCTATTTTCGGATCTTCAATATTACCACTAAAGATCTGCATTTTCGGACCCCTAATATACAAATTGAAAATCCGAAAATTATCGGATCTTTAGTATGGAACACTAGAGATCCGAATTTTCGGACCTCTATTACAGGTGGTTCCAAGAACAGCTGTACCGTACCGTTAACAACTTTATTTTTTTAAATCGTAGATTCTGTATGTCATGACATTTTTTGATTCTGCGGAAAATTCTAGACATATTTCATGTGCAATGTCATGCCATAAATACCCTAAGGGCCGGTTTCTCAATAGCAAGTCACCCCTGGGTTAGGCATAACTCCAGGGTAAACATTGCAACTTCTTACGCTTACCCTGGAGTTAAAACCAACCCGGAGGTAACTCGCTATTGAGAAACCGGCCCTTCAAATTAAAGCTTAAAGCCTAGCACTCATAACCGCGAAATTCGCTCTTTTTTGACATTGCTCAGACAATTTGACTTTTGCTTCACGCATAAAACGTCAAATTGTCGAAGCAATGTCAAAAAAGAGCTGTTATGAGTACTAGGCTTAACTCACCTAAAGAGGGCAGCACAACAAACCACAACGCAGGGATTGCAGGACCTTGAGTTGGCATACTTGGCATACTTGGCAATCCTGGAATACTATGAAGTGGTTCGGCCGTACAATACGCGACAAGTGGTAAACTCGAAAAGTATAAATCTACATAGGAATGTAAGAAATGAAGACTTTACCTACGTAGATATAGATATTTTTTCGAGTATTTTTTATGTTTATATAAATTAGCGTCAAATGTGTAAAATAGATTTTTTTTTTACCTACTAGGGAAAAAATAATATTGACATCTAGAACCGGGCCCCTTGAGGTACCGGGCCCGTGTTCCATAGAACACGCGGAACACCGGTGACTACGCCCCTGCGCCAGCATCAGGATGAGCAGAACATACAAGTTAAACTCATCAAGGGCATTCCTCGAATTGTGCCAATTGTTCATCAGTCAATATCATCCCATCTCATTGGTGCAACAGGTGACATCGAGCAAGTTTTTGTCGTTATAGGCAGTGGTGAAAAAAAAGTACGGGGCTGCGTATACCTTCCATCAAACTCCCCAATTGAGAAGTTCGCGAAAGCTTCAGTAACAATTTGGAAGAATCTCTGAACAATTCAACCATATAATATTGCATCATAGGGGATTTCAATCTTCCCAAAGCCAGCTGGACTTTGGAGGACATATGTTCAGTGGCTCACCATAATATGGAGGGTTACCTTGCTCATACTGAAATCTATAAAATACAACATACATAATATGTCAGAAGTATGTGCTTTTCACAATCTATACTAGCTTAATAACATTTATATCAATAATGTTACCCTTGACTTGATATTCTTCCACTCAAGGATACCTGCTATAACTCAGCCAGATGAAGATGATTACCTGCTTCCGTTGGATAATAACCATCCACCCCTGTTGTTTCAAGCCACACTATAACATAATCACTGCAATTCAAATGCACAGGGAGATGGATACTATTATGATTTCAAAGTCTCAAACTTCAAAGACATAAACAATTTTCCTGCGATGAGTGGGATGAGCTGCTTTCAAGCAAATCAGTGAATGAGATGATTAACATTCTTTATAGTTTTTTATATGAAGCCTTTGATCTCTTTGCACCTGTTAAAAAAATAGCCAGTGGAAGGTTTTCCAAACGGTTCTCTCAGAATTTGAAGGCACTTATTAGACAGAAAAAAATCTTACATAAAAAATATAAACAAAGTCGCCTACCTTCGGATTATCTGGCATTTTCTGACTCGCACTCACAGTGCAATCTGCTCTCTAGGGAGAATTTTCGTGAATACCTAAATGAAACTGAATCGGCATTGCAGCATAACCTAAAACAGTTGTGTTCCTATACCAAATCTATACAAAACTCGAGTAAGACTCCTTCAAGTTTTAGACATAATGGTGGATTTCCCAGATCAGCTTTCTCTATCTCCTCACAATTTATTTGATTTCACTATTCCTATCTGACATCTACATGGAGCTAAATAACATCGACACAAACAAGGAACCAGGGCCTGACCATATCCATCCGCTCTATTTGAAAAACTGCTGTTTTGTTTTGTCCAGACCCTTGCATATAATTTACAATAAGTCCCTGAGGGACGGCTTCTTCCCTGAGTATTGGAGTGCCAGTTATGTGGTGTCAATTCTTGAATCCGATGGCTCATCAGATGTGACTAATTATCGCCCAATTTGCATCATCAGTGCAATTCCTAAAATCTTTAAGAATATTGTCACAAACTTTTTATCATCATCTTTAAGCAGCGAAATTATATCCGAGCAGTTTGGCTTCAAAAAGAGGTCATCAACGGAAATTAATCTTCTCACATACTGTGACTTTCTAACAGGCGTCTTGTAGGGGGGTGAGGAGGTACATACTATATCTATATACACTTCTTCAAGGCTTTTGATACAGTCAATCATTTAGTCCTGATCAAAAAACTAAAGAGACTTGGCATCTCCGGCTCTCTGCTTCAATGGGTGGAAAGCTATCTTACAGGAAGGACACAGATGGTTCATATTAGCAACTTTACCTTTTCCCAAATCTTGGTGTCATCAGGTGTTCCTCAAAGCTCGCATTTAGGCCCACTGCTCTCCGACCTGTACATCAATGACATCTATTCCTGTTTCCTACACTCTTCATTTCTTCTTTTTGCCAATGACTTGAAATTATTTTTGAAAATCGTTACTCCTGATGACTGCCATGCACTGCAAGAGGATCTTGACAGGTTAATTCAGTGGTGTCAAACTACTAATGGCATGGATCTTAATGTTACGAAGTGTAAAGTTATGAAATTCCACAGGTCTAGAACCTTTAATGATTGCATATACCACATAAATGGTACGCCATTGGACTGCATGAATCAGATCAGGGATCTGGGTGTTTTGCTAAGCACCAATCGTGATTTCTTTACTTAGCAAAGCACTCCAGATGCTTGGGTTTGTGAAGCGTAGTACAAAGCAGTTTGAAAATATCAACTCCATCAAAACGTTATACTTCTCATAATGTTCGTACACATCTTGAGTATGCTGCATCTGCTTGGAGTCGAGACTATGCTTGTCATATTCATCGCCTTGAAGGTGTGCAGCGTTAATTTTGCAGATATCGCAATTACAAATTCTCTAACAATGAGGAATTTCATTATGCATCACTTTGTAACGCACTCATCTCATCAACCCTTACCTCAAGAAGGAAGCAGAAAGACCTCAAACTGATACCTACATAAAATCCTAAATTCCACAAATGACTGCCCCTACCTGACTTCTAAAATAGCTTTACATGTCCCATCTTTTAACACCCGCACAACTGAAACTTTTCATCTTCAATTTCACAGAACCAACTATGCATATCACTCTTTCATCATTCGTCGTACCCTCAGACTGTGTAATGAGCTGGGAGACATTGATTTTCTGGGCCATTCTTTGTTTCTGCTTTATCTATTTTGATTGGCATTTTACTTTGTACGCTTTGTTAATTTTAAATGGACTTGACCCGTCAATAAATAATTGAATAAATAAATAAATAAATAAATAATTAAATAAACATTAAGCTTCGTTTTCGAAGAGATATAGGTATATTATTATCACCCATAAAAAATTATACAAAATCCTGGAATTATGATGTAATCTGTGGAAAGACGAGCGCGAGGGATGGCGCTCCCAGTTTAGGAGCGGAACGCATTCTTGCGATGTCTTGACATAGTTGCAGCCTTGCCAGGAATTCAGGATATCCGGACTAACCCTCGTAAACTTCGACCCGATAAAGACATTTTTCTGGGGCGTCGCGACGATGTTTCTTAGCCAGATAATAGAAACTTGATGGATGCATGATGATGTTAGAGGATGGAATCCCAAAGGAAAAAAAATCTTGCGATCATCCAGATTGTCTGTACCTAACTATCAATGTTTAAGTTTTCCTAATAATATTTGATTCAAATTCATCTCTCGTGAACGGCCTAAATTGTAATTTTATGTGGCATTTCCATATTATATCATTATTCAATAATTGTAATGTGTGTCTCAAAAAAAATCCTGAACATTTGTTTTTTTTTTAATTCAGGGTCAGCTCAGTCATGGTGCCAGTTTCCCCTACAGCGCCCCCGGTGGCGGTAGGCCAGACTACAGCGGAATACCCCAAAGGCACGATGATCCTCTTTCCTTACATCAAGCTTTGGGACAAGCTGTGGAAGACGCTCAAGCGGGTATCGACGATAATACAGGGTTTATTACAGATTTACCGTTACTTAAAGGTGAGAATAACTCTATCAATAGTTATTTTCCTAACAAGTGCGGAAAGTGATACTTTCCCGCACGCGACTGCTGTTGACCAAGCAGTCGAGTGCGGGAATAGTTATTTACCTAACAAGTGCGGAAAGTGGTACTTTTCCGCACGAGACGGCAGTTGCACGAACGACGCGGAGCGGAGTTCGGGCAAGCCGTCGAGGGTGGAAAAGACATTTTCCGCAAGAGTTAGGTACAATATTTTTCCTACGAGTGCGTTTGTCCATCTTATTTATCAAAAAAAATGTTCCAATACGCAAAGATTTTATAATGGTGGTACAAAATAGCACATAATATAAAATAATATATAACATAAATCATTTATCTGATCCTAAATATCTTCATTTTTAGCAATAAAAAAATCGTGTGGAAAAGTAACTTTTCAGCACGATTTTACTTTTCCGCACGATTTTACTTTTCCGCACGATTTTTTTATACACAAAAAAATAATGGAACCGGATTTTTTTATCATGATCCTTGGCCTATAACTAAATTGGCCAAAAAAATTGTTAGGATTCCCTACCTTCGCGGGGCTATGCCACCCAAAATAGGGGGCCCTGCGGGGCTGTGCCCCCAAATAAGGGGGCAAATAAGGGGGCTCCGCCCCCGAACTTTAATATGGGTACACTTTTCAGTAAAAGTAAAAATCGTGCGGAAAAGTAAAATCGTGCGGAAAAGTAAAATCGTGCGGAAAAGTAAAATCGTGCGGAAAAGTAACTTTTCCGCACGCTCGTAGGAAATAGTTATTTTCCTAACAAGTGCGCAAAGTGTTACTTTTCCGCACGCAAACACAGTTATACGAACGACGCGAAGCGGAGTTCGGATGAGTGTTTGCGTGCGGAAAAGACACTTTGCGCACGTGTTAGGAACAAAATTTTTCCTACGAGCCACATATCAGGTAGTTAACAACAAAGATTTAAAAAAAAAACGATATTTTGTTCAATTATTTTCAATTATCTTGTAGCGAACCTATTCATTCATCAAAAAATTACATAACAAAAAAACAGGAAATTGAAATCCTGGTCAGAGCTGTTCATCTTAAAGCGTTTAAATTTGATGGGAAAGAAGTTTGTAGATTCTTGCATGTGGAGAACACAAATCTGACAATGTGTCAAAGTTAATTATATTCAGTGTTTGTATAGATGTTGGCTGATATAGAAACAGAGGAAAAATTTGTCATGATGTGTCAAAGTCGACAGGTGCACTTATTGTTGCTTGACAATTATTTATACTTTTCGGCACTCAGTGCGGATAAGGCCCGTATCCGCACTGAGTGCGGAAAAGTACTACTTTGAGAACGGTAATGCGTGCGGAAAAGTACTACTTTGCGCACGCTCGTAGGAAAAGACACTTTCCGCATGAGTTAGGAACATTATTTTTTCTACAAGCGCGTTCAAATATAAAAACAAAAACTAAGTAAATTCAAAGCGATATATTATTCAGGTTTAAAGTCAACCCCCATTTTCTGAACCTTGTGTTCAAAAATTCCAAAAAAAATATATGTTTTATGGTTATTGATATACTTTAATCCATAATTTTTTTAAGCAAATTTGACTCGCCATTTTTGAGTTATATCGCAAAAACTGAAAAAAAAGTGGTTTTTCACCATTTATTTCAAAACGAAGAGATGAAGTTTCCCGTTATTTTTATTACGAACTACTATTGCAATTCTACGCAACATGTATTTTTTGAACTTGTAGTTTTCTCGCTATTGCAAGAATAGTTGGAAATACGCCTGTAGCTACACTGTTTAAAAATAAATCCGACGGATGAACATTTTTGTTGGTCCAAACTACAACCCTGTTTATGTAAAACAGAATAATAATTCGAATTTCCGCAAAAAAAAGAAAAAACTTTCCATCACACAATTTAACCAAATGCAGATTTCTATTTTTTTTTGACTATCAAGTTAGGGCATACTATAGGGGCGACAGTACTGACATCTCGCGTTGCTGCAATAAACAATAGGCCTGACTTTAAACCTTAAAGAAATCGTTTAATTACAAAATTACTTATTTTTATATTTTTACGTTTACTTTCAAGAATGATTGAAAAAAAATATGTACTAAATCGATTTGATGTTACAATAAACAAAATTTCTAGGTAAAAAAAAATGCCCCGCCTCAAAGGAACCAAAAAGTCAAACAATGTAAAAAAAAATTATAAATTTTTTGAAATATTCACAAATTAGATTAATATGGATTAAAATAGGAATATTTCAAATAGTTTATGAGCGCATAAATTAGTATATCTAGCAAAAATGTATGCAGACAAAATAGATAAAATGTTTGATTAATTAACAAAAGTGACACTTCTTCTGAACGCCACTTTCCCGCACTAGTGCGGGAAAAACAAAATCGCGCACTAGTGCCGAAAGTGACATTTTCGGAACTAAAATGCGTGCGGGAAAGTGATAAAAAATGCACGCTCGTAGAAAAATAATATATCAAATGAATTTTTTTACTTTTTGCGCCCCATTTGAACTATTGCCTGCTAAATGTAAAGCTCGATGGGGGGTGAAAACGGCAAAAAGGTGCGCCAAAAAAGGGTGGTATATGGCTAATAAACAGTCGTTATATTTTGTTTATGGGCGTGGCGCACATCTGTCAGGCATGGGGCTAACCGTTGTGGGATTGGGACGTCATGGAGAGATGTCATCAAAAGGACTCTATACATTAAAAAAATAATAATAAAAAAATAACTCGGAGTGCCAATAATTATTAGATAAAATTGCAGAGAATGGTTATCAAAGTTGATAATATTCACTACCATTTTTCCCACTCATGCATAATAGAATAGAACTATTTGTATGCAACTGTTGCATGAAGTTTAATTTTCTTATTATTTTCAGGTATGAAAGGAGGTAAAGACCACTCAGGAGCAGGCGCAATGGTATCGCCCAGTGACGTCTTTTGTTCTGTACCAGGTCGATTATCTCTACTGTCATCAACGTCAAAATATAAAGTAAGTCTCTTCAATCTCAGTCCAACTTTTTTGGTTGGTTTGATAAGCTCGAAATTAATTTTTTAACACGCTGCGTTTTTTTTTTAAGGTCACCGTAGGCGAAGTCCAAAGAAGGTTATCACCTCCAGAGTGCCTCAACGCCTCATTACTGGGCGGAGTATTAAGGAGAGCGAAGAGCAAAAACGGTGGGAGAATACTCAGGGAAAAATTAGAGAAAATAGGTCTTAATTTGCCTGCGGGGAGGAGGAAAGCAGCTAACGTTACACTGTTGACTTCTCTAGTGGAAGGTAATAAGGAAAATAATTTCATCTAAATTAGACGAGTATCAGTTTGGAATTTCCAAGATGTGTTTATTTCATGTTCAGTATAAGATTCTACTAGATGAAGCTTAAATTCTACTCTACTTGCTGACGTATCAGGAAATTTAATTTTTTCATCCAGACTCTAGAAACAACAGAGATCTTGAGGATTTTTACTACTTATATATAAAAGACAACAATAGCTGAAAATATTACAGCCTGTCAAAGTTACAAAAAGTCAATGTTCAACTGTCAATATTCGTTTATCCCGGTTGCCAAATTTTCAAAATGATCCGCTTTTTAGTTTTCCATAAACGTCTAATACGCCATCCACCGTGGGACACCCTGTATAGTGCGAAGTAATATATAGCTAACTACCCTCACTAGGAAAGAATTACATTTATATTATGAAAATTTTCCAATTTTGATACCGAAATAACCAGAACCTTTCAAAACCTCAGTTGTTACCTAGAAGATTGCTTTCTTCAATTAATCCTTTAAAGAATTATTTCATTTAATCTTATTTCTTTTCTCAGGTGAAGCAATCCACCTCGCCAGAGACTTCGGTTACGTATGCGAAACCGAATTTCCAGCACGGCAAGTGGCAGAGTACCTGCTCCGTCAACACGGCGAAACGCCTCGACGAAAAGAACTCCTCCAAGCCACCAAACAAGTAACGAAAGAACTCATGGACCTGTTAAATCAAGACAGATCGCCACTGTGCAATACACGACCGCAAATTTTATTGGATCCCTCTATACAGCGTCACCTCACGCATTTTTCGCTAATCAGTCACGGATTCGGCAGTCCGGCGATAGTGGCGGCGCTGACGGCGATTCAAAATTTTCTCGGCGAGAGTCTGAAACATTTGGACAAAGTTTTTCCGAATCAGAACTCGCAACAGGGGCAACCGGGTATGCTAGTGACGTCGTCGTTGGACAAAGGGAAACTGGACGATAAGAATAAGTGATGTTGTGCGCAAATGTGTTGTGATCTGAGGAAGGTGTTTGCGTTCGAAACGTAGACGCGGACTAGAGAAAGAAGGAGAATCGTTTTTTTGTTTTGTTTTTTCTTTTTTTTTAATGAAGCTCACGGTAGAAAGTTGTCAGTGTAAGTAAATGATGGGATTGATAGGAACTACTTCAAAAATAATCAATTTGACAAAGTGATTGTATTTTTTTCAAAGAAAAATTGTAAAAGTTGCAACGGTGTTTGTGTAATCTACCTATAAGAACATTTTTCAATACATTAGTGTTTGAAATGCTCTACTACATTGAATTTTCAAATTGTATCCTTCCTTACCAAGTCAAGTTTTTTTGGTAAATTTTTTGTATTGTAGGAAATACATTTCCATATCAATTTGGCAACGTATACAGAGTGTCACACGACGACATAGCAATAATGTAGATGGAGAGCAGCATCCAAAACTTACGGTATAATGGTAGCAACATTCTAACTCGCACAAAAAAAAAACTTGTTCGGAAGTATATCTTTCTGGGGACCACTCGAATAGAATAGGCCCCTTGCATCAAATTTTTTATTGCTGATTTCGATAGTCAATGAAAAATAAGTCAACACTTGTTTTTTCTTTTTCTTGTTAGTCAAAAATTGACGGATATACAACGCTTTGGAATGTCCTTCCGACGTCATAACTTAGGTATAATACGTTGTGAGTTGTGACGTCGCACATGCTCAGTATATCTATATATAAAAAACTTAATATTTGTATAACTTCTGGAATAATCATATTTGGGCGGAATTTCCTGCAGTTTGCAATAAACAATAATCAATTTAATTTTCCATGCAAGTACCCTATTCCATTATTGTGAACCCAGCCTACTATGCTATACTACTACTACTATCACTTTTATTTGAGCTGACCAGAATAAATCTGGACCACTTTACTCCTACTGCGTTTGTCTGTTAAAACACAAAGGCAACGTCGCAACTTTGATGAATTACAGGTATTAGTTTAAGTTTACAACTCCACCAGCTATATAAGTATCAAAGTTTTTTTATGCCCAAACTGCTCCAATTGAAAATTGGCAATTACTCATTATTGTCCATAATCCTATCATCAAAACAGACAAAAATAGCCATATCCAATGTACCATATCATATAAGATTAAAATGTCTATTCTATCGTGAGCCTGTAGGACGTTTTTCGATTGTTGAATAAGTATTTTTTTGTAATTTGTTTTTGTACTTGATACTTACTACTTGTATATTTGCCGATATCAGATCTATTTTTCTGAATACTGTGCCAATGCCGATAAATGTATTATAAGATATTTAAATTAATAATTATTCTACGTGAAAACTTGGGTAAAGAATAAATTATGACATTAAACAAATCCTTGCATACAGGGTGTTGATATTTTATTTCAAATTCCAAATCCAAAAATTCTAAACAAGATGTTGATCCCTATTTATTGACGTTACCGATTGGTTGATTTAATGCGCTCCAAGTATATTCCCATATCTTTTTTCCAGCCTGTTGAAGAAAGAGAAAGAATTAAATTTTCTTTTGCACTAAATCTATCAACCGACGAGATCATATCAGTACGAGTAGGCTGCAAAACTTTTTTTGACACTTTCAATCTAAACCAGGAAACAAAAGGTTGAATCTGAATTTCTCACTGGAACATCCTCTTCCAACCCCATAAAGGTCGGTTTCTTTTGTTTATCCGAAACGTAGCGCTTTTGCTACATTTTACAGAAAATACCTAATTTCGTAAAAAAGTAAATTGAAGTAAAATGCTCTATAATTTACCCAGAGGCAGCAGAATGTCTGTCTATCAACTACCCTTAGCTGGGGTGGGTTGGCGCTCCAAAGTTGAAGGTCCTTAAAAAAAGATGTTGTGGGTATATTTTTGACCAAATAGTAAATCGAATCCACCACAAAGGGTGTTGAAATTTGAAAAAACCCACTTCCATATCATCTTGAAGGGACAATGCTGAACAGTTCAATTTTTCAGGTATTATGCAATGCACCCCTATTTTCTACCTAGAATAGGGTAGTGGACAAGGTATAATTATAAATGAAAAATATTCCTATTGAAAGAAATTTCAGAAAAAATTGCAAACTTTGTTTAAAACGATTGTAAAAGTACAGTTCTGGGACCTTGATTATACGTCATAGCTGCTGTATTTGAGTATGAAATGAATCAAACCTTCGTCCTATATTCGACACACACTTACTCATTAGTGCAAAAAAGAGAGATATATCAGCGCCTGTCAGACGCACCCTCAACTTAATCCCACTTTTTGAGAGATTTCCATTTGTCAAACAATGCGCACTGAGCTTATCTGCATCTTTTTCTAGAAGCACTGACCGCGCTCTCGTCCACTCTTATTAATGTCGGAATGCCTTGACGCTATAAGAAATAACAGCTATGACGTAATTTCCGGGAGGTAAATTATAGCGTTTATTCACGACTAATGTATAATGTGCGTATTATATTTGTGATTTTGGCAGTATAATGACATATGTTATTCCTCCAGGGATTAATGACGAGTAGCGGGATTAATGGTCATTATTCCACAAAAGTGTCAGTGTCAAATATGTAGTGCTTGTGAATTTGTATTGAAAATTATGAGACGGATGAAATTTGTTCATTGAAAACCTCAAATAAATTAATTTGTTGTAAATAAAGTAGAGTATACTAGTCGCAATAATGGCTATTATTCCCTCGGAATGTTACTTCCTCGCCGCTAACGCGGCTCAGTTCGTAAATATTCCTCGGGAATAATAGCTATCATTATTGACTCGTGGTATAATCTACTATTAAAATAAGTACAATTTTTTTTTTTTTTTTTTAGGTATGTTTTTGTTTTCTAAAATCGAAGAATCATCAACTATTATTTATTTTGTTATGGAGATTAATGAAAAAAAGATTTCAAAAATTGTCCACTACCCTATTATTGGAACCATGGAAAAAATTAAGAAAGTGTGAGAAAAAAAATTCTGGCCTGATTTAGGTCTGTAAGCGCACTGAATAAGATTTCCAAAAATATACAGGGTGTACCATCAAAACGAAACAGGCTGAATATCTGATGCCATGTTAATTTTTTAAAAAATCGCTCGTACACGTAATTTTATTTACAAAGGGGGAAGTTTTCTGCAACCATTTTTAGCACTTACAATTTACCACTCTAGGCGGGGTGGAACCAACCCTCACTATTTCAAATGGAACAAGGGGTCGAGTGATACATCTTTTAAAAGAGCGTTCAATTCTCTTTCATTTGATGTCATTTGAAAGAAAATTGAACGTTCTTTTAAAACCAGGTATCACTCGACCCCTTGTTCCATTTTGAATGATGAAGGGTTGGTCCCACCCCCCTAGAGGGTTAAGTAAGTGCTGAAAATGGTTCACGCACTCACACAACCAAATTACGTGTACGAGCGATTTAAAAAAAAATGTGACATCAGATATTTAGCTTGTTTCGTTTTAAATGGTATACCCTGGATATAGCTACTGCAACATCCTCCCGGAAACTACCCCTGTTACTTATGGTCATGGAAGATTTCGCAACAACTCTTTTGCGATCTCGTTACCTATGTATTGTATAGGGAGAAGATTTATACAAAATTAAAGACCACCGTTTGCTCCACAAATAAGGTCCCATGCATTTTTTTGGATCATAGGAGTTGAATCACATGAAATGTAGGTACCTAATTTGTATACAACATAAAAATATGTAGTAAGTTATTCAACTACACACATTTTTATTTTAATTTGAAAACATTTTAATAACTAACCGAACAAATAGGTACATATTTAAATTTAAAAAAATGCAACTTGTACCTAACACTATTGTGTGTTGAAAATGTTCAACATTGTTTCTCAAGCACATCAGTCTTGCATTTTTAATCACTCTTATTTGGATGTTCTGCTGCATTCCGGGAGAAACTCTGCTAAAGTCTACTATGAATACTTGAATTCTACGTTTGAGATCTTGAGATCATCTACATCCAAGGGACTAGTTTTGTATAGATACTTGACTTGGTATCGCAATATCCACTATCGTTGGACTTATGAAAATCAAGAATGTCATTAAAAAAAAACAGCTTTCCAGGAGAGATTTGGTCGATATCAATGTTTGTCTTCGAATCTTCCACTTCAAAGTAGTGTACCTCTTCTTTTTTGGAGGAACCTTAATGGTAGAAAGTACCGGCGATTTTTACGGAATGATTTGCAGGCTATGTTTACTTGGATTGTAAACAGAAACTTCCAGTACTTCCAGCAAGATGGTGCCCCGGAACATCGTGAACCCAGACGTACAAGATTTCTGAATAATTTTGTACCTAATCGTTTGGATTGGTAATAACGGTCCCATTAACTGGTCGCCTAGCTCGTTCACCCAATCGATATTTAAACTGACTTTCAGACAAAGAATAAAAAGATATACCTAATGCAGCAGAAAATACCGTATTTTAGCTACGCGTGCAATACATCATTTCCGTACATAAGGAAAAATTGTTGATGATGGCTATTTCCATACCGAAACGTCGGGAAACACGCCTGAGCTATAAATCATTTTTTCTACAAACGTGTTAAAAATGCAATTTTTAACATGGCCCCGATGCATTAAAAATGTTAGTTACTTTATCGCACTAGTGCCATAAAGTCTTTATAGCACTAGTGTTAAAAGTGAAACATCAAATTTTGAGAGCGGACGTCAAAAAAAGTTTGCATTTTCAGTTATTTACATTGATATTAATGGTGAAATTTGAACAACTGAGGTAGCCCGATTGGCCGCCTCATCTATATTTTTCGAAGGATCGATGCAACCCTCTGTTTCTTCTGTATCTGACCACGACAGACTTTCAAGAAACTGACAAGACATTTCGTTACCTGTAAAACAAGGTGCTAGTTGTATGGATTTTTTGACAAATGTCAAATTCAAGAATTTTATGTAGGAAAGATGCTTCCAATTTATTATTCATTTAAAAATCCAATTTGTTAGTGGTTATTGCTTTTTATTGCCGTTTGTAGAAAAAATATTGTATGATATTTGTGTTAAAAGTATTTTTAAGGCACTTATGTGAATTGCAGAATGAGCGAAACTTTCACATGTGTTGGAAACATGTTCCAACAATCATGCTATCTCTTTTTGATGGCAAAATATTTTTATACATATAAAGTTTGCAACACTGCAGCGTTGTCGTCATGTCTATTTTGTCATGTCTGTCAATATATTGCGCGCCATTTTTGTCATTGCAGCAGTGTAGCTTGGAGCTTGTCCACGTTAACAAGCATCCAGAAACCTTTTCACATTTTAATAAATTTTATAATCTAGCTCTGCCCTGTTGGGCATCTAAGCAAGCTCTGGCTTCTTGTCATCTTGTAGTAGTAATTGTAAATAGTGTAAATATTGTGTAAATTGTTGTAAATATAGTGTCAGTGAAAAGCGCGTGTGTTTTAGTTCCCTATCCAGTCGATCATCCAGTCCACCTAATTATACAGTCCACTAATTATCAAGTTATTTATCTTCCATTATGTGGTTTTGCACATAATTTTGGCCAGTTCGAGCCGGATACTGGATAGTTCGGAACCTAAAAGTGCTTTAAAAACCCTCAAAAAAGTGCCTTTTTAGTGGTTATTGATTGTTCCATCGTGATTTTTGGCGCCATGTGATGCAAAAAAATCAATCATCCACTGTGCAGTCTGCACGTGTCTCAAACAACGTTGGGTTCCACGTGCCACCAGCGAAGGTTTCCGCCGGAACCGGAAGTGCGTAAGTAGAGTGGGGCGGAGCAAACAAACTTCACTTGTCAAATTCAAAAGGGTGCTTCTTTTTCTCGTCTGGTTCAAACCCAAGTCACCCCGGGTGCAGTATCCTTGCTTGGTGCAATGAAGTACAGCCCCGGAGCAACGAACATGAAAGTGAGAGTTCACCACCCCCGACATAACCTCAAATTAAATGTCAAACATTTGTTTACGTTTTGTTGTTTGTTGTTTGTGTATTTTGGATTTTTGCAGTGAATTTGAGTGAATTTGCATTATTTTTGAAAAACTGAATTTTTCGCATTAATTATTGCTATTTTTTCATTATTTATTTAAAGGATGAACAATTATCCGTTTTTCGTTTTGTTAAGTAGTTTTTAAAAAAAAAAAATCTAATTTATTAGGTAATTTTAAATTTTGTTTATAGATTTCTTTTGATATTTTCTTATTTTTTTGATTGTAAACTTTGTAAATATGGCTACCAAAAAGCAAATTGATAAATTATTGTCAAAGAAAAAGCAAGCAATCGACTCCATGGTTAGAATAAGTCGTTATATTTCCGATCACAAATCTGATCCTGACAGTGAGTATAAAACCGACCAATTTTTAGTTCGGAAGGAAATATTGCAGGACAGTTTTCAAAAGCTTAAAGACATTCAAGTTGAAATTCTGTGCCTTGATGGTAACTATGATGATTCAATTGATGATGTAGAAACTCTTTTTTATGATGTCATTGTAAGTATTAAAAATTGTTTACCTAAATCTAATTTACCAGGACCAGCTAATACTAGTAATTTAGCAACTAATATTGCTCAATCGGTTTCAATTCCACCTACTCAAAGTAATAATTTTATTTCTGCTGCTAAATTGCCCCCAATCGAGATACCTACCTTTGATGGAAAAAATTTAACCAATTTCAAATCTTTTATCGATATATTTAATGCTGTCATCGATAAAAATCAACAGTTAAAAGATGTTGAAAAGCTCTTTTATTTGAGAAATTATTTGAAGGGTGAGGCTTTAAGCTTAATTGATAATCTGCCACTAATAAATTCTTCATATCAAGGTGCCATAGATATTTTAAATAACAGATTTAATAATGAAACTATGATCATAAATTCACATATTTTTTCTATTTTGGATATTCCTGCCATACAAAAAGGTACAGCTCATGCACTTAGAGATTTTGTAAGTCGCATCAAGCAGCAAATTGGAGCTCTCAAAAACCTAGCCCAGCCTGTTGACAACTGGGACATGGTGATGATTTGTATTTTAAGTAGAAAAGTTGACCAATTTACCAACAGAGCCTATCAAATAGATCGTGATAGTTCCAAATTGCCGACTTTGGATGAATTCTTGGCCTATTTAGAAAATAGAGCTACAGCCTTAGAGGCAACTAGTAGTACCCCAGAGCATAAAACTAAAGAAAAGGTTTACGGTTTATTAACAAAACAAACCAATGTAAAATGTCCCTTTTGTTCAATATCTGGACATAAACTGTATAATTGTAAAAAGTTCAAATCCGTACTAGTAAAGGATCGTATATCTTTTGTCGACAGACAGAATTTTTGTAAATTATGTTTGAATATTCATTCTGGAAAGTGTAAAATGTTGTTTCGGTGTGGTATGTGTCAAAAGGAACACAATACCCTGCTGCATTTGGACAAGCAATGTGAAAATAATAATTTTCCTACTGAACGCAGAGTCATGTATTCCAATGCCTCACAGCAAGAATCTGTACTTTTACCTACCTTAAAAGTAAAAATTAAATCTAATAAAGGCAAATATATTTACGCCCGAGGTCTGGTTGACACCGGCTCTCAGATTTGTTTAGTAACAAACAGTTTAGTTGAAAAGCTAGGATTAAAAGCCTTTAATAGTTCTTTGAATATCACTGGCATATCGGAGACTAAAACTAAAATTAATAAATCAATAAATTTAAATATTGAATCTTTGGTTTTTGATTATTCAAAAAACATAAAGTGTGCGCTTGTTGACACTATTACAAGCAATTTGCCTAATGTAAGTTTTGATATTTCAGAGTTTGAAACGCCTCGGAATATTCATTTGTCTGATGACAGTTTTTACCGCTCGGGACCGATTGATTTTTTATTGGGTGCAAATGTGGCGTTTGAAATTTTTCTCTCGGAGAAGCTTAAATGCAACAATATATATTTTCAAAACACCCTATTCGGTTATATTGTAAGCGGTGCAATTTCTGCTTGTGCAAATGTCACATGCAATTTTTTTGCGTTTCACGCGACCTATTCAGATCTTGAAAAAACCATGTCTCAATTTTGGGAAACTGAGAAAGTCCCTGAGATATTTCCAGAATATCCCAGCGAGCAAGAAGCTTGCGAGTCTTGTTTTCAAAATTCTCTTGAAATAATAAATAACCAATATCAGGTGAAATTGCCACTAAAACAAACTGACATAAATTTGGGGGATTCATTTTCAGTGGCTATAAAGCGCTTTGAAAACCTGGAAAAAAGATTTAGAGTTAATCCTGATCTTTTCTCACAATATAAGAGTTTCATGGATGATTATTTGAATTTAAATCATGCCAAAATTGTCAATTACCCTGTAGAGGAGTTAACTAATGGTTCGATTTATTTCATGGCGCATCACCCCGTTATAAGGGAAGACAAAAAAACCACCAAACTCAGAGTTGTCTTTGATGGCAGCATGAAATCGAAACAAAAGAAATGTATAAATGACTTCTTGTACAATGGGGCAGTAGTCCAGAAAGACTTATTCGATATTCTTGTTTGCTTCAGAACTTATAAATTCGTAATTTTAACTGACATAAAACAAATGTACCGCATGGTTTTAATTCACCCGGAACACCGGCCATTGCAAAACATTCTGTGGAGAGATCATCTCGGTTCCTTACAGTATATTCAATTACAGACAGTCACCTATGGCTTGAAAAGCTCGTCTTTTTTAGCAACGAGGTGTTTGGCTGAGCTGGCTCACTCAGAAGGTAAAAAATTCCCTCTCGCAGCAAAAGCTCTTTTAAATAATACATACGTAGATGATATCTTATCGGGTTCTGACACAATTGAAGAGACCATAAAGCTTAGAGACGAATTAATTTCTTTATTGGGTTCACGATCATTTTTTCTGCATAAATGGTGTACCAATGAACCAAACATTTTGAGTGGCATCCCTAAAGATAAACAAAATTTCGATGAGGTTGATATGAGTAAGAATAATTT
Organism: Ceutorhynchus assimilis; assembly: GCA_917834065.1. Taxonomy (NCBI): domain Eukaryota; kingdom Metazoa; phylum Arthropoda; class Insecta; order Coleoptera; family Curculionidae; genus Ceutorhynchus; species Ceutorhynchus assimilis. Next base: position 37,681,409 of record OU892278.1, on the reverse strand, counting down.
TACCGTAAAAACACTAGGCCTAACTTATGATACCATTTCTGATCATTTTAAATTGTCAACTCCTAAAGTTATGGACATCAATGAATATTTAACAAAGAGACAAGTACTCAGTTTGATCTCCAAATTTTATGACCCTTTGGGGTTGGCAGGCCCGATTTTGGTGGCAGCCAAAGTAATCATGCAAAAAATTTGGACATGCAAACTTAGTTGGGATGAAGTATTGCCCGATGATTTGTTGGACATTTGGAAAAGTTTTATAAAGGGTTTTATTAACATGCAAACTTTGGAGATTCCTCGGAATTTATATTTCACAAACGCAAATAGCATTGAGCTTGTAGGGTTTTGCGATTCGTCCATGATAGCATATGGAGCAGTCATTTATGTAAGAACATTTTTTCCTGACAGAGTACATGTAAATTTAGTTTGTTCAAAGTCTAGAATAGTACCTATAAATAAAAAACTTACCATTCCTAGATTGGAACTTAATGGAGCTTTGCTTTTAGCAAATCTGGCAAAAAAGGTGTCTATCTTATTGCAATCAAAAATTGATAAAGTATTTATTTATTCTGATTCGACCATTGTACTTGCTTGGTTAAAATCAGATCCTCTGAAATTAAACCCTTATGTGGCAAACAGAATTATAAAAATTCAAAACTTAACTTCAACTTTTAAATGGTTATATATTAACACGAAAGAAAATCCTGCCGATTGTCTATCCAGGGGTCTCGAGCCTCAGGAAATTGAGTCAAATAATCTGTGGTTCCACGGTCCAAACGTTCTTTCTGATATTAATTTTTGCCATAATGAGATTCCTATAGAAATTCCTGCTTCCTTGCCAGAAGAAAAAATTTTAACACAAGTCATAAAAACAAAGCCAAATTCATTTTTTGAAGATTTTTCATCCCTTAGAAGACTTCAAAGAGTTTTTGCCTATATACTTAGATTTATTTGTTCACAATTCTGGAAAAAATTCTGGTGAAAAACTTGAGGGAAGTTTGAAGCTTTCAGAACTGGAACACAGTCTTAGAGTAATCATAAAATGTGAGCAAGACTTTTACTTTTCTAATGACATTAAATCTTTACTTTCCAATACCCCTTTAAAATCCTCATTAAACTCTTTGTCGCCGATCCTAGATGGCAATGGATTATTGCGAGTGGGTGGAAGGTTACATAATTCAAACATTCCATATAATCAGAAACATCCTGTGATCTTGCCCAAGGAAAGTCACATCACCAAATTAATTATAATACAAGAACATTCAACTTTGTTGCACGCTGGACCAAGACAAGTTTTAGGTTCCCTAAACCTCAATTATTGGCTCATAAATGGAATAAGATTAATTAAAAAAGAGCTACACAAATGTGTGATTTGCTTTAAATTCAAAGCAAAATGTTCCACTCAATTAATGGGTTCCTTGCCGGAAAAAAGAGTCTGTTCAGCCAGAGTGTTTCAAAATGTCGGGGTAGATTTTTGCGGTCCCTTCCTCGTTAAGCAATCTCGAATTAGAAAATCCGTAAGTTCCAAGGCATACATAGCACTTTTTGTGTGCTTTTCAGTCAAAGCAATTCATATGGAACTGCTTTCAGACCTGACAACCGAAAATTTTCTAGCTGCTCTGAAGCGTTTTATTTCGCGGAGGGGGAAGCCCGCAAATATTTTCTGCGACAATGGTTCCACGTTTAAAGGAGCCGAGAATAAAATCAAAGAGTTTTATAACGAAACAGAAAAAATTGAAAATTATTCCCTTCAGGAAAAAATTACATTTAATTTTATACCGAGCTATTCTCCAGTTTTTGGTGGTTTATGGGAAGCTGGAGTAAAATCGGCAAAAATTTCACATCAAGCGAGTCATAGGTAGCAATGAGCTTACCTATGAACAATTTAATACTCTTATTGTCCAAGTAGAAGGAATTTTAAATTCCCGACCACTTGTAGCCTTGTCACAAGATCCTTCAGATTTGGACTATTTGACCCCTGGTCATTTTTTGATAGGTGCGCCTATCACAAGCTTTCCTGACCCTGATTTGACGGAAATTCCCCAAGGTCGACTTAAGTTTTGGAAATTGTGTGTCCAGATGCAGCAGCATTTTTGGAAAAAAGTGGTATCACGACTATCTAACGCAACTCCAAAATAGGCCAAAATGGCGTGATGAGATGCCTAACCTTAGGGAGGGCTTGTTAGTCATTTTAAAAGAGGATAATGTACCTTCTTATAAGTGGCCAATGGCAAGAATAGTTAAAGCAATACCTGGAAAGGACGGCAAAGTAAGGGTTGTCGAAGTGAAAACCAAAAAAGGTATTTATCTCAGATCGGTTACCAAGATTGCAGTGTTACCGATTGATGACAATAATTGTTAATAATATTTTTTGAAAATTATTCACAAAATTCTGTACATATATTTGTAAAACATTTAGATTTATATTTATATTCAATTAGCTATACTCGTATATACATACATAATGTCATACTATGTGTTCCAGAAATGTTTTTAGCTTTAATTGTTAGTTAAGTTTTCGTTTACTGGATCATCATTGAAATCATACCTTTTTTAAAAAAAAGGGTTGCTTACTTTCTCTTTAATTTTTTTATTTTTTTTTGCTGGAAAATTTTACCTTGGTTTCATGTGAAACTCTAGGCCCCCCAGCATGTTGGAAACATGTTCCAACAATCATGCTATCTCTTTTTGATGGCAAATATTTTTATACATATAAAGTTTGCAACACTGCAGCGTTGTCGTCATGTCTATTTTGTCATGTCTGTCAATATATTGCGCGCCATTTTTGTCATTGCAGCAGTGTAGCTTGGAGCTTGTCCACGTTAACAAGCATCCAGAAACCTTTTCACATTTTAATAAATTTTATAATCTAGCTCTGCCCTGTTGGGCATCTAAGCAAGCTCTGGCTTCTTGTCATCTTGTAGTAGTAATTGTAAATAGTGTAAATATTGTGTAAATTGTTGTAAATATAGTGTCAGTGAAAAGCGCGTGTGTTTTAGTTCCCTATCCAGTCGATCATCCAGTCCACCTAATTATACAGTCCACTAATTATCAAGTTATTTATCTTCCATTATGTGGTTTTGCACAACATGCGTGCCTTAAAAATGTACTTTTAACACTTATATCATAAATAACTATTAAAGGGGCAGAAAAATTCTTTAAAAAAATTAAATAAAAAATCCAGGTCCGTATTTGAAAAAATGAAGTTGGTACTGATAGCTCAAAGACTGAAAGCCGTGTGAAGATAACAATTATCCCATTTTGTAGAGGAGAAAAAATCTGGAAACTTTTGAAATTTTCATTGAATAAGTTTTAGGCATTTTCTACATTTTCTCTCATATCTCGGAAACGAACAAAAATTTGGCAACCCTGTGAACTTACCTTTAATGGACACTAAAGTCTGCCACGTTTGTCTAATTTAACCGACCTCGTAGCTCTTACCGTTTCGGAGATATCAATAGTGATATCACTTAAAACGGACACCCTGTATAGTGTAGAGTGTAGCTACCCGCCCAAGTACCTACTCTATTAATTATTAGTTAGATCCCACATAACAGTGAAAGAACATTCATATTCTCAGAATATTCCCTCAAAGTACTTTTTGGAATGTTCTTTTAGGAATGTTCAATGAATATTTTAAGATTGTTTCGATTGAAATATTCATTTTTGAACGTTCTATTTATGTACTAGGAATGTTGCTTCTATGCACCTACCTGAAAGATTGTGCTAAGAACCTACTTTATATAACATTATTTGAATATTCTCATACGAACATTATTATAATGTACCCTAAAAAATGTTCTTTAAGCTAATATCTCTATCAAGTATTAAGAATATACCTACCAAGTTGTGCTGAGAAGTTTATGTAGGTAGGTAACCATGATAAGAATATTTTCATATTGTTCATCTAATTATCTAAAGTACCTACTCAAAAATCTTAATTGTACAATTAAACAATAATGCTCTATTAAGAACCTACTAAGAATATTATAGGTATATTCTTTTTCTTTTGCTTTGTATGACTTCCAAGAGAGGGAGCGACGCGCTATTAATGATCTACATCTTGCCTCGCATTTAAATCACCTTGGAACCTGTTTCTCTCAGTTGGCGTGCTTCGACGAGAGCATAACAAGCTCGAAACCGGAGCTTTGGTTAAATACTCGTATTTTCTAGAGAAGTTTTCCAACAACTCTTTCACTGCCTTCAATATAAAAGGGCTGAAACGAGCATTATTTGGAAGCGAAAATAAACATTCCAAGTATATCCTTAGAATCAAACAAGAATGTTATGTCTAGGATGCATATTGAGAATGATATATGTACATATATTCTAAGAATATTTCAAGCATATTGGTATAATATTCTTTTGAGAACATAACTATAATGTCATGAAACATTCTTTGAATGTGAGAATATAGGTAAGTTTCGAGCATATTTTTAGAATCAAACAGGAATATTCTTTTAAGGACGTACTGAGAATCTCATAGGTATATTCAAGGAATATCCTAATGGATTTCCCAGGAAGTTCTTGGGTATTGCAAACAGTATTTCTGCAATCTTTTCTCAGAGCATTCTCAGGACATTCGCAATGGTTTTGGCGAACATTCTAGGCACATTCCTCCTAAAAAAAGAACATTCTTAATACATTCTAAGGATGCAATTTTGTTATGTGGGATGGTAAAATGACGAGCGGTTTTATTGATAGTGTTTATTTTCTTGGGTAGTTACAAATAAAATTGTGGAGGGAGTCTATTTGCAAATGGAATAAAAAACTGCATAAGGTATTATTCATGCCTTAGTTTATGGGACATCCGATTTTTCCTATTGTAAAACGGGCTCACGACTGACACCGTCGGCAATGACAGGAATTGTCATATTTGACAAAACATCCGTTGTACAGAAAAGACTGATTTAGGGCGGGTATTATAAAACTACTTTGAGAGTTAACTTAAAGTTAAATTCTGAAATTACATGTAATTCAAAAAGTTAACTTCAAGTTAACTGTCAAAGCAGTTTTATAATACCCACCCTTAATTGGGGCAACATCGCTCCCATGCACACGATACAAAATACAGAAATCGGTTTTAGACTACAAAAAAAAACCTCACATCAGAATTTGCTGAAATTTGGCATAAACATTCCTTGATCGATTATCTAGAGAATAGTGCAGTTAGATTTTCCATATTTCTAATTTTTTTTGGCCTATATTGTGAAAATGAACTAATTCCCAAAAATAGAAAAATCCACGGTAAAAATTGAAAAAATAAGAGCACTACTCTCTAGATAATCGATCAAAGAATGTTTATGCCAAATTTCAGCAAATTCTGATGTGCCGTTTTTTTTTGTAGTCTAAAACCGATTTTGGAATAAAATTGTACGATCAAACAAACTTGTGAAGTTCGATCGTAATTATATGAGGCGCTTCATTCGAATAGATTACTTCACTATGTAGTACCGCTTTGGGGTGCTAGATGGCGCCATAGTTTAAATTACTAAAAATTTTGCTCTACCGGCACAGCAGGTGGACTTACCACCAACCTTGTCAACCTGACATTATCACTTCGTTCAAAGAAGCGGGAAAAACAAAACACAAAGGGAGGGTTTCAACGGTTTCAACACCACACATAACGCCAACAATTTGCCGCGTTTTAATGGGTGGGACCGTAATCTATTCGAATGAAGCGCCTCATATAATTACGATCGAACTTCACAAGTTCGTTTGATCGTACAATTATATTTCGGCGCTTCATTCTTCATAGATTACTTCACTATGTAGTTGTTTAAAGTTTTTTGTTTTTCACAAGAAATCCCTAAAGAATTGCAAATTTACCAAATGCGAAAATAAGAACAATATATTCTCCATTTTTACAAAACATTAAATACCAGTTAAAAAGTCTTTGTTCCAGCTTTCAAAATGTCCAAAGCAAATTCGTTATTAGAATTAACAAGATCTTTTTTATAAAACTTGAAAAATGATTCCGATCTTTCAGTCCAACCTGCAGTCGATCTGATAACATTCAAAGACACACCATTTCTGTAGGCACAAGATGTTGCTGCATGTCTAATAGAGTATGCATTAAACATGTTAGTGTTTATTCCTGCTGCAGAAAGAGATTTTTTTATCCATCGACTTAAGGTCTGACTGGAAGCTCGACTGTGTGGAGGACGGAAAGACAAAAACAGGTACTCCTCGTCAGGCTGTCGAAGCGAAATCGTCTTGTCTATGTACGCTCCCAGAGTGTGTGCTACACATATGGCTGGATTTTCATTGAAATAAGGGAACTGAAGAACAGGCTGCGTTCTACCTGGCCCTGAAGTTTTAATATTGTCTGTGATGAAGATTTTAACCTCACCATTAACAGAAAACACAATATTTTTGATTTTGATTAACGAAAGAGTTTGGAATCTATGAGCCGTTACTAAGGACAATAACGTGATTAACTTTTTTGATAAAATTTCCAAAGATAAAACTTGATTGTTGCCACCAAAATCTTCAAAATTTTTTGAGGATCCCAAGTAATGTTAAATTTAGGCTTTGGTGGTCTTAATTTGGATATGCCTCTCATAAATCGGCTAATATAATTATCTTTTCCCAATTCCCCAGGTAGAATTAGAGACAGGGCAGATCTTATGTTATTAAAAGAGCCATATTTGAAACAATTATTATCCAACAATTCCTGTAAAAATTTTAAAACCTGAGATGCAGAAGCTCCACCACATCTAAATTGGATCTGTGACAATATTCCCACCACCTTTTGTATGCAGTATTGTATTGACTTAAAGTTGAATCTGTGAGGGATCTCAGGATTGTTGGTATACTTTTATCGGGCAGGCCCTTCACTCTGAACGCTCGCCTGATAACCTCCCTGCAACCAGGATAAGGTTCTGCATTGGAAACTTCTTCCTGAAAGGAGAAGACAAAAGATGACTGTTCGGGCCCAAATGTACAGTTTCGCTTATTAACATCTTTTGGAAAAGGGTGTACCAAGCTTGTGAAGGCCATAAAGGGACAACCACTATTCCGCATGCTTTATCGGTTATGATTTTCTTCAAAACCCTAAGAATTAAAGAAAATGGCGGAAAAGCATAAAAATTCAAGTTTTGCCAAGAAATCGTAATGGCATCCACAGAGACCGCATAGGGATCTTTATTTAACGAAACATATGTAGCACATTTCTTATTTGTATTTGTAGCAAACAAATCTATATTAGGTGTTCCCAGATAATTTCTAATTTGATCGAAGAAACTGGAATGCAGTTCCCATTCTGTTTCCATAGAAACAATACGAGAACTATCATCTGCTATATTATCAGCCGAAGCAACATACGAAGCATGTATCCAAATATCTTTGGCTTCACACCACCTCCAAATTGATTGAGCTAGATCATTTAACCTTTTGTGTCTAACACTTCCCATTCTATTAATATATGTAAGTGCAGTAATATTATCTACCATTACCAAAATATTGTTTGAATTCAGATCTTTAGCAAAACACCTAAGCCCATAAAAAATTGCTAGGAGTTCTGAGTAATTTATATGCAACTGCTTTTGTTCATGATTCCACCAACCATGGGTTTCCTCCCCCATGCTATACGCCCCCCAACCCGACAGAGAAGCATCTGTATATATTTCAACACAAAAGGAGCCTTCCTTTATTCTCTGCCAGGCATCAGGAAGCTTGTTTATCCACCAATTAAGATCATTTATAATAACAGAATGATTAATTACCATTTTCCTATTGTAATCTTGATTTACTTTGTTAAGAGCAATAATCTTTTCTCTTTCCAGGGTCTTTATATAAAGCAACCCATACTTTACACACGGAAGAGTAGATACCAGTAAACCTATTACATGGGCAAAAAAACTTATTTTGCAAGATTTCATATTGATGAGACTGTTTAATACTTTTACAATTCGTATCTTTTTTTCCACAGGAAGTTCAATGCACATGTCTCTTGAGTTAAAATAAAACCCAATAAATTTGCATTTATGCATAGGAATAAGAGAGGCTTTCTCAAATAGGAACAAGAAAGTATGCATCTTTAAGATCTATTGACGTCAAAAACCAATTTCTTTGTAAAAGTTTAGCCACTGTTCTCCAATCCTCCATTTTAAAATGTTCATTTTTTATGAAACCATTCAGTCTTTTAAGATTGAGGACGAATCTTTTCTTACCATTAGGTTTATCTATAAGAAAAAAGGATGACAGAAATTGCCCCTTAACTGGCCTACATGGTACTATAGCTCCCTTTTCCAAAAGCTCATTAATACTCTCTACTACAAAAGGATCTTGCTTATCAGCAGATCCAAAGTAATAGGTATTAACACCATGGTCACCATGTTCAGGGAATGTTGTAAAACTTAATTTATATCCCTGCAGCCACTTTAAAATTAAAGGGCTTGGTTCCAATAGGATCCATCTTTCGGCAAAAAAGAAGAGACGCCCTGCAAGAGTACTTACCTCTATTTCCGACGACTCTGGTACTGAAATTTTCTGTTGGATGGATATTTGCTGCTCTTTGGAGATGAGCCCTGTGGTTTCGTTTCTCTCCTGTAGCAAAACGGGCCCCGGTAGTGTAAAGAACTAGTTTGATTGTTGCCTCTTGAAGTTGTGGGTGTTTTAGCCTTAGAATCTTGGCCCAAACTAAGAGATTTGGTACTTTTTTCCAACTCTTTAGCAGCTTTTAACTTTTCTGTAAAATCTGACCCGAACAACTTGGAATCAACATTCCCAGAAATAAGTACCTGCTTTACAGATTTGTCCACTATTTGAGGCAAAATCAAATACCTACGGTTCATTGAAAGGGTATAAAACAAATCAGCTAATAATTTGCCTGCATCGGTGAGGTTTGGTAACAGAACAGATTTCCCATAATTATTATTGTCCATAATAATTTGGTTAATGGCAATGCCTAAAGCAGTAATAGCACCTGCTACCTGGGATTGTGCTAAACCCTGGTACTTATCTCTTTTAACCGAAGTTAAGGATACAATTTGTTGAACCTCCCCATTTATTTCGGGGACAGTCAATGCGTCAAAATTCTGAGGTGTCGGGTATTTTTTTAACAACTCCTCCTTGACTGGTTTGTCCAAACCGTTAGCTAGAATATTAGACCATCTCTTATTAATATCTGAATGGAAATCCGCTCTCTTCGGAGCACTAGCATCTGGGTCATCGCCCAATGAATCTAACAAAGCTAGATCAATATCCTCATTTATTACGAGGATGTCATTACATCTGTCAATTTTGACACTTAATTTAGGAGTCTCTTGCTCCAAAGGTCTTATTGCCGAGCCTCTATCCGGGCTTCGTTCTAAAGACAATTGATCTCTGTTAGAGAATTGAGAATGTGGCGATCTCGATCTAGATTTAGAATGAGAACGCTCTGCCAAGCCTCTATGTCTCCTGCCATCAGCAGAGACAGATCCGCTCCTCACAAAAATTCTGCTTCGCCTTGCAGATCGACTACGATGTCCAACAGGCGACCGAGAACGTCCTTGGGCTTTGGCTACGGCTTCTTCAACAAGCTGTTGTAAACGATTCTCCCAAACAGCTTTGTCAATGCTGACCTTAGTAGATCGAGACCTCGAACGAGATCTTGATCCCGATCTCCTGTGGGAACGTTTACGCTTGTTTCTTCCCATCTTTAAAAGTCTAATAAGATTAAATTTTGTATTATTCAATATAAAAATTGCTTACCACGAAATTACGTCTGCCATTCAGCGCGCCCAAAAGCGAAGTGATAATCACAGAACATATCACCTCTAGAAAAGTATCTGCAATGGTATTTATGTACCGGTTATGAATTACGGCGCCCTCGTTGACTGAAAACCCAACTAATCGAGTATTCTTGACAAAAAGGCGAATTGATTTTTTTCATATATTTTTATTATTTTTGTATAATTTTTAATGTTCAACTGCATTTGGCTTGCTGACTCCTCTTAGCTCTTTTCGCCTCACTTTTTTAAAAACTATGACTGGCAGGAAGTTTCCGATGTCGAACATAGTGCAAAAAGAGTTAGTAAGTTAGCAAGAGTCACGCAGTTATAGGTAGATCGCAAAGTAAATACGAATAATAAATACAAATACGAACGAAACGAAACAAACGAATAAATACAAAAAAATACGAACAAAAATTAGGTTTTTTTTCAACCAAAACTTTTTGAATTTTCACTTTACCGCGCGTAGAAACCGTGGGGTACAACAACACAATTTAAAAATTCAAATTATGACTTTTAAAATGACAAAATAAATGACAAAACCAACCAACACAAATCACTGTCCACGCCACAGATACCTGTAAATTTCTCTTATCTCCCGACAGTGTCGCCATCGTTGAATGAAAACCTAACTAAAAACCTTTGTCGCGATTCTTCCATTTGAGATATTTTTCTATAGGTGATATGTTCTGTGGTGATAATGTCAGGTTGACAAGGTTGGTGGTAAGTCCACCTGCTGTGCCGGTAGAGCAAAATTTTTAGTAATTTAAACTATGGCGCCATCTAGCACCCCAAAGCGGTACTACATAGTGAAGTAATCTATGAAGAATGAAGCGCCGAAATATAATTACATATATTTTGGCAAATATAGTTCAGGCTTTTTTTCGAAGATGGCGCCACCAGTCAATTAGGCGTTTTCGAAAAACCCGAACCGTTGGAGCAGCAGCTGATGTAGGTTGTTCAGCGTTTCCAAAAAAGCCTATTGACAACAGAACCTCTTTCTCACCTTGTGTATTTTGTTTTGTTTTTTATTATTGGTTTATAAAATAATAGGCACAAAGCATGCTGTGCCATTAGTTTCCATTGAAAATAAATAAAGTATCTATATATTTTACGTATCTAGGTATACATAAAAAAATTGGATCGTGTTTTGTAGGACAAAATGTCTTTGAAAAAATAAAAAGCTTCAATAATAATTATTAAAATTTATTTACAAAAGGTGGAAAGTGCTAAAATTAGAGTTTTTCCTTTGTGTTCTTGCATATTAGTGCGATAATAATATCCACCAATGCAGCAGAGCATTCAATTTAGGTATCTGGCGATTTGCATTTCTTTTACTCTAGCTCTTGGATCTTTTACCAATATCTGAAATTGTGTAAGACTCCTGGTAGGACTATTTTTTTATCATTCCTCCGAGTATTCCTCTATTTGTAAACCCATTCATGTGCCAATTGCTTCCTGAAAATCTCATAGGTACCTACCACAACTAAACATACCTCAAAAACAAGCTCTATAACAAAACATCACTTTTACAGAGTAGAACAAAATTTGAAGTCATACGAGGCATGGAAAATACAAATCCCTCCATAATCACATTAGCCAATCAGTGCGAACTGAGTGAAAAAAGTTGCACTGATTCTGTAAATTGAAATCGCTATAATATTTAATGCTCCACTGTAAAAATGCTCTCATCTTGGCGCCATCTATTAGTACATTAAAATACAAGTTTCATAAGACGTCATTTTATCGCACGAGCCCTATATTAGAAAACGAGCCGGAGGCGAGTCTTCTAAAGGGCGAGTGCGATAAAATGTCTTATGAAACGAATATTTTATACTATTTTTTCTATTTTGGTATTGTTTAATTAAAAAAAAACAAATTTTTCTTGGAAACTTTATTCTCATATTTCCTGATTTCATGTTTAGGTTGGTAACATTACATGCCAAATATAGAAATCTTCTTTTTTATTTTTATTTTTACCATAATAAAATCGCAAATGACAGTTCGATGGCCATCAGTCAGCCAGTGTTACAAACTTCCGATAAGTAAAAAAGGAGTGTCACAAAGAGCTTCTTTTCGAAACTACTTTTAGTGTCGAAAAGACTTCGATATGGAACCAAAATAGAAAATAGTACATTAAAATACACGTTTCATAAGACGTCATTTTATCGCACGAGCCCTATATTAGAAAACGAGCCGGAGGCGAGTTTTCTAAAGGGCGAGTGCGATAAAATGTCTTATGAAACGAATATTTTATACTATTTTTTCTATTTTGGTATTGTTTAATTAAAAAAAACAATTTTTTCTTGGAAATTGTATTCTCATATTTCCTGATTTCATATGTTTAGGTTGGTAACACTACATGCCAAATATAGAAATCTTCTATTTATAAAATCGCGAATGACAGTTCGATGGCCATCAGTCAGTCAGTGTCACCAACCTCCGATAAGTAAAAAAGGAGTGTCACAAAGAGCTTCTTTTCGAAACTACTTTTAGTGTCGAAAAGACTGCGATATGACACCAAAATAGAAAATAGTACATTAAAATACAAGTTTCATAAGACGTCATTTTATCGCACGAGCCCTATATTAGAAAACGAGCCGGAGGCGAGTTTTCTAAAGGGCGAGTGCGATAAAATGTCTTATGAAACGAATATTTTATACTATTTTTTCTATTTTGGTATTGTTTAATTAAAAAAAAAAAACTTTTCTTGGAAATTTTATTCTCATATTTCCTGATTTCATATGTTTAGGTTGGCAACACTACATGCCAAATATAGAAATCTTCTATTATTTTTTATCGCGAATGACAGTTCGATGGCCATCAGTCAGCCAGTGTTACCAACCTCCGATAAGTAAAAAAGGAGTGTCACAAAGAGCTTCTTTTCGAAACTACTTTTAGTGTCGAAAAGACTTCGATATGACACCAAAATAGAAAAAATTTTTTTTAGAACGAAAATATAGTTTGAAGGGGGGGCCGTTGAGGCCTTAAGGCTCTCTCAAACCAACGCGGAAAATTCGCAACACCTACGAATATTCGCACCGCAGACGATTCGCAACAAATCGTTTTCACAAGTTCAAACTGGTGCGGTTTTCTCCGGTTTGGCTGCGATTTATCTGCGTTTTTATCCGCACGGAAACTCGGCAATCGAATGCGTTTTTTGTCAGATTAAAGGCTCTCTCAAACCAACGCGAATTATTCGCAGCGGATTCGTGACGGAGAATCTGCAGCGAATTTCATGGCGGATTCCGGAGAAAGATCCACACCAAAGCGAACATAATCGCATCATTTACGTCATATTTTTCAGTTTGCAATTTGCTTGCTGAATGCAAGTGATAAAGACAAATTGTTTCCTTGCCTTAAAAAAAATGTATCTATCATCGGATTAAGAAGAAGCAATATTGTTCCTTGCAGTGCATATTTAATGATTATTTCCATGAATAAATAATGTGATAAGTTTCAAATTACCATTTTCGCCTTGTTCTTTTCCTAGTTTAGTACAAACCTTATCCTTTTTGCGCACATTTTTATAGTCTTCCTGAGAAAGGTCATATAGTATAGGGTACTTTCGAACTAATTCAGTAATTTGTTCCATTTTGATTATTTTTCACTTTAAAACGTTGCGGAATTACTGCAAATCGGACCAAAAACGCAGTCGATTGTGAACTGAGTTTCCGTGCGGATAAAAACGCTGATAAATCGCAGCCGAACCGGAGAAAACCGCGCTAGTTTGAACTTGTCTATTTACCGCAGTGAAAACAATTTCTTGCGAATCGTCTGCGGTAGAGAGGAAATTAGAAAGTTTATGCTATAAGTATAAAGTACACGGCTTTTATTGTTTGGTTTCAACAAAAATTCAACATAGCGTTCAGCAGAATAACAATTGCGAAGCCTTTATCAACGTTTGTATCTGGTGAACGCAGCCATGCCATTTGTTTCTCTGTTTGTCAAAAAACACAAGGTTGTTATAATGCAAGGATGATATACACCTACAGGATTGCTTATCAGCCTTGTTTTTGGTAATCGCTGCCATATTGTCTCCATTTCCGACGTCATAACTAAGTCGCCACCTGCCTACGTCAAGGCGAGAAATAACATGCTGCCTACGTCACAACTGGTGATTTGGCGCAGGGCCGGGTGGGAAGGGGGGGATTTGTTCCACACAGCCTTATAAGGATAGGCTATCCTGTAGTAACAGTGTGTATCATCCTTAGTTATAATGATTTAATTTTTGCATTTCCTAATATCAAAATATAGAGCAAAGCATGGTTGCTATCTTGAAATATTGATAATCATAATCCATAAAAAACACTGCAAGTTTCCCATCAAGTCCATGCATTCAATGATGAATGATGTATTTACATAAGTAAGCGCAATAATAAAGGACTGCAGCTGACGTCACCTCCAGCGGAAGTTTTCGCATTCTACCATTGTACTTGCGGATAGCTGATTTGGTGGGTATTATAAAACTGCTTTGACAGTTAACTTTTTGAATTACACGTATTTTCAAAAGTTAACTCTCAAATTAGTTTTATATTACCCGCCCTTAGCCGATTCGTGTGTTCTTAACCAACTTCTGGTTCGTAACGATGCGTCTACGGTTCGAATTTGCCTTCGACTTGGAAACTTTTAGGTATCGGATGTTCGTAATCCGGCCCCTCATAGTGGTCACCCGCAGGACCTCGATGAAATGCTTGCGATTCAGGCTGTGCTTCATTAAATCAATTTTTTCTCGATTTTAAATGTAGAAAAGGCGATTTCAACGTTTTTATGGCCCAAAATGTTTTAAACTTGGATAATGCATTTTTTGTCAAGAGTTGAGGTCTGCGACTGATGTCACAAATGAAATCCGCGTGTGGCAAAATTCACCAAAATGTTGCACGGTGATTACGAGTTAATGCCAATGTCCAACCACAGCTTGCCAAACACCGTTTAATTTAACAACACGTGGTATAAGCAACCCTTGTCCTACCAAGAAAAAATAAATAAAAACTTGTGTCGACATGGCGTGGTTCCAACGTTTCCTGTCATAAACTGAAAACGTCTGAATCGGGTGACCGGAGCAAATAGTGCAAGCTCTTAATCGTTCGGGTACAACCAGATCAGAGTGTCGAGTGAAAAGAGTCAACTCTAAAACAAAAATAGTTTTTTCTGGGAAAAGAATTACTCAAAGCCTCTGATTAAATTCCGTCACAACACTGATGCACAAATTACTAATTAGGGTTCGACTCAGACTGTTTATCATTTTATACTCCACTAGTTCGGGTATTTGTTTTCGGAGTGAACAGAACAAGAATGTTTTTGTTCGGGTATTCACTCGGAGTAACAAGGGTATTTCAAAAGTTTCATTTCACGGGATAGAGCACATTTGAAAACATAAAATTGGTAATTTTGCTTCATTGCCACTTGACCAAAATCAACTTTATTTCTGATTTCTGCACTGCAACGCTAGCCTGTGTACAATCCTGAACCCAGCATGGGTAATTTTTTTGTTTAATATTTAATAATCAGTAATCACGTTGGTGACGAACTGGTTGCTACTAAGGGCGCGTTTGGGTTCACGCTCGGTGCACTCAGAGCTTGCACTTTTGTCTCTTTTCCGTAATTTTTGAAGCTCCGACAACGCTTGATCGTGTTTGGTTTGACATATTTTGAGCGCTCAGAGCGAGATCGATAAACTCCGAGTTTGTGGGGTGGGCAGCTGCAATTTAATCTGTCTGTATAACCTATTTTCCATGATAAGATAAATAAACAATCCTATTTTGTTTAAATGTTGACAATCAAATAGCTAGTAAATTCTGCATAATTGTTTACTTTTAATTAAATTTTCTCGATAGTCCTCATCACTGGTATTATTGAACATTTTTTTCCAAGGGAACTTGGCAGTCTCAGAGTGTTTAGGTCCGTTTTATTGTTTATGTAGCAATTCAAAGATGTAGCACGACATTTTTTGCAGAATACAAAAGAAAATGGGGCTGTTTGAAAATTATCGACTTAAATGCAAAACAAACGAGAAAACTCTGGTTTAAATGCGGAATGCGGGCCCAGACCCAAAAAATATATGCTAAGAAAAATAAACAATAATCAGCTGATCGCTCAACCCCTAGCATTTTTGCACAAGTTTATTTGGCTTGACACGGTGTACTCCCTGTGACGTCACGTTACTCCGTAATCGCTCTGCTCGCTCCGCCGAGCGTCAACCCAAACCCGCCCTACAGTGTTGCTGTTACTATTTACAAGATTTTATTTGTGCCTTCGTTAACTGCTTGTTCACTATTATATTTTTGTTTAGGTTGGCGAACCTGTTTGTTTACTTGGCTCGGGGAATTACTGAAAAAGTGTTATTGTCGGGGAGTTCCTTGATTATCGGTGATGGGATGGACCAAGCATTTACTAGAAAAGTACCTTAAAATTTCCTCCAGTCTTCAACTTCATTCGCAAGTGTATTCATCCTGCGTTACAAATTTTATTTCTTCTCTACATCATGAATAAATGGGTAATTTTCCAGTGGGCTCCTGTATATTGGAGCAAACTGGATGGCGACGAAACTACTCTTACCTATGGCAGTGAGGAATATCAGCAGATAGCTTTCGAAGTGAGGCGTGTAATTTGTAATTACAGCAAACCCATTGGAAGAATTGTAAGGATTCAAAATGTTTTTGATTTGGCCCAATGTCTTGTGAGGGGACAGTTACTGACTACTGCTAGTCCAATGGTTCCATTGTTTAGAGTAAGTATATAATATATTAGGTGGCCTGTGCATTAGAAGTTGTCCAATTTGCAAGTGGATTAGTATTCCACCTGCAAGCTAATGCACAGCTACGTATTTCACCCTGTGTTCCTGTATAAGGTTATTGAAAAATGGAAGTAGGTAACCTCTAATTCAGCATAAAACTTTCCTCACATCACAAATAAAGTTAGACAATAAACACACCACTAAATTTTCTGTCAAAAGCTTCCAGGTAATTTTTACTTCTTATTGGTTCTTGTGCACTTCAGGTTGCCCTTTGAATGTCAAGAATATACAATATACAATCTTTGATAACTACTTATATCTAACATAGGAAGAAAAGTAGATAGGTACCTCAGGAAAAAAGCTCCAAAAGGAAACATTTTAAACACACCCTAGCATGCTTGCTTTGCTTATTTTTTGGGTATAAACACAGCATAATAATAGTAGAGTGATTGCACATTTCAATTTTCTAGAAATCCGATAATGATCAAAAGTTATTCTTTGTAATAAAATTCAGTATTTTTCAGAATCATTATTTTGTCTTTGGCAGTCATTGCAAAATAATTATTTCGTAATTAAACTGAGTGACAAAGGGTTCAGGATAAGGAAACTTAAGTTTTTTGTCTCATTTTCTGGAAAATAAGGGATAATATAACCTGATGAGAATGGATATTATTCATTGGTTGTGTTATTAGGGTTTATAGAGAGGATCTGATCAGCTGTGAATTGGTATTTCATCCCCTTTGATTCTCAAGCATCAAAATCAAACCAGCCTTGGCAGCAACGCAACTAAAATCTGTTTTTTTTTAAAGATAAAAGTCAAAATGAGATTATGTTGGCAATACAATGTAAAATTGTCAATGCTTCAAATTTTTTATGTAGAAAAGGCTTGTGTTGCCAACATAGTTACTAAATTTTTGACTTGGGGAATTATCTTTAAAAAAAAAACAGACTTTAGTTTCCCTTTCATAGAAAACTGTCAGAAATCTGAATGACAAAGACAAAGTCACTTTCGTGCTGTGCCTTTGTGAAAATTATGGCTCATCCCTTGCCTTTGTCTGTATTATAGGGTCAAAAGAAATTTGTTTTGAGTGTGTTTGAATAACTGTAAAAATGATTAATTGAATAATTTATCTATTAAAGATATCCAACAGCACAATAAAGCTGATAAGCTATCGCAATTTATTTGCTTGAAGCAATGACTCAGAAAGTGCAATCGAGATAAAAAAAAATGCAATTTGCAAATCCTGTTATAAGATATTTTTTTGAAGGTCAGACTTAAACTTTATCATATAAAAACCATTAAATTACTGAAAATAGAATCACAGAGGAAACACATTTTTTAAAATGGTTAATTGTTTGAATATTTTTAAAAAGTTGCCCTGAAACTCATTTTTTTTTTTTAAATAATATTTATCTAATCTGTCTCTTTCAGGTGAGACGTTTTATCAAGATCCATAAGGACCATTTACCAGCTGCACTCCAATGGAACTTGGACCATAGACGGTGCAATAACTCAGAAACAGTATTTAAAGAACTCATTCCATCCAATGATTTTTCTCCTGGAGAAATCCTGCTTGTTGTACAAGTCTTAACACAAAACCCACATGCCGCTGAAATACGTCCAAACACTACTTTGGAGTATTTTATTGATTATGTTGTTTATTTTTAAGTATTATTGTTCGACTTATCAGAACCAATCATGGTTCACCTTAAGGGATCAGATTGGTCTTGTGCCTTGATTATTTTTTATATTGGAATTTAGTATTACATTAGGTTTAGAAACCTATATTTGTTTATGACATTTATTGTGAGAAAAAATAAGTGAGACTATTTTAAGTTTACATACAGGGTATTATGAATAAATACAAAATTTTCTATTTGGATGTTTTTATTAGTTGCAATACAATACACTACAGATATAAATCAAAAATACAATTTCTATTTAGAAAAAAAACAATATTTTTATACACGAAGTACATCAATCCAGTAAATAATAAAAGCTGTATGTGTTGGTTTAAACTTTGTAATATATGTGTTCTTGTGTTTACTTTACTTTGGTGGTACTTGGTACTTCAAGGACTCTAGGAAGGCAGTGGTACTACCATTGAAATGGTACTACCCACAAAGTGGGGTAATTTCTTATAATTTGTTTTCAAGGAAATAATAATGCATACATACATAATTTATTGATACTTCTGCTTTTTCCTCTATAAAGTTTTGTTTTTGTTAAAAAATATTAGGCGAGTTTTGGCGTTAGCCGGTTAACGAAAACTAGTTATAACGCGGTAACAAAGTGATTAGGATAAGGTCAGCGATATAACCAGTTAGTAACCAGACGCCAAAACGCTTTTCGTATTTCTCAACCAAAACCAAACCGGGAAAATCTATTTTGCTGATCAGCAAATTGCTGATAATGCAGTTTTTGGCTGGATAAGCAATTTAATCGAATGCCATCAGTTTGTAAAGTTGTGGTCAGTTAGTAGAAGTGATGTGAGCCATGCAAACAATTGCCGCCTCCGTCCGCATCCATTGCCGCCCCCAGTATAAAAAATACGCTGATTTATTCAACTTTCAATCCGCTTTGATGCGGTCACTTAAGATGGGTGCTGTCAACATCGAAAATCATATGTAGAAAATGACCGCCGCCGACCGTTGCCGCCCCCAGAATCAAAAAAACGCCTGATGTATTGAATTTTTAATTCGATTTGATGCGGTCACTCAGAAAGGGTGCTGTCAACATCAAAAATGATATTTAGAAGATGACCGCCGCCGTTTCCGCCCCCCAGAATTAAAAATACGCCTGATGTATTGAACTTTCAATCCGATTTGATGCGGTCACTTAGGATGGGTGCTGTCAACATCGAAAATCATATGTAGAAAATGACCGCAGCCGTTGCCGCCCCCCAGAATCAAAAAAACGCCTGGACGGCTATTCTCGAAATCGGGGAGCTCGTTTCTCATGAGAAAATTGTACAAGTTCTCACGGAAGTACAAAATAGGTATTCTTGAAACTGTGAACAGCTCCTTTTCTACGAACGGTGAGAGAACTTACTTCCACTGGTCTCAGTTAGGAGAAGTGAAGTTCATCCATATTTTAACCTATAACTTATAGTGAAAAGTGACGTGTGTGATGTCATTGGTTTTTATGTTTTGTTGAGAACATGAATTTAAACGAGGTAATAGGCCCCTTGCATCAAATTTTTTTATTGCTGATTTTGATAGTCCATGAAAAATAAATCAACACGAGTTTTTTCTTTTTTTTCTTCAGTCAAAAATTGACGGAGATATAACGCTATGAAATATGCCTATGACGTCACTTATCATATTAATTAGTGACGTCGCACATGCTCAGTATATCTATATATAGGGTTTCCATAAAGGTTTTTCGGAATCCAGGACAAAGGCGGCAAGAAATCCGGACAAAATCCGGACTTCGCCAAAATAGCTATTGAAAGTGTGTAAAGTCAGTAAAGTGAAAGGTGAGCACGACAACATTCACCCGATGTTTCGACATCGATGTTGAAATTTTAAAACATCGATGTTATCATCGATGTTGGCTGAAAAAATCGACAATAAGAAAAGGGTTTAAAGATAAATTTTACTTGCACTAGTTTTGCAAATGAAAATCGCTACGCAGGTCTCATAGCGAATTACTAAAATTGCATACAAATTCTTGGTAGTTGTGGCCATCTCACCTCAGTCTCATCGGAACGCCTGTTTTCCAAAGCTGGAAAAATGGTCACACAACAAAGAAACAGGATAAAGGATAAGTTATTGTCGAAATTACTTTTTCTTCAAGGTATCGACAAAAGTTACTGGGACATTTTAACCTTAAATTTACCTGAATATTCTATTCTACATACTATTTTGTTTAGACTGTAGGAAACGTGATTGTTTTTATTAACTTAACAAGAATAAACTTTTTTTTTCACTTTATTATTAAACGTTCTGTTAAAATAGAAATTTTCCATGTTTTCTCTATGTTACCCTCAAAACATCGATGTTTGTAAAATATCGATGTTTTCACTTCGATACATCGGTTGCATCGATGTTGAAGTATCGATGTTACCATCGATGTCCAACATCGAAATCTGTGCTCGATGTCGCATCCCTAGGACCGAATGCTTGACCAATGACACATCAGCTGCTCTGTGTCTTTTCCGAGGTTATGTTGTCTGAAATGTCAGAACAGTTTTGTTCCGATTTCTGACTTGAACTTACTCTAACTCATTATACTACACCTCCCTTCTTAGCTAAACTAAAATAATAACTTAAAGCTAAACTTAACTAATAATTAACAAAGATACAAGGGATACAAACAAAGATATCAATATTTACATAAAGGTCATTATTTAAGTATTTTGGTCAAGTACAAAATCTGAGTCTTTTATTATTTAGATTTGCTTTACATTCAAATTTAGGAATTTCTTTTGAGTCACTGTCTTTCACCATGAATTTTCTGTTTCGTTCTATTACACTACCGTTATGTCCGTTATCCAGTTTCACAATATAAGCCCTAGGTTTTTTAGATTTTTCAATAATTTTACCAGACAGCCATTCCGATTTATCTTGCTTTTGGACTCGTACACCCTCACCCTTATTTAAAACTGGCAGAGATTTAGCATGTATATCAAAATTTGACTTTTGCTTGTGTTGGTAATTTTTAAAGCGTTTTACAATACTATTGTTTTTTTCACAGAATATTTACAGATTAATTATTGTTATGACCGATTAATTAGGTCTCGAGAATACTCACATTGTGCTATGAGAGAAATCAAATGGGAAGTGAACTAGTCATTTCACATGCAAGTTCACTTCTAGTTCTCACGTCGTCAAGAATAGCCGTCCAGATGTATTGAATTTTCAATTCTATTTGATGCGGTCACTTAGGATGGGTGCTGTCAACATCGAAAATCATATGTAGAAAATGACCACCGCCGACCGCAGCCGTTGCCGCCCCCCAGAATCAAAAAAACGCCTGATGTATTGAATTTTTAATTCGATTTGATGCGGTCACTCAGAAAGGGTGCTGTCAACATCAAAAATGATATTTAGAAGATGACCGCCCCCGACCGCCGCCGTTTCCGCCCCCCAGAATTAAAAATAAGCCTGATGTATTGAACTTTCAATCCGATTTGATGCGGTCACTTAGGATGGGTGCTGTCAACATCGAAAATCATATGTAGAAAATGACCGCCGCCGACCGCAGCCGCCCCCCAGAATTTACAAAAACGCCTAAAGTATTGAATTTTTGATCTGATTTGATGCGGTCACTCAGAAAGGGTGCTGTCAACATCAAAAATGATATTTAGAAGATGACCGCCCCCGACCGCCGCCGTTGCCGCCCCCAGAATTAAAAATACGCCTGATGTATTGAACTTTCAAGCCGATTTGGTGCGGTGACTTAGGTTGGGTGCTGTCAACATCGAAAATCATATGTAGAAAATGACCGCCGCCGACCGCAGCCGCCCCCCAGAATTTACAAAAACGCCTAAAGTATTGAATTTTTGATCTGATTTGATGCGGTATTCGAATATTCGAATAGTCGAATATTCGAATAGTCGAATATTCGAATAGTCGACTATTCGAATATTCGAATATTCGACTATTCGAATTTTCGAATATTCGACTATTCGAATATTCGACTATTCGAATATTCGACTATTCGAATATTCGACTATTCGAATATTCGACTATTCGAATATTCGACTATTCGAATATTCGAATATTCGATTATTCGAATATGCGACTATTCGAATATTGGACTATTTAACAATGCAATTACTCACTTTTTGATTTGAACAATTTGAAATTTCAATTGTTTCAATATTTGAATTTGAATGATACAATATACGACGTGTTTTCGGTGAAAATCAGCTTTCAATTAATACAATGCATTTTTGTTCGTAATGTAGATTTAACCCTCTGTAAATTTGCCATTTAGAAAACATCTAAATTATTTTAGTTTTTCTGACTAAGACTCTGCATAAAAAATCAAAAATTCGCTTCCGCCCCTATTCACCAAAATCAACTTAGCTATCTGATAGCTGTCAGTCTGTTAACATTTATCAGTCGGATAACAGCAAGTGCTATTCACCAATAAAAATGGTCCTTCTGACAACAGACTGATAAAAATAAAAATCCATATATTCTATGAACAGTTTTTTTCTTCATTTCATTTAACAACCTCAAAATTTGTCTGTATTATACTTATTTATTAATAATAGCTTTTCTTGGGCTGTGAAACAAGTAAACAACTTCCTAATCCTAATAATTTGTCTAATAATAATTTATTATCGTATACGAATACCAAATGGAAAAAGAAACGGAGCAGCTTTCTGGTCGCGAAAAGGAAATTCTAATTTCTTCGGTTGAGAAATATTTAATCGGGAATAAGAAAACCATAACCAATACAGTACAGTTTGTTGTGATTGTTGTGAAACATTGAAATGGTCACCGCAATACAAAATTGAAAAGACCCGGTTGCAATTAAAATCTGATTCTTTTTAGTTTATTTCTTTCGTCCGCAATGGCTCTAAGACTAGGTTCAGTGATCAGAGGTTTATTTTCAGCCTTTGAAAGCTATTTTTGTTTATTCTGAATCTTTTATGAAACTCCAAATCATCCAATTCAGTGAATAAATCATTCTTGCCCTCACATTTCTGGGCCTGGGAAGATCTTCATCTGATATATGGATTATCCAATGAACCTCCAAAAAAATTCAGGTTAATTTCATCCATTCTGTTCATTTTGCCAAAAAATAAATCTTATAAAGTACCTACCACAAATTAAAATTTAACGAACCATCCATTCTTTCCAATTTATGGATACATTCGATTTTTTTTTGAAAAAAAAAAAAACAATAACACTTATCAGACAGATAACTTCCTTAACAGCCCAAATTTCGCCTGACAACTTTATCAGACTGATATTTACTACTCAAGGTTGGTGAATACCGAATTTTACGTTAATAGTCTGACAAGCAGTTTATCAGACTGATAAGCAGTTAGCGATCGTTGGTGAATACGGCCGTTCGTCGTAGAACGTTCTTTTGCGGGAAGTAGAAACTTTTATCAAGAATGATTGTTAGTCGAAAAACGTCATTTTTAAAGTCCCATTTTGTTCTCTTAATTAGGTCCTCTATCAATATTTGACTATTGGAATATTAGACTATTCGAATATTCGACTTTTTGACTACATATTCAAATATTCGACTATTCGAATATTCGAATATTCGACTATTCGAATATTCGACTATTCGAATATTCGACTATTCGAATATTCGACTATTCGAATATTCGACTATTCGAATATTCGACTATTCGACTATTCGAATATTCGACTATTCAAATATTCGACTATTCGAATATTCGACTATTCGACTATTCGATTATTCGACTATTCGAATATTCGACTATTCGAATATTCAACTATTCGAATATTCAACTATTCGAATAGGTATTCGAATATTCGACTATTCGAATTATTCAACTATTCGAATAAAATACCAAACGACTATTCGAATACTTGAATTTCAAAAATTCCGAGCCCTACTACAGGATAGCATATCCTCATAAGGCCTGTATGGAAGAAATCTGAAGCCCCCCCACCACGCCAAATCACCAGTTGTGACGTAGGCAGCAATGTAATACACTGCTCAAAAAAAAAAAAAAAAAATGTTGATATTTGTTAAGAACTCCTTTAAATTGGAAATCAGGAGGAACCCAACAGCACAAATAAACTTAAAATGAATATTAATCATTATCTCTGTGGAGTAATTGGTACCTTTTTTCGCTCATTTGTAAGTAAGGGAAGTAGTTCGGATGAGTAGTTCATTTTGTTAACGTTTTAGTGTTTAATACTACTGGGTTTATAGGCAGTCTATTCTACCGCTCAAGCGCAGCGCCCTATAACTTTCCACATTATTAACGTTTATTAAGATTGAATCGAATTTCTTTTTCTGGACCATCGGAAATATTTGAACGCGATAATACGCCGGCTGATACCTCTCTTAAAATATAGGACGAAAATAAACTAAAAAAGGACTTTCTTTTTGTTTGTTTTTTCTATGTTACTATCCTAAATCCGAACTACAAATATATAATATATTTACAAATAATTATTTCTTGTGAAATGGACTTGTAACTTGATACAAATAAGAATGGTTGAAGACACGATAGAAATATTTAAATTCTGTTCTCGATTTTCTATGTACCACAGTTCGCTGTTCGGCTATTATCAGGTTTGCTCCGGCTGTGACGGCTAGACTCTAGTGAAATCAGTAGGGATGGGTAGCATACAGAAACGAGTGGAGTTTATATTTTGCATGCACTTGCGCGGCGTCATGGGGATTATGGGTTATAGGGCTATTTGCACGGCTAAAGCTTAAGGGATATTTAATCTAAGTGGAGCAACACAAGCCTTTTCTACATAAAAACTTTGAAAGCATTGACAATTTTACATTGGGTGGTATGAATAAAAACGAAGTACTTGCTACTACTACAAGTATTAGTATGTTCTACGTAGTATTTACTCCAAAACGAAGTAGATACTACATTTCGAACCTACCGGAAATAAGCAAATGCTTCATTGTGAAGTAAATACTACGTAGTGCATACTAATACTTGTAGTAGTGGCATGTACTTCGTTTTTATTCATACCACCCATTGTATTGCCAACATAATGTCATTTTGACTTTTATCTTTAAAAAAAAAAACGGATTTTAGATTAAATATCCCTTAAGATATAACCGGTGCAAATAGCCCATACTGTGTTTTTACCCTTGTTTGTTATACTTATATTTAAAGGGGGTGTGCGCCAAAAAAACAACTTCAACTCAAAAAAAAGAGAAAAAAAATCTAAGAATAACATCGAAAACCGCACCCCTCTGTGACAAATAATACCGAAGATATGGCTCTATGAAGGTACCGAATCTCACCCTATGACGTCACGAAAGCTCAAGCGACGCACGAGAAAGTGAAGTAAATTGAATTTACATATGTTTTTCCTATGTCACCTGCAATAATCTAAACAAAAATCACTCACGCGTGCCGGGAACAATCAAATCAACAATGCAAAGCGCGGGTGGACGAATTTTTCGTGACGTCACGAGAGCGTCGTCCACACTTTAAAGCGGTATATCTCAGCGATGGTTTATCGTAGAATAACGAGGTTTGAACAGTTATTCTTAGATTTTTTTACACTAAAACTTTAATTTTTGGCGCACACCCCCTTTAATATACTCTCAGTTAATACCTTACAATAAATAAAAAACATCAAAATGCGAAAAAAAAAACAAGTTTAATTTGATTATAAATTAAAAAAAAAAAAAAAATTAATTCTCCAATCAAAAACAAAAAAAAAATAATTTCGAATAAAAAAAAAAAAACAAATATAATCTCGCACAATTCAGATATTATCATTATTCTTTGATATCAACAATTGAAATTATTAAAGGTTCAAGATTCTTCATTGAACAGCTCCGACTTCTCCGAGTAACTCCAACGGGTAAAAGTAATATATAGTATATTAAAGTATAAGTGGATATTAAGGTCTTTAAAACACGCGCGATTTTTCGAGTACGACGGTGCAGCCGAGTGCTCGAAATAGAGCAAGTGTTTTAAAGACCAGTTATCCACGAATACCTACTTTACACTATTTTTTTTTATTGGTATTCGTTCAAATCATAAATTACTAATAATAATTGTAGAAGCTAAACTTGTGCTTGACACTTGTTACATTTTATTTGACGTTATCTACAAGTACCTAACCTACTCCTGACAAATCAATAATTAAAAAGTTGACATTTAGACCTTTCTCGGGTTGTTGGTTGTTGATGTCATTGGTAACTTTAAAACACGCGCGTTTTTGAATGTTGGATTTAAACACGCTGAGGAGTACTTTAAATAAGTGAAATAGGTTATCAATAAAAAAAAAATAAGTTTCTGCCTGACACCTAACACCAGTGACAGCTGATGATTTCCGAATTTTCAAAATAATAGGCAGTAAGGTAAAAAAAAGTATAGAAACGGTTTTAATAGATATTTATATAAAAAGTACATAAAGTAAGGCTTTATTGTACGAATAATTTTATGGCCGAGCGAGCTTGCGAGCGAGGCTATTAAATAATGAGTCAATAAAGCCTGTTTATGTAACCGTTATATACATGATTTTATGTACGATTACGACTGGTTTTTGTTAAAAATTAAAAAAATTTAATGAAAAAAGTAAAATTCGTGTAGGTATACCTGTTTCACCTTGGCAGGTTGTCAGGACCTGTTTCACCTTGGCGGGTTGTCAGGACCTGTTTCACCTTGTCAGGTAGTCCAGGTAGGCAATAAAGTAGCACTTTATTTTACTAGTACAATAAAGTGCTACTTTATTGACGCAAAACTGTTCTATAAATAGCACTTTATTGATCAATCGGACATAATAGCTATTTATATACAGTGTGGATAATGTTACGGAACTTCCGGTCGAATATTTTTTTTTTTATTAACCCGGAATTTCCGAATTATTATTTTATTATTATTCGTCCGGAAAATAATACACCATGTACCCCTGCAATGACACAATCATTCTATAGTACCGTAGCGAGGAGGGTCAAATTAACTTTTTGACGTATTTTTTGCATCTCTATCCGATAGAATTTTTTTTTTTTTGGAATTCGATGTTTGAATTTTTTCGACAAAAAAAATTCAAAGGGTTATACCTTCGATTTTTTTTTTTTTTAATTTTCAAACCGTCCTAACTCGAAAATAAAAAGCTTAGGAGAAAAACTTCAAATGCAAAACTTATAGATCTCGTCGAGTGCTACAAAAAAGCCTATGAGAAGTATCCCTCCAGGGGGCACTGTTTTCGAGAAAATCGACCTCGAAAATTTTAACAAAATTACAAGAAATTTCAACTTTGATGGCCAATATCTCAAAGACAAAAACGATCTGGAATCTCAATAAAAAATATTTTGTAGATAATTTCATCCTCTTTCAAGTGAGATATGACTCGAAACGATCGGTTGAGAAATAGCGGAGTTATAGGCGAAAAAGTGGTCTCGTGTCGGATACCCACAATTTTTTTCTGATCAAAATCGAAATTTCCTTTTTTATTTTTTTTCGGCCCTAAGATGTACCGTAGCGATAAGGGTCAAAGGACATCGCACACATCTTATGGGTTTTCGGGGACCGGTCGATTTTTTTAAAAATTTGGTATGTTGTAGTACTAGTGAAAATAAGTATTTTTCATCATTGCGCAAAATCTCTAACTATACAGGGTGACCCAGTAAAGTAGGTTCGAAAATCATAAACCAAGCCTTTCTATTATCGGTATTAGCGCACCCTGCAAGCTAAATATCGAGATTTTTGTTTTCGATTTTGCAAATAAATAGTCAGATAAGCCTAATATACTATACAGGGTAGCTGAGCTTGCGTATTTTTTTAGAAATCCTGCCCTATTTTTAGAACTAGTGTTACCAAAAAGGTTGCGCTGGATTTTATTTAGCTGTAACTTTTTTAATTTTTGTCCGATTTAAAAAAATGTGGTATCAAACTAAAGCCTATATCACAGGGATGTCATGAAATCTAAAAAAATTAAAAATGTGATAAAATTCGAGATGGTTGAACGTGATAAAAGTATAACTTTTCATTCGATTAGGGTCTTGGATACACCAAATACACCTAAATTAAGGGGCGGTTCCTCAATTGCGAGTAACTCTAGGGGTTAACTAACCCGGTGTTAATTTCAACCTTGCAGGTTAACTGAGGATTGTGTTTCTCGAGCATCCACTGTAGGTGGAGTTAATAAACACTGGGTTAAGCAATAGTTGGTAGCATTATTGTTTACCAGAATGGTGATCCTAACATATTTTTGATTGGTCGAAAGCAGTCACGCATGGGTCGATCGTCAAATTAGCCCATTCACAAAACTTTTTGGAGTTGTTAAGTTAATGATAAGTTCGAGTATTCTTTTTGGCGCACCGTTTTTTCATTACAATTTGTTAATTTTTGAAGAGCGTGGTTAATGCAGTGTGTGTAGTCAATAGTCACGGAGAAGAAAGATATCGCAAGAGGAAAAAACTTCTTTGAATTAGAAAAAATAATAATAATCAAGCTATAATATAAGCGAAATATAGGGTGCACGAGGTCAGACATGAACTTTTAATCCTTTGTAGAGAAATCCTAGTCATCGTATTTCTCGAGAGGATTAATCCTTTGGCGGATTATATGAGGCGTTTTTCCTACGAAATTGTAGAAATCTTCATATCTTCATCAATCAATCCATATATTTCTATTTTGAAAAAAAAAAATATTACCACAAAATTGACAAATCACGATCACGAATCATCAGGTTATCTCAAAGGGTAAATCCATAAATCCATAAATCGCTAAACCCGCAATATCATCAACAGTGAGCCAATTTAACCCAAGGTTACACCAAAAGTTATAGCTATAACTCGCTGTGGAGAAACGTTTACCCTGGAGTTATAATCAACCCGGAAATGACTCGCTATTGATAAACCGGCCCTAATATAAGTAACGTATTTGATGGATACTTCACATTGTTCTCATGTCGAGCGTAGCTAAAGTACCTAACAACGCGATAACTTTGCATGTGCAGTATGTGCCCAATACTGGATTCCCTCCATCCAGCCCAGGGGAGAACAAAAATGATACAAACAGAAAATCTCTGCTTACTTATCTTGTGTGAACCCCGAAAATATTTAGATATAATCGGAAAGTTTTAGTTCATGAATACTCAACAGTGAGAATAGAAAAATTAATATAATTTTCATGTAAATCGACTTAAGGCCCACCCCACCACCCCTAAGTTGGAGGTTTTCTCTTTGAATCCTTTCATGTAGGGCATTTTCAATATTTTGCACTAGTCACAACATTCTGTGTTAAACACAGATTTCAAATGTCCATCCAACTCCAACATGTCTTTGTAATCTTACGAGTATTATTTGCTTCCTCAGATGTAAATTATTGAAGATGTCTGGCCAAAAAAGGCGATATTTCACACGAATTCTGAGATTTTTCATTTTTTCAGATTTCATGACATCCTTCTGTGATGTAACCTTTATTTTGAGACCAGATTTTCTAAAATCAGACAAAAATGGGAAAAGTTACGGGCAAATTAATTCCAGCACGACCTTTTTCGTAACACTATTACTAAGAATAGTGCAGTATTTCTAAAAGAATACGTAAGGTTAGCCACCTTGTATAATATATTAGGCTTATCTAGACTATTTATTTGTGAAATAGAAAAAAAAATCCCGATATGTAGCTTGCAATGCGTGCCAACATCAATAAATGAACGGCTTGGCAATGATTTTCGGACCCACTTTACTGGGTCACCCTGTATAGTTACAGATTTTGCGCAATGATGAAAAATACTTATTTTCACTAGTACTACAACATACCAAATTTTTAAGAAAATCGACCGGTCCCCGAAAACCCATAAGATGTGTGCGATGTCCTTTACTTTTTGACGTATTTTTTGCTCCTCTATCCGATAGAATTTTTTTATTTTTTTGAAATTCGATATTTGAATTTTTTCGACAATGCAAGGACTAGTACGCATTACGTGGACGGGTTAGTTTGCATATTTTTGGTTAGTTTCGTTGCAGTTCATTTAATACTGGTTATAAGTGTACTGGACTACTAGTTAATAACAAAGCGCGCAAAGCGCGCTGTTTTTTTCTAAATTCAATACATGCAAGGACGGGTTAGTTTGGGCTAGTTTACATATTTTTGGTTAGTTTCATTACAGTTCATTTAATACTGGATATAAGTGTACTGGACTACTGGTTAATAAAAGAGATCCGTACGCATTAAGTGGACGGGTTAGTTTGGGCTAGTTTGCATATTTTTGGTTAGTTTCGTTGCAGTTCATTTAATTCTGGTTATAAGTGTACTGGACTACTAGTTAATAACAAAGCGCGCAAATCGCGCTGTTTTTCTTTCTAAATTCAATACATGCAAGGACTAATACGCATTACGTGGACGGGTTAGTTTGGGCTAGTTTGCATATTTTTGGTTAGTTTCATTACAGTTCATTTAATACTGTGGATATAAGTGTACTGGACTACTGGTAAAATCCGGACGAATAATAATATAATAATAATCCGGAAATTCCGGGCTAATAAAAAAAAAATTCAACCGGAAGATCCGGGTGATTAGGGACACCCATTTATATAACAAGTATATAAAGTAAGGCTTTATTGTACGAATAATTTTATGGCCGAGCGAGCTTGCGAGCGAGGCTATTAAATAATAAGTCAATAAAGCCTGTTTATGTAAGCGTTATATACATGATTTTATGTACGATTGCGACTGGTTATTGTTAAAAATTGAAAAAATTCAATGAAAAAACAGGTATACCTACGCGTAGGTATACCTGTTTCACCTTGGCAGGTTGTCAGGACATGTTTCACCTTGGGAGGTTGTCAGGTAGTCCAGGTAGGCAATAAAGTAGAACTTTATTTTACTAGTTAAATAAAGTGCTACTTTATTGACGTAAAACTGTTCTATAAATAGCACTTTATTGGTCAATCGGACATAAAATTACTTATTTCCTTATTCAGTAGATTAATGGCCGTTTCCACCAACTAATTTGGGGGAGCTCTGACGATAAGTATTCCCTAAACTGACATTTCTCCATGTAAAAATGTCATTTTAGGGAATACTTATCGTTGAGGCTCCCCTAAAATAGTTGGTGGAAACGGCCATTAGAGTTCCAATCAGTAGATCAGGTCGGGGATTCTCAGCCTCTAGTCGCAACATATCGTCCCGAATATCCCATTGCTTTTCTACGGGTGAGTCGGGACGATAGGTTGCGACTAGAGGATGAGAATCCCCGGGCAGTAGACGAGAGGCCAAATCAGTAGATCTACTGATAAATCAGTAGATAAAGCAACGCTGAGTGCAAACAGCTGACGACTTGTTGATGACGTCGAAATGGTGACACACCATACGCAATTACCAAAAACTACTAAACAATTAGGTAGGTACTATCCAGGATTTGTTTCCTGTTTAGTTTTTTCTTAACCAAATCCTGAATCCTGATGTTTATTTTATTTGTCTGGTATTCAAGGTATCGACACAAGTTGATGTTAAGGATAAAGTAATATGGCTTGGATCCATACACCGTTTATGTAGAGAGACTTTTTGGTTTTTTTAATATGCATTTCCTCAAATTTTTTCTCTTTTGCTACAATCCATGAAGCCCTTACAAAGTACAGACAAATCGTTTTTCTCCGTTAAAAACCTGTGTTTTGTCTCTACAGGAACGGCATGAAACGAGAGTCTCGCGATTAGAACGGCTCCCACAACTACAATACATAACGTATGCATTTTCCAAAAAATCAACACTTTACAGACTTTATACAAATAGGGTTGCCAGATTTCAATTTTAGAAAAGCGTGACGGTGTGCCCGGTGGGCCCAGCCCAGACGAAAGCCCGCCGCGGGCGCACCAAACCAAACCATATTATTTTATGTCTTTTATATGGCCATTTCCACCAACTACTTTAGGGAAGCCCTAACGATAGGTATGCCTTAAACTGACATTTCTTCATGTAAAAATATCATTCTAGGGAATACTTATCGTTAGGGCTCCCCTAAAATAGTTGGTGGAAACGGCCATTAGAGCCCGTCTGCACTTATTACTTCAGCTTTACTAGTTGCTTTGAAGACGACAACCCTTTTTTTTCAAGATATGATGTGTTCGTACGTGTTCGATATCGAAAGATTCTGGGTCGAAAGTATTGAAATTGATGCAACTTTGCGTAGACGCAAATGACGTCGTTTTCGATTGAAAAAGTACATGTCAAATAAGCCTTGCACCAATTTTCAATCACGAATGACGTCAATTGCGTGTAGGTACGCAAAGTTGCAACAATTTCAAATAAAGCTCCCCTGTATGTCTTTACGCTCACAGGCACGCTCTCGTTGACCGTTGTGCTCAGCACCGCAAACGCACGAATACTTTTGGGCACTCGACAGCACTAGCACAATACCTCGACAAATGACAGTTCGCTAATAATAGTAATGGGCGATGGGCGATAGCTCAGTTATCGATATTTTTGAAATATCGATCTTGTTCAATCGATGTTTAGATACTACAAGAAATTATGAAAAAGCGTGTCACGCGCATTCTCAGGCGTGGTGTGTGACAACCATTAAAAAATCGTGACAATCACGCAATGCGTGACGCCTGGCAACCCTATATACAAATTAAAAATCGTAATAAGACGGCATTTTTTTTAAAATAAAAAGGCATTGGCCTCCATTTTGAATTTCTTTTTGTCAAGTCGTTGGATTGCCCTATTTTACCTCTTACCTCACGCAAAGGTAACCTAAAATCGAAGATGTGACGAAATTGGGATGTTTTTTTTGCTTAGTGGGAAGGATAATCCACACTACTACACAGGCTTGCTTATCGGCCTCTTTTTTGGAAATCGCGGCCATATTGTGTAGCACCATTAACGAAGTCATCAACTACGTTGTCAGTGTTTGGGCCAGCGGTCGTAGTTTATTTAGAATATACATTTTAATCAACATAATAGGCAAAGAGGAAGATGCAAACGAAATCTAAAAAAGCGACGTTTTAAAATGTTAATTATTGTACTGAACGAGCTGTGACTGAACCCAAGTACCTATGCATAAAGCAAAAGCCCGCAGAATCATAAGCTCAGAGCCGCTTTCCAGTATGGGAGTGTGACGCCCGGAGCTACTCGAGGCGTTGAGCTCCCGAGCTGTACGTACCCGTCCACCTGTCAGTTGTCACATATAGTTTTGATTTCTTTAATTTTTAATAAGCAGAAAACAAACTGCTTCAACAAACAGCTGTATGATTCCAGTGTTGTCGAACGTCAAAACACTAAGTCCGGTATTCATAGTGGCTACTTAAGTGCTGAGGCTTCCTTAAAGGTGACTTGGCCGTAAATTGTCTTGCAGAGTCAAAATTGTCAAGGCGTCCTTATCGCCGCTTATGCACATTTCCTTCCTTGACTTGGGGAATGTCCAGAGGTCCCTTGAGACTGGTTTTCTATTTCTATAAATGTCATGTAATTGGTGTCATTAAATCGGGAGAAACTAACGTTGAAAATCGGTAGATTACTGCGCAAAATCGGTAGGTATAATACAAGGATAATACACACCACTAAGGATTGCTTATCGGCCTCGTCTTTCGGTAACCGCGGCCATATTGCTATATCACCATTACCGACGTCAATAGAGAGTTCTCGTGCTTCAGACGCTACTCTAATACGGTACCGTTTAACAATACGGTATTTAACATGGTATTTTATAGTTCTCGGAAACATAAATCTTCTAATCCCTTATTCTGTTTACATTTTGACGGCTGAGTTGAGTGATCTAACCTAACTTTTTTTTGTTTATTTTCTAACTTATTTATCCCGAAGATTTTGAGTTTGATTAATTTTCCTTTGGTGTTTTTCATGCAGGAATTATTAGAAGTTGCTGTTCTTGCAGACGTAAATGGAGCGTAAACTAATCATGACATAGCATAGCGTTACGGTAAGGCATACGCTAAGTCCCGTTAGATAGCTGGCTCCGCTAACGCTAATACCGTAAAAACTGTCATTCTTGTCAAATAGCGTTACGGTATTTGGAATTTGGACAGCACGAGAACTCTCTATTAACTAAATCGTCAGCTGTTTGCGCCAGCGGTCCTAGTTTGGAATTTAAATTTATGATGAAAAATATCATTTAATTCTGATTAACATAATAGGCAGAGGAAGATGCAAACGAGATCTAAACAGGAGTTGTTAATGTTAATTATTAATGTAGTAAGACCAAGTATGCATAAAGCAAAAGACCGCGGAATCATAACCTGTGATGTAACAACCTACGTCAAGGCGAGAAACGACGTGCTGCCACGTTACAACTGGTGATTTAGCGTAGTGGAGGGCTTCAGATTTGTTCTACTCAGGTGTTATGAGGATAGGCTATCCTGTAGTAGTAGTGTGTATTATTCTTGGGTGTAACTAGTGGGTATGACATAAAGACTAAAATCCAGCCATGTTTTGCTTTCAGTTTTTTATTTCGTTGTTGAGTATGTAAAAGCCCAGTGATTGTTTCCGTGGAAGTGGAAAGTATATTTCTTTGTGCTGTTTTCATTCGATTTATTGCTGAGAATGTGCGCTGAACATTGGCGGAAGAATGGGGCGAGGAATGGGGCAATGACAAGATATTAAAAACAAATTCGGATATCACAGGACCCACGGGTATTCCCCCAAAGAAATGCACTGATACCAATCATTGCTAACAAATTTGTCGTCGGGGATGTATTTGACATCTGACAGTTCTGACACGGACAAACAATTCGATAGTAGATCGGGTGCGGCAAGACTGAAGACACAAAGACAAATACAAGGTACAAGTGACGAGACAAAAATATAATAGCACGTGTATCAATGCTATAAGCCAGAATAAATGAATACAGGATACAATTTACTTGCCATGCCACGATACAAAATTTCGATTTTCTTGTATTTTGTATATCTCTCTTGTAACTTGTATTTGTCATTGTGTCTTCAGCCTTATCCATAGAAAAATCAGCGAAAACAAAACCGATAAAATTGATTTTTTGGCGAAAAACGGTAAAAAAATCGGTAGAATCGTAATTATTGTCGAAAATCGGTAAAAATTCATCAGAATTCGGTATTTCGGTAGGTCCGTTGCCATTTCGGTAGAAATACCGAAATTTCGGTAGCTTCGACAACACTGTATGATTCTCAATCGTCTCACGCCATGATACTAGAACGCTGGAACGGTACAAAACTAGGGCGTGGCGCCAGAGCGTGCATAATAGTTGTATTCTTTTCAAGAGCTTGAAACACTCGAGCTACTCGCTTCGGTGCTTAGTCGCCCCCGATTTGCAGGGAACATATGCGTGGTGCAACAAACACTTTTCGAAAGGAATAAGCGCGTGAAGCCCCGGAGCTGTTCCGGACCTCCTCCTAGGTGTGAAAGGAATACAACTTTTGGAAAGAAGCTGTGATGCAAACACGGTCAAACACCCCAAGGATAATACACACTACTACAAGATAGCCTATTCTCATAAAACCTGTGAGGAACAAATCTGAAGGCGATGCGGTCCTGCCTGAAGCCTCTCACCACGCCAGATCACCAGTTGTGTCACGTAGGCAGCATGTCGTTTCTCGCCTTGACGTAGGCTGCACTACAGGTTATGATTCCGTGGGCTTTTGTTTTATGCATACTTGAGCTGTTTTCTCGCGGTGGAACTGGTTCGACCCGGTTCAATTAGGTTCGAACCTCTACATTCTTGCGTTGAACCAGTGACGTCACATTGAACCTGGTTCAAAAAAGTTCGAACCGGACTCATGGCTTGTTCTCCGTTGACAAAAGACTGTGGTTCAAACCTTCCATTTTCTCGCGTTCACAAGTGATGACGTCATCTACAAATTGGTTTAAACCGTAGTTCGAACCATTCGCCCCGCGAGAAAACGCCTTTGGTTTAACTACATTAAAATTTACATTAGTTGTATTCCTTTCACACCTTGGCTTCAGAGCTTCAGAACAGCTCTCGTGGCGTTACGCACTTATTCCTTTCGAAAAGTGTTTGTTGCACAGTGCTCAAGCCCGAATCAAACCATTTAAAATGCACGAAAGCCAGCGCATCCTCTCAAATCGGGGTCGACTTACACCGGAGCGAGTAGCTCTAGTGTTCTAAACTCTTGAAAGGAGTACAACTAATCTAAAACAACTCTATTTTAGATCTCGTTCTCATCTTCCTCTTTGCCTATTTTGTTAATCAAAATTAAATAATAATTTTCTTGGTAAATTTATATTCGAAACTACGACCGGTAGTGCAAAAAGCTGACGACTCAGTTATGACGTCGCAAATGGTGACACACCAATACGGCGGCGATTAGCAAAAACGAAGCCGATAAGCAATCCTTAGTAGTGTGTAGTATCCTTGCAAACACCTTACGTCAAGGCGAGAAACAAAACTTCAACATTGGTTCTTTGGCGTGGTGGGGAGCTTGAGATTTGATCTACACAGACCTTATGAGGATAAGCTATCTTTAAGTAGTAATGTGTATTATCCTTGTACCTCACGGACGCATGGTTGATTACAGGAAAGGATGATACACACCATAGAGATACACACTACTACTACAGGATGGCCTATCCTCATAAGGCCTTTGTGTAACAAATCCCCCCTTCCCCCCAAACCAAATTACCAGTTGTGACGTAGGCAGCATGTTATTTCTCGCCTTGACATAGGCTGTTTAAACAGATGACGACTTGGTTATGACGTCGGAACACCAATATGGCGGCGATTACCAAAAACGCGTCCATAAGCAATAGTCCTTGAAGGTGTGTATCACGAATCGTAAGATTTGTATTATCCTTGGGTTACAAGCTCGATGGTTACAAGGTTCCTATTCCAAACGATTGAAGGTGGGTTCGGCTTGCTCACTCCGTGCACTCCGAGTGACTCCATTTGCACTCCAGCCGTTCGGGTATTACTTTTTGGCATATTAGGGGTGACTTAATTAGCGATCGACTATACGGAATGGAGTAAATGGAGTTCACTCCGAAAGTTCCACCTCGGAAAGAGAATTTTTTAGAGTGGGCATACGCAGAAGTGAAATGTGTAAACTGTCAGGCTTGTTATGTCACATTGTGGTTGTTGTTAAAAAAATTAAATCGTTATGTGTGGATGTGGGAAATGGTAAAATCATCGAGTAAAATAATTGATCTGATTTTAAAATTTATAAACATGATGGAAAAATTTCCTTGACAAAGTAAAACAGAGGCAAAAGCATCATATATTATTCATTATTGTGGAGGAATTGAAGTTAATTTATAGTACACGAATGACCAAAGACAAAAGTGAAAAAAAAATGGAAACTGGAACGTTGTAATAGTTGTATTCCTTTCAAGAGTATGAAACACTCGAGCTACTCGCTCCGGTGTTTAGTCGCCCCCGATTTGCAGGGAACAGATGCGTGGTGCAACAAACACTTTTCGAAAGGAAGAAGCGCGTGAAGCACCGGAGCTGTTCCGGAGCTCCTCCTAGGTGTGAAAGGAATACAACTAATGTAAAGTCACGGTTGACTGTTGTTTTGGAACCAATGACTCCGTGCTGAATAGCCGGACTCAGCTAGACTCGGGTCATTTTACGACCGGTCACACGCTTGAAATCTTCTCTTGAGTTGGTACTTTTCGCAATTGACCTTTGTTTGGACGCCATATTGCGGTGCGCGAACATAGTTGCCAAAAGAAGAAAACAAAAATTACTAGCGGGCTGTCAACATTGAAAACAAAAGTAACTAAATGATTGGATCCTCGCTATCATTTTTGTTTGTTTGTTTACTTTCTCTCTCTGATTGATGCAAGTAAATAGGTAAATATTTTATTATTTTTATTCTGCTCAATACAAGTTAAAATTTATGGCTTTTCTTTTCAAAAACAATCATAACAGGCGGCAAATTTAAATTTTAAATGTAATTTATTCAGTAACTTTTGTTTTTAATGTTGACAGTACGCTAGTCATTTTTTTTTTTTTTCTACTTTTAGCAACTATGTTCGTGCGTGCACCGTAATATGGCGTCCAAACAAAAGGTCAATTGGAAGCTGACAAGTGACAGAATTGAAAAGCCCCCAAGGTTGTTTCCCCTTTCCCCTCTCCATGATATCATCAATCTACGAATCTACTCCCGGGACTAGGGAGTAGGTTTCAATTGGAATGTGAATGTAGTCATTTCCAATCACATTCCTACTACTTCCTACCTACTGTCATATTTTTATTTAGGTTTGCAAACCTGTTTGCTTACTTAAGTTTGAATCGGGGAATCACCCGTTTAAGTTCTGTTTATTTTTTTAATTTCTAGTTTAAATCGCAAGGGCAGTGTGTCTACACCTTTATTATTGTACTCATCACCATGAATAGAAATGAAATTATTTTCCAATGGGCTCCAGAATATTGGAGCGCATCGGTCGATGAACAAACTGATCTACAAACTAGCAGTGAGGAATATCAACAGATAGCTTTCGAAGTGAGGCATGTTCTAAGGAACCACGACAAACCCATTGGTAAAATTATAAGGGTCCAACATGTTCTTGATTTGGGGCTCAGTGTCTTGTAAGGGGACAGTTGTGGACTGTTGCTAGCATGGATTCATTGTATAGAGTAAGTATATAGAGTTATTAAAAAACATATCATTTGAACTATCGGTAACATTTTTACCAAAACTTTTCTAAAGTACATTACTTTTAAACTAATATTAGGTCTGTTTCTGCAGAAATCAAAAACCAGTCAAAGCGAATTTCATTGGTCAAAAACAGTCAAGAAACCTAGTTTCAACCAATGAAATTTACTCTGACTAGTTTGTGATTTCTGCAGAAACAGACCTATAAACTCCATATTTTTCATTAAAACCTCCAAGGTGATTTTAAACTTCTATTGGCTCTTGTGCATTTAAAGTATATCGAAATTCACGAAAATAAAATGATTACACAATAGGAAAAACATTATCTTATGCACTTTTCTCTTGACTTTTCCTGGTACTTTTATTAAGAGATTGAAATCGTTCAGGCAAACACTAATTTCATTTCCTATTAATCCATTTACCTTGCCATTTACATTATCTCAATAAACAGTAAAGGGACCGCCTCAGAGATTTGCAAATTTTTATTCAATGACTCATGTTTAAAGTTTCAGGAATTGTAAGTGAAATTTTCATTAAATTATTGCCTTGAGTATTGCACAAGATAAGTAGGTAAATCACAGTTGACTTGATGCATTTGAAAAATAGGTACAGGGTGATTTTTAACTTTTCATCAATTCATATATTTCTACTTCATGGAATAACTATCTTTTAAACTGATGTCATAGATTTGCTCATAGATTTGCCTTCACAGTCTTGAGAAAAAAAATGAAATCTGTTTTTTTCCTTGTTTTTTTCCTCGGTTTTTCCTGAGTTTTTTTCTAAAAAAAATACTTATGTCATCAGATGAATTGAGCTTCGGATTGTGTGATGAAGATGAGCAACATTTTTGCAGATAGGACCTTCTCATGGTTCCGAGGATGGTTCCCCTAGCCACTCCACAAAATTCCAGCCGGAGGTATTATCATAGTACCTCCGCGGCTGTCAGCTCAGTGTCCTGTGATAATGAAACAAATTTCCAGTTTCTTGCAACAAGTTTCATGAAACTTATTTCTCCATTGTGTCACTTGCCTTAGTCTAGAGATCTTTTCATCAATAAGTATACCGATGGGGGTAGGATTCATTTTTGAATAGATTTATATGTATAATTTCTCTACAGTATTAGTAAACTCTCAGCTGTGGTCTGTTAGATTTCAATCTATAGTTCAGCACACGAAAGATAAAAGACGACGCCTGAAGAGTGAAGGGGGAGAGGAAGCAAATGCAACAAAAACTCCAAAATAATGCGTAGGAGTTGTTTCTGTTCAGGTACAGGGCAGACGCAGACGCATTCTTTGGTCCTTTATCTCCAACAGACGCAATACTCTATTGGTCGTGGAGCAATTGCCCACTAAAGCAAACTCTAGAAGTTTCAATGTTGGAGTTTGTGAGACATTCTATGATTTGCTCAATAATGCTGGTGGTCTTAGAACTAAACTTAGTGAGGTTCGGAAGGATATTGAATGTTGTCACTATGATGTTATAATGCTTTAGGAATCATGGTTAACGGAACATATATATGATGCACAGCTCTGTCCAGGGCAGTTTGATTTGTTTCGTACTGATCGTTCATCAACTGGGGATCCCAGAACTCGGGGGGGGAGGAGTTCTGATTGCTGCCAGGAAGGAATTGCAATGCCAAAGAATAAACATTGATGTTATGACTGTTGAACAGGTTTATGTATATTTTAAAATTAAGTCATCTGAATTTGTATTGGGCTGTATCTACCTGCCACATAGGTCTGATGTAGGCTTGTTTGTTGATGTTTGTCAATCGATCGAATCGATTTTTAATTTATATCCTAAATGTAACTTATTGCTGGCTGCCGATTTTAATTTACCACAGGTTGAATGGGTTAATTAATAATGAGTTTGGTCTAACCAGTGAGTGTGCGGACAATTCTCCGGCTAATGATTTAATACAGTGTCTAAATTATTACAATTTTTGTCAGATAAACACCATCACGAATAGCAGGAATGCTTTGCTTGACTTGGTGTTTTCAAACTTGGGTACTGTTGAGATTGACAGAGCCACCGATATGATTTTGAGTAATAGTGTTCACCATACTGCTATATCTATGGGATTCAGCCATAATGTACAATGCAAACGTTCTAAATATGAGGAGTGCTTCTTTGATTTTAAAAGTGGCAATTACATTTCATTGAATGAATATTTGGCCAGTGTGAATTGGTGTTTGATGAATGATTTGACCCTTGAGCAGGCTGTTCTATGGTTTTATGAAACATTGTGGGAGGGGATAACTTTATATGTTCCAGTAAAGAAATTCCAAACTTCGAACTTTCCTTTGTGG
The DNA here is from genome assembly GCA_917834065.1 of Ceutorhynchus assimilis. Lineage (NCBI taxonomy): Eukaryota > Metazoa > Arthropoda > Insecta > Coleoptera > Curculionidae > Ceutorhynchus > Ceutorhynchus assimilis. Next base: position 37,640,445 of record OU892278.1, on the reverse strand, counting down.
TTTAACACTGAGCTGCGTAGATTGATTGTTGAAAAGAAGAAGCTACACAAAAAATATAGAGAAACGGGAGATAACTTGTTATATTATATGTTATTTCTAGAATAAAGCAATATTTTACGTTTTATCCATGACCATATTTCACTGCTTAAACCAATTTCTTGTCCCAAGAAAAGTTTAATTGACAAAAAACGTAAAAAAAGGGCATATGGTGCTAAGTTTAGCAAAAAAAACACAAAATCTGAAAAAAAAAACCATTTGAAAAAAAACCATGAAAAAAAACCTGAAAAAAAAACAAAAAAAAACGGATTGTTTTTTTTTTCACGTTACATCTCTATACAGTGTGATTTTTTAAGTGTGCAACATATGGGAATTTTTTTTAGTAATAGCACAACCCAAATACAAACAAGGCCAAAAGTTGGTGCATGTCTGATAATCATATTAGGTGCACTTAGAATGGTTGCAAGTCAAACAGCATACAGGGTAGCTCAAACAATATCAAAGCTGTACTGTAAAGTACCCTTATTTCAGAAAATTCAGCAAAATGTTATAGAGGAAAGTTGTTTGGAATTAAAAGTTATGCCTAAGTACCAAAACATAGCCTCCTAAGATTTTTTTTTTTTTTCGAAAAAAATCTATAATTTCTATATTTTTTTTATTATTTATTTCCGCCCTCAATACTTTCAAAAATTTATTAAAATCAAATCAATTTTACATACCTTTGTTCAAATTCAAGCATATTTGTAAAATTAACTTGGATTTTTAATTTTTTATGGAATCACAAAATTCATGTTTGTTGCAATGATATTCAACACAACTTTAAAAGTTAAAACATTACTAATGATAATAGCCATATTAAAAAAACTCTCCCCAAAGTGCAAAAGTTTTATTTTATTGAAGTAAATATTACTACAATTTTGATATTTTTTGAGCTACCCTGTATGCTGTTTGACTTGCAACCATTCTAAGTGCACCTAATATGATTATTAGACATGCACCAACTTTGGCCATGTTTGTATTTTGATTGTGCTATTACTGAAAAAAAATCCCATATGTTGCACACTTAAGTAATGACACTGTATATGCGTGAATATAATTTGAATTTGAATCTCCATTATTGGTCTCGGGTCTCTCCTTTCGCAGTTTATTGTTGTATTTTTCTTTGTACAACAATATATTTCTTGAAGGTGTATTTTTTACAAGTTACTTCTTTCTCAAATTCTCAATGTTGTCGAGTTCCGATTGGTATTTTTGAATGTTCTCTCTCAACCTTGCCCTCAACGTTGGGAGAAGTTTGTGGTGAAGAAGATCTAAGGCTGGTCCTCGTAGCGCCACTATTAGTGCTGTAGCTTTTTCTTGATCGTTCCATTCGTTGGTATTTGCAGCAGCTTCAAATTGTCGAATATACATGGTCCAGGACGTAGAACCGTCGAAAGTTGGTGGTTTTATCTTCATACTGGAGAATGCTCCAACACTAGCTGAATTGATGGACTGTATTTCTAATCTACGCATCTTATCTTCGAGTGCTTGAACTGGTCCTCAACTTCTTGTCCTAATTGCTGAACATCGGCTTTGACCTCAGCTTTTACTCCCTGAACGTCGTGTTTAACTTCTCTTACATCGTCTTTAACTTCTTGAACATCGATTTTGACTTCAGTTTTTACTTCCTGGGCGTCGTGTTTAACTTCTTGCACATCGTTTCTAACTTTTTCAATCTTCTGGTCTAGGTTAGCGACAGTTCCTTGTATGGTTTGGAATATTTTCTGCAGTCTTCCAAGGTCCTCCTGCCGTTCTTGTTGTCGCTTAGCCTCTTCTTGGTGTCGCCTAGCTTCTTCTTCTTGTTTTTTTTTTTTGTCGTCTGGCCTCTTCTTGTTGTCGTCTAGCTTCTTCTTCTTGTTTTTCTTTTTGTCGTCTGGCCTCTTCGTCTTGTTTCTCTTGTTTTCGTTTAGCTTCTTCGTCTTGTTGTCGTCTGGCTTCTTCGTCCTGTTTTTCTTGTTGTCGTCTGGCTTCTTCGTCTTGTTTTTTTTGTTGTCGTCTGGTCTCTTGAAGTTCCAACATTTTGCGCAGAAGTTCTTCAACTTTTTGTTCGTCCATTTTGGCTTGTTGTCTTGTGATAGGCATATACAGAATGTTCTAGAATTTCCCTCGAACTTTCTTCAAATATCTTTTCTGGTCTTTGCTCGAAGTTCCAAACACGCCGGTGAAGTCACAAATTGGATAACTTGCTTTATTCTAGAATAGAATGTTCTGGAATATTCTTGAAACTTCTTTTCTAGATGTCGATTGATACAGCAAACACGTCGGTGAAGTCACAATTTCGATATCTCCCTTGGTTTCCAAATAGAATATTCTAGAATTTTCCCGAAACTCCTCGAAAAACCTCTTCTGAATGACGATTGATGTTCCGAATACGTCGGCGAAGTCACAAATTCGATATCTCCCTTAGTTTCCAAATAGAATTTTCTAGAACTCACTCGAAGATTCACTATTAGGCAATTCAAACCACGTGACATTCAAGATGGCGTGGCGGCCACACATGGGCCAAAAAACACAAAAAAATATCTAGTTTCTGCCGGAATTAATAGTTCAGGTACCTAGTCAACAAATATTTTATTAAATAATGAAAATCAAAGTTGTTAGCAAAACTGTATGCAAAATAATTTAAAATACGCATAAAAACATATCCAAAACAAACTTGCTTGGCCGCCACGTCACATTGAATTTTCCGTTTTGACAGATGGATTGAATTGCCTAATTACAGTCTAAAGCAGGACGCGCACTGAATCGACTCGGACCGGTCGACTCGGCGAAGAGCATTCGGTAGTTTTTGATACTCATGCAATTAAATGAGAGTCCGCGCACGGCATCGGACTAGTCGACTCGACGTGGTCGACTCGAGTCTCATTTAATTGCATGAGTATCAAAAACTAGCGAATGCTCTTCGCCGAGTCGACCGGTCCGAGTCGATTCAGTGCGCGTCCTGCTTTAATCGGGTATAGAGTCACTTCCGGGGTAATTCACACGATCGGTTAAGTCTCTTTTTGTGATTGTCACTGTTTGCACTGCACTAACTGTCCCAGTGTTCAGTTTTTACACTACACTAGTGTCCCCGCACTTCTGCAATTGAATTTCACTATGCAGTCCTTTATATCCCACTTCTGACACCAATGTCGCGACTTTGGGTTGCCTGACAGAAATCTTGGGTTCGTTGTTTGTTTCGTTTATTCCAAAAATCAAAGTCCAATTAACACAGCAATAATTTATTCCACTTAACAATACACTCTGACACTAATTACTTCAATAACTAACTCAACAATTAAACTCTTTACAATCACTATTTAAATCGTATCACAGTCGAACTGAAAACCAAACTACAAAGCAATAGCCGCCTTTATATATCCCTAAATCTATTCCTGTAAAATCTAGAATACACACGATAATCTTATTTTCCCGAATTAAGTAGAATAATTCGAGTGAAATTAATTAAACAGTGTATGCACGTGATCAAAATTAATGACATAAGCACGTCGCAATGTTGCCGCTATTAACTTTCGTTCTACTTTGACATACCATGTCTAGTAATAGTACATTACATACCGAGTAGGAAAGTGTTTCATTACTGTCGAGAGATTTATATAGTCAATCGAGACGGGTAGCTTCGAGATTGACTATTAATCTCGAGACAGAAATGAAAACTTTCCTCCGAGGTTTGTATACTATTTTATTTGCAAGCACACCATCAATTATGATTAGTCATTTAATTTTTTATAATAAAAAAATAAAACAAATATGCCAAAATGTGTCATTCACTGTTTTGACGTTTTTACCTGACATATTCTCATTGTTGCCAGCAAAGGTAAATAAATTAGAGTGAGGGAAATCGGTGAGGGAAGTCGAATAGGAAAATCGGTGAGGGAAATCGAAGAGGGAAGTGACACAGGTAAAGTGACAGTTCCAAATTTTAAAAAAGTCAGTAATGTCAAGATTACATATATGGTTGCAAATAAAATTTGTTATCACTAAGGCAAACAAACATCGATTTTTTTATATGAATAGATAGTGTATTATGAACACAATCTAAAAAAACTACTCACTTTTCGTCGTAAATTTGATTGCGAATAGACCGAGGGGTGAATAGCTGACCCAAAATGTGTACACTGACTGCCAAATTCCACAATCTCTAAGGAAATTTGCTAAGATTATGTGTGATTGTGTACGATTGTGAGTGATTGTGTACGATTGTGAATGATTGTATAAGGATTGTGACTGATTGTGAGCGATTGTGACTGATTGTGAGCGATTGTGACTGATTGTGTCACGATTGTGAATGATTGTGTCACGATTGTGACTACTTGTGACTGATTGTGTAAGAATTGCGAATGATTGTGTTAAGACAATAGGTGTTTTTTCACGTGTCAAATGTTTTAAAACGTTTTTAAAACTGGTTTAAAACAATGTCACATGACGTCATAACTTCTCGGCGCGAGAAAATGGTTTTAAAATGTGGATTGTATTGTATTTCGATATGGTTTGACCAATTTTGATGTGACGTCATGGGTTCATCGCGGGAATATACTGTTTCAAACCTGTTTTGATACAGTTTCAAAAAAGTGAACACGAGAAAACAGCTCTGGGTCTTTATTCTTGAAACAGGGGAGCAGCATTCCCGGGAGAACGCGTGTTCCGTCTTTATTACGTATATTATCATTTACATATCATTGAGCAAGACGAAGCACTCGTTCTCTTGGGAACGTTGCTCCCCTGTTTCAAGAATGAGGACTCTGGTATAATAATTGAGTTAGAATAAAATAACAAAATATCAAAACTAAATTAATAAATAAAAAGAATATTGAGTTTTTTTTATCTTTCTTTTACACAGTACTCTGATTGAGCAGTTGTACAGGGTGGCGCAGAGGAAAAGCATGTTTTTCACGTAGTTAATTTTTTTTATTTCCAAGATAATTTTGTTTCAATTAGGTACTCAATTAGGAACAGCTTAATGAAGTAATAATCGTGTTTTTCTCAATAAACGAGTCAATTAATAATGAAAAATAATTTCAGTCAAAAAGTGTCGCCCTGCTTTGTGGTCACACATCTTCAACCCCTCTTAAAAGTTGTTCATCACACTTGAAACATGCGTTTCCTCTGCGTCACCTATAAAATCTAAATTTTTCAATTACAGGGTATCAAAAATGCTAGCTTATCCAAAATACAGGGTGTTGAAATTTAAACAACCCCCTTTCATATCATCTGGAGGGCTAATGCTAGGCTGTATTGATATAGGAAGGATATTTAAAAATTCTTTTAATGCACCCCCATTTTCTACCTGGAACCACCCAAAAAAAAAAAAATTGAAACAAATTGTTTTTTTCTACTACCGTGCCTAAAGTACTTATTTTACGCACTGTTCAAAAGACTTAAAATGTCACTTCACACACTAGTGCGTAAAGTAATGTCAATGACAGATGTCGACAACTGTCAATTTGGTATTTTTCTGGTAAATTACTTCACGCACTAGTGTGTAAAGTGAAAATACTTCACGCACTAGCGCGTAAAGTATTTGTCTAAGTTTATTTTTTTACTAATATTTTATGGGTACTAAAAAATTTTTTTTTCTTTTTTTTTCTACTACCATGCCTAAAGTACTCACTTTACGCACTATTCAGAAGATGTAAAATTTCACTTCACGCACTAGTGCATAAAGTAATTCACTTCACACACTAGTGCGTAAAGTAATGTCAATGACAGATGTCAACACTGTCAATTTGACATTTTTCTGGTAAATTACTTCACGCGCTAGTGCGTAAAGTGAAAATTCTTCACGCACTAGTGCATAAAGTATTTGTCCAAATTCATTTTTTTACACATATTTGATTGGTAGTAGAAAAAATGTTGTATGCAATACGTGCGTAAAGCTCCTTTTTTCACACTTGTTGCATAAATAACTATTTTTCTCTAAATAATTTTTTTATTTTTTTTGGGGTTGTTCCAGGTAGAAAATGAAGGTGCACTATACAAATTTTTGAATATCATTTCTACTTCAATAATCCCTGAAAATTTGAACAGCCTAGCATTAGCCCTTCAGATTATGAAAGCAGGTTGTTTAAATTTCAACACCATGTATTTTCGAAACGACGCAATTTCGACCATTGATGTCCTATCTCAAACTACTTCTCTATGGTTCCTCTATAAATCCTAGCATTTTTGATGAGTTGAACGGAGACACCCTGTATATACCGCGTGTTTGAATTTAAAAAAATCATCACAGACAGACGTGACAGACAGACGTGACAGACAGTAACAATAACATAGGAATATGATGACAAATTATTGAAGAATTTGTTGTGAGATAGATACTTTTTTCAAATTAGGCTTTTATTTGCTAAAAAATATTGTTATTTTTTTTAACTCAAACCTTGATAGTGTAAATGGATGATTGATAATTTTTAAAATGGATTGGACCATATACAGGGTGTTACAAATTCGCGAGAAAGTATGCGGATCTCGGTATCCATAAGAGATGCAGGGTCAGTTTGGGGCAAAAAATGAACATTTCAATCAAAAAAATATATAATTTGTATGGAGATACTCATCTTTGTCAAACTCATTATTTTATACCACATATATTAATTGGGTAAATTGTTTTTGTTTGACGAAGATAACAGGTATCTCCATACAAATTATCATACTTTTTTGACTGTATTCAAAAAAATAAAGTGGATGATGTTGGCTCGTCGGATTTCAAATTCCATAATGCCATAGTGTAGAAGAGAAAAAGTGGCAACCATGAAGTGAAATTTATTCTGAAGTATCTTTTTTATCCTACAACATCTAGGTCTGGATTCTTAAGCCATCTGAGGTGACTTCTTTTCGGTTTTTAATTTAAATATTTTTAACTTCGTTTTTAACTCTCTCGCTCAGCAACCTACTACCTCAATGGCAACCAAACATTTTTGAGGTTGGGTTTATTGGTATTCCCCTCAGTATTTCTCTATCCAGTGCAATTAGAGTTCAGGAATGTGTACTGTAGGTGGCATACAAAAGTCAGCTCATCAAACAGGCTTATTGGCTTATAGCTATGGGCGAAAATGAAGTAAATTAAACTATTTGGAGGGGCCTCACATGTTACAGATGGTGGTAGATTGTGGAGCGATTGTGTAACGATTGTGAGATATTGTGCAACGATTGTGGGAGATTGTGACACGAATGTGAGAGATTTTGTGTGATTGTGTAACGATTGTGACAGATTGTGTGAGATTGTGTAACGATTGTGACAAATTGTGAACGATTGTGAATGATTGTGTGAAGATTGTGAGAAATATGTACACCGACTGCAAGAGCTATTCACCCCTCGGAATAGACCTAACATCAAGTTGATCTTGATTCGTAACCCGCTTCTTATGTGGACGTTTTTTCTTTGGTGAATTTAACGCTAAATTATCCCTAACTTTTTGGGAGATTTTACATTGGATCTTACTCACAGTTCTAATTCTAGTATACTCAAGAGATAATACCGAGAGATTCTTGACAGCCTGGCGAATCGTTACAGTACACTGTACCACCGATTTGTGATAATAATGTAGTCAATCAATCTCATTTTTAATTGTTGACCTAACTGGACTTCTCCAAGACCATCTTCTCTGAAGTGGCTTTTTCTTTTGCAGGAATGTAATGTACTTATACAATGCAAGTTTCAATTTTGGAGGTAATTTGGTAGTTCTCTTCTCCTACTTAGATTTTTTTAGTTGCCAAGTCCCAATCCGAATTTTCCTTTGGGCTGGGTGTCATTCTCGACAACTTGCCTTACTGTAGCATTAGGTAAGGTTGTCCATTATCTTTATTCTATATCGGTCCGCTTACAAAGTCTGTACTACCTAAGTGGTACCATAAGCGGAAGAAATAAGTGACATTGATTAACCTCCGTCAGGTTAAATTGTTCAGGAATTGAAGTAGGAGGCAGGGAGTTCCAGAGTTGGGCAGTACGTCACCAAAAAGAAGCATCAACAATTCAGCCACCTTGCGTCTATGTTCGAGAGATTGCAATGAATCGGTGAAAGTTGGATTATCCTCGGAATTATCGATCATTTCTATTGCTCTTCTTTGTACTGCATCTAATAGAGCCAACGAATGCTTGATAGCATATCACTCCAGATGTGGGAACAGTATTCCATACATGGCCTGATATGAGCCTTATAGTTGAAGAAGTTGTTCAGAAGTAAAGAAGTTTTTTGCAGGAAACGGAAAACCTATTTTTTTAGAAGCGGGTTTAGCCATCGAAGATACCATGTTCATGCCAAGACAAATTGGTTGATGCGGTCACCATAAGAAGAGATACTGAGGGATTAATAGAAAGGTTTTGTCTTGACATCCTTAAAATTCGGTTACTATCGGCGAAACATTTCTTATTTGAGAATACTGTTGCTTGCACTATGTATTCTTTTTTTGCAGATAGGAATTTTCTTCCCTCGGTAGGCTTGTGAATAAGGACCTCATATTGTTGTTCCTCATCTTCAGCATTACTTCTGAACGCGCATGGGTACTTGAATTATCTGGATGATGTATCCTGAATATTTCCTCTGTCCTGTGACAGAATAGATATGGATTTTGTTTTTGTCACTAGATGTTTCAGTCTTTTATATGGAACATTATCGGAACTAGGAAGAGCTTTCTTTAGAAAAACATTTGAAAAAAAATTGATCATCACTAGAGCCATATTTTTGCGGATAAGAAGCACTTAGCAACTAGTAGAACTGTCATTTTCGCGGACGAGACATGACGTCAGTCTTTAAGCAGCTTCAAGATTTTTTGAGCGCCCTCCAAAGCACGCCACAAAAATCTTGAGCGAGAGAGTGGGGATTGACAGTATATTGAAAATGAAAAATAGCGGTAATTTGCTAATTGCTTCGTTTTTGTGCTCGTTTAATGCCCTTTATATATTTATAATTTTAAATAAATATTTCTCGAAATATTTTGACTATGGAAATGGCGAACTGTGAAACAGGATGAAAAATAAAATGTAAACAAATGTGACAGATGACATCTATCGCTTATAACAGGCTATTTTTGCGTTTAGGATAATCCACGGATAATTGATGACGTAAAATTTCAAAATGTCTACAGACATGTCTTAAGAAGTCTGGCTCGCAAAAATATGGCTTAAGATTCTACTCGAAGCATTGCCTATACTTGGAAACTTTTAGCCAAAGAGTTTTGAAATATTTGCTGGTTTCTCATATAGACCCATTAAAAGCCCATAGAAAATGGGCTGGGGTCACCCTGTACGACTGAAACTTTTAAATGTCAGTGTTCCCATTAGGTATTGAACAATCAAATAATAAAGCCGATAAGCCGAGCGATAAGCTATCAATTCAGTTTACTTGCTTGGAACAATACAATTAAAAAAGTACAATGTATACCTAATTAAGATTGAGCATTGAAATATTTGAAGGTCAATCAAAATCATGAAATGTGTTTGCAAGAAACACACAGGAAATGTTAAATTTTGAGAACCCATGAAAATATGATAAGATATACAGGCTATGCTACTAGATGGAACATTATTACATATTTGATTATGTCTATACATTTGTTAAGGTGGTGGAAATGTCAAAGAAGTGGGCCTAAGCCCTAAACAATGATTATCAATAAAAATTTCATACCTCTCTTTAGGTGAGGCGTTTTATCAAGATCCAAAAACAGCATCTACCAAACGCGCTCCGATGGAACTTGGACCACAGACGCTGCGGTCATCCAGAAACGGTATTTGAAAGCATCATTCCATCCCATCAATTTTCTCCCGGAGATGTCCTGCTTGTTGTCCAAGTGTTGACAAAGGACCCGCATGCCCCTGTAATATGTCCAAACACTACTTTGGAGTATTTTATTGATTATATTGTCTATTTATAAGTTTTGCATGACTAATCAGAACCAATCATGGTTCACCTTCAGAGGGAGAAAGGGTTGATGTGCCTTAATTATTTTCATTTTTCAATGGAAGTTAATATTACAGTAGGTTAAAAACATATTTTTATTTATAATGTTTATTGTGAGAAGAAATAAGTGAGACTATTTTAAGTTTACATACAGGGTAATATGAGTAAATTCAAAATTTCCTATTTTCATATTCTGATTTCAATGCAATACAATCAGTACCTAAATAGTTCCTAATAGTACTACAGAAAAACAAATAATAAATCAAAAATACAAGTTCTAGAAAAGAATCTGACTGGTGCTTAGAGCTGTGCCTTGTTTTTAGTTTTTTAATGAAACATGTAATTCTGGTATTAGTCTTGGGTATTAGTAGGTTGGAAAGCCTATTTTGTTATGCACCTTTTTTGTAACGATTGGTTAAGAAATTAAGTGAGATTATTTTAAGTTGTTTTGTACTGTTATTATAATATTTAAAAAAAACGCGTAGTTTTATTGAATTTTCTACCTAACAATTTTGTTCCTACATTAATATTGGAAGAAGGAAATAATGGGTGGTATGAATAAAAACGAAGTATCTGCTACTACTACAAGTAGTAGCATATTCTCCGTAGTATTTACTTTAAAATGAAGTAGCTACTACATTTCGAAACTAACGGAAATAAGTAAATCCTTCGTTATGAAGTAGATACTTTGTGGAATATACTACCTACTACTTGTAGTAGTAGCAAGTACTTCGTTTTTATTCATATCACCCAATGTCCTTTATTGTCGAGAAATTATGCTAAGAGGACAATATGTATAAATACTCAAATAGTCATTTGTTACAGTGGAGACCAATATAGCTCAGTTTATGTACGCATATTATACTAGATTTTATTACTGATTGCTGCTAGTAAAATAAAGCTACTTGATTTTACTTATTGAATTTTACTAGTACCATGTGTATCAATTATATCCCCACCCGATAAAGTACTCTAGTTCCCTAGTACACAGTACCACATCTCCAAAACAAGTGAACCTCTATCCGGTAACTAACCTTGCTGATGTTGCTACATTTGAAAAAAGTATATCTGTCCTTTTCTTACACTTGTGTTGCTGTGCTTGCTCCTTATCTTGCCCCCCGGACAGCAAGCGATTGATCAACATCTGCCAACTATCAACAAAAAAGCAAGTTCCACAAATCAAAGTACAAAGTTCAGAATTAATTTCTCTAAACTTTTCTAAGCTTTTTTTCAATTTAGCACCCTTAAATTTTTGTTCAAAAATGGCCCGTGTGCTTGTTGGTGTTAAAAGAGTGATTGATTATGCTGTTAAGGTGAGTATTTCCCAATGTTTATGTTTTCATATTATTCTTAAGGTAGAGAATTTGTATTTATTTTGTTTTAAGATTCTTTAACTCAAGCCCCGTATCCACTTGCAAGTAACATGGGATAGTTTTTTCCCCAAGTACACTTGCTGGCTTGTTTACACTGTATTTTAATAATTTATGTTCCCATTATTTTTGACGGATAGCAAGTTTGAAACTTTGTTGCTTCGGTTCTTGAGGTTAAGCGTAGTTTACACGAGCAACTTAAACTATTGGAAGTTTATGTCTGAGAGCACTTCCAAAGAATTTGCTGAATGTAAACACTAAACAGTGTCCGACAGTCCTCTCCAAAAGCAAGTCGCAAAATTGGCAAGAAGTGGTTGCGGTAAAAATCGCTTGCACATCTAAACAAGTTGGGAGAGTGCTCTAGCAAATCATAATCTACTTTCGGTTGTTGAAAGTTGTGTGCAAGTAAAATTAGCAAATTGCAACATGGAGGGAAAAAGCTCGCTCAAGTTGGCCCCCCAGATTCGGTTTTGTATTGTTTCTCAATTATTGTAGTCAACTTTCCTCGTTTTGTGCTCAGTTGTGCAGGTGTTTATGCGAATTATGCTAAGCGAAATTCTCATACACCAAAAAAAATTGAAACAAATTCAGGGGTCAGCTCTCGGGTCAGCTTGACTCCAGCCCCGCACTTATCTCACTTTTTGGCTCATTCAATTATGCTTATTTTGTGCTCAATTGTGCTGGTGTTAGTGTGAATTGCTCTTTTCTATACAAAAAATTGAGACAAATCCAGGGGATGAATTTATTTTTATTTTATTATTATTTTTAGTGATTGAAAAAATTGTTTTAGATATTTAATGCTCCCTTTAATCCCTTTATTATTTAAATATCTCTTTCTCGTTTGTTGTGATCTATTATTTAGTTATTCAGCTTCAACAATTTTGCAGCTACAAAGGTTCAAAGTCTTGACTATGATGTTTATTAGGAAAATGACACTAACATACATTTTGCCTCAAAATTTTGTTAATTTATATCTGATCTTAACGTGATTTTGCTGCTGTTTTTGCCCTTAAATTACTCAAAAATACAACTTATACAATCAAAATGGAACAATATTGTATTAAAACAATTTTCCCCAACTTGAATTTTGAATCTGGAAGTTGTTCTGGGAAGCTCAAAATCAATCTGTAAGTCTTAGATATTCTAGAGGCAAAATCAAGCATCTCTTCCTCTGGTAGAGGTAGAGTCTTTTAAGATTCCAGTGTTGTGGAAAAATTTTATTTTCAATAACTTACCTTATTGAGTTTGCCAATTTTAACTTGAATAAGCTCAATTTCTACACTACTAGTCCACTCGAAACTACACTTGTACAGCCAAAACCGTCAACTATCCGTTAATCCAACTTTCACTTGCCAGCTAGGAATGCACAACTGTGAACACTTACCATAAATAGTATATAAGTGCCACAAAAGGGGTCCAGGACAACTATGGCATTAGGCTCCCCCAGGGCTTCCCTGCCTTGAAGATTCAGTCGAATCATAAACTGTTTTTTGGGAATTGATGCACATATGTAATTTCACCTGGAAGAGAAGGGCTCGGAGAAAAGTTATAATTAGCAACTCAAGCCGTGCAGTCATGTCCACCATTTCCAGTAATTTGTGGCCATCTCCAGTTTGCAAGAGATGCTGTCCAATGTCCAAAGTAATGATAACAAAACTGGAAAAGATGTTGAGAAAATGGACATAGAAAAGAGAAACCTGGAATGTTAGATAAATGTTTTATTACTATGCCTGAAAAAGACAAAAATTTATTATTAGGTATTATTTATTATTAACCACCCAAAGGGATCCATAAAGCCTCTGTTGGTACATTTGTGCCATATCCAGAGCCAAAACCAACTTACTTCCTGGTTCAATTTAGAAAAGGGATGCCTGGAAAATAACCTTGAAAAATTCAATGTAGAAATGTTAGAAATTACCTCGGAAATTACCTATTTCAGCTTTCAATGATATCCTTTCCTGAAAAAACTAAAATATCCTCGAAAGTATCCAACGGTATCCAGAGCATCCTACCCTAGAATATCCAAGGGTGTCCAAGGCCCCGAAAAGCATGAAATCCTCATAAACATATCCTGAGAAGCATGAAAATCAGAACAACGCGGTTTGGGAACAGGGAAAGGAAATCTTGTTTTAGGGTTTACAATGTTCTGGAAAGACCTCTGGAAGTAACTTGAAGGGGCTCATGATATTCAGGAACCTATGTTGAAGGCGAGGTTGAAGGTTCATCTGAAAGACACAAAACAAAAATTTATTCAGCTGTTAATATTCTGCAAACAACTCATTTTCAGAAAGCTGCCCGATGATGTTGATATTATCTTCATCTGGAACACACAAATCAAAATGACTGAAGAGAGCATTTAATTGTTCTGTGTCCCTTTAGGCTTGATCCACTATAAAAATTACATTGTAGTTGTACCGACACCCAACAGCATCCATAATTTAACCCTTTCTTGCCAGTATCAGTTTTGCTGCTGCTACACTTACCGTGATAGTATATCAGTGCAGTAAATGAGATCCAGGACAACTATGGCATTAGGGTTCTCCGTGACACAGCTGGTACCAAAAAGAAACGCTCAAACCACATGATGGATATTGGTAAAATGCAACTTCAAATTTTTGATTTTGAGTGAATGAAAAGTTTACAACCAAATGCTCAATTAATATACAACGTGGAAAATGTACTCTTACCTTGCATTTTTTTGTTTTGTGATGTACACACCTCAATTGAGATTTTCACCAGAAATAATTGAGAGTCTATTTTAATTGATTAGGCTCAAAAGATTCTGGACTTTCTTGGGGGAAGCTCACCTAAAAAATAAAAATGGCACAATTTTCATGGATATCAATGAACTCTTTTACATTTTATTTCTTCCTGGAAAACTACCGCAGGGAAATTTTTGAAACTTCCAGGAGGTGAAGAGGAAAGTAAGGAGCTCATCATACTAAAATTTGAAACTCATATCCAGTGAAAAATAACAAAATGGGAAATTAGTAGAAATCAACTTGCAAAATTCAAACTAAGCAAAAATCTTGGCAAAAATGCACCCTCTTGCATTTTCATTTTTTTCTGGAAACCTCCTGAAGGGAAAATTATGAAATTTTCTGGAAAAAAAGAGGAAAGTCAGGAGCTCATTATACTAAAATTTCAAAATTATCCAGTGAAAAATAACAAAATGGGAAATTAATAGAAATCAACTTGCAAAATCCAAATCAAGCAGAAATGCACTCTCTTGCATTTCAATTTTTTTTTAGAAAACCACTGAAGGAAAAAGTATGAAACTATCAGCAGAAAAAGAGGAAAGTTAGGAGCATCAATAAACAAACGTTTCCAGTGAAAAATGACAAAATGGGAAATTAATGGAAATCAACTTGCAAAATCCAAATGAGTAAAAATGCACCCTCTTGCATTTTAATTTTTTTCTGGAAGACCACTGAAGAGAAAATTATGAAACTTTCAGGAGAAAAAGAGGAAGGTTAAAAGCTTATCATACTAAAATTTCAAACTTATCTATTGAAAAATAATAAAATGGGAAATTAATGGAAATCAACTTGCAAAATCCAAATTAGGCAAAACTGCACCCTCATACATTTCATTTTCTTTCTGGAAAACTACTGAAAGGAAATTTATGAAACTTTCAAAAAAAAAGAAGAAAGTTAGGAGCTCATCATGCTAACTTTTGAACTTATCCAGTGAAAAGTCAAATAACAAAATGGGAAATTAATGAAAATAAACTTGCTAAATCTAAATTAAGCAAAAATGCAACCACTTAGATTTAATTTTTTTCTGGAAAACTACTGAAGGTAAAATTATGGAATTTTCAGGAGAAAAAGAGGAAAGTTAAGAGCCCATCATACTAAAATTTCAAACTTTTCCAGTGAAAAATAACAAAATGGGAAATTAATGGAAATCAACATGCAAAATCCAAATTAAGCAGAAATGCACCCGCTTGAACTTTGATTTTTTTCTGGAAAACTACTGAAGGAAAAACTATGAAACTTTCAGGAGAAAAAGGAGAAAGTTAGGAGTTCATCATACTAGGGTTTCAAAATGAATATGTACCTCTCAAAAATCCATCTAGCAATTTTTACCAGGAGTGATATTGATTAGGCTCAGATGACTTCTGGACTTTGTTTGCTTACAGGAGGGCTCACCTAAAAAAAAAACACAACGGTAGGAAAATTGTTGGTGCATTTGTAGTTTGATGAATCAAATCAATTAAAAATGTTCTAATAACATGGAAAGAGCATTAAAAAAACATCATGTACTTCAAAATTATTTATGAAACCTCAACATCAACAGAAGTTCAATATAAGTGTACCACCCTGTACCTACTTAATTTATTCTTTAGGTACTTAAAAACCTGAGGCATAATCCATGCATTTGAAAAATGAAAGTCAGCTCTAATAAGTTATGTTTTTGTTAATGAATGTGAAGATAATGCTCATATAAACATAAAGAACAAATCAACACAAAGTTTCAGCTCGTGTTCCAAAGTGTCCAGATTTTTCCAGAAAATTAACTTGGCTCCTGGACTATCATTAGGGCAAGTTATCAACTATTGACCGAATTCTCATAGATCCTTCAATAAATGGCTTTCCAAGAGTGCACCCAACATCTCCATGGGTGTCTCAAAAAAATTGAACACATTCAAATTACCTTTTTGAAAAATATAGCTACAACTGGATAGCTATATATCTCTCTAGAAATCAGCTAAAGAGTGTAATAATATGCACCTTGATATTGAATTTATTTCGAAAATAGCTAAAAATGTTAGTGGACTACCATTAGCAATTACCCAAAGTTTAGTTTAGTGTTAATTTGGGTTAGTGGTGTTGGGTTAGTTGGGTTGTTGCTAGTGGTAGTGGCTTGAAATTTGCGGTAATTAAAACTTATTTGGAGACACTTTTAAGACATTGGATGATTTCCAGTGACAGAAGCTAACATTTGAAGCTATGGATTCAAAGTGGCTTGAACTGCCATTAAATTGAAAACTGGACAAAAATCAATTTTTTTGAGACACTCCAGCATTCTGTTATAACAGTACCTACATCCAGCATACTGCATTCTTTTCAAACAGCATACAGCATTCTCTTACAGCAGCACCCACATCCCAAATTTTCCTGGATCATTCATCTCTCACACAGATTTCATTCATACTTTCTCCTTTTCTAACACACTTTTAGAAAGCCAAAAAAAAATTATTGATGAAAATAGGCGCGTAGGATTTTTTGGAAAACTTCTTTCTTTGATTACATCAAAAGTTCTAATTCCTGGACCTCGACTCTCTATAGAATTTACCAAGGAATTTACTAATTACCAAATAACTATTTAAATAAAAAAACATTAAATAAGAAAGTTCTGGGTTGTTCCAGACTCAAAATTTGAAAATTTTATCAGAAAAATCAAGGGTTGTTCATTCAAAATTAAAGGAATCCAGAAATCCCAATTTACCAAAAAATAATTGTTGGTACTACTTACCAAAATCAAGTAGCCATTGGAACACACTCTGGCCACACGACGCGATAATCGGAAAATGGCGACCGAAAAATCTTAACTTGTTGTGTGAGAAAAATCGATGATTCATGACTGCAGTACTCTATCTATTGGCGATCCGTACCCGACTAAATCCCTTTGTCTTGTCCGACAAAGAAATCTGAATCTCAAACCCCCGCCAACCCCCCAAAAAAAAAGGTGAACTGATAAGGTTTATAAATATGAGAAAATGAGAGAGGCAAAAAAACTAACTGCGTAGTAGAGTAGTACCCCAATGGCAAGTGTAATCCCCTGTGTCTAGCTATACAGGACCGAATTTAGATTTAGATTAGATTTTTGGTTTCACCCTTTCGAGCCCATACTCCACACTGCAGCCTTTATAGGCTTTTTGTATGTCATTCGTATGGGCTCTACTCCTTCCCATTCATGCTTCTCATTCATACTTGCAGATCAGATGATTGGCGGCAGCGCGGTCGACCCACTGTCCCGTACTACTGCGGTCACCCATCCAATCTCCAACCCGACACCGCGTTGCTTGGCTTCGAGTAGGGCGTCCAGTCGTCCTTTATCAAAGCACCAACGTGCCGGTAACAGGACCGAATTAGTTTTACATTTTTTTAAAGTTTTTTTTTAGCTTTGTTCCAACAAAGCAGAAAACTGTACAAAGTACCATCAAGATTCTGCGCAAAACCTAGAATTTGAAAATCGTATACAAAGTGGCTTCGAAACCGTTCTTGGGACGGTTTTGGAACAGACCTTGACTATAACTTTCAATTTTTGTCTATTCCAGGCGCTAGGCTCTCTGAAATAATTCCGAGATTTTTAAATTGTTCAAAATGTCGCTGGAAAGTGTTTAAAATGGCTTATTGAAGTTCTAAAGTGTTCTAACTTTGCTTGAAGAGCATTTTAGAAGTTTTTCAGTAACTTCTAAATTGTTCTGATAGATTTTTAAGTATTTTAGAGCCCTATTGAAGCTCCAAAATGTTCTAAATTGGTTCAATAGAGTTCTGCTCGGAGTTCTGAAAGGTTTCCAGTTCTAAATTGATTCCTAATTGTTCCAAAATAACTCTGAACTCTTCTCAATTATTGTTCTTCAATTATTTTTGAGCAAATTAATATTAACTATACATCATTGAAAAGTGCAATACATTTTCTATAATACCTGTGCAAAATTGGGTTTTGTAGCTTGTAGAGTTTTAGAGATATTGAGCCTCAAAGCTAAAATTTAGTCTACGTTTTGTCCAAAACTTCAAACTCGATTTTCTCAAAAACCGTAAATGCTAGCGATTTCGACTAAATACCATCTTATTATCAAGGGCTACCGAGAGGGCTACAATTTCTGTTCCAGTACGGCTTTTGGTTACCGACATGTTTAAAATTCAAAGATTTCCAAATAAAAATCGAAAGGGGGTAGGTTAGAAAAAAATGCAAAAAATTGAAAAATTTTATTTTTCGATTTTTTTAAATTTAGACTCGATAAGAGCGAGTCCAGATTAGTCAGAAACAAGTCTACCATCAATAAGGTACATTTGGAAATTTCAATGAGAAAAAAAATCCAAAAGGAAATTTCATTTTCCTGGACATTTTTTGAAATCTTGACATGCTCATGAATAATTGCCTATATCTTCGATTATTTTTAAACAAACTAATAAAAATTACATATTGAAAAAAGCATTATATTCTCTATAAATCCGTGCAAAATTGAGTTTGATATCTCGGAAAGTTTTTGAGTAATTGAGCCTCAAAGTTGACTTCTAGTCTAAATTTTCTCAAAAACTTCAAACTCAATTTTCTCAAAGACATAAACCTGGAAATATTGTAACTCACAGGTCTTTTAGAGCTTAATAAGAACTACAAAAGCTGAAAATTTCAAAGCAATTTGCTCAACGGTTACCTACCGAACAATTGAGGTTTGAATATTATGAAAAACTCGATTTTTTTATTTTTCAGTTTTGATATCATTTCCAAATGGCCATTTTAAGCAGAAACAAAAATAAAAATAAAATCCTATTTTTGGCTGTGGAAACTTTTCAAAATCTTGACATGGTCATGAACAATTCCAATTCCCCATACCTTTGTTTAATACCGAGCAAATTAGAATAAATTATATACCGTTGGAAAAAACATTAATTTCTCTATAAGTCCGTGCAAAATTGGTTTTTGTAGCTTGTAAAGTTTTCAAGATAGTGAGCCAAAGTGGAAATTTAGTTAAAATTTTGTCCAAAACTTTAAATTCGATTTTCTCAAAAACTATAAATGCTAGCTAGCGATTTCCAAATAAAAATCCAAAGGGCGCCCTTAGAAAAAAGTGCAAAAAAAAGAAAATTTCTAATTTTGGATTTTTCTTAATTTTGACTTTAGAAATCGATAGAGCGAGTACAAATTAGTCAGAAACAACTTCAACATGAATTACATTTAGAAATTTCGATGAGAGAAAAAATCCAAAAGGAAATCTCATTATTCTCATTTTTGACTCTGAAAATTTTTTGAAATCTTAACACGCTCATGAATAATTGCTTTTATCTTCCATTATTTTTGAGAAAATTGATAATAACCATGCAGTATTGGGAAGAGCATTAAATTTTCTATAAGGCTGTGCAAAATTGGTTTTCGTAACTTTCAGGGTTTCCAAGATCTTGAGCTTGAAAGTTGAAATTTAGTCGACATTTTGTCTAAGACTTCAAACTCGATTTTCTCAAAAACCGTAAACGGTAGCGATTCCAGCTAAATACCATTTTGAAGTCCTAGAGAAGACTCAGAAGCCTATAATGAAAAAACAATGATTTTTTTTATCAAACATTCACATAATATTAGGAAATTGCCTATAAATTAAAAAATTCAATTAGAAAACCCATTAATTGTGTGAATTAGGCACTAGCTGACGTCACACTCAACCTCACATTCGACTTCCGATGGAGGGACAAACAAAGCGTTTGAAGGTATATTTTTACATGCAGAGGCGCTAGCTATTAACGTCAAAAATCATACGTCACTTTCGATAGGGGGACAAAACAGTCATTGTGAGGTTATGTGTGTGATGTCAGCTCCCTCTCCCGCTTAAAACATAACACAGAACTTAAAATTATAAATAAATATTTGATTAGAAAATCAATTACATAAGTACATAGGTATTGGAATTTTGTGCAAGTAGAAACTTTTTAATAGTCATAGTACTGCTTAGACTTAGTACGGCCGGCCCGGCCCTGACCACCCAGACTTCTTGGGGAATATTGGAATATTGAAAACACACAAGTTATATCTTTTAAGATTTTTTTTGGTCCTAACTTGTAAATTCGAGTTGTTTACTTCAACTTAGCCTTAACCCTTACCCCTGCTGTCTTGAAGGCTTGCCCCCTAATGATTTTTCTAAAATGAGAAACTACCAGGTGTGATACCTCCTTTGCACGGTTTTTTATTCCTCTTTAGAGGCATGATCGTTTCATTTCAGCTACAATATAGAACATGATCACTTGACTCTTCATCTGGAAAACACAAAAACAATTTTGCCTGGCAAAGTTGAAGAGCATTCAGCTATTCTATTAAAGTCCCATTAAGGTGAATTCACTTGAAACACGTTGTGCAGCTGACACCCAATAGCGAATCATAATTCAACAATTTCTCGCCGGTATTCAGAAGTGCTCCACTGCTACACTTACCTTTAATAGTATAATCGTGTAACAAATGAGATCCTAACCTATTATGGCGTACGGCTTCCCCAGAGGACACCAATTACCAAAAAGAAATAATTAAACCATGATTTGTTGCCCTGGATATCAGTGAAACGCAACTTCAATTGTTAAGAGGAGGTTATTGGAAACATTTTACAGCAAAATGCTTAAAGTCTAATACCAAACATGCTCAACTAGAAGTAGCTTACCAAAATTCTGATTTGAAGGACGCGAAGGGCGGTTAGGATCATAGCTTATAATTATTATTTCTTTAATAGTCTATTCCTCCACAATAGTCTACTGCTGAATGACAAATTTAAAAATAGATAAGAAAAGGAAGATACAATACCTTGTTTACATTACCCCCTCCCTTTTTTTTCTTACTTCAGTGATGATTCATCAATTAGGTATAAAAAAGACCTACAGACCTACATAATGACAGGTTGAAAATGTGGTAAATGGGCTTTGAGATATTGAAACTGCAATTTTTAAGAAATATGGGTGGTACCTCGTCTGGACCAGAGCCTTTGTTAACATCAAGCATGCATAGGTTTGTGTATATGTCAGATATTAGTATATGATGATTCGGTATATAGGACTTTAGATTTAGATGAACGCAAAATTATGCGTAGGGATATCATGATGGTTATTCGAGTAGAAAGAAGGAAAAATAATCTGCAAACATGTCAGAAATCTTTTCACCCGAACAACTATACCTGTCACGATATTTAAGTTCACTAGGAAAAGCATTGCTCTTTCTTTTATTATTTACAAAAGACCAGAATGTTTATCTTTTAATATATTTTTTTTAATCCCTTATTTTTTTCTATTTTCAGATCCGCGTGAAACCAGACAAATCTGGAGTAGTCACTGATGGTGTCAAACATTCCATGAATCCATTTGATGAAATCGCCGTAGAAGAAGCTGTGAGAATGAAAGAGAAAAAAATTGCTTCAGAAGTTATTGCCGTATCTTGCGGACCAGCACAATCACAAGAAGTTTTAAGGTAAGACTAGTACACTTACACTTTTCAATTATTCAAAACAATTATTCATTTAGGACTGCTCTGGCTATGGGCGTAGACAAAGGCATCCACGTAGAAGTATCAGGGCCGGAATACGAAACTCTACAGCCCATCCATGTATCGAAAATTTTGGCTAAAATTGCCCAAAATGAAAAAATTGACGTCATTATTGTTGGCAAACAAGTAAGAAATTTTCTTCCCAGCAAAAAATGTTTTTAATGCTTTTTATTTTCAAGGCTATCGATGATGACTGCAACCAAACAGCCCAAATGACTGCTGGCGTTTTAGATTGGCCTCAAGGAACTTTTGCATCAAAAGTTAGTGAAAATACATACAAATAAATAATACCTTCATTCATGCCTATGAAAAAACAATAATGAAATCTTGAAAGTATTCTCCCTGTTAACTGTAATTGAAAATTTGGATAAATATATTCCCTAGTATTTCTCAAAAGTTCACCAAAATCATGAAGAAAAAAATTCAGAATCAGAAGCTCAAACAGGTGTCATTTACATAGGTTGCTATAGCAGTCAATGTAAGTCATAACTGTAAAATTTAACTTTCATCAATTGAGCGCCATTTAATTTTGCATTTATTTAAAACCTTGATGTTACATTTTCAGATTGAAAAAGGTGACAAAGACATCACAATAACCAGAGAAGTCGATGGAGGTTTAGAAGTCATCAAATGCAAACTCCCAGCTGTTTTAAGTGCTGATTTAAGACTAAATGAACCTAGATATGCTACATTGCCAAACATTATGGTGAGAATTTAGTAGGTATATAATACAATCTGTAAAAACTATGTTCTTATACAGAAAGCCAAGAAAAAACCAATTCAGAAACTAACTCCTAAAGATCTTGGTGTTGATGTTTCTCCCAGAATTAAGATTATTAGCGTAGAGGACCCACCAACAAGGCAAGCAGGACAAATTGTGCCAGATGTAGACAATCTCATATCCAAATTAAAGGAAGCCGGCCATTGCTAAGTTTAATTAAATGCTGTTAAAATAATTGTAAAGACCCTGTACACCTTTTGTGGGTTTTCCTGACCGCAGTTGAGTTCAACCAAATTTCAGTATGTTATTTATCTGATCTTATCTTGTGCCCAATGTAACCCTATAACTATTTTTTAAGAGATAGGGTGTTAAAGCCTGTTTTACAGCTTGCAATTATATCTGGAATCTGCAAGAAACTGTGTGTAATATCAGACACCATGGCTGGGACTCTGTAACCAATAAAGATATTTTCTCTGTCTAGTGGCGTCCCCTCTCTATTGATTTCCAAAAAAAAGACAGAAGAATATAGCAATGGGGATAACAGAAAGAACGGATCTATAGCATACTGAAATTTGGTTAAATTCTAGTGAGGTCAGTAAACCTATGAGGTGTGCCAAATCCTTTTTTAGAATTTATGTATGGCAACATTGTTATGAAATTCATGTATTTCCCTATACATTTTATATTATTACACATTTACAAAAGTTGAATAATTTTGTTTTTCTCCAAACGTCAAAAAAACGTCACTTTGTTAACCCCTGTCAAGATGTCAGAAATTTAATTTCTATGCTGGTAGGCAAATCCAGCAGGTTAACACCTGTCGAGGTGGTGGAAATTTAATTTCTATGCTGCTTGGCAACCCCAGCGGCAGCAAAAGTACTTTTAGTGCCGCTCGTACTTTTACTGCCGCTCAACCATTCAGTTACCCCGGAGCTTACCCCATTCGTTTGGAGAAAAAATAGTGTGTTGCATACGGAGTAGAAGCACTTTTTTGTGCTTGAGCAGTATTGCAAGCCTCACTACGTTCGGCTCGCAAACCTACTGCTTCAGCACAAAAAAGTAAAGCTTCTACTCCTAATACAACAATATACTATTTGATTGATCTCGTACCTGTGTGGCCAGATAGATAGAGAATCTAAAAAGAATACAAAAACCTCCATAAATATTTGCTTGGTAGTGAATACTCATACTCATACTCAATATGCTTTATTGTCCAAAAAATATAAATTTTTACTGACAAAGCGGATAATATAATATACAAATTTATATACTAATCTACATTAATAGTTATACGAATTACACAAAATCACATAAAAATCTTAAAATTCCTAAAATTAACATAAGGCCAAAGAATGACTAATTAAAATGTAATAAATAAATTGAAATATCGTTCGAAATTGGGTATAGTCTGATACTGATTTCAAATCATTACTGAGGTGATTGAAAATTTTTTTGCTTTCAAAGAATATAGAATGTTTAGTCAGAGTAGACTTTGGAATTGGTAAACGTAAGTTATTAGTGTGTGTTCTGGTATTGTACCTTACCTCCTCAGGTTCTAGACCAGAATATTTTCTATGTAAGTATGAGACAAATAGTTTCTAAAATAAACAAAGAAGGCACAGTTAATATTTTTTCTTTTTTAAACAAAGGCTGACAGTGTGCACGGTTTTTGGCTCTACACAAATACCGCACTGCCCTTTTTTGCAGAACGAATATAGAATTCAGCAACTGCCCGTTTGCTGCTCGAACAAGGCGAAATACACCATTTTAGCAGCCGAAGTACTAAGCTCATTACATACAACCCTTATCGCAAAGCAACCAGCTGCCAACCTGTTACTCAATTGATCAATATGTTGATGAAACTTCAGCCTATCGTCCAACATAAGCCCCAAGAATTTTACAGTGGATTTACTTGCAATAGACCGATTCATAAGGTTCAGATTTGCAAAGTCAAAACCAAAGGTCATAATGTTTGTTTTGGACATATTAAAACAAAGTAGGTTTGTATCACACCAAACCTTTAGCTTTTGCAAATCGTTATCAATCATTACTCCTAAGTTTTCTTTACTCTTGTCATGCCACACAAGACTGGTGTCATCCGCAAATAGAGTGAATGAACCTTGAATATCTAATAAAGCCAAATCGTTTAGGTATATCAAAAACAAAATTGGTCCCAGCACTGAGCCCTGTGGAACACCTCTTGCAACAAGGGAGTTCCTCGTCTACCTTTACGATTTGTCTCCTTTCAGAAAGATAGGATGAAAACCATTCCACTGCAATGTAATGTAATGTAATTTATTCCACAATGTACAAAAATTATACAAGAAAAGCTTCACAAAAGCTGTATGGAAATGTTGCCTAAATTAATCCTATCAAAATCTTAAATCCTAAATACTATACTAAAAAAGTCACAAACAATCCAAAATATGACAAAAATAGACATTATATTATGATGACAAACAACAGTGAATCAGTCAGAGCTTTGTTTTGGTTTTTGGTTTCAGAAAAGGACGGTTCTAGGACGGCCCAGAAGAATCGCACAGTTTATTATTGGAATTTTTGACAGCCGAGCTGTTGTCATATTCTGAAATAATAAACTGTGCGATTCTTTTGAACTGTTCTAGAACCGTCCTTTTTTGAAACCAAAACAAAGCTATTATGGCATATATACCTACAATACATTTCATCCAGCCGACAAAAAAATAAAATAATAAAAAAAAATTGACATAAATCAAAGTGCATTTTTCAGAAGGCTGTGTCAAAGAATTCATTAATGTTATAAAATACATGATTCTGCAAAAGTTCTTTCAATTTACTCCTAAAAGTCCATTTATCTCGAGTCTGCAGCAAATTCACCGGTAGGTGATTCAGAATTTTTATTCCCATATACGTTGGACATTTTCGATTAACCTCCAGATCAAACTGAGGTGTTATGATGGCGCTATTGTTTCTTGTGTTATGTTGATGTATGTCAGAGTGCATTTGGACAGGGGCGTAGTCACCGGTGTTCCGCGTGTTCCACGGAATACGAGCACGGTAGCTCAAGGGGCCCGGTTCAACATGTCAATCAATAATATTTTTTCTCCTATTAAGTATGAAAAAATCATGTGCAGCGCCGTACACGTAGTAGAAGTGGAACTTCTTAAAAACTACCCCCCCCCTCCCCCCCGCCCCCCTGATACATTTTAAGACAGACGAAGTACCTACCACACAAAAGAGAGACGCGCATCTATAGTGACATCACAGGGGTATTGGCGCTTCACAATTAATAATAGGCAATCCTCTTTGCGCTTATAATCCTTGGTTTGTGGAATTAATGTTATAATGGATGTCTTTAATCGTGTTTTTACGTCTTATAGTTTTCTTCTCTCTCGTGTAACGAAATTTGCCAAAACGTGACACGTCTTTCAAATCATTCTCTATTGTTGTCCAAATATCAGATCGCTGCTTACTTTTCACTTCAAAAATACATTTGAAGCTAATTTATATGAAAACAAAAATCATAATGTACTTAGCATAGTTAGGGAGTAAAACTCTTTAAAAACTATTCCCTCCCTCATACAACCTTTAGACTTCCGAGTATGAGTCAAGGTATAGTTATTTAAGTATTAAGGGCGGTAAGTGTCGTTTACCGCCCGAGATTGTTTGAAGACCGACGCGTAGCGGAGGTCTTCAATATTCGAGGGCGGTTAACGACACTTAACGCCCAAAATACTTATTACGTTTTATGCACGATCGGGCTATTCCAGTTCAAAAACTTAATTTATAGAATGGCATCCAATTGACATTTTCAAAAATAGAATTGTCTTCCTCCTATAAAGGCGCGTTCCCAATGAAAAATTGGCAACTTTTGTATTTGCAACGCTTCCAAAAATCACAACTCTTATTTCCATGGTTATCCACCACCGCACATTATCTATAACAATTATTATTATTATGTTTTGTGATTATAGTTGGCTGGACTACTTGTTTCTAATGGTTGGTATGGTTGTTATGGTGCTTCTCAAATTGTTTATTTGTGTTAGTTACGCAGAACTCGCTTTCAAACAATACGGTTGCAAGCTGCAAATACGCTTTTTTGAAATTTAGGGAGAAATATGAGTGAAAATAGTGATAGTGAACTGGAAAATGCTTGGAATATTGGTAGTGACGCTGTGATTCCGGAAAAATCAAGGCAACGGTACGAAAAAACCTTTGAAATCTTTAAGAAGTGGTACGTTGACAAAAACTGGGCTGTTTCGGAGAAAGTGCTTTTGGCATACTTTGTACACCGAAATCAGAAGTTAAAATCACCTGGAAGCTTATGGGCTGAGTATTCCATGCTGAAGGCGACACTTTTTCTGAAGGAAAATGTTGACATTTCGAAATACGCAACTTTAATTGCCTTTCTGAAAAGAAAAAACGTTGGCCATACACCGAAAAAATCTAAAGTTTTCACAAAGGAGGATTTATACAGGTTTCTAATGGAGGCACCAGATGATAGATACTTGATTTTGAAAGTGAGTTAATTTACCTGTGTTTTTAACAATGCAAAGAATTAATTTGTTGTTTTTTCGTAGATAGGCATGATATTTGGTGTAGCTGGAGCATGCAGAAGGGAGGAATTATGTAATTTGACTTTACAAGACATAGATAATCAGGAAACGTTCATTTTTGTTAAAATACCCAATACAAAAACCAATATTCAAAGGAGTTTCACCATCACTGGTAAAGAAGACCAGCGAGTGGATTATTTGGAGATTTGTAGGAAATATATCGAACTACGACAAAAAACCGCAAAATCAAACAAGTTATTCTTAAAAATTCGAAACGGCTTTTGCACTAATCAAGTTGTAGGAAAGAATACCATAGGAAAATGGCCAGCACAAATTGCCACATTTTTAAATTTGCAAAATCCTTCTCAATACACTGGACATGCTTTTCGCAGAACTTCTGCGACGCTTCTTGCAAATAGCGGCGTAGAAGTATTAGCTCTCAAAAGACATGGAGGTTGGAAATCCTCGACGGTTGCCGAGGGTTATATCGAGGACTCCATAGAGAGCAAATTGAAATTCGCAGACCAAATTTTACACCAAACTCCTTCAACAAGTGGTAAGACTTCGATCCAAACAACATCCAGACAACTAAACGATGAACCTCATCCTGTTTCTCTGATAAATGATACAGAAAATACGGTTGTTCTTGATAAGCACATAAGAAAAGGAGGTGTTGTGATAGATAATTCACATAACTGTATATTTAATTTGTATGTTAACAAAAAATAATAATATTTAAATTCTATTAATATTAAACCTATGTACTATAGTTGTTGAGGTGCATAATAAATTATAATTCTTGTTTTATTTCTATTTCCATAGTTGACAACACGGATTAAATTGAACTAGTGGCCTCCACCAATATTCGAGAGTGTTTGATGACACGAAAATAGCGGGCGGTAAGTTCAACTTACCGCCCGCTCGTGCATAAAAGTACTAAAGGTATCAGCGCTTGCCGCTTGACAATAATAGGCAATCCTCTTCGCTCATAGTCCTTGGTTTGTGTCAATCGTTCGTTGGCTGCCATTGTCATTGGCTATCTTTCTGTCTACGTTATATCTTTTTTCTCTTATAGGTCTGTTCTTAAGAGTCTGTGACAGTTTACAAACTGTCGAAAAGAATCGCCCATACATGTATTCAATGCCGTCGTATCAAGATAAATCGATAACTTAGCTGCAGCTGAACGATTGTTTCTGATAGCTTGGGAACAGTCAGAGACTATTGAAGGAACAGACTTCTTGTCTATCGTACGTGTAACAAAATTTGCCAAAACGTGACGTGTCTTTCAAATCAGTCTCCATTCTCGTCCAAATATCAGACCACCGCCAAAAGGCCGGTTTCTCAATAGCAAGTCACCCCTGGGTTATCTAAGCATAACTCCAGGGTAAACATTGCAACTGGACACGTTTACCCTGGAAACCGACCCTAAGACGTTTCACTTCAAAATAAATAAATAAATATATCTATATCTACGTAGGTGAAGTCGTCGATTCTCCAAAATTCATTAGTACGACCGAACCACTCCATAGTATGCCAGGATTGCCAGGTATGCCAACTCAAGATACTGCAATCCCTGCATTGCGCTTTGTTGTACTCAAGGTTGTTTAATAGACGGAGGTTGCCTGATAACTTTATGACGTCTTCTGAGGTGCTGATACATAGTGCAAATCTCCATAAAGCACCTCAGATGCGTCATCAAGTAACCCATTACCAGACAACCTTATATTGAATATGATCCATACCTTAAGTTCACCCTGTATATTTGAAAAGGAAATATTTATATAACTATCATTTTCCAATTTTTTCATCTCGCAGGGGTAGGGGCCCGGTAAAATTTTTTGAACACGGGCCCGAAGCATCGTCACTACGCCACTGCATTTGGAAGTCATTTCTTTTCTTGTTCATAAGAACAGCAGTTCTGTAAATATAGAGGTTTGTTAATGTGAACATTTTATGAGCTCTGAAGTACTCTCTACATGACTGCCGATGAGGAATAGAAAAGATTGCACGTATGGCACGTTTTTGCAGCAAAAATGCACTACCTGCATCCACGGAAACTTCCCAGAACTCTATACCATATTGAAGGAGGCTGTAGAAGTAGGCATAATACACTGTTACAGCCACATCCCGTCCAATATTTAATCTTGATGTTTTTATCGCATATAGCACTGCAAAGAGATTTATTCAGGCATTCAACATGGTGTTTCCAGCTAAGTGATTGATCTATGTGACATTCTCTTGTGATCGCACCTCTCCACCTGTTGTTGGAATATTAATGTCACCCACTTTTTTGTTTGGTTGAAATAGTACACTAAACGTTATATTTACGTTCAAGGCCAGTTAATTTGCTGTAAACCATTTGTATATTCTATTGAAAATGTCCGCCCCATCGATTTTTAGATCATTTAAGCTTTTTTTATTCAATAAAAAGTTGGTATCGTCAGCAAAAATAGTAAACTTCAGCTCTGGAAAGTTATCAGCAAGATCATTGATATATATCAAAAATAATACTGGTCCTAAAATTGAGCCCTGTGGTACTCCACAGCAGTGGCGGTCCATACATGATTTTCTGGGGGGGGGGGAAGTGTCGCAACGTACCACCGGAGGCGAAATTTTTTTTGGGGTGCCACGCCCAAATTTGTATCCGAAAGTCGTTTAGAAAACACGCTTCAGGCAAAAATGTATCCTGATGCCTTCAAAATAGTTATACAAGGTGTCCACTTAGTGCGATATCGGACAATATCTTCTTACAGGGTGATGCAAGAATGCAAGGAAAAATAAATAAAAATTCAAAGTTGTTTGATTCTCTAAGGTGCATTAGGTACTTACTTAAAAATATTTTTAAATAAAGTGCTCTGTAAATGGGGTATGCGACAGAACTTTGTTATTTTTAAATCAAATACCCTATATTTTAGTACATTCTATCGTTCTAAAAATCCTACATACTTTTTGTTAGGAATCATCTATACCAAAAGTCATCCGTTTTCCGTCAACAACGGAATTTGATATGGCCCCCTACATTAGAACGCCAATGGTTACCTGACGTCACACTTGTTTTTGCCATATGAAATACCCCCTCGCTCCTCATACAGAAAGTGTCAGTTTAAAAACGACGGACTTTACTTACATTCACTTCATGGTCCTATGAAAATCTGTTTATTTGTCACTCATTTGTAAAACGTCATCTATCAAGTCAAAACATAAACAACGAAAATTGATTTTTACCAGTTACTGGCTCTACTGACTTGTAAAACTGACAGCTAAACTGTAAAAACTTTTCACAAGTCAGTAGGGTGAGTAGAATTTATTTATTAAAAATGTATTAAAATCTGTTTTTTTTTAAAGATAAAAGTCAAAATGACATTATGTTGGCAATACAATGTAAAATTGTCAATTTTTCAAATTTTTTATGTAGAAAAGGCTTGTGGTGCCAACATAGTTACTAAATTTTTGACTTGGGGAATTATCTTTAAAAAAAAAAACAGACTTTACCTATGTATAAATTTTGTGTTTATTGTTTACAAATGAGTAACAAATAAATTATTGTAAGGTCAGTTGGGGTAAATGTGTTATAGAATTCGCATAGTGACACTTTAGTGGCCGATACTTTGAAAACCAAAAACATCAAAAATTTAAAAAAAAAAATTACATAGTGTATCGTGATGTTATTCAACACTTCTGAGTATTTTTTTTCTGATAGGGTCCTTTTCTGATTTTCCCGCAATTTTTTTTTAAAACTATGTTGTTATATCACACTTACCCCTCCTACTGGGGCAAATGTGATAATGGTCTCTGCTCTCTCATAGGCAGTTTATATACTTTTGGGATGGGGTTATTGTGAAAGAGCGGATTTTTTTACATAAAATAGATTATTTGTGCGGCTCCTATAGGGGCCTCAACTTCAGGGTTTTGAAATAATACGCCAAGAAGTGAAAAAACGAAAATAAAACTTTTATTATTGTTTACGAGGAACAGGTAAAAAACTTAATAGGAATTCTCTTACATTAAGTATAAACGTTTTTAGGCATTTCAACTTATTTCTAACTTAAATATGGTTACTTTTTTAGCTTTTATTTAATGTTGAACCCTGTAAAGGTTATATTAAATGAAATTATGCCCCTTCGATCAATTACAGGTTCAGGAAGCACTTTAATAATGTTTTCTTCCTCAACCGTATCGATGTCATCTACTAGAGGTGATATAAACTTAGTTCCTTTTGGTCGCGAAAACTTAATTACCCAGTCCCTCCCATCCTTTTCGGTTATTTGGCCGACAAAGTGTTTCTTGGTTTTTTTTGTGGCGTACTCAACAAGTACCCATTTGTCAACCGCTGGAACTTGCTCTATCACATCCGTAGGTTCTGGAGAGGGATTTCGTAAAGAATCTAAATATTCATTATCGCTGTCGGAGTCCTGGACCGAGAAGTCTTCTGGGTCGTCATCGTCCGAGGAACTATCAGCCTTTTCCTTTTTCTTATTTGAACGTTTCACAGGAGGGGACTTGAAAAGAAGAATTTCGTTGGTTATTATTTCAGCCCCAGCGGCAACTTTTTTCCTTGGAAGCTTCTCATTAGGTGTTTTTTGCTTAACAGTGGAGAGCAGAAGCGACTCAAATGAGAGCGGGTTATCAGAGGGCATAGCTGCAGTCGAAGCAACGGGGTCTTTGTACGGGTTGTCCGCCGCAACATGCACTGGAATATTGGAACTGTCCGCCGTTATATGCTCTGGAGGATCCGCACGTCGATTATGGAGATCCCATCTTTTAAGAGCTTCTGGGCAGAACTTCTCTCTAGGAATAACATTTCGATTGAAAGGTACTATTCCGCCTTTTTTGAATCCATTTTGAATTATGGTGCCTTCTAGCGATTGCCATGTTTCGCCTAGATATTGCGCAAATAATTTCTTTGGAAGTTTTTGCCCCACATGCTGTCTTTGCCATCTCACCAACTTCTCGTCCCATCTTGACTTTAAAGCTTTAAAAACCGCCAGATCGAGAGGCTGAAGAAGATGGCTGCTATGAGGGGGCAATTTTAAAATTGTCACACGTTCTGCCAAGGCTGCCTCAATGATCTCGGGACTTAGGTGTGTGCTGTGGCCATCATAAATAACTAACACCGGTCTCTCGTCTCCAAAACAGGGTATTAAAGTTTTCTTGAAAAAATTCAAAAATATCGTTGATTCCATCCGGCCTTTTTTGCTAGCAGCGTAGACTGTTCCAGGAAATCCTGTTCCTTGAGGGGCCATCCACTGATCCCACACATTAAGACCTTTGAAGATGATTAACGGTGGTGCTTTATTACCAGCTGCACTTGCGCACATTAAGACACTGGTGTTCTCCCGGCCAGGAGAGCTAACGGTTCGAGAACAAGCTACTCCTTTTAACCCCACGACTTTACATTTGGACGGATCAATGGAGAAAGAACTTTCATCCAAGTTCCACACTTGATTTGGTTTGTTGCCCAAGTCCAGGTCTTTGAGTACTGTTTCTAGCAAATCAAAATATTTATATATGATGAAAGGATCTGTTGCTTTCTTGCGAGCAAACTCGACTGCTTGTGGAATCTTTAAACTTAACTTGTGACGTCTCTTGAAATTTATGAACCAATCTGGTCCAGGAACATTGTTTTTGAAGGGGGTTTGGATGTTGTTTTTGGTCACATATTCAGCGACCAGTTCTAGGACCTCCTTCCGAGTTAACCCAAATCCCCATTTTTCGAGGGTTGTAAGGCCAAGGACAAGCTTTTCTTCTTCTGCAAGTGAAAGTGCACATATTCTACCCTTGGTGGAGCTTTTCACTCCGCGTAAACCCTTTTTGTGGCTATAGAGGGTACTATAGGGGATGTTATACACTACGGAAGCGCGGTACATAGTCATTCGATTGGCTCGAACCTCCTGTAATGCCCGTTGCAAGATTTCATCATCATATTTCTGGTTGGGCTTAGTTTTCCGTTTGTAGACACGCACCATTTTTCCTGAAATCAAAATGGGGCAAGTGTGATATACAGATGACTGTGGGGTAAATGTAGTATAGCACATTAGCCCCACAATTCAAATTGAGGGGGGCAAGTGTACCATAGGGTTGTTAAAAAAAAACAAAAACACATATCGAAAATGTAAAATACTACAGTCAAAATATATACTCAATCCACCCTAAAACCAAAAATTCAGTTGCTTACCTTTATTTTTACTTGCCCTCTCCACAGCACGAATAATTGAATGATGCACTCGACATGTAACCGAAAATAACAGCTGTTTGGAAAATAACGGAAAATTTTTGACAACTGACAGGAACGATTCGCCAAATTGGGAGTTCGTTCGAAAACATATTATCTGTAATAAAAACCACTCTAACGTCTAAAATTTTCGCTTGTGTTAGAATAAATGCCAATTATTGCATTTGCCCCGTTATCACATTTACCCCAACTGACCTTACATCATACGCCAGGTATCAATTTTTATTTTTAACCATATATGAAATGTTGTCATTACTGACTTTTCAAAAATTTGAAAATGTCACATTTCTGTCTTTTCATTTTCCTGCTCCATTACCTGTCCCAGGACGGGAATTTTTTTCCCTCCTCATTTCCCGTCCACGGACGGAAAATGGAGCAGGGAAATATTTCCCGTTCTCATTTTCCTCTTCATTTGCCGACCTCATTTGGTTGCCCCGAATTTATTTTTTTTCAAGAAATTATGGTTAAAAATAAAATAGTATACAACCCTCGACGGGAAACTTCATTGCTGTCTCGAGGTTCAGTTTATCTCGACGCTACGCGTCTCGATAAACTATAAAACCTCTCGACGAGTAATGAAGCATTTCCCGTCTCGGATTGTAATATACTATTACTGGCTCTTGAAGGTGACAAGCTCGCCTGACGGCTCGCTAGTCATTTCCTTCAATCACCAGTAAAAACTGTTTTACCTGGCTAATAATGTAAAATACTAATACATTCTACAGGGTGTTCGCAATACTGTAGGTACGCAAGGTTGTCTGAGAGAGGTAGGTTGCCTGATAACTTTATGACGTCATCTGGGGTGCTTCAACATAATGCAAATCTGCATAAGGTAACCCAGATGTGCCATCAAGTTACCCATTACCAGACAACCTATGACCTATGAACTTTATAGGAACCTATTGGTAGGGACATCGGTACTGGTGAGCCTATCATATTCATATGATGCCTTTATTCCTTTACTTTGTAGAACTTGTCTTTTGTTGAAATTTTGTTATAATTAATAAATGTATAAAAAATCTTTGTCTGGGGGGGTTATTACCCCCTCTACCCCCCCTTTAAACCGCCCTTGCTCCACAGTTGATGGTCCTTGTTGACGATGAAATGTTCTCCAAAATATCACTCTCAAGGTGTTTTATTTCAACAAAAAATTTCCGGTCTTTAAGGTAGGAGGTAAACCAGCTGTTCGAGATTCCACTAATGCCGTAGTAGTCCAGCTTTTCCATAAGCACACAATGATCCACACAGTCGAACGCCTTTGACAGGTCACAGAAAATCGCAAGAGGATGGGATTTGCCGTCTAAGATGTGATTTACGTTTAAGATGTGATTTACGTTCTTTACTAGATTATGTATAGCCTCGGCAGTGTTCAAATTTTTTTGAAATCCGTATTGATTTTCACTAATAATTGAGTTTTCTGCAGCGTAAACTGTGACTTGATTTTTGACCACAGATTCTAAAATGTCACCAAAGCCATAACGAAGAAGCATTCGCAGCAACACTCCATGATCCACGCAATCGAAAGCTTTCGAAAAATCACAGAATGTTGCCGCGACCGTCTCCCCGCCTTTTATATTTAGATAAATATCGTGGAGCAACGAAAAAATAGCATCATCAGTACTCTTGCACGGGATGAAGCCAAATTGAACAGAACTAAGTAGTCTGTGACTATCCAGAAACTCCATCACTCTCCGCTTAACAATTTTTACAATTACTTTTGAGAGTGTTGGCAAAAGAGAAATAGGTCTAAAATTAGAGGGATCATCGGAGTTGCCTCCCTTAAAGAGTGGAACCACCACTCCCTGTTTTAAACATGTTGGAAAAGCTCCAGTGGCAAACGAACAATTAATACAATATACTAGCATTTGTAAGGCACAATCTGGCAAGTTTTCCAGTATTCTGACAGAAATCCCATCATATGCTGCAGAAGATTTATTTTTTATTTCTTTGAATACCTGTCTAACTTCATGCATATTTGTAAAGTCAATAAAAACCTATCATTAACCTGAATATTGGCCAGATATTCAAGAGGATCTTTTTTAGAGTCCAAATTTAATGTCAATGTTTCCGCGATTGTGCAGTAGAAGTTATTGAGAATGTTAGGATCTATTCTAACATTATTTTTTACCATGTCTGCCTTTCCCCTTAGCCTATTTATTATTTCCCAGTTTTTTTTAGTTTTATTGCCTGCCTTTCTGATTTCACCCTTATAATAAATATCTTTGGCCGACTTAATTTATGAGCTTTCTGTAAATTTTCCTATAATTAAGAAAATAATCTACAAAATATTCATTATCACTGTAGAACTTTCGGATTGTATGTAAAGATCTTAGGTTTACTGCTGAAGTCTTGATACCAGATGTAAGCCAGGGTTTTTTTTCTTTAATTTTTATATTTTTCAGGGGAAAGGTTTTATTAAAAATATTATTTAGAATATTATAAAAACATACAAATGGTTCTCCAGAACTCAATACACTGTCCCATATTTCAGAATCACAGCTTTCATTAAATTTTTTATAATTTTGCCTGCCAAAAATTCTGCCCTGAATAGTATCTAATAATCCATTCTATCCGAGATTCTACCCATAGGTAGGCAAACAGTAGGTGAAGTTAAAGAGTATGATTTTTCTAGCCTGTGAGTCATGCACAGGGCACAGGGGTAAAAAAATCCAACAAATAGTTTTAAAATTTGTTCTTTTTTCACTTGCACAATATAGCTTTCAAAAACATTGTAAAAAAAATAAAACTTAGGAATTAAGTACAATTACAAAAAATTATTGCTTAAACTAGAATAAAGAGCAAAATGCATACATAATACTATCATAACAATCGGAGAAAAATATAGAATTTTCTTAGGAATTTAAAAAGTTTTGTGCCAGAAAAAAGCGCATTAGGATAAAATTTTGACACGATTCGTTTCAAAATATCAACAAGTTTTCCGCTAACAGCTGCTTACAGTAAAACCCTCCAATCAAAGCGCTGATTAGTAGAGTGAGTCAGAGGCATACAAGGAGGCTCAACAATTTGCCAATCGTTGCCTTGTCCAGTAACTTCAATTATGGAGCAATAAGGAACTTTCTGGATGATTTTCGCCATGTCGTTGCCATTTCTCGCGGGCTTACCGATTAATTCTCTGGAACAAGTATCCAGGGTGGCTGTGTGGCCTATCAGAAGAATGTTCCCTCGGGAATTTGAGTCTGATAAAACACCTGAGAAAAAAAAATTTAAATCAAGAAATTTGGCTCTTCACTGGAAGAGAGAGGTACAAAATAGTGAGTAACAAGAGAGCATGTAGCAAAATGATGATGTAATATAAACGCAACTGTGATAAAAGTGCAATTATGTCATTGTAGCATGATCAAATGTAAAAATACTTGATTCAAAATTCTTACTTCTAGTAACAAAGGCACTTCTCATATAATACTGTTCGCAAGATTCCGTTCTCTCTTTTAACTCCTGTTCTGCAACAAAGGGAACATAACTCTCATCTATATTGAAACCGGCATTAATAAATTCCGTTGAGGTCATCCATGTCGGAACACTAGCTGCTGGGTACCAGGCCATCCATTCGAACAGGCCTGGTTCGACTTTAATCTTGAGTTCATCTCGTCTAAAAAGGATTTCCATTTATTATCAATATTTTCATTAATTGATTAAATTACCTATTAAAGCCTCGTAATACTGAATCGCATGTTTGCAGGCATCTATAGGAAGGAGAACAATAAACTTGGTCGATAGTGATATTTTGTTCTCTCAAAGCTTCTCCAACTAATTTCGCCTCAAAAACACCAACATTTGTTAAAGGGGAGTCTTTTAAATAGGCTGTTGAGCCACCTAAAGAAAGAATAAAAAATTAAAAACTTTATGGCAAAAAATATACAATCTTACCTCTTCTTTCGGGTAAACTAATCGGCATATTCAAATCCTTCCGAACATAATTCCCAAGCTCATCGAAGCAATGGGGGACCCAGCTGCCAAACGTAAAATCTACCCGTTCGCCGTGACGCATTATAAACAAGCTTCTTCTTGAATTATGTTGGTCCTGAAAAAAAAACATGAAAATATCAATTCACAAAGTGCGTCTTCTTGACAGCGTGATAAATATAGCATTTTACTGCCTTGCCTGTACCTTTAGGCAATTTTCTGAAAAGTTATTCTCACCTCTTGGACTTCTTGTTTCTTCATATCGATAAGATTCTCATAAAAATTCTCCTTATCAGTACCTTCAACAACCGGTAGACTAGGAATTTGTGGCATTTGGACTAATTCATTGTTTAATACTGAGTGCTCATTACTCGAAGTCGAGGCTGCGGATCCACCTTTAAGTAATCGGAAACTAACTCAAACCTGATTGAATTCTGATTTTTACCTGAATTCATGCCGTTGAGTTTATTCTCTTGCTCTGGAGTCACACTGTTAAGCGACGCTTTTTTATGGAGAGTCCAAGCGTCAGATTCAGCCGTCCTCTCGGTGTAACTGAAATTATATTTATATTATTTGATAGACGTTTTTTGAAAATATGTATTGTGGTTTATTAAACACAGTCAAAGTCAATGTCGACCTCTCATAGAGACTGTAGTTCGTTCGTAATTTTTTGTGTGAATTTAAAAAAAAAAAATCATTCGATAAAGTAAATATGCACAAGTAAAGTAATATACTGCTCAACGTGAAATATGCTATTTTAAAGAGGTTTGATGATGAATGGAAGAAAAACTTAAGGTAAAAGTGCTGTATAGCCCAGTCACCTCAATTTTTTTTATTTTTTTATTAAAATTTGTTTGTTAAACATCCAAATAGTGCATTTCAAAGAAAAATTTTCATCGAAAATCTAGAAATCTTTAATTGAAAAATTACAAATTAAAATTGTACTAAAAATGCAGCTATAATGCACTTTTTCCCCTAAATAAATATGCAGTATAGCTCGGTCACCCAAAGAGTTTTTTATTTAATTGGGAAAATTCAACCAAACTAACCCTTATTAACCCATCTGTATAGTGCTAGCTAGTCCGCATAAGTAAAATACTGTTTATTTGTAACCGACCTATACTGCACTTTTTCCCATAAATAAATATGCAGTATAGCCCGGCCGCATTTTTGTATCGAGCGTCCAGCAACCCGCATTCGGGGTACTCGACCTCGGCACGTATCAAGCGCACGGTAGTACGAAAATCACTCGGACTACCGTATGCTCGATACTCGCGACTCGCGCCTACAGTCTCGAATATCTTTTTGAGTTTTCCTGGTTCCTCACCATCAAGCTACTTGATAATATGTATTAGTTTAATTTTGGTTCTGGTAGTCAAATCGTAAAGCAATTTTAATTCTAGTAGTTCACTAAGTGGAATGGAAAGTAGCAAAAAACTTAAAGATTACTATTTGCCTAGTTATTTGATGCTGTCTCTAACAAACTATCCCAAACTAACCCTAAGGCTGTCCTTACCTTAATCTTTTGCTCGGCTCCAATTTGGGTTAGTTTTGGTTAGTTTTGTTACTTAGAGACAGCATCATAAATAATAGGGTAGTGGACAAGGTATAATTTCAATGAAATCGATGATCTATTGTTCATCTATGGAGTAAATGAAAAATATTCCTATTGAAAGAAATTTCAGAAAAAATTGCTAACTTGGTTTAAAACGATTGTAAAAGTGGAATTTTGGGACGCACTATTTAAACGAAAATATTTCGCGCCTTGATTCTACGTCATAGCTGTTGTATTTGAGTATGAAATGAATTAAACCTTCGTCCTATATTCGACACACACTTACTCATTAGTGCAAAAAAGAGATATATATCAGCGTCTGTCGGGGCGCACCCTCAACTTAACCTCTTTTTGAGAGATTTTCATTTGTCAATCAATGCGCACTGAGCTTATCTGCATCTTTTTCTAGAAGCATGTAAAATATAAGGACGCACTGACCGCGCTCTCGCCCACTCTTATTAATGTCGGAATGCTTTAGACATAACAGCTGTGAGGTAATTTCCGGGCGGTAAATTATAGCGTTTAAAAAAAGTATAACTTTGTTTATTTTTTTTTAGGTATATTTTTGTTTTCTAAAATTAAAGAATCATCAACTACTATTTATTTTGTTATGGAGATTAATAAAAAAAATATTTCAAAAAATTGTCCACTACCCTATTATTTACATCTGCCTGAATCTAATCTCCACATTTGTCAAATAACGATTGCAGGTATACAAATCCCTAAGTAAATAGCAAAAATCTTGTTAATTTTTACCTGCTTTAATAATTCGATTTTTAAATCGTTCTAACATATTTCAAAATATAGGCGTTTTTTTTTGGAGAAAAAAGTATACAGATGATAATGTCATTGGAAGAGTGGCCTATTCTATCTCGCCATGGTATTCTATTCATGGTAAGGTTATGTAGATAAAACATAATTTTGCTCTTACTTATTCCCTTACCTCGACTTCCTGCTTAGTCTTGAAATTAGTTCGTATTTCGCTGGAATCGACAATGTGGTACATATAATTTTCTGGCCAGTGCATAATAAATGATAAACAATTAAAAAAAAAACTGAATTGTTGGACGCCGATCCATAATTTCGCAGAAGACTAGTATCAAAGAATATTATAGTTAACACTTAACTATAATATTCTTTGCTAGTATCAAGCGTACGGTAGCTTGACAATCGATCGGGAAATCAAACGCTCGTTATGAGACAGGCCTCGGTTAATACGACGTTACCCGAATGCGGTATACTGGGCGCTCGATACAAAAATGCAGCCCGGCCATCTACATTTTTTTTTTAATGAAAATCGTTTGTGTATCGTCCAAATAGTGAATCAATGACGAAATTAATGAGTTTTCCGTTGAGTATGTTTTATCACGATTTTTTTTATTTTGATTGACCGGGCTATACTGCATAATTACTTAGGGGAAAAAGTGTAGTGTAGTATAGCTCAGTTACAAATAATACAGTATTGTCAGTGTAAATTTTCATAATATTTGTTGGAAACAATATTCCAACAGTAAATTTAAAATTCAAATTTTAATTTTCCCGGTATGCACCGGAAGTGTGCGCGTATGTGTCAAACAGTGTCAAAAATCACTTGTCAAAGTTTTTGGTAAAGTGGCTTCCAGCATCTACGCGAGTGAACCAACGGGAACAGTCAGTGGTCAGTGTCGAATCGAACCTCACCGAGCGCACCAGATAATTCTGGGCAGGTCCTATATGACCATTTTTACAGACTCTATAAGTCTAAAAACGTAAACAAAAACGAGAAAATGCAAATTGTAAATAGTCGTGTGTGTAAATAAATGTAAATTTATAAATACAGTCCACTCTCATTATTTTAAAGAAATCAACATTCTTTTTGGTCCAATCGTAACCGGATAAAGTGCCGCGAAGTGAAAAGTATGAAGCAAAAAGGTGATATGTGTTGTTTGCAGTGTCCAGAGCTTGCCCAAAAGTGCCTTCTATAGACGGCTCAGTGAAAATATAATAAAATATTGTGCAATGCAAAATGCAATGTGGCGTCATGGTTTGTGCAAGAAAAACAAAATGGATTCCTCCTTTCCTCCAATGAGAAGCGCGGAAATTGGCGGGAATGATCAATCAATAATAAGGATCTGTCAGGCTCACTCTACTCGCGCCATCTTCAAGTCAACTATAGCGACAACAAAACCGCTGTAAGCAGTAGCAGAGGTTCAAGATTACGCCAACAGATGGTGAGTCTGTTCCAATTTTAAATTTCAAAAGCAACTGTCAACGGCCAGTCAGGCAGTCAGCTGAACAATTTCTTGTTTACGTTTACTATTTATTTATTATTGCAATTAAAATTAAAGTGAACCCAATAATTTATTTATATTGGCACAATCCAAATAATTTTACGTATTATCTTGTTATTATCTAATTTTTTAAAATGTCTAAGGCCGGAGCCAAGGCTATAAATAAGAAAAACATGGAAAAATTAATTGAAAGAGAAAATTTGTGTACAAAAACAATGCAAAGAATTCAAAGATTTCTACTAGAGCATAGGGACGATGAAGTTACTAATCTTTTAATTGAGAAGTTTCAAGCTCGCAAGGTAACAGCTAATGAATGTTATAAAACTTTTATAGAAATACAAGTCGAAAAAGGTCTAATTAATAAAAATGCAGTAACTAATGACGATTTTGAGTCAGATTATCTTGATTTAATTGCAGAAATTAATGAGTTTATCTCAGCAATAATGAGCCTATAGTCTCGCCACAGTTAGCTAGGTATATCTCAATAAATTAAGTAAGGAGAGCCAATTGTTAACAACTTTTATACCGCCATATGGACGTTTTTTCTTTAAAAGGCTCCCCTTTGAAATCTCGTGTGCGCCTGTGTATTTCACAATGAATTTTGTTAAAATTTTAGCATGTATTGAAGGATGTGTAACACATATGGATGATATTTTGATTCATGCGAGCACTCTAGAAAGGTATGATGAAATTTTAAATAAAGTTTTGACTAAGCTTCATAAGGAAGGTATCACCCTGAACAAAGGAAAATGTCACATAGCTGCAAGAACTGTAAAATACTTGGGCCATGTGATATCGGAAAATGGAATTTTGATTGACTCAAACCGAGTGAAAGCCATACGTGAATTTCCTACATCTAAAAATAGGACAGACCTATTGAGATTATTAGGCATGATTAATTTCGCGGCAAAATACATACATAATAGATCAGAAATACTAGAGCCATTGACAAGTTTACTGAAGAAAAACATTGAATTTTTATGGTGACCGTCCCAAGAAAAGGCATTCAAGACCCTAAAAGAGGTTTTAGAGAGTCCACCAAACTTGACATGTTTTGATGGTAACAAAACAATAATAATAGGTGCTTGTTTAATGCAAGAAAATAAAGAAAGCTCTCGAGAAATTATAGGTTTTGCATCACGATTACTGAGCTCAGCAGAACTCCGCTATGCTCAAATTGAAAAAGAGGCCCTTGCTCTTACATAGGCGGCCGAATATTTTGCCGATTATATTTCTGGAGTGCCTCGCCTCATCTTCGAAACTGATCATAAGCCTCTGCTTCAGATCCTTCAATCTAAAAATTTGGATGAGTTAACACCTCGTTTGCAGAGATTTCGCATGCGTCTAATGCGGTATAAATATCTCGTTATTTATACTCTAGGAAAAAATTTAATTATTGCCGATACTTTGAGCCGCGGACCGGTGAAGTCTAGAATTTAAACAAATGGAGAGTTGACAGCGGAGGTCGAGGCTTATGTCCGGTCAGTTATTCAAAATTTACCGATTAAAGACTATTTCCTAAATTTAATAAAAGATGAGCAGGAAACAGATTTGACTTTTCAGAAGTTGAAAGAATATTCAATCACGTCCTGGCCGGAGAAATCAAAATTACCGGTAGAGCTTCTGCCGTATTATCAGTATAGGCATGAAATTTCCTGCTCTG
Source organism: Ceutorhynchus assimilis (assembly GCA_917834065.1). Taxonomy (NCBI): domain Eukaryota; kingdom Metazoa; phylum Arthropoda; class Insecta; order Coleoptera; family Curculionidae; genus Ceutorhynchus; species Ceutorhynchus assimilis. The sequence goes on along the minus strand of OU892278.1, from coordinate 37,598,004 downwards.
AAAATTTACTTTTGAAAGGCTCTCGCATTATAATCCCGAGAAGTTTACAACTCAAGTGCCTAGAATTTATTAACACGGGGCATCTGCCATCTAGACATAGTAAAATCTAGGGAACGCGCAAAGTCGAGTGTGTGGTGGATCGGTCTATCAACACAGATCACCAATAATGTTGTGACACATTGCCCAGAATGTGTTGAACTCCGTGAAAACCATAGGGAGACCTTTTACTGTTACAAGGCCTTGGCAAAAACTTGGCGTTGATTTTTATAAGTGTAATGATAAATGGTATATGATAGCCCACTGACTATTTTTCTCGGTGGTTCAAAATTTTCACTTCAACAAGTATGACTGCAGATGCTATCATTCCTAAATTTAAAAAGATTTTTGCAAGGTATGGAATCCCTGACTAGTCAGAACTGATTGTTTTCTTCAAAATTTTTCGGCTTTGCTAAAAGTTATAATTTTATTCTCACAACTAGTAGTCCTCATTGGCCTCAGAGTAATGGGGGAGTGGAGAGAGCCGTACAAACTGGTAAGCGCCTTATCAAAAAGAATTGTCATGAGGACCTATTTTTGGCTTTATTGGCATATCGGTGTATATCTCTTGAGTCTGGTTTTTCGCCCTCAGAACTTTTAATGAATCGGAAACTGAAATCAAATTTGCCTCAGTTGCCAAGCTTGCTAGAGAAGACATTAGACACGAAATCATGATTTTTGGAAAAAGAGAGGGAAATAAAAGAGAAACAAGAAAAAAAACCAGATGTCAAATTTTTGACATAACGCTTCCTAGATAAATAACTACCTAATGAAACCTATTGAGATTTTTGAGATTATATAAAGCAAAATGAGCTCTATCCAATCAATGAAAAAAAAAAGATGGCGTTCCCATTTAAAAAAAAGATCAATGACGAAGTTATATCTTTGAGAGGATTTTTTTTTCCTATATCTCTCTGTAACTTTTCCCTACACGTCTTCTTATATGTACCTATTTCCAAAATTTCATCAAATTCCATCGAGCCGTTTTCTCAGAAAAATGCCAACACACATACATACACACAGACGGAAATGTGCCACCTTGCCAAAAAGGCTTAAAATGATCCAAAACGTCAAGATTTAATGAAATTTTGACATGGTCAAAATCGGGCTATCACCATAGCTTCCTATCTAGGAAGCTTATTACAACAGGAGACATAAAGCCAAGGATTTGGAGCCTTTAATTATTGGGGATTCTGTATGGGTGGTTGATGTCAGAAAATATGGGAAAGTCGTGGAAATTGGTCCAGAACCAAGGTCATACCTTATTGAAACTGAAACTGATGTTGGTAAATATAGACGAAATAGGTGGCATTTGATTTACGCTCCATATTATTTTCCTAAATCAGGCATCCCTTCAGAGAACCATGAATATATATCATATCAATAATGATGTTATTCCCCCTAGTGCACCCCCGGATATTCCCAGTTTGTTGCAGGGTGATGGTAATTTATCTTGCAAAAATAGTGAAACGCGAGATAATGAAAACGCGAGTGTCACAGGGAATGCGTCCCCATCAGTGCCAATCAAAACGGTGGATGATACTGATGACAGCGCGCCAAACCTAGATGATGCTTCCCCAAAAAGAATGACACAAGACAGACCAAAAAGATTTGTTAACCAACCTGCTTACCTTATAAAGATTTTGTTTCATAGTATGATAGAGTCTAGTATATAGTTGCAAAATTACTATTGACTCCGCTAAAGAAACATACAATCAAAGAATAAAAAACAGGTTGCTGAATTGTCCAAGTAGTTCTAGGTCTTTTTGGTCTCTTGCAAAAGCTGTTGGATCTAACTTCACCAAGTCATCCATACCACCACTTACAGATAAAAATAATCACTTAGCCACATCAGAGGAAAAAGCCAATATGCTTGCCCAAATGTTTTCCTCCAACTCCAACCTAACAGTGCCAAACGGAAAAACTCCACCGTTCATTGAAAGGGTTTCCCATAGTATGCCAGAGGTACCCTTTTGTCACAGAGAAATACGAAAATCCCTAAAAAAGCTGGATACAAACAAAGCAATGGGTCCCGATGGCATTCCCGCAATAGTACTCAAAAATTGCGCCAACGAACTCACCCCAACTTTCTCAAAATTATTCAATTTGTCTTACAGGCAAGGAGTATATCCATCATCATGGAAGTCTGCCGCAGTACAACCCATTCCAAAGAAAGGAAAAAAGACAGATCCGTTAAACTATAGACCAATTGCTCTACTTCCAGTGATATCAAAAGTAATGGAAAGAGTTGTGAACAATCACCTAACCAAGTACTTGGAAAAGTACAAAATTATCAACCAAGCAATACGGATTTCGAAAATATAGATCAACTGGCGATTTACTTACATACGTCACTCACTTATGGCAAAAAGCGATTGAGTTGCGGGGTGAAACAAGAACAATTGCCTTAGATATATCTAAAGCATTCGACAATGTTTGGCATGAAAATCTGCTCAACAAGCTCAAAGTAATGGGATTATCGCCGAAACTTTGCACTTGGTTTGAAAGTTACCTAAAGGTCAGATCCATTTATGTTGCACTGGATGGCCAGAACTCCAACTCTTACCAAATAAATGCTGGTGTGCCACAGGGAGCAATCCTTTCGCCAACTCTTTTCCTGATTTACATAAATGACCTCATAGATAAAACAGTAAATCCACTTTATTGCTTTGCAGACGATGGCAATGTAGTCTCCTCACTCATACCACCCACAGGTCTTTCCGCACGTGAATTCCATCATCTTAGACTAACTCAAATATCGCAGATAAATAACGACCTGGAGATAATAGAGGACTGGGGTAACAAAAACCTTGTACAGTTCAACGCGCAGAAAACCCAAGCAGCTCTGTTTTCAAAAAAGACCAGCACCGGTGAGCCAAACATCATTGCTAAAAGGGCCTCCCAAAAGCTGGGGGTGCTGTTTCGTACAAGACATCTGTACACACCAAGCCAATTGCTCACACTTCACAAAGCCCAGATTCGACCAACTATGGAGTACTGCTCACATATATGGAGTGCAGCACCCAAACATACCTTAATGCTTTTGAATACCGTGCAAAAACGAGCTATCAAGCTGATCAATGACCCCGCACTTACTCGTAACTTGGATGGTCTCGAACATCGCAGATCTGTGGGCGATTTATCTCTCTTTTACAGGTACTATCACGGAAAATGCTCTGAAGAGTTGGCACGTATGATTCCATCGAGAGTAGCACCTACCAGGCGAACCCGTCAAACAGACGGTAACCATGAATTTACTGTCAAACTAGAGGCACCAAGAACCTCATTATATCAGAATTCATATCTCTGGAGAACAGCATCGCTGTGGAATAAACTCCCTGCGACGGTTTTCCCTGCAGGTTACAACCTGAACCGTTTCAAGACCAACATACACCGACATTTCCGCGCACTTGCCGCTTCTAGAGCGTAATAGGACATTTCCTTGCGATTGCGCATATCCGTAAATAAAAAAAAAAAAATAGTAATAGTTTGTAGTATAGAATTAAGTGTTGACCTCTGGTGAATATAAAATTACTTCAAGGACAGGGAGATGTGCTGTTAGGCATCTGCTTTATATTTTAGTCTTTTAGGATTGACATTCACCTGGAGGGTTTTTAATAGTTAAGGTGAGGTTTTCTGGCAACTGGTTCGTGGATAGCCAGGTGGACAGAAAACCAGCATTTCATGTAGCGGGTGTGTCAAAGTCAATAGAGTCTTAGAAAAGTATCTGCAATGGTATGTACCGGTTATGAATTACGGCGCCCTCGTTGACTGAAAACCCAACTAATCGAGTATTCTTGACAAAAAGGCGAATTGATTTTTTTCATATATTTTTATTATTTTTGTATAATTTTTAATGTTCAACTGCATTTGGCTTGCTGACTCCTCTTAGCTCTTTTCGCCTCATTTTTTTTAAAACTATGACTGGCAGGAAGTTCCCGATGTCGAACATAGTGCAAAAAGAGTTAGTAAGTTAGCAAGAGAAACGCAGTTATAGGTAGATCGCAAAGTAAATACGAATAATAAATACAAATACGAACGAAACGAAACAAACGAATAAATACAAAAAAATACGAACAAAAATTAGGTTTTTTTTCAACCAAAACTTTTTGAATTTTCACTTTAACGCGCGTGGAAACCGTGGGGTACAACAACACAATTTAAAAATTCAAATTTTGACTTTTAAAATGACAAAATAAATGACAAAACCAACCAACACAAATCACTGTCCACACCACAGATACCTGTAACTTTCTCTTATCTCCCGACAGTGTCGCCATCGTTGAATGAAAACCTAACTAAAAACCTTTGTCGCGATTCTTCCATTTGAGATATTTTTCTATAGGTGATATGTTCTGTGTTCCCTAGCATCGAGTTGTGTCTTCTAATTTATTCGTTCCTACCTAGACCTTCCAAGATGGTAATAATGATACGACAATTGTGTAATAGAAATTACAGCTATGATAATTGTGGATAACATTTTGAAGGCTTTCTGAAGACATAAACATTGAGGAGCTACTTGGAATATTCACTGCAGTTTTAGTTGATGTTTCACGCATTTTTTCCATTATGTTCTGATGGTGTTCTTCGTCTATTTGGATATAACTTGAAAGAGATTTTGGGTTTGAGTGGCCAGTGGTTTTAATCAAATTTTGTTCGGAGACACCACTTTTTGCTAGTTGAGAGTGCAGTGGCTCTCATGAATGGTATGATATGTTTTTATTAATTTTCAATCCAACTTGCGTTGCTTTACTTTTGGTCCATTTGGAAATCTCATTTAGGCTGTTTTTGTACCATTTTCCACCTGATAGCCAAAATGGATTTACTGTTAAAAAAAAGTCGATCATTGCATGGGTCTCCACGCTTTTCTTGTAACTTTAAAAATAGACGCACAGGACAAATGCTTGGGTTTGAATTGTTCTTGACCAACCATTTTGAATCTGCACATTTCTTCTCTCCTCACTGTGTTATTTTCGTGACGAGTGGATTGTACTCAATTCTTCTAGTTTTTGTACCGCTGATGTTAACTTCTTCTTTGAAAAAACTCATTTCAGCTCGTCCGCCTTCACCACTACGCCAAACAAGTTCATAGGAAAGCGTGAAACATACCTACTTCTGCAATCCTCCAGGTGTTTCTTCATCACAGTTATCAATGAGTGTTTTAAGCTGATTGTAAGTTAGAAAAGCTGTAGATTGCTCACGTTTATCTTCGAAACTCTGTAGGTTTCTCCTTTTTGCTGTTCTTGCATCTCGCGCCGATTTAAATTCGATCTGTTCGAATGGGTTTATATTGATTCCATACTCGTTATAATACTTTTCCATTAATAATTTAGCTGTACTATTCCAAATCTTTTTAATTGTGAAATCTTTATATTTTTCGCCGTTCTGCTTACGCATGTTAAAAGCCCAATCTTTTAAAATGTAGGAAAGTTGGGACACAGTAGTGTTTTCATCCAAAGTATAGTTTTTTTCTCCACAAAATGCCATAAACTGTTTCCAAATACTCTTCTTACTTTTTACTGTGTTTTTCGGTTCACTTTTCTTCACATTTCTGTTGATTTCTTCTTCCGTGGCAGTCCCAAAACAATTAATTTTACAAAATTTTTCGAAAAACTATTGAAAGGTTGACAGCTCTATGGTTGACAGCATCCATTTCCGAGATAAATACTATATAAACTGTCGAGAATGGAATCTCAGTGTAAATTTTGTTGTCAACAAAATTGAGCCAAGCCAGCGCCATCTACCATATTGGAAACTCACTATTTACTGGTTTTGCATCGACGCTACAGACACCTACTTTACATAGGGCTTCAAGGCATTTTTATGATAGATGGCGCCCTGTTCGCATTACAGTCGGTCTGTTCAAATTTCTTTATTCTAGACTTTGGGACATTAATGTCTGCTTAAATTAATTGATGTTTTGTTAATTAGATCGAAAGACAGTTCCTTTATCGATGGTTGAGGATATCCTTAACATATTTATTCATTGATGTTTAATTGAACCTGTCATTAATCTAATCAACAAAGATAAAAATAGATCTTCCAATCTATAAAGTTTGAAGGTCTTCGTGAAACACACAAAACCACTTTGAAATCACTTAGAAACACTTGACAACACAAAGAAAGACGAAATGCAAGACCGGCGAACGAAAAACATTATGAATTATTAGTTACGATCAAATGAATATTTTGGCATATTAGGCAATTCAATCCATCTGTCAGATGGGGAAATTCAATATGGCGTGGCGGCCAAGCAAGTTTGTTTTGAATGTGTTTTTATGCGTATTTCAAATTATTTTGCTTAGAGTTTTGCTTGCAACTTTGATTTGGATTATTTAATAAAATATTTATTGACTAGGTACCTAAACTAATAAATCGAGCAGAATCTAGATATTTTTTTGTGTTTTTTGGCCCATGTGTGGCCGCCACGCCATCTTGAAAGTCACGTGGTTTAAATTGCCTAATTGTCATATGTTGACATGTCAATCTCATGTCAGGCAATCTCAATCACCTGATTTTATAATGGCCGTTCGGGTCAAATATTGCAGTGACAAGCCGGTGACGTTCATAAGGAGTGTTCTGACCCTTGTTGCTTTCGAAGTGAATTTTATGTGTTTCTACGTATTTTCCATTGTAGCCGGAGAGCCAGCGCCGAAAAAATTCTCTGAATTTACTAAAGCCAGTTTTTGGTCAGTTGATTACAGTATTTACGTACATAAACATACCTCGGTCAGTCAAGCTAAACTTGGGACAAGGACCTAGGGTGTCTGGTTAAAGTTGTCGAGATAGCTAGGTAATGCAATGAATTTACTAAGGCCGAAAATCGCTATATATATTATATATAACACATAAATAACAGTGATGTTTGTCAGTCAGTTGAATAGCGGAACTGGGCCGGTCATTCAGCCCCATTGAGGTAGTTCAGCCCCAATTTTAGTAAAAAAAATAATAGGTCTATTTTTTTTTAGAGTGACAGCGTGACAATGACAATTCAAAATTGTAGGTTGAAGTTTAAATTAATAGGTTTGTTCAGTAATATCAATATTTTTTGCAGATTTTTACATTTAAAGGGGCTGACTGACCAGCACGGTCCCGCTATTCAACTGACTGACTAACACTACTGTTATTTATATGTTATATATAATATGTATAACGATTTTCAGCTTTAGTAAATTCGTTGCATTACCCAAGTTATCTCGACAACTTTAACAAGACACCCTGCGTCCTTGTCCCAAGTTTCGCTTGACTGACCGCGGTATGTTTATGTACGTAAATACTGTAATCAACTGTCCAAAAACCAGCTTTAGTAAATTCAGAGAATTTTTTCGGCGCTGGCTCTTAGACTATTGGTTTTGGTCATATTGTTGCTTTCATAGTGAATTTTATAGTTTTTAGTATGTCTACGTATTTTTTAGTGTCCTGGCCTTTGTTTACAAAGTGAATTTTATAGTGTTTATAATGTTTCTACGTATTTTTTAATTTAATAATAAATTCTGAGATGGAGAGTCATATCTTAAGGTATTAATATTAAGGGAAAATCGTGCCTCTGTTAGATCCTTTCTTGCAATTGCAGCAGTCCATAAAGCCCTGCGTTGTTTTGATAATTCACTTTTGTAGATCAAAAACTGATGATTTAAAATAGCAGGAACTGAATAAAATTTCACATTAGCCCTGTTACCTCAACTTCCACACCCAATTACGATGCAAATCGCTGGCATTTTATTTAACACAATACCTAAACACACAAAAAAAAACACAAAATCCGATAATTTAAATCTTGACGTTTGTCCAGAATGTGACAGAAGTCATTGGCTTGACCCGAACTTCCATATTAGGCGATTTTCATCAGCCTGGAATGATTATTAATTGGTTATAACCAATGCATTTCCGCCGTCGCGGTTTTAACCAAAGTAGGGGAAGTTGTGATGTCACGACATATCAGCTGATTTGCTTTTGGTATTTACCACTTATAACCGATTATAACCCAGCTTTGGACTTGGGTTAATCTTGTGAGGCGATTTTCAGCCTGGAATGATTATTTATCGGTAAATACCGTGGTTATTCTTTTGGTTGACAACTTTAACAGCCAAGTGTGACGTCATAGCCCCCCACCATTCAAGAATCATAACCCAAGGAACTGACCGCTGAAATGATTTGGTTATAGCAGTGTAGGATTATGTTTATTATTCTTATTTGTTTTTTCGTTTCAACAATAGTTTTTTGTTTGGGTACAAAAAATGGAGCTGAATCTCTCGTTAGTCTCGTTTATCGAACAGATTTTCTTTGGGGATGATCTAAACCTCGATCTAAACATGGCGAATTGCAGTGAGTGAGTGAATGTATACTTCTTTCATTGTGCCAGGCTACAGCGCAACTGCAAAATCACAAAACACCAATAAAAATTCCAAAAATAATAACAATAACATCAAAAAGCTGTAACCAAAAGATTAACCCAAGTCCAAAGCTGGGTTATAATCGGTTATAAGTGGTAAATACCAAAAGCAAACCAGCTGATATGTGACATCACAACATCCCCTACTTTGGTTAAAACCGCGACGGCGGAAATGCATTGGTTATAACCAAATAATAATCATTCCAGGCTGAAAATCGCCTTTGTTTAAAGCTTTTTGATGTTATTGTTATTATTTTTGGAATTTGTATTGGTGTTGTGTGATTTTGCAGTTGCGCTGTATCCTGGCACAAAGAAAGAAGTATACATTCACTCACTCACTGCAATTCACCATGTTTAGATCGAGGTTTAGATCATCCCCAAAGAAAATCTGTTCGATAAACGAGACTAACGAGAAATTCAGCTCCATTTTTTGTACCCAAACAAAAAACTATTGTTGAAACGAAAAAACAAATAAGAATAATAAACATAATCCTACACTGCTATAACCAAATCATTTCAGCGGTCAGTGCCTTGGGTTATGATTCTTGAATGGTGGGGGGCTATGACGTCACACTTGGCTGTTAAAGTTGTCAACCAAAAGAATAACCACGGTATTTACCGATAAATAATCATTCCAGTCCAGGCTGAAAATCGCCTATTGAATTTCGTTTTTGACAGGTCAGTAGATTGCCTAATTCTGTTGTTGTCAGCGACATCTAGAAAAACGGAAAAGAATTATTATGTGATTTATTACTGGCAATAAGAGATCGCAGGGCCTGATCCATTTGTTTGTACAAATAAAAGGTTGCTAACAGCAATCGTTTGTTTGTATTGTCGCGTTCGCTAGCATGTCACGAATTTACACCACGGTATCTAAATATTTAGAATACATGCCAAAATTTCAGCTTATCCAGGCATCGAATTATCGCGGTTATTATGGATTTTTCATGAATAGACACGGTCGGCATTATTTTGTAAGTTTTAGTTTTAAGTTTGACTGTGATATGAGCTAGATAGTGATTATTGTTAAGAGTTGTAAAGAGTTTAGTTGTTGAGTTAGTAATTAGTGTCAGAGTGTATAGTTACGTGGAATAAAATTATTGCTGTGTTAATTGGACTTTGATTTTGAAATAAACGAACAACGAACCCAAGATTTCTAACACGCACCCCAAAGCCGTGACAGTATTAAAAATTAGCATGACTGTCATGTCATATGGGAATAATGTAGTAATGTATAGTCTGGCTAGCCAAACGGCGAACTGCAATAGTATATTGCCGAGGTCTAACTGAAATCTCGAGACAGTAATGAAACTTTTCACCGAGGTATGTATACTATTTTATTTACAATCATTCGAATTTTGAAATATTCATTTGGATTAAAACTAAAAAATACAATAATTAACAATTTCATTTACTTTCGGCCCACGACTTTCGACCCGTGGGCCGAAAGTAAAAGTCAAAAAATACAATAAATTTTAAAAATTACATTCACTTTCGACCCACGGGTCGAAAGTAAAAGTCAAAAAAGTGACATTTTCGAACTTTTTAAAAGTCAGTAAAGTCAACATTACATGTATGATTGTAAATAATAGAATTTGCTGATTTGCCAAACTTGACCGAAACAATAATAAACAAGTTGGTGACATATTTTTTTTTTGCCACTGATCTCAAAAATAAATGGATAAGCAAAGAACGCTTCTAATGCTGCTAATTTACGAGGTCATAATCTAAACAAAAACAACTGACCGGGACAGCGGTGAGCGTGCGCAGTAGATACATGTATTGTGCGTGCACAAAATCTGGCCAATGAAAATGAAGGAATTTCAAAATTTAGAACAGTTGTTCGAAAAATATGACACTGCGCAAGCGTTAGGCTGTTCCGTTGCACAACTGTTCATAGAATATTGACCCCAAATTTTCGGGGATAATACCACGAGAGCTTCAAAATTACCGATAATTTTTCACGATTACGTGTTTTCTATAATTTCACGAGTCCGTAGGACGAGTGGAATTTGCAGAGAAAACACGCATGAGTGAAAAATTATCTGGTTCATTTTAAAGCTCAAGTGGTATTTAGAGGATTATTTCACGAATGAGAATGCAAAAAATATGGAAATAAATATGTATTAAACGATTTGAACATCTTAACAATCAATAGAAATAAATGGTTGCTATCAGGAACCGTTTGTGTGTATCAAAAATAAGCATAACAACCATGTATACAATAACATGGGAGAATTATCGCTGTAATTCTGAAAATCGTCACTTGTCTTATGGGATTTCTAACACATGAGTGGAATAATCGCACAAATTTTGGCAATCAAGCCGTATGATTGTTCATCCATTTATTTTTTAGATCAGTGTTTTTTCCTCTATGGGCATGTGTAGTATTTTGAAATAAAAAAAAAGTCCGGCAACATTGCGAAATGATGGATGTGGAGAGGCGTGATTATTCAGAGGCATGATTCTATTGGTTAGAGTCTGAACGACAGCACGCAGTGGCGTGGTTATTGGCGAAACTAGAGAATTTTGTTTCTAATAATTTTACTGGTTCCTTTCCTTGGTGTTTTCGGTGCCACTGAACCCAAAGACATGGCTGTCATCAGGCGGTGTCAGTGAATATTTTTAGGTTACGCCCCACTTTTCTTCCCCCTTTCGTCTCTACCAAGTTACCACTTGCCAAACTATAGTACAGTGAGTTGTATAATCGCTGTAATTCTCTCTGGTTAAACTAATGGAAAAAATAAGTTTCAGTAGTAATAGCCCAAGGACATTGATAATTGTACGAAAAAAATTTATAACAGATTTCGAAAGCTTGTTGCTTGAAAACAGACCGACGCGCCAGCAGGGGTCTGTTTTCTTTAAGCATCAAGCTTGAGGAAGTTGTTATGAAATTCTTGAGCATTTATCAATATTCGAGGGTCATTCGGATAGATAATTTTTTGATAGTAATGTCCGTGGTAATGTCATGGAGTGAAAACAACCCATAGTCTGTTTTCAGTATAATTTTGACATGATTGAGTGATTTGTGTCACATGACAAGAAATAACAAAATTCAACTGGCTGTTAGAACTGTCAAAAAATGTTCGCTATAATTTTGAAAATCTTCACTCGTATTAGGAGATTTCTAACACATGAGTGGAATAATCGGGGATAATACCACGAGAGCTTCAAAATTACCGATAATTTTTCACGATTGCATGTTTTCTATAATTTCACGAGTCCGTGGGACGAGTGAAATTTGCAAGGAAAACACGCATGAGTGAAAAATTTTCTGGTCCATTTAGCTCGAGTGGTATTTATGGCCATTTGCACGGAGCTTTAAATGTGACTTTTGTTTCTACAAGAGTCACATTCAAAGCTCCACTTGGATTAAATATCCCTTAAGTTATAGCGGTGCAAATGGCAGTTAGAAGATTATTTCACGAATAAAAATGCCAAAAATAAGGAAAAAATATGGTTGCTTACAGGATCCATTTGTTTGTATTGGTACAAAATAAATGGCTGGTAACAGTAACGGTTTGTTTGTATCAAAAATTAGTATGACAACCATGTATACGATAACATGGGAGAATTATCGCTGTAATTTTCTCTAGTTAAACAAACTAATGGAAAAAAGAATTTTCGCTATAATTTTGAAACTCGTCACTTGTCTTATGGGATTTCTAACACACGAATGGAAAATCGGTGAAAAACCATTGTTAAACCCTCATGTTAAGCCTTCAGTTTTTAATACATATTATAGGGCTTCGCGAGACCACAAGACCGAGACCAAGACCTGATAAATATCTTCTCAAGACCAAGACCAAGACTTGACGTTCAAGACCAAGACCAAGACCAAGACTCTCTCAAGACCAAAAAAAAAATCGACTCAATATTTATAAAAATATGCAAATTCCTATATCTTATCTTAATGTCTTTTAAAAAAATCAATTCATCAAATTTATTATTTTTTGAAATTCACGAGAAGGTATTATAGGTTTTGAAAATACATACGTACAACATAGTGTAGGTAACATCCATTTATACAGAACACATCGATATTTTCCTATCCCTACATAATATAGTCGTAATCACGATAGAAAGTGAAGTTGACAGTTCGCGTTGACATTCCTAGTAAACTTTTTCTTTAGGTTGCCAGCATGCGTTAGTGCTTCGATTCCGTCAGCTGGGCTAAACGACAGGGTCGTATTTAGAAAAGTGATATACATTTCAGAATAAAAATTTATTTTCAATTTCTTTAAAGGAAGTTAAGTTATTAAAATCCAAAAATCCAAAAATTAGAGTCCAAAGTAAACATTTATAAAAAGAGTAAACACTTAAATCCAAACTAAAACCAGGTTTGAAACGCAACACCGAAACACAAAGGCACAGAACACTAAATAAAAAACCAAAAAACCGATTGCGATAATAACAAATAAAAAAATAATACAGAAAACGGCAAAAAACTGAACGATTTTACACAAAAATTCGAAATTTAAAATTCAAAGACTGATATTTTTATATGTCAAGTCAAAATGTCATGTTTCATTATTTGATTGTTGTCAGAAAAAGGGACAGATGTGGGGATTTTATTTATTTGCAACTGGTGAAAACAACAGTCAAAATTCAAACTCTATCGTGAATACGACTATACAATACCTAATTATTGGAATTTCCAAAAATAATTCTTAACTAACTAACCCAAACTAACATAAACCCCACATCTCACCCAAACTAACCCAAATCTAATTGTTGTGAATAGGCCAATAAAATTCAAATGAGGTATGTGTGTGAATATGTGAAGGTTTTCGAAAACCTTTCTCTGGCCTGAATGCTCAGGTAGGTAAGGTAGATTCAATGTATGGTTCAAAAATAAATTAATTTTTTTCCTCGGTACAGTATGGCAATTTCATGATGTGTTTGTCGACTTTCCTGTTCCGTTAATAAAAATTATAATTTAAGAATTCATGTTTGTTTGTTCCTCTGTGTTGTGGAATGCTTTATGCAGTATTTTTTTGATATGAAACGCTCTTGGTGGTAAAAATAGCCTGTGAAGAAGATCAAATGCATGGTCGAAACGTCGGAATAATTTTTTCAGAAAGGGAAGTTTATTTTTTATTTTTGAAGTCCTAAACTCATTATCTCTGCTCTGTCGTTGGATGATATGTGTATTTTAAAAATTTGGTATGAATTTTTTTCAAGACTATCAAGACCAAGACTATCAAGACCAAGACCAAGACTGAGCCAGTTTTGTCTTGGTCTTGAAACATCAAGAACAAGACCGCATTTATTTTTCGAGACCAAGACCAAGACTGGCCGGTCTTGGTCTTGGTCTTGCGAAGCCCTAATACATATAGGTACTTTTAATTTGTGGAAACGCGGCTGAATTTGACTGGTAGGTACAAAAATAATACGAACATCAAACACGAGTCAAAAAGAGTGATAATGTGGTGACAATGATTCTGTCGTGAATTTTTCTTAGCTGACAAAAAATTTAATTTTTTAAAAGATTCTCTTGTATTTTTAGCCTGTTGTTTATACATAAAAAACAAAACAAAATAGTAGTTTTTATATTAAAACAGTAGCAGAGCGGTCCTTCGAAGCAAACGGATTCATCAAATTTTTCCACCGTTTTCCAACATAGTCCTTCGAGCCGGATAAAGAGCAGCCTGAATAAAATGGAGAAGCAATAAATTGGTGAGATCGTTTACTTTGCAAGCAATTCTATCAAAGTGAACATTTTAATCGAAATCAAACGCGAAATTTTGTAATCATCTACTGACGTTTATAGTGACACTTTGATTGATTTACCTTATCAATTTTTAATAAAGCGACAGGTATGCGATTTTTACCTATAGACCGGGAGTTAGAGGGATATGAGTATGCAAAATGTGAGGACCGGCAAAAATGCTCAAAATCGTATTCCTGTGATCCTAAATAATGAGAAAGTACATCTTGACGGCAGCTGGAGTGGTCCCTAACTCTCCTGCCATCCCCCAGTGCAAAGTTATATGGAAAATATCACAATTTCAAGTCATTTCACAATAATTTCTATTGATTGTACCTAAGGCTTTAATTTCAAGCACTCAAAATAAATTACCTACCACTTGTTGGATATTTTTGCAGTTCTGCTCAAAAATATACACAAGTAAAAGAAGACTGCGGGATGTACAGGGTCATCCAACGACGACTGAACATAGGTTTATTTTTGACCTTCCCTGTTCCTGTAGTTTTGAAAAAATTCAAAATAGCCAATTGGCATATTTTTTTCTGGAAAATTCAAAAATGGTACAAAAAAATCATTTGAACCAATAACCAAAGATTTACGCCATGGGTGAACTGTTTTCCAAATGAAACACCCTGTTTTTGTACGATTCTTGGAAAAGTCGCATTTTTTACGTCTATTCTGTTGAAAACATTCGATATTCCGCTGTTTTTATTTTATTTTAATGTTTTATGCTTAATAGGTTTAGCATTTCCTTTTCAATTTGATAGGTTCATAGGTGGTATAATCACTTTTTGTTCAAAGTCAAAAGAAATTTGACATATTTTATCACCATCACCATAGAATAAGCCATCACAGATGTATTGAACAGGTGAAGTTAAAATCATTAAGGAAAAAATATTAAAATAAAATAAAAATAGGCATCGGAATCAGAAGCCTTAGGCAAAATCAATAGGAATTATTGTTAAATGACTTCAAATTGTGATATTTTCCATATAACTTTGCATTGGGGGATAGCAGGAGAGTTAGGGACCACTCCAGCTGCCGGCAAGATGTACTTTCCCATTCTTTAGGATCATAGGAATACGAATTTGAGCATTTTTGCCGGTCCTCACATTTTGCATACTCAACTACTTGTAGCGCCTGCTCTACTAAGTTAGCTAAGAAATTTTAATAATCGTATCCAATTGAAACAAATATCACATTTATTCAAAATAATAGTCATAATATTTGTATTTAATCAAAGTAATCATACTTAATCGAAACCATAATCATTTAAATATAATAATCGTATTAAATCGTAACAATAATTTTAAAATTAAAAACCCTAATCGTATTTTATCGTAATATTCATCACAAAAATCGTATTGAGTCTTGCTTCGTGACAGAAATTGTGTTTAATCGTAGCAAAAATTGTATATTATACAGAAATAAAATAAATAACAATGTCTCCTAAAAAAGCAACAAAATCGTTTGAGGACGATAATGAAATTGTATAAGAGGAATTATGGCATTCTCGACTCTCGACGAGTCATCTCAGATAGCTTAGAGAGATTTACCACATTTTTAGGACATGAATCGTCAAAAAACGTTGAAAATATCGATCGGTTTCAAATAGAATGCAGATTAAAAAGCGTAGAGAATGATCTAAGCGATTTTGATAAAATTCAGACACGTTTTAAATACTTGGAACCTTCAACAAAGTCATATAGATTAGAGGCAGAATCATTGTTTTACGAAAATATCTCATGGGCAAAAAAGTTAATATCGAATGTAACCTCATAGTATATGTTGATCGTAAAAATACCAGCAATACGGCACTTGTCCCACAAGGTCAGCAGCAAACAGCTTCAACTTCAAATGGTTTTTCAAATATTTCACAAATTCGCGTTGTTGCTAGGTCTAACACACTTGACTTTGGTCTTCCAACATTTCACGGAAAATATGAAACGTGGTACAGTTTCAAAGATATTTTTATATCAATGATAGATAGTAGAACTAAAACAGATATAAATTATATAAATAAACTTTTAATATGAAAATCATGTTTGAAAGATGATGCAGCACTTTTAATAGTGTTAACAATAGGAAGGTTCGACACTTTTTGTTATTCTTTTATTTAAACTGGAATCGAGCAAACGGTTTCATCAAATTTTTCCACCGTTCCCCAACAACCATCATGTTGGTTTTGTCCAAGTAGAGACAGGTAGGTAGGAGTTTTGTCAATAGGAAACCCGCCGTTCCTATTGTTTCGTATCGTCGAGCTATTAATTGGGCATACTCTCTATATTCGAAGGACCCCCCAACCCGCAGGAAGGGAATAAATGTAAATTTTTACTTTCAACTTTGGTTTTTCCTTACTTCTTTTTATTAACAAGACAAGGACAAGACACGTGTCATAAAAATTATTATCAGTCAACTCTTTTACGACGGGTGACTCTCACGCTTTTCAGGGCTACGTTGATTAAATATAATTAAATACATAAGCAAAAAGCTACGTTGATTAAATGTAATCGTACATAAGCCGCCCCCGTTGAAAAGTTGGCTTTTCGAAATAAATTAAAACTATTGTACAGGGTGATCCAGTATAAAGTGAACACCCCCTACCTTTTCGCTAAAAAAATTTTTTTCAAAAAAATCAAGATAGCCATTTGGTGTATTTTCTTTCTAGGAATTTAGGAACGTTTTTCGAAATGTTATTAGATTGTTCGTTAAAGCACTGTGACGACAAAAGTAATTTTTTTAAATGGAACAACCTATATTTAAATCAATTTTTGAAACGCCCCTATTTTTCTCATTCCAAATACCAAAGTTTGTTTATCATTATTCTAGTAATTTGCGATATATTCTCACTTAAGATTCAAATAAGAATAGACGAAAAGGTATCAAGGTAAATCTAAATAATTTTACGTTTAATAAAACTACTGGTTATTATGTTTTATGATACCTTTTGGGCTATGTTTATATGAATTTTAAAGTGAGAATATCTCGCAAATTTTCAAAATGAAGATAAATAAACTATATATATTTGAAATGAGAAAAATAGGGGCGTTTCAAAAATTGATTTAAATATAGGTTATTCCATTTAAAAAAATTACTTTTGTTGTCACAGTAGTTTAACGAAAAATCTAATAACATTTCGAAAAACGTTCCCAAATTCCTAGAAACAGAATACATCAAATGGCTATCTTGATTTTTTTGAGAAAAAAATTTTTTGCGAAAAGGTAGGGGGTGTTCACTTTATACTGGATCACCCTGTACGTTCATACAACAATAAATAGATCTCCATGAACTTCTTACATTAATCATGGCAAATAATAAAAAACCTTAAATAAACGTACATATACCCTCAAATTAAAATTGCAAACATTGCAATATAAATGTCTTAAAGTCTAATTAAAATCTTCATCAATTGGTAAGACGCAAATTTTGGCTAATGATCTTTTGAATACACTACCATTAGCTATATGCGCACTGAGATCACTCTCACTACACTGTCGGCTCCAGGGTTCTTATTCTTGAAATATGGGAGCAGTATTCCCAGGAGAACGAGTGTTCCGTCTTTCTCAATGATATACAACTGATAATATAAATAACAAAGACGGAACACTCGTTCTCCTGGGAACGCTGCTCCCCTGTTTCAAGAATAAGGACCCAGCAGGATGGAGCTCGACTACTCTCGCCATAGGCCACCTGAGAGAGGGCACATTATCTTCCACCATCACCTCCAAAGACCCAATCTTAACTGGGCATGGCAAAGGGAAATTTAATTTCCATTTTGTTCTCGTCTGGAGTTGACATAGATAATCGTGGGACCATCGAGACCAAAAACTCTGAACCAGCTTTTGCAAATGATGATAGCGATTAAGACGATTGGTTGGAGTATTTTCGACATCGAGTTGTAAAATACTTCATGAGGAATCTTCGATCAAAAAATGAGCGGGTGTTAAGGGTAAATAGTCTTTAGGATCATTTGAAATGGGTGTCAATGGCCGAGAGTTGAGACAAGCCTCGATCTGTCCTAATATTGTAGACATTTCTTCATAATGAAGTGGGGCCCCATTATTACCTAAAACTCTGCGCAAATGATACTTGGTACTTTTAACAGCAGCTTCCCATACACCCCCCATGTATGGAGAATTTCGTTTCAACCAAACTCAGGCATTGGATAGAACCAAACATTTTTACACCAGACTCCAGAGAGAAGCCATAGAGATACAGAAACACCACAACAACTTCAACAGAAAAGAAGAGGGCATGAACCTCAACAAAAGCTGGTTGCCAGTTCTCCGAAAAACAAAGACCCTCCCTTTCCGAGAACGAGACAAGGAGAACAGCGTAATACAAGCCACGCCCACAACCCTGGATATAAATAACGCAGGTTCAACAACGTCGAATCCAGTCATCGGAGGAACACGGAAGAGAACATTCCGAGTTGAGCTCTCAAAGTGAAAGCATCTGCCTAACAAAGAGAGATCTCAATCCAAGTTAGTTAGTTTGTGCGCCGAGGGGAATGTTGACTAGTGCCATTTCCCGGAGCCCAATCCAACTGTCAGTTAGTGTGTTTCAAAGTGCCAGTTAATGTGTGCCTCCAACATGTCAGACCAATCGATGGAAGAGTGGAAAGCTAGCATTGCACGCCAAATCGAAGGGCTGCAACAGGAAAATCAAGCCTTGTTGACCGATTTAGTTCAGCTCCAGTCCGACAACGTCAAGCTCAAACAAGAGCTAGATTTGGTGAAAAGAGAAAACCTCAAGCAAGCTAAAGGTCGCCGAAAGCGCCTTCCACACGGCAGACAATGTCAAGACCGCCGAAATTCGCCGACTCTCCAAGTTAGTCGACCTTCAGAACATGGAGATCGGCAACAACAGCGGCAGTGGTGCCGGCTCCAGCGACTCAGATAACGAATCCCAGGTCAGCCAGTCTCGCCGCCGCAAAAAATCCGCCAGCAGCGACGAAAACGAAAGCCAGCAACCGCAGAAAAAAGTGCAAAAAACACCAGTGCCAGTGACCACCTCGGTCATAGTCTCCAACAGAAAACCCTCAGATGAGCCAATAAAACCCCTGCCCACCGCCAACCTCACTGTTAAAAAGGGGTTCCAACTCAAACCACCGACGGCCGTCGAGATTCCGGACCCCCAACGCACTTCAAGCAGCAGAAAATCCAGTTTGGCCCTTCAACAAACACCAGGGATCAAAATGCACCCCGCCACCGCCGAGGATTACCGCAAGATGCAAGCCTTTCTGGAGAAAAACAGTGAGCCCTTCCACTCATTCTCATTCCCAGAAGAGAAAAAACTAAGGGTTGTGATTCGTGGCCCCCTTGAACACTGGTCAACCGACTTTGTCAAAGCCGAATTGGAGAGCCTAAACTTCCACCCTACGTCAGTTATCAGGTGGTACAACACCAAGGGACTTCCAGTGCCACTAGTAATTGTACCTATTGCCGAGAAGTCCATCTACCAAGTAAACTTCCTCAACAACATCAAAGTCAGAGTGGAAACCCAACGACAACAGGAGCGTTCCACTCAATGCCACCGCTGCCAGCTCTACGGTCACAGCCAATCCAACTGTCGAGCTCTGCCTAAGTGCGTAAAATGCGCTGGGGACCACGCCTCTGCCACCTGCGTCAAACCAAAAGAGACCGCTGCGAGCTATGCCAACTGCAGTGGGGCCCACCTGGCCTCCTACCAGGGCTGCCCCAAGCACGCCAAGAAACCAACATTCAAACCGGCGCCCCCGTCAACTTTTGTTTGGGGCCAACAACCTAAAATGCGCCCCGAAGGTGCCCAAGTCCAAACGCAACGTCAGCAAGCCCCGCCCCAACCATCACTGGAGGCAATAATGAAGCAAATGTTATCCCTTCAGCAACAGCTGAACGCCATTATGAACCAGAGAAATCCAACACTGAATGGCTGAAAACCCACTAGCACCAGCATTCCTCCGAATTGCAACTTGGAATTGCAATTCAGTCAAGTCCAAGAAACTTGAACTACAAGGGTTGCTGGAAGAACAGCAGATTGATATCCTAGTACTACAAGAGACCCTGCTGAAACCTTCATCCCGCTTCTCACTACAGAACTACGCCATCATCAGACAAGACAGGGACGGTAGAGGGGGTGGTATAGTCCAACAAATACCTTTTTAAAGTCACGTGATTTTTCTCTATCCTTGTTGAATACATCTCAAACAGCGGTGATAGTAAAATTGACAAAAAAATTGCTGTCTAATTATTGTTCATAATATTCTTACCTGAAATAGAATCCGTCACTGCCATCAATTAGTTTGTCAAAGTTATTTTCGAAAGTAATACAACGAACAAACACAGCTAATAATTTTGACTATATTAACCTTTTTCCAACTCGAAAAGAAGCAAATAGAAAACGGGTACTCAGTTTAAGTTCAGAATGTATTACAACAGACAGCAGATGCAACAAAAGTGAGTCTCGCAACAATTGCAAGTATTAAAATTGCCCTCTGATTGGTCAATACTACTTCAGAAACGCGTTTGTAAAATGCTAGTGGGAACATATATTAAAATTCAATAGTAATTAACCACCAGTAGCTTTTTGTAGGTGATATCAACGACATAATCAATGGACATACGTTTTTTGCCACCAGTATCACGTGACTTTAAAATGGTATTTGTCGGACTATACCCTCATGGCAATCAAGAAGAACATCACTCACTACCAAGTAGCAAACTCCGCCGATGGACTTAAGGGCATATTTGCCTCAATCCAAACACGAGACCGTCGTCTTGTAGTAGGGTCCATCTATCTTCAAGCCAACAACTGCCTCACACTTCAACAACTCGATGAACTTTTCCACGACCCGGTCCTATCACATCTCAAGACCCGACGAACCTACCCGCCTGGGAAATGGTGCCCCAAGCACTCTGGATTTCTTCCTCATCAAAAACGTACACCCCGTGTCTCTCCCACGGGTTCTCCACGAATTGACCTCAGACCACCTTCCTGTGGTAATAGAATACGGGGACATACCACTGATCTTAAAAATAAATGGATAAACAAAGAACGCTTCTAATGCTGCTAATTTACGAGGTCATAATCTAAACAAAAACAACTGACTGGGACAGCTGTGAGCGTGCGCAGTAGATACATGTACTGTGCGTGCACAAAATCTGGCCAATGAAAATGAAGGAATTTCAAAATTTAGAACAGTTGTTCGAAAGATAAGACACTGCACTACCTTCCGATTTGATTGAGGAAATCCAAAGCAGAAACCGTTTAAGAAGGATCGCACTCCGAACAGGTGACCCTTACTTTAAACGGCGAGTCAACCAGCTAAACCTCAGCTAAACTAAAGGATCAAACGCAGAGTGAACGAAGCATATAATGCTCAATGGCAGGAAAAGCTGGAATCCGTCCATCAGCTTGGGAAAGATCTGTTCCTGTTGGCGAAAAACCTGACCAACGGCCCCCGCCAGCAAATGCCATGCATCAAGGTCAACAACACCACCATTAACGACCCAGCCCTCAAAGCTGAAGCATTTGCCGACAGCCTTCAGGAACAATTCACCAACAACCCGCCACTCTACCCTGGACACGAACAATACGTGGACCAGTCAATCCGCCTGCTATACATGCAGCCGCAAATACACCATCCACCACCACTCATTACCAGCGAACAAGTGAGACAAACAATAACCGCACTGGACCGGCAAAAAGCCCCGGGCATTGACGGCATCACCAACATGGCCCTCAAAAAACTGCCTCAAAACCAAATTGAAGACCTAGTGAAAATCATTCAAGCCACGTTCAACCTGTGTCACTTCCCCTCCGGATGGAAGCTGGCAAACATTATCTTAATCAGGAAAAGCGGAGAGTCCGGCCAAAATCCAAAAAGCTACCGCCCAATAAGCTTATTGCCAGCCTTGGGGAAAATCACCGAGAAAATCATCAAATGGGACCTTCAAGACTCGGCGAACCGCTTGAACGTGATTCCCAACGAACAGATAGGTTTCAGATCCGGACATTGCACCGTCCACCAAGCCACCAGACTGACGTCCTTGATTTTACGAGGCGCCAACAGACGGATGGAGACTGGGGCAGTCTTCTTAGATATCGCCAAGGCCTTCGACAGGATGTGGCACCAAGGCCTCCTATTAAAGCTACTCAGAGCAGGTTTTCCGCACTATCAGGCCCGCTTGGTGGCGGCCTTCCTCGAAAACAGGAGCTTTTGCGTCTCCATTAACACCAACACGGCCAACGCAGCCAAATCAACGTATTGCAAATCCAAGCTGGCGTTTTCCAAGGCTCCCCAATCAGTCCGCTCCTCTTCAATATATTCATGTCTGACATTCCAAAGTCCAGAGAGTCCTCTCTGCTGTCATACGCCGACGACACGGCTATCCTGACTACCGCCAGAAGCAGGCCAATAATCAGGGCACGACTCCATAGACACCTGTCCGATCTGGAAGCTTGGATGGATAGATGGCGACTTCAAGTCAATCCCAGAAAAACCCAGGCCATATTGTTCGGGCGTAACCGCGAGCACCCGCCACGAGAAAAACTCAGATGGAAGAACACCGAGCTACCATGGAAATCACACATTAAATACCTGGGCATTATCTACGACAAAAGCCTCAACTGGAAACGCCAGGTCCAGTACGCCAGGAACAAGGCCTGAGCCCAGTACAGACAGCTGCACCCGCTACTCAACCGCCTCAGCAAGTTGAACACAAGAACCAAATTGGACACCTACAAACTTTACATCGGGCCTATCATGACTTATGGTGCCTCAGCCTGGTACAGCACAACCACTCCAGAAAACCGCCTTCCGCTCCAAAGCCTGGAAAATCGATTCCTGCGAAACATTATGAACGCTCCATGGTTCGTAAGGAACACTACAATCAGAAGACACTCCGAACTTCAACCAATAGACCGACACATTAACGACCTCTGCGACAGCCATTTCGTCAAAGCCGACCACTCTACAAACCCCCTAATCAGGGACAGTCACACCCCAGCCCCCCCCCCCACCGGGACAATCCACACCCTACCAGGGAATTACACTCAGAGGTAGACACTTACCGCCTCACTCAGGATCCGACATGGCAGGATCATCACAATCACTATACATATCATGACCTGGGATTCCAGAACATTTTCTAACATAAACATGGGCACATAAGGTAACTATACTTTTCCCACAAACAAAAATTTCAATTTAGCCAGGACAAAAAAAAAAAAAAAAACGTCGAATCCAGTCATCGAAGGAACACGGAAGAGAACACTTCGTCCTCTACCACACCGCCTCTGAAGATGTCTACCGCAGCAGTAAACTATATAACCTCTCGATCAGCAATGAAGCATTTCCCGTCTCGGATTGTAATATACTATTTCCCTAGATTTGACCGGCCGTGAAAGCCTTCATTCTCTACTTTAACGATTCTTTTTTAAAAAAATACTATTTTAGGTGACCGGGCTATACTGCACTTTTACCAGACTTAATTACCGAAATTACAATCAAAGTCAAAGTTGAACAAAGATTACAAAGAGAGAGTTGCAAGGTTTAGAAAACAAAATTGTTGGCCAACAGCAAGAACTTAATACTCTAAGGACCGAAAAGGAAAACACAGACCAGTTTTTGCGAAGCAAAAGTCTGAGAATTTTTTGCCTCAAGGAAAATCTTCAGGAAGATGGGGTAAAGAATCTTGCTTCAAATAAATTCCAGAATTTGTTTGTGGTTCGTATTTCTCACACAAGCTCAAATACATAAGCTGTTCTGATTTTGTTCGAGCATTGTAATTTACAAATCTTTGGTGACCATTTAATATCAGTAAAAAACTGGCGTGCCTGTATTTTGTTTATCTTTGCTAAGTTGGGCTTATCGATGCGAGAAACGATATTTTGTCTATTTCAATTTTAAATTTTATTTGCGCTTAGCTAGATTAGATTTCTTGAGTCGAACTTAGATGTTCATTTTATTTTTTAGTTTATATAGGTATGAAATTCCTTTTTTTTTGTGAAAAAAATGAAAAATTTACTGGTAAATAGGGTAGAAAGCATTACGCCAAACACAATAAATAAAGGTCTGTTTCAAGGTCTAAGGTTCTAACATGTCAAAACTGTCCCATGAACTCTTATTGTATTCTATTATATTATACATTGCTAACTTGATTTTGATTGTTTTTTTTGTTAAATTCAAGCCCCAGGCAGCAATAATTCCTATATTTGAATTGAAATAACTCTCACCACAACCAACTATTATAACTCTGAGGAGCCCAAAAATGCAAATTCTGATAAACTTAATATTAATTGAACCTCTGTGCCAGTTATTATACCAACGATTTGGCAAACTTCCCAACAACTTTCAACAAAAATTATATCCCGATGTAATATATATAATATTTAATATTTGTAATTTATAATCCCTTGGTAAACCACTTTGGAATTATAGTGTACAAGCAGCATGTGGGATTCCAATGGAATTCTGTGGGATTCCTTGGGATTTTATGGGATTTCTGGGCTGGGACTCTGTAACGAATAGAGATATTTTCTCTATCTCTATTGACGTCTCCTCTCTATTGATTTCGACAAAACAGGAGACAGCAAGTGCCATAGGGATAGGGATAACGATCTCTATCCGTTACAGAGTTCCAGCCCTGATTCCTTTAGTTTTCTTGATGGCTCAATGTTTTTAGTTTGTACCTATGTAGCGGTGGCAAAACTGAAAAACGAGACTTCTTTGTCCAAAGTCTTTTCTCGTTAACATTCAAAATAATTTTAAAAATTCCCAGGAAATTCCTTAAGGAATTTCATTGGATTGGGATTCCAGTAGGATTGCGTGGGATTTCAATAGAATTCCAGTAGAATATCATGGGATTCCGGTAAAAGTGGGATTCTAGTGTATATGTTACGGTTAATATGCAAACTTGGCTAGTTTGTAAACTAGCTGGATAGTTTACAAACTAACCAATACCTTGGTTATTTATAAAAAAATTTCATATTTTTTATAAAAATGCCACTTTTCCTTGTTTGAAATTTTCAAATGGCATTTGAGGGAAGACTCGAGCAAAAATTCCAGGTATTTTTTTGGTTTTCAGTCATGCAGAACCTAATGCCGAAAACCGATTTGAAGTAAGGATGAGCATAAAAAAGTTTTCCATATGGTGCAGACTTTTCCGCGGGCACTGTAGATATAAAAAGGTATTGCCCCATATTTATAAAGAACTGTGCTTTTGAATTATCGAGGCCTCTTTGGCTGATACACAATAAATCTCTGTCATTAGGTATATTTCCCAATGTATCAAAAATGTCATTTGTTTCTCCAATTTATAAAAACAATGGCTCAAGAAATGAGGTCACTAACTATCGGCCAATAACTTTGATGTCACATTTCCCCAAAATTTTTGAATGTATTGTTAATGAATTTCTTTCTGTGTGTTTCCAAAATATTATCACACTCACAGCATGGCTTTTCACTTTTCAAAGGGCAGATCAATTACAACAAATTTACTATTGTACGAACAAGTAATTTCTAAAGCGCTTGAGAATGGATTTGCAGTTGACTCCATTTATACAGATTTTGAAAAGGCTTTTGACAGGGTTGATTTTGAAATGTTGTTGCAGAAGCTTACTGGTTATGGTGTGAATGGTATATTGTTGAAATGGCTTGAATCTTATTTGATAGGTCGTAAGCAAAGGGTAAAAGTTGGAACATCTTTGTCCACAAGGGGTTCATCTTGCTCCAGTACTTTTGCCAACATTTTCATAAATGATTTTATTAACTGTTTCCATCATAGTAATGTTTTATTGCACGCAGATGATTTTAAGGTGATTGACTCACCAGATGCATCAGTGCTCCTGCAGGAATACTTTCAACGTTTTGAGAAATGGTGCGAGAACTTGCGAGAATAATAATATACATATATAATATACTATTAGTTCTGTGAATTTTAGATTTTATCAGTTAATATGTAGAGGTGTCACGATCCTGATTAGTTTTCTTTAAATAAATCGAGCCATTTGCACGAAAAGCTGCTTTATATCCTTTGGCTCTCTTGTATTCCCTAGTCTTTTTAAAAGGATGCGCTTATTCAAAGGTAGATCTTCGTTGAGGTAAATTTCCTTGAATGAAACTTCCAAGTTGCATTTTTGCACATTAATCCCCTTCTGTTCAATTGTTTTAAGAATGTCCTTTTTCACCTGAACATGGCTCAACTTTACCAACACAGGTCCTGTATCATCTTAATATCTAATATTACCGCACAATAATATACAAATACGACTATTACATACTATCAACAATGATTTATAATAAAATTAGGTACTTAAATGCCGCGTCAAGACAATGAAAACTTTATGGGAGAAGAAGTGTATCATGAAATCATGATATTAACACAGCTAATCTTAAATCAAGATTCCAATTAAAAGCTTTTCAAAATCCAATAAGCTAATTAATATTATCACGAAAGGAATTTCAAATATTTAATATTTGATAAAGTGTGTCCAAAAACTAATATTAAATCCAAAGCAGAAAAAAAAACGGTTTTTATATGAGAAAAATTACCTTTCTGGTAGTAAACCTGTCAACCCTGTCAGCCAGGAAGTACCTTCCACCCAACCATCAGGGGAACTATTTAAAGCCTCGCTGCTCAAATAAACATAATCACCAGTCCTCAACTCCAACTCGTCGCATTCTGTTGGAGTATACGGATGAACAACCTAAAAGAGGAATTCCATAATAGATCTCAGTTTCCTAAAGTTTTAACTCTTACCTTATGTACTTGTTTGCCGTTAACTCTAGGATCTCTAGAGTACAATCGCAACTCCCAATTGCTCGATACTGCAGGATCAAGCTGGTCAACTAAAGCTTTTAAATTTTGGTACTGGCTGTTTGGAAACTGATACGCTAGAGTTAAATGGAGGGACTTCACGTGAGGCTCTAGACTTATGGCTACAAAAGAGAAAGAGGTTTTCAGTAAAATGAAATAAAAAGTACATATAAACATTAATATTCAACATAAAATAAATAAAAATCGTAAACAAAAGCACAAAACGACATCAAAAAGCAGATATAGTCTTACATCTGCTTCCTCTTGGAATACACCTGGCCGTAGTAGTAGTGCACCACGGAAAACAAGCCGTTAATGCGTCAAATTGTTCATATGTATCACTTATTACTGAAAACAGTCCCAAATTTCAAATTTTTAAAATAATTAAGTCTAATATAAATTCTTACTTGCATTTGAAACTTCTTTAACATATTGCATTGCTATTCTTTTTAGATAATCCGCGTGCTCTTCCGCTACAAAAAAGCCCATAAAATTAGGTGAGGTGTAGCTTTCCAATTTGAGTGATTCATTTAATACAGCTCCCTGTCTTTCCATTACTGTTTTTAAGCTTTGTGCTAAGTGTAGAGCGTCTTGATCTGGAGCCTAAGAGAATTACTCAATAAATAATATTTTATTAAATTCAATTTATTCATTTATAAGCAGTACAATTGAATTATACTACAATAAAAAGGCACCTAGATGCATCTGTGTGTGCCAAAAACTATAAGTAATTTACTTTAGTCCTAACAGCTGGTTTTTAAGAAACTTGTATTTTGTCCAGTCCTTAAATTTTAGATAATATGGATATACTTTCAGATGCGTCTCCCAGAATTCCATATTTCGACATTGGCTCAAAAAAAACTTTATAAAAGCTGTCATAGTTGTTAAAATTATCAGCTGTATCCCTGGGGTAAACCATTGCAACTTGGAATTAGAGTGTACAAGCATGTGGGATTCCAATGGAATTTTGTGTTAAATTTTGAACTAATAAGTGAAAAGTACATTTTATGAGTAAACTGAATCCTGAAAATCCAAAGTCGATCTGATTCCTCAAAGTATTTTTCGGGATTTTTCAAAGATATAACATGAAACTGGTATCAAGTTGGCAGAAACATCATAATTTTGTTTTTCTCCAAACGTCAAAAAAACGCCACTTTGTTAACCTCTGCCAAGATGTCAGAAATTTAATTTCTATGCTGGTAGGCAAATCCAGCAGGTTAACACCTGTCGAGGTGGTAGAAATTTAATTTTTCTCCAAACGTCAAAAAAACATCACTTTGTCAACACCTGTCAAGATGGTAGAAATTCAATTTCTATGTTGCTAGGCAAATCCAGGAGGTTAACACCTGTCGAGGTGGTAGAAATTTAATTTCTATGCTGCTTGGCAACCCCAGCGGCAGCAAAAGTACTTTTGGTGCCGCTGGAGCGGCAGTAAAAGTACTTTTAGTGCCGCTCGTACTTTTACTGCCGCTCAACCATCCAGTTACCCCCGAGCTTACCACATTCGTTTGGAGAAAAAATAGCGTGTTGCATACGGAGTAGAAGCACTTTTTTGTGCTTCAGCAGTATTGCAAGCCTCACTACGTTCGGCTCGCAAACCTACTGCTTCAGCACAAAAAAGTAAAGCTTCTACTCCTAATACAACAATATACTATTCTATGCTGCTTGGCAACCCCAGCGGCAGCAAAAGTACTTTTAGTGCCGCTGGAGCGGCAGCAAAAGTACTTTTAGCCTCACTACGTTCGGCTCGCAAACCTACTGCTTCAGCACAAAAAAGTAAAGCTTCTACTCCTATATATACTATTTTGAACCTCGAATTGACTTCAAATTCGCCTTGTTTGATGAAAACATCATGGTTGATAAATCCTGAAAATTTGAAATCGATCTGATATTCCGAAGTATTTTTCAGGATTTTTCAAAGGTGATTTAACGTGAATTTTCCATCTTTTTCTAGTATTAGGTTGGAAAAAAAATCATAAATTTACTTCTGAGCCTCAGATTGACTTCAAATTTACTTTGTTTGATAAAAAGATCCTGGTTAATGAATCCTGAAAGTTTCAAGTAGATCTGATACTCCGAAGTATTTTTCAGAATTTTTCAAAGGTGATTTAACGTGAATTTTCCAACTTTTTCTGGTATTAAGTTGGAAAAAGCTCATAATTTTATTTCTGAGCCTCAGATTGACTTCAAATTTACCTCCGTTCGTCCCGCAGCAATTAACTCATTGTGTCGTTTTTATATAAATATGAGGAGTTTTTAAACTAATAAGAGATTCTGATCTGAAAATTAGAGAGTTTTTGAATTAATGAGTGAATATTCCGGATTGAAAATGAATGAGTTATTGAACTAATGAGTGAACTGCTGCCCAGATCGATTTCGTGGAATTTTAGTGAGATTCCAGTGGGATTTCTCAGTTTGCTTGATGAATCTAGTTTGTACCTATGTAGTGGCGGTTGAACTGAAAAACAAGACTTTTTAGTCCAGATTCTTTGCTTGCGGCCATTCAAAATAATTCTGAAAAATCACAAAAATTCCATGGAATTTCATTGGATTCCAGTAGGATACCATGGGACTCCAGTAGGATTTTGTAAAATTCCAGCAAGATATAGTGGGATTCCAGTAGGATTTCGTGGGATTCTGGTCTACACATTTTTCAAGTTGGTTTACCCCTCGGCTGTATCTTTATGAATGTTTGTTGAAGTTTTAATTTATCCCTCTATTTATTGAGACAATATGACCGCGGTTCCATTTCACTAAATGTTGCGTTTATAATTTTTTCATCATAAGATTTTTGTTAGTAGGATCACAAATATTTTCCATTGAGTGTTCTGATGCGATTTCTGGGTTTGAGTAATTTAGATTTTCTTCCCAATTTTTATTTTGTGCCAAATTAGTAAGTTTTTTATAATTTAGGTATTTAACGATTCGATGGGTTCAAGGCAGAACGGCACAAACGCCATTTGGCATATTTTACAGGAGAGGCAAAAAACCGCCCAGAAGCTAATTTTTTTATTTTTTTCACATTTTTTTTCACCAAGCTATTGATATTTAGTATGGATTTTGTTGTTAAAAATTTCAACTGTCAAATGTTTAAAATAACATCGTATTTTAAATAAATCCATAATATTGTCGCTTGTGTCAAAACAGGTTCGTCGTGTGGCGTTTATGCCATTTACGCACAGGCGTTGGTGTCAAATGAATATTGTATCTGGAAGGTGAAATGGCAGTTAACTGGATTTGTGCCAAAACACTTTTTTGTTTTAAACAATCTTTTTTGTCGTTTATGCCAACAAAAATATTGCAATAAAAATGGGCCATTGCTCTAAAACCATTGCTAATAGTTTACGGCCCCTTGAGTAGTATTTTTTATTCATAATCTCTGTAACAAGATAGTAGTACAATAATAATTAATTTCTAACGGCATAAGCACCATACGAAGTAAACAGCAATTTTCTACAAGTTCCTTTATTAAATTCCAGCTTTAAATAATTAGTTATTCAACTAGAAGCGTATAAAGTCAAATTACACTTTACAATAATTAAAAATTAACATCAGTGTGGGGAAAAAATGTATTTAAAGTGTACATTTAAATAACATAGTACTATGTCGCTTGTGCCAAATTGAATCACAAGACATCGTTTTGGCATAAGCGCCAGAGAATATTTTGTCATAAATTGTAAACTTTCTCATATTTTAAACGCTTAAATTCAATGTTTTGATATATTTTAACACACTACATATAAAATTAATCAATGTCCTCACTGGTTTCTTGTAAAATTCGCCTGGAAAAAGCCGTGAAGTGCGCTCATGTAAAGCTTATGGACGATTGGCGTTTGTGTCAAATGATTTAGCTAGGAAACCATTTTTTGGCGCTTGTGCAAAGTTAAAATGGAATTGCCGCGAGAATTATTTTTTGGCAGATATGCCGTTTGCACAGACCGACGCAGAACCTAATTTTCTATCTTTTTGGCGCTTATGCCGTTCTGCCTTAGACGCATCGTATGCTTTTTTTATTTACGCCTATTTTCACAATTATAGTAGAACACTGATTATCCGAGCTCTGGATTAACGGAGCCAATCCAAAGACCCAGTGACTCTGATTATCTCAGGTACGCGCATCTATGCTCTGTATTAATCGAGCTTATAAAATATACATATATATATATATATATATATATATATATATATATATATATATATAAATATATATATATATATATACATCCTCAAACATTATTGCGTCCGTACAAAATCATACATTGTTGCGTCTCCAGGAAAACGAAGAGATATCTAGGATCTTAAGGCGTATACTGGTTCACCAATGAATTTGATAGATGGGGCTATATGTAGATTTTTTGTATCTTCAAATTTAAGATATACACATTTTCATATATTTTTAAACCACTGTTGCGTCCTCATAAAAAGCAACCTTGTCAGCTCCATATATTGGTTGCACCATACAATGTTGCTTCCGTGCGATGTTGTCAAACTGACAGGACGCAATAAAATTACGAAACTATGACAAAGGTAAATTGAATATCGGCTTATCGGCGTTTTCTTGGTAAAAAGTTATGAGCTGATTTGGACAACTTCAAAAACGCAACATAAAATACACAATAATAATTTCTCCCGCAATTCAAATGCGTGTGAGTAAGTCGCAATTTTTGCCGGTATACCATCGCATACATTGCCACTTACTGATACGAATTTGATTTGCACTTTTCAAATAAAGCCCCCCTGATACTAATTCTTTTTCTTACTCCCCCCCACCTCACGAAAATTGACTTTTCTGTTCTAAATAGGCGAGCGAAAGCGGAAGTGGAACATGCCAGATCATCGGTTGATAGGTACGAAAAACTTTTGCGCCCTGGATCTGGGTGCTACGTTGAACTCACAAATAATTTTATTGGAGATAAACCAGAAAAATTTCCGTTGGAAAGACTCTAGTAAGAATAAATGGTGACATTAGGATAAGAATTGCCAATATTTCTTCTTAAACAGTAAAAATAAAAAAAGGGGATATTATTGGAACTCTCGAACCAGTTAAGCAAATTTCGAACTGTGACCTTCCAGATAAACGACATTTTGTGAAACCGAAATTGGATACAGACAAATTGATGCAGACTTTGAAGATATCATGGAAACACCGCGATCCAGATAGACCTAGAGAAGCAGACGTATCTGTGATTGATAATCAAACCGAACGGACCAGTTTAATCCAACACAAAATTGATACTGGATTGGCACACCCAATTAGACAACCACCTTGACGTATGCCAGTAGCTAAACATTAGGAAGTGGAGAACCAAATTGATAAAATGCT
This sequence comes from Ceutorhynchus assimilis, assembly GCA_917834065.1. Taxonomy (NCBI): domain Eukaryota; kingdom Metazoa; phylum Arthropoda; class Insecta; order Coleoptera; family Curculionidae; genus Ceutorhynchus; species Ceutorhynchus assimilis. The sequence goes on along the minus strand of OU892278.1, from coordinate 37,565,743 downwards.
TCAAGAGGGAATTATTGAAGAGTCGAATATTCCATGGTCTGCGCCAGTAGTATTGGTTACAAAAAAAGATGGAAGTCTTAGATTTCGTGTGGACTACCGTGAGCCTTATGAGGTCACCAAGAAGGAGAGCTTCCCTCTCCCGAGAATAGATGATACATTAACAACTCTATCGGGCTCCAAATGGTTTTCCACCTTGGATCTCAGGAGTGGATACTGGCAAGTGGCAATATACAAAGATGACAAGGAGAAAACTGCCTTCAGTATCGGAAGCGGGTTATACCAGTTAATCGTGATGTCTTTCGGATTGTGTAATGCTCCAGCTAGGTTTGAGCGACTGATGCATCTTGTTTTGCGAGGCCTCACATAAAAAACTTGGCTGGTATATTTATATAATGTCATGATCATGGGAAATTCATTCCAAGAATATCTCGATAACCTGAATCAAGTGTTTGATCGCTTCCAGAATGCCAACTTAAAACTCAATCCAAACAAGTGTTTTCTATTTCAAAAGAAAGTGGAACTCTCAGGTCACGTGGTATCTGAAGATGGCATATGAGTTATGAAAGGAGAAATAGATGCTGTCAGGGATGGGCCAAAACCACGCGACAAACATGAACTGAGGAGTTTTCTAGGATTGTGTTCTTATTATCGAAGATTTGTAGAAGGATTCGCTAATATAGCTGCTCCGCTTCATCGATTAACGAAAGAAAAATCAACATTCAATTGAACCCAAGAATACAATTCCGCATTTAGAAAATTAAAACGAGCATTATGTACAAGTCCAGTGTTGTCCTATCCCGATCAGGACATGTTGATTTTGCACTCAGATGCAAGCAACAACTATTAGAGCTGTCCTTTCACAAATCTAAAATTCACGAAAGCATGTCGTAGAGTACTACAGCAGATTTTTATTAAAGCCGGAACGAAATTATTGTGCCACAAGAAGAGAATTGCTTGCCATAGTAAAAGCAGGCGACCATTTCCATGAGTATCTCTACGGAAGTCGGAAGTAATTTTGTGATTCGAAGGGATCACGCAGCTCTAAAATGACTTTTGGGAATGAAATACCATATAATTTGCAAAAATACGTATCAACACACTCGGATATTCATCCTTTTGAATGTGACACTTTTTATGACAACAATTGAATGAAGCCGCGTATAATAGCTGGGTTCGGTAATTGCATCTGCGAGCGAAGTAAGCAAAATTTGACAGATATCACGTGATTTGACACGTGAAAAGAGATAAGTGATCAGGTGACGTCTGTCAAAATTTGCTTATTTCGCTCGCACATGCAATTACCGAACCCAGTTATTATACACGGCTTCATTCAATTATTTTTGAGTTTAGAAACTCAATATTTGTGTTGAAGCTCTCTGATGCCAGCGATATAAGTATATGAAGAAAAAAAAAATTGTAGAAATACTATTACAGAGCTATTAAAATGCATCCTATTTGATAGTGATATTTGAATATTTCATCAAAAGTTACAAATTAAATACAAAACATAGCTGGTGTTTTAGGGCGTTAAAAACTATAAACAATTCTTCATATCATTATATTTATTTATTTATATAAACACCAAACTATACAACTTTAAAGCTACAAATGATAAATTTGTTGACCAAAAATAAATGAAAGAATTTGAAAGAAATGCTAATGCTTAATTTACCAGTATAAGCATTAAATTGAAACTTTCATTTATTCAGCTGAATGGGTCATTGATTGTCACTTTAAACAAATTCTAGCTTTAAATTTGGCATGGCATATGTTGCATTTAAAATTCCTCTCATTTGAGTGTGATAATAAATGACTTCAAATTGTATTTAAGTTTAAATTTTGCAGTGCAAGTGTTACATTCAAATAGATAAATATCCGAATGTGTTAGTTTGTGAATCTTTCAATCGCCTTTCCGTTTAAATTTTGATTTGCATGTGTCGCATTCAAAAGGATAAATATCCGAGTATGTTGATACGTGCCTTTGCCAATTACCTTTTTCTTTAAATTTTGCATTGCAAATTCACATTCAAAAGGATAAATATCAGAATGTGTTAATTTGTGACTATTCAAATTACCTTTCTGTTTAAATTTTGCATTGCAAGTGTCACATTCAAATGAATAAATATCCGACTGTGTTAGTTTGTGAATCTTCAAATCGCCTTTCCGTTTGAATTTTGATTTGCATGTGTCGCATTCAAAAGGATAAATATCCGAGTATGTTGATACGTGCCTTTGCCAATTACCTTATTCTTTAAATTTTGCATTGCAAATTCACATTCAAAAGGATAAATATCAGAATGTCTTAGTTTGTGTCTCTTCAAATAATCTTTTCCTTCAAATTTTGCTTTGCAAATGTCACATTTAAAAAGATAAATATCCGAGTGTGTTGAAATGTGGCTCTGCAAATTACCTTTTTGTTTAAATTTTGCATTGCAAGTGCCACATTCAAAAGGATAAATATCCGAGTGTGTTGATACGTGTCTTTGCAAATTATATGGTATGCTGGGTTCGGTAATTGCATCTGCGAGCGAAATGAGCAAAAAAACTCGGATTTTTATCCTTTTGAATGTGACACATGCAAATCAAAATTTAAACGGAAAGGCAATTTAAAGATTCACAAACTAACACAGTCGGATATTTATCCATTTGAATGTGACACTTGCAAAGCAAAATTTAAACAGAAAGGTAATTTGAATAGTCACAAATTAACACATTCTGATATTTATCTTTTTGAATGTGATACTTGTATATCAAAATTTAAACGGAAAAGCGATTGGAAGATTCTCAAACTAACACATTCGGATATTTATCTATTTGAATGTAACACTTGCACTGAAAAATTTAAACTTAAATACAATTTAAAGAGTCATTTATTAACACACTCAAATGAGAATTTGTTTAAAGTGACATTCAGTGACCCATTCAGCTGGATAAATGTAAGTTTGAATGTAATGCTTATATTGGTGAGTTTAGCATAAGCATTTTTTTCAAATGCTTCCATTTATTTTTGGTTAAGAAATTTATTACATGGAGAACTTGCCTGGTATATTTGGATGATGTCTGATCATGGGAAATTCATTCCAAGAACATCTCAATAACCTGAAACAAGTTTTTGACCGCTTCCAGAATGCCAACTTGAAAACTCAATCCAAAGAAGTGTTTTCTATTTCAAAAGACAATGGAACTCTCAGGTCACGTGGTATCTGAAGTTGGCATACAAGTTATGAAAGGAGTGATAGATGCTGGCAGAGATGGGCCAAAACCACGCGACAAACATGAACTGAGGAGTTTTCTAGGATTGTGTTCCTATTATCGAAGATTTGTAGAAGGATTCCCTAATACAGCTGCTCCGCTTCATCGATTAACGAAAGAAAAGTCAACATTCAATTGAACCCAAGAATACGATTCCACATGTAGAAAATTAAAACGAGAATTATGTACAAGTCGAGTGTTGTCCTATCCCGATCAGAAGACATGTTGATTTTGCACTCAGATGCAAGCACACCAGTATTAGAGCTATCCTTTCACAACTCTAAAATTCACAAGAGCATGTGTTAGTTTGTGAATCTTTAAATCGCCTTTCCGTTTAAATTTTCATTTGCATCTGTCACATTCGAAAGGATAAATATCCGAGTATGTTAATACGTGCCTTTGCCAATTACCTTTTTCTTTAAATTTTGCATTGCAAATTCACATTTAAAAAGATAAATATCCGAGTGTGTTGAAATATGCCTCTGCAAATTACCTTTTTGTTTAAATTTTGCATTGCAAGTGTCACATTCAAAAAGATAAATATCCGAATGTGTTAGTTTGTGAATCTTTAAAACGCGTTTCCGTTTGAATTTTGATTTGCAAGTGCCACATTCAAAAGGATAAATATCCGAGTGTGTTGATACGTGTCTTTGCAAATTATATGGTATATAATAACCATATAATTTGCAAAAACACGTATCAACATACTCGGATATTTATCCTTTTGAATGTGACACTTGCAATGCAAAATTTAAACAAAAAGGTAATTTGCAGAGGCACATTTCAACACACTCGGATATTTATCTTTTTAAATGTGACATTTGCAAAGCAAAATTTAAAGGAAAAGATTATTTGAAGAGACACAAACTAACACATTCTGATATTTATCCTTTTGAATGTGATATTTGCAATGCAAAATTTAAAGAAAAAGGTAATTTGCAAAGGCACGTATCAATACACTCGGATATTTATCCTTTTGAATATGAAAAAGCAAATCAAAATTTAAACAGAAAGTCGATTTAGGGCCGAATTTATTGTAGGTCCTTGAGGTTTCCTCAGACCTTAAGAAAGCCTTGAACGTTTAGAGTTGACATGACTGACTTGTCAAATAGTGGCAAGTGTTCATTCTAAATTCGCGACTCCAAGGAAGATTCGAGGAACGACTATAAATTCGGCGCTTAAAGATTCACAAACTAACACAGTCGGATATTTATTCATTCGAATGTGACACTTGCAATGCAAAATTCAAACAGAAAGTTTAAATAGACACAAATTAACACATTCTGATATTTATCCTTTTGAATGTGACACTTGCAAATCAAAATTTAAACGGAAAAGCGATTGGAAGATTCACAAACTAACACATTCGGATATTTATCTATTTGAATGTAACACTTGCACCGTAAAATTTAGACTTAAATACAATTTGAAGAGTCATTTATTAACACACTCAAATGGGAGGAGTTTTAAATGCAACATATGCCACGCCAAATTTAAAGCTGGAATTTGTTTAAAGTGACATTCAGTGACCCATTCAGTTAGATAAATGTTAGTTTGAATGTAATGCTTATATTGGTGAATTTAGCATTAGCATTTTTTTTTCAAATTCTTTCATTTATTTTTGATTAAAAAATTTATCATTTATAGCTTTGAAGCTGTATAATTTGCTGTTTATATTGTTTATTGTTTTTTACGCCCTAAAACACCTGCTATGTTTTGTATTTAATTTGTAATTTTTGATGAAATATTCAAATATCACTATCAAATAGTATGCATTTTTAAATCTCAGTAATAGTATTTCTATAGTTTTTTTTTCTTCATATACTTATATCGCTGGCATCAGTGAACTTCAACACAAATATTGAATTTCTAAACTCAAAAACAATTGAATGAAGCCGTGTATAATAGCTGGGTTCGGTAATTGACACGCGAAAAGAGATAAGTGATCACGTGACGTCTGTCAAATTTTACACACTTCGCTCGCAGATGCAATTACCGAACCCAGCTATTATACGCGGCTTCATTCAATTGTTTTTGAGTTTAGAAATTCAATATTTGCGTTGAAGTTCACTGATGCCAGCGATATAAGTATATGAAGAAAAAAAAATTGTAGAAATACTATAGATAAACTGACACATTTTAGAGATGAATATCTCGAAAACGAGAAAAGATAACGGGATGCGGTTTGTTCTGGAAGAATAAGGATTTTTTAAAGTTTTTTTTCATGATGTTGACGAATCCTGAAATTTGGTTTTACAGACATTCGATTTTTTGAAATAATAACATACTGCCTTATTCTTGATGAAAAACCCAGTATATTTTGTCATCATCAGAAAGCGTGACTTTTCTAGTTCACAAAAATGTTTATTTTTTTTCAATTATCATGAAATTAAATCGTAAAAATTGCACTTGGTTGAAGGGCGTACTGTCGACTGGACAAAAAAAAAATGATAAGAATCAATTTTCACGATGTAAGTTTAAGATAATTGAAAAAAATTATACATTTTTGTAAAGTAGAAAAATCAGCCTTTCTGACGATGACAAAAGATACGGGGTGTTTCATTGAAAATAAGGCAGTTATTTTATTTCAAAAAATCGCATGTCTGTAAAACCAAATTTCAGCAAATTTCAGGATTCGGAAATAATGTGGAAAAAAAACTTTGAAAAATCCCTGTTCTCACAGAACAAACCGCATCTCGTTATCTTTTCCCGTTTTCGAGATATTTACCTGCAAAATGTGTCAGTTTATCCAAGGACACCCTGTATTACAAAGATATTAAAATGCAACCTATTTGATACTAATATTTTAATATTTCATCAAAACTTAAAAATTGAATACAAATCATAGCAAGTGTTTTAGGGCATAATATTTTCAAAGAAGCTATGACCTCTCGAACTCCATCCAGCACCTACACTATTATTGTTAAAAAGTTGTATATTATTATGACTCTCTGGGTCCTCTGTGGCATAAACCTAATATTCTCACTGCGTTTCATATTTGCTGACTGGAAGCAACAATGGCTTTGGCTTCTGCTAAAATGATGACACGATACAAAACATCACACCACACAAAAATCCCGAGCTAAAAATAGATTACCATGTTGCCAAGCTTCGGACGCAATAACATACTAGGTTTATTTACTGTATACTTGACTCTGTATATTATTTTCGCACCTCTACCGGAGAATCGATGAACTAATAGTATACATTTTTATCTATAACACGAATATTATTGCGTCCACTACCAAACAGAAAATCCAGTAAAATCATAAGAATCTCAATAGATGCTTCCACTTTTTATTGTGGAAAGGAAACTTAGAAACTTTTACCACCTGTTCGCGCCTAAATTTTGTTTAAAAATAGACGGGAACTCGCAAAAATATGAGTTGACATTGTTGCGTCCGATATTCGGACGCAGTAATTCGAAGGAAGCAACAGTGTATGTGTTGAGGAAGTTTATGGACGCAGCAATGATAGGATTTTGTATATATATATATATATATATATATATATATATATATATATATATATATATATATATATATATAAAGGAAAAGTTAATAGATGAGATTCCCCAAAATGCTAGAGGTAGCCAAAGTAAAACGATGTAATGTGCTACTAAGTGTCTGTTTATTCAAATCATCAAGCTTTCGTCTACCATTGCAGACTTCATCAGGACGCTAAAAATAACAATGAAAACTCCTTACTAAGAGACAATTAACACTTTTTTTGGAGGCAGAAGGCCCAATAAACTTACTTGAAATTCAAAACAGCTCTATTGCAGTAATAAACAATATATAATAACTGAATGCATAGTGCACTTTCACAGAAGACTTATAACTCGAGGATGTCATGTAAAAATCTAGATTTCAACCAAACGTTTATCAATATAACAGAATACAACATTTAAGTAAAAGGACGGACGTAATTATTTTTACTTAAATGTTGTATTCTGTTATATTGATAAACGTTTGGTTGAAATCTAGATTTTTACATGACATCCTCGAGTTATAAGTCTTCTGTGAAAGTGCACTATGCATTCAGTTATTATATATTGTTTATTACTGCAATAGAGCTGTCTTGAATTTCAAGTAAGTTTATTGGGCCTTCTGCCTCCAAAAAAAGTGTTAATTGTCTCTTAGTAAGGAGTTTTCATTGTTATTTTTAGCGTCCTGATGAAGTCTGCAATGGTAGACGAAAGCTTGATGATTTGAATAAACAGACACTTAGTAGCACATTACATCGTTTTACCTTGGCTACCTCTAGCATTTTGGGGAATCTCATCTATTAACTTTTCCTTTGTTGTTACCAGTACCCCGTTACTGTCCTCCTCTTTTATATATATATATATATATATTATGTACCGAGTTATGTACATACATACAAATACTACTACATATATCATAGTTCCATTTAAAATGGTCTGGGCTGGTGCTCCCCACGTTATCTCGGGTCCTACTGTCTCACCATTTTGGTTTCAAGAAAGCGATGGTCCAGACTTCCTATAGAGAGAAGAACCCATGCACATACAATGTTTGGTATTCATTAACCAAGTTTTCTCTACTATTCAATACCCATATTTGAATGTTTGATGTGAAACACTCTGGGTCTAGTGACCCTTCATCATGAATAAGCCCGGGATCAAATGTGTTAAAATTTTCCTGACCATAGTAGATATCAAATCCTGGTATGTGCTATGTCAATAATAATGATAATAATAATAATAATTTATTAACGATCAAAGACTATTTACAATAACCTCCATTTACATTATGTTAAACTTAAGTAATTCTTAACGTCTATCTTAAACTTATTATTGAAAGAGGAGTTAACTGCATATTCCAGATATAGGTGAAAAAAAACCATAATTTGTTACATAAGAGGATACACCAAAGGTTATGTTTGGTTGAGTTTGTCTTGTTGGTACCTTAAAATTAATTAGTTGCAACTAGGGATGTACCGGAATTCCGGCGGTAAAGTCCATTCCAAAATAATTCGTTGACTCTTCAAGTATCAATAAAATGTTGATGATACCCTCAACCACAAACTTCGACTACCTGTGAGCAGGTCCGGGTTGATTTTATTTATTATACCTGCCTAGGTGAGATGTACATGTAAATGTGGGTGAATGTTTTAGTTAAATTATTTAGTCTTTGTGCAGAACTGGAGCTGTTGTATTGACAAAAAAAATGTGGCGTCCATGGTATAGTATTGCAACCGGAAGTGGTATTTCAAAAAAAAACATTTATCGCTAGATGCCAAGGAAATTGTGAGGAACGTTTATTTAACCCTTCTGCAGAGAGGCTATAATCATAATCAAAGTGTGAGTGAATCATCCGTTTTAACCAAAACTCCATTATCTACGGTTAAAGATATCGTAGCCAAACGCATCCAGCCAAGGAAGCAACGGTGTGACAGCGGCAAGTCAAGAAAGGTTGAAGAAGCGGATAAAGAGTTGATTCGTAGGAAAATTTATGATTTGTACAGTAAACAAATAATACCTACAATAGATTCTCTAAAAAAGGTACTTATAGAAGACGAAACTGATATATTATGTAGCAGAACAAGCCTTTGGAGAATTGTGAAAGCAATGGGTTTCAAATATCAAACCATTAATAAGAGGCAAGTGCTAATGGAATCCCAGCGATTACAAGCATGGCGTCGAGAATATTTAAGTTCCATAAAACAATATAGGGCAGAAAATTGTCCGATAATATATCTTGACGAAACATGGTTTGATACCCATGACACTCCCAAAAGAGGATGGAGCGACTCAACCTCCAAATGTCAAACCAAAGCACCCTCAAATAAAGGCCAGAGGATTACAATTTTGCATGCCGGATCAGAAAATGGTTTTGTTCCAAACTCTTTGCTGCTATCCGCAAAAAAAATAGCCAATTCATCATTAGATTATCATCAAGATACCGATGCAAAATTATTTGAAGAATGGTTTCAGAATCGCCTTCTTCCGAACATACCAGAAAACAGTATAATTGTGATGGACAACGCTAGTTACCACAGCCGTCAAAAAAATAAAGTGCCCAATGCAAGTAATACAAAAGTAGAACTTCAAAAATATATGATGGACAATGATATGTATTTCGAAGAAAATTATACAAAGAAAGATCTTTTAAACGTTTTGAAATCATATAATGTTAAAAAAGAATATATTTGTGACGATCTTGCTAGCGCTTGTGGTCATACAGTTTTGCGTCTTCCTCCATATTATTGTATTTTCAATCCAATAGAACATATCTGGCATGAATTGAAGGCAATGGTTAGGAGTGGAAACACCTCTCCTACACTTAGTACTGCTGTAATAGATTTAATTAGAAAATGTGTAGATAATATTCCAGTTCAAAGCTGGAAAAATTCTGTCAATCACGTTATAAAAGTTGAAGAAACCTATAATTCAATAGGTATTAATGTTAAGCCATTAATAATTAGTTTAGGCATAGATGAAGATGACAGTGACAGTGAAACGGAACTAAATATAGATTAGGTTTGGTTGAATTGTGTATTGTATTATATTGTATTAGATATTAAGTTTTGGTAATTATTAAGATAGTATAAGATTATAACATAAATAAATAATATTATGAAACGCCTTTTTCGTTTTCATTATAATGGGCACAAAATCCGTACCTGTAAACCTTTGAGTGGGTATTAAGGAACCCGGTACCTACATAAAAGAACCTGGTCCCTACACAATAGAGGCTAATAGCTATCTAATTTATGGTAGGGTTTTATAGCCGTGAAGTCAACGAAATATTTTGGAATGGACTTTACCACTAAATCCGGCCAATCCGGCCTATAGCCCGGAATTTTCGGAAATTTTAAAATGAGTTAAATAATAAATTTATAAGCGGAAAGCTCGGCGGAAAGCAAGAAGAATACTAAGAACTTTATTAAAATTAAAGTTGTAAACCATAACAATATTTTTTTTAAACATAAACATTAAATTCAGGTATGGAATTCAAAAAACTTCCATACTTTTGACATTTTTAACTTAGCTGGATACACAGGAACACAAAACAACCGCAACTAAACTGGACTGAAAATCGTTCAAGTTTTACGTGCACAAGCGTTTGAGTCAGATGTCTGTGGTCCCTATTCTAGAGACAGGGGAGAAACGTTCTCATGAGAACGAAGGTTCTGTCTTCGTCGCCCATATCCATATTTCCATAACACTAACAAAGACAGAGCAATCGTTCTCATGAGAACGCTATTCCCCGGTTTTGAAAATAGACATCCAGATAGACTCGGGGCAGGGCCGGCTCTAGGTATTTTGCCGCCCTGGGCAATGAGTAAATTTGCCGCCCCATCCCATGGCCCGCTTAGGGAAAATGTGAGAGATCTTGAATTGTAGAAACAAAAAATAATTAAACGAAACAGTAAGGCATAGCATCATAGCAATAAAACCACATACTATTTTAGGTAACCACAAAAAAAAAACTAATATAAGAAAACAAGAAACATAAAAAACAAAGTAAGAGTCAGCCAATCCAACCTCTTGGCAACAATCAACAGATACATTATGTAGATATACCCTAATAGCACAGAAACGTTTCAAAAAATTATACTATCCGACGTCAGAACCTTTTAAAAACGTCAGTAAAAGTAACTGAGAATATCCAAAGGTGCATTTTTATTTGGTGCAAATGTCACTTCAAACGTCATATAGACGTCGAAAATGAGCGTTTCAAAAATGCTTTAATACAAACGTTTAAAAAAAAAGGACGTTTTTCAAAGATCTCTATGAACATTCACTGGACTTCCTTCAAAGTATCCAACACCATCGAATAGACTTATTTTATATCACAGTTACAAACAACCTTTTAAAAACGTCTTTTTCGAACTAATTTCCGGACGTGTGGACGTGGGATACATGTTTTCAACGGCATTCCCGAAAACGACCAACAGAAACCTTTAGAAAACGCACCGGCGTATCCAGCCCATGCGCCTAGGGGGGGTAATCAGTCCAGGCGCCGCCGGAGACGAAAATTTTTTACCGGTTGCCACGCCCAAAAACGTTTATTTTGAGCCTTCAAAACTATTTTTCTATAGGTAGAAGCAGTGCAAAAAATGTATTTTTATCTCTTTCTTATGCAAGCTAATAAAAAAAGACACGAATACATTCAGTGCGCATCCCTTTCAATAAAATTCGTTATAAATGGGACGCGGCCAATGCGGACACTGTGCAAACTAGAAAACAAGTCTGTAGAGAAACAAGAATGGGATCCAGCGTCAGCCTTTAGATCGCAGTCACGTCGCAGCAGTACTTGGCAAGGTGGCAGAAGCCTGACTGTTCTAAAATAGTTTTTTCGTCATACTGTACTTACTGTTATCTAACTATAGGCCGGTTTCTCAATAGCGTAACCTCCGGGTTGGTTTTAACTCCAGGGGCCCCATTCTTGAAAAATATTGCATACGAAATTTGATATGATTTCGAACGCTTACCAGTTGAACGTGTCCAGTTGCAATGTTTACCCTGGAGTTATGCTTAACTCGGAGGTGACTTGCTATTGAAAAACCGGCCCTATAGCATGAGCGAAATTGAAATTGAAAAGGTGTTAAAATATAATTAACGGCCGTCGGCCGTGATTTTCAAACATACCTCTAAATAGAAAAAGTGTATAACATATAAAAATATAAAAAATAGATTTACTTGTAAGGTGTAGGGTACATATTTTTCGTCCATCGCAACGATCTTGGGGGGGTAATTACCCCCATTACCCCCCCTTGTATACGCCGGTGATAAAACGTCTCTCATGACTTTTCATGAAAACATACTTTTACGAACTCAGAAAACATTCTGACGTTCTTTAATTGTTCCCAACAGAGGTTTTGAAAACAACTTAATCAAACGTCTAAAGAACATCCTTTCTTAACCTTTTTAAAAACACTCGGACATGGACATTACCACGTGCAGAAACAGTAGTTTCCAAAACTTTTCTTTCAGAACTTTATACTTATGTACGTTTTGTGAATATATTTCGAAGGTCTTTTTTCGTCGTTTTTAAAAATGATTTTGTGCAAACGTTTATACAACGTTCTATTTTATTCCTCGGATGTTTAGACGTTAAACGGACTTAAAAAAAAAACGTCCATCGTACCTTTTGTGTCATTAGGGTAAGTAGGTACATTTTCAATGAAATTATTGGGATATTATTTAAGATATTTCGAGCTTTGAATGCAGCAAAATCTTCAAGTATTTTTAATTTAGTATCGATTTCATGCTCAATAGCAATCATTGCTAATATGCTCACTACTTACCTTTTCTTGGCCGAGATGATCTTGAATACGTATTTATTAATTTTAATTTAGAAAAACTTTTCTTAAAACTTGCAAGAGATATGGGCAATGGTAATAAAATTCTGAGGATCTGAGGGCCACAACAACATTCGGTGCAATATCAAGTTGGAGTGCTAATTTTAACACATCAAAAGGATTTTGATTGGGCTTCAGTAACGTCTATCACATAGTTCATCAGCTAATTATGCCACATTGACATCCAAAGAATTGTTATCCATTAGAAAATACGTACATATTATAAATTTTTGCAATATTCCGATACCTCTTCTAGATGAAGTTTTTTGTAGTAAATGGATATCATATGAGCAGTTGAAATGCCCACTGTGCTGGTTCAATTGTCCAAAATGACACCTATCCTATCATTCAGAGGTTTGGTACATCGATAGGAAGTTTTTAATGATCACTTATTGAAAACTTCCTATCACTAGTTGGGGTCATTTGAGAGCTGTTTGATCATATTGACCCTTATGCAAAAATTTGTCGTTTTTTAGATATCAGCATTTTTAGATATTTTTGGGAAATATTTATTTGAATTGTTCCTAAAACATATTGATTTTTTTTTTGAATAACCATTTTAACCTTTCTCAATTTTTTTTCCGATATTCCTGATATGTACTCTTTCGAAAAACTCGGAAAGAAAATCCGAATGATTGATACAAAAAATATGAACCCAAGTTATGTGTTAAAATACATGGATTCAAAATATCTAAAATCGCGATATCTCAAAAAACAGCGAAAGTTTGCATGAGGGTAAATATGATCAAACAGCTTCCAAATGACCCCAACTTTCACTCATTGAAATCTTCTTGAAATCTTCTTGAAATCTTCCTATCGATATACCAACCAAAAACCCTGTACAATTGGTTCGCTGTTCGATTTATATTTCTTAATTTTTTTTTAAGTCGTTGGTTTCATTTTCTATTAATTTTTGTTGTTGTTGTGGTATGAATTTGCCGCCCCTGGATCGTGCCGCCCTGGGCGGCCGCCCATCTCGCCCCCCCCTTAAGCCGGCCCTGACTCGGGGATTCGTCAATCTACTTGAAGGAGCAGCCAAACTCAAACATAACCAAACTTCAGCCGCTTTCTTTTTTTCCATCGAGCTATTCTCCATTATGAGTAAGTCATCTTGATTTCCTATGTACTAGAAAGAGATAGACTGCTTATCTGTAGGTTCGCCGGTAAAAAAAGAATGCGCCCTTTCAAATTATTATTAAATTGCAGAAAACTGTCGATCCGGCCGGAATTCCGGCGGTCCGGTCCGGTTAGGAGCCGGAATTCCCGTTCCGGCCGGATCGGCCAAATACCCGATCCGGTACGCATCTAAACATTCCGGTATAGGATTCGGCACCTAGGCATATTTCATTGGTCCGTTTGAATTCGGACCGCCAATTGATGCGGGGTGCCGAAATCGGTACTTGAATGTTGAACGGTGCTGAGCCTCAGGTCAGAATGGTCCATTAGCAACAGCCATGTGGAGTGCCGAATCTAAGGTCAAAATGTTAAACAGTGCTGAGTATCAGGTCCGAATGTTGCCATGCGTTTGGCGCGGTTTTTATATTAAATCAGCTGTCCACCTCCTTCGTGTTCCTCTTAGCTACAATTTTGCGGCGGATGCGGTTTATTTCGCCGTTGTTTCATGTGTTCTTGAGCTTAAACATGTAAGATGAGTTTGCCTGGATCATTTAAACACTTTCAATGTGGTGAGCAAATTCACCGAGCCAACATTTTGGAGGAAAACGATATAAAGCAAAGGATAGAAGAGTATAGTGATATAACATACACGAATTGGAATGTGAAGTCAGCGAAAAATAATTATAACAGATTCAAATGCAGGTTTGTGTTCAATGTCAATTCAATGACGTAGAATCTTCTTGGATACGAATAGACTTTGGAAAATACGTTTTTTAGATATGTTTTTGTATGCCATCATAGTACTTATAAAAAAGTGGATCAAGGAAATAATAAGAAAGGAAAATCCAAAAACTGCTGTTGCCTGGTTTCAATTGATATTTTAATTAAACTGAGCACCAAAGCGTTGACCAAAGATACCAAAAAAAAAGATAAATATATTAGGGTATTTATTTTCAAAATTTTCCATTCTAATTATTTGCCAGGTTTCAGGTTTTCATAATCCCCTCCCCCCCACCCCTGGGTCCGCCACTGCAAATTATTGTCCAAGATTTTTTGAAATGTATCGTTGAAATAAAATAAATGTGTAAAACAAAGTAAATAAAGTTTGTTTGTTGATTTTGTGCCGCGCTAACGGAGTAACATTCCAACCTGCAGCTGGGCACTGTTTAACATTTTGACCTTTGATTCGGCACTCTACATAGTATATGTATATACCATTCCGACCTGAGGCTCAGCACAGTTCAACATTCAAGTACGGATTTCGGCACTCCGCATTAATTGGCGGTCCGAATTCAAACGGGCCAATGAAATATGCCTAGGTGCCGAGTCCTATACCGGAATGTTTAGATGCATCCGGTACATCCCTAGTTGCAACCTCGGTTGCAACAATGCCGGCTAAACAATTAAGCCGTTCAAAACCCTGTACAAGGTGCATAGATCCAAATATGACCTTCTTTTTTCCAGTGACGATATCTCTAAGAGAGCCAATATGTCACTACATTGAAGTTCATCTCTTGGAATACTCAGTCGATATCCTACATGACACAGAAACTTTTTTTGGATCCTCTCAATTTCATGAATCCATTTTTTATGATAGGGAGACCATACAGGACAAGCATATTTAGTGACAGATCTGACTACTGCACAGTAAACATTTTTCAATGCATATATGTTATTGAAATCTTGCAGAGAACAAATGACAAATCCAAGCAATTTGATCGACCTATTTTTTAAGTATTCTATGTGAGGTCCTAATGTGAGTTCTTTATTAATCATCACCCCAAGGTCCTTTATAATCTCCTCTCTAATGGGATCCTGATTATTTAATACATAGGAGTATACAATGGCTATCTTCACCCAGTAGAAACTGATTGTACAACATTTACCTTCATTGAGTTCCAACCCATTAGGCTGACACCACATAGCAAAGCTTTGCAGGTCTTCTTGAAATTTTATACAATCACTTTCCCAATCAATAACCTTAAAACTCTTCAAGTCGTCTGCGTACAATAAAATTTTGCTGAAACGAATACAGTCTTGCGGATCATTTATAAAGCAGTTGAATAACATAGGCGATAGATGGTTTTCCTGATGCACACCCGATTATACATTGATTATTGATGACATAATTTTTTTTTTCTCCAAACGTCAAAAAAACGTCACTTTGTTAACTCCTGTAAAGATGTCAGAAATTTGATTTCTATGCTCCTAGGCAAATCCAGCGGGTTAACACCTGTCGAGGTGGTAGAAATTTAATTTCTATGCTGCTAGGCAACCGCAGCGGCAGTAGAAGTACTTTTAGTGCCGCTGGAGCGGCAGCAAAAGTACTTTTAGTGCCGCTCGTACTTTTACTGCCGCTTAACCATCCACTTGTCCCCGACCTTACCCCATTCGTTTGGAGAAAAAATAGCGTGTTGCATACGGAGTAGAAGTACTTTTTTGTGCTTCAGCAGTATTGCAAGCCTCACTACGTTCGGCTCGCAAACCTACTGCTTCAGCACAAAAAGTAAAGCTTCTACTCCTAATATAACAATATACTATACTTTCACAACCTGTGTTCGACCAGATAAATAACTGCTCAACCAAGGCCGAGTTCGTTTTTGTCATCTTTTTCGTCGATTTGCTCCGAAATTTTGACAGACACGTGACTGGATAAGACAGTTTCAGTTTACAAATCACGTGCCTGTAAAAATTTCGGAGCAAATCGACGAAAAAGATGACAAAAACGAACTCGGCCCAAGTCAGCAGAGTTCTACGAACACCCATTGATTTAATTTTTTTAATTAAAACTGAATGATTTATTCTATCAAAGGCTTTTGTAAAGTCAGTGAACACAGAATCCACTTGGGGACGTTCTTCCATAGCTTCAACTACAAACTGCTGATATTCTAGCAAGTTACTTATAGTAGATTTTCCTCTTAAAAATCCATGCTGTTCTAGGTAGAATTGACCTTTTTGAGATTGCTCTGTAGTTTTTTACATCAGATCTATCACCATTTTTAAAGATGGGTGTTACATAAAGTCTGTTTTTTTTTAAAGATAAAAGTCAAAATGACATTATGTTGGCAATACAGTGTAAAATTGTCAATGCTTTCAAAATTTTTATGTAGAAAGGGCTTGTGTTGCCAACATAGTTACTAAATTTTTGACTTGGGGAATATACCTATCTATTTTTACCTGGTATGCGCGCGCAACACGAAGCAATGCCTTTTCATTGGCTAACTAGTACAGGTGTGAGGAGTTCGTTTTGCACGCTGGGCATCTCCTTGTCCTTGTTCATTGCCCGTATTCTGACAAGAATAAACGTACACTTGATATTCAACTTGACAAGTGTCATTCAAAAGTTGTTTGAAATTTTCATTGTCAAATACGTTGCACAACACGCGGTCTTTTTCCTTCCCTTTTTATCCCGTGCAAATAGGAAGGACGGATTGCTATACGTAAGTCTAACATAATTTGGTATGTTTTGCCTCGTCTTGCGCAATGAGCGTTCTGCGTCTTTTTTTATCTAATGGAGTTTTCGTATTATTACCTCTTTGTCTGGTAAAATAGATAGGTCTATTATCTTTAAAAAAAACAGACTTTAACTTCCATGTATCTGGGAAAACTCCACTAGTTTGTATCACCAGGGTTTGTACTTGCCACCAGCATTTGCCTTCCTTGTTTAACAAATAAAAATTGACTGAAACAAATCAATGACTTCAAAAACGTTCGTCGGTTCTTAAACCAGAAGTCATTCATTTTAATTTGTCAAAAAAATTGAACATGTCATATGAATTAATCTACGACAACCCTTTTTTTTCAAGTTTCAAGGTCAAGTATGAACCCTGGTGAAACGAACTTTAGACAGAGAAAGATTGGACAACATCGGCAATATATTAAAGTCCAACAAATACCATTTTAAAGTCACGTGATTTTTCTCTATCCTTGTTGAATACATCCTTAACAGCGGTGATAGTAAAATTGAAAGAAAAATTGGTGTCTAATTATTGTTCATAATATTCTTACCTGAAATAGAATCCGTCACTGTCATCAATTAGTTTGTCAAAGTTTTTTTCGAAAATGATACAACGAACAAACACAGCTAATAATTTTGACTATATTAACCTTTTTTCAATTCGAAAAAAAGCAAATAGAAAACGGGTACCCAATACAAGTTCAGAATGTATTACAACGGACAGCAGATGCGATAAAAGTGAGTCTCGCAACAACTGTAAGTAATAAAATTCCCATCAGATTGGTCAATACTAATTCAGAAACGCGTTTGTAAAATGCTAGTGGGAACATATCCTAAAATTCACTGGTAATTAACCACCAATAGCTTTTTGTAGGTGATATCAACGACATAATCAATAAACATAAAGTCTGCTAGGGGATCACGAGATCCGATCGCGTTCAATCGAGGAATCGACTGTCGAGTCGACAAACTCATTCATGGTGTTCGATCGAATAGAAAATCGAGGAACTCGATTCGTTTTTTTTTTTGTGGAAACGTTCTGAAACTTTGCGAGCAATTGACCTTTTGTTTCGACGCCATATTGCGGTGCGCGCACATAGTTGCCAAAACAAGACAACCAAAAATTACTAAAGAGCTGTCAACTAGATATTTTATTATTTCTATTCTGCCCAATACAAGCTAAAATTGATGGCTTTTCTTTCCAAAAACATTCGTAATAGGCGGCAAATTTAAAAAAGTTTTTGTGTGGGTGAGTATATCATTTATCTATGAAATGTTCATTGTCTTTTATTCAACATGCAATTATTATGAAAATAGGTACAATAAAATGGCTTCGCGACCTACCCCAAAGCACTGGGAAATCATTTTAGATTGGCTGGAGAGAAATCCAGAAATGGTTTCTGGCCGAGGTATAGGCCCTACGGGCAAATCCAATTTGAAAGAAAAATGGGAGAACTTAGCTATAACATTGAACAGCTTGGGTTATACTAACAAATCAGCTGAAAAATGGATGAAGGTAAGTATTCTCCAATTCAAATTGGTGGAGTTCATTACCGACATTACCTACCATTTCACAAATTATTCTTACGAATATTCTAGATCATGAAAGAAATACGTGATGGTTAGCAAGATTATTTATCTTGCTATTAAAACTGTTTTAATTGTTTTATTTCTAGACATGGACTGATTTCAAATGCAATTTGAAAAGAAAATCTGCCGATATCAAAAAGGAACAGAACAAAACTGGAGGAGGTCCCTCAACATCAAAGGCGTTAAATGAATTTGAAGAGAGAGCTTTGCAACTGCTAGGATCCACATTTATAGGTCTGCAAGTTGGAGAAGTAGGAGTAAGTATCACTTTATATTGCAGGCTATTTTTCTATAGAGATATATTAGTTAGTTATTTCTTATAAAAAAAAACTGTTTACGTAAAAACTAAGCACTTATATTATTTTCAGGATAATCATCTTGGTCAAATAGCAGAGCAATTGAAGGACATTGCACAATCAAGAAAAGAGCACTGCACATGTTGTATGTCCAAAAAAGGAGATGAGGACCAATTTTAACATCAGTCCTTATGCAAATAGTCAGAAATTTGGGAAAACTTTAATTTTAGATTTTACATGATGGTTATTTTTTTTTAGTATGATGTTAGAGTTTACTAGATTTCCTGTTAAATTTTTTGTTTGTCTGGGTAGTTAATTTTTTTAAGTGTTGAATGTTCAATAATATAATATACATATACATGAAAATAATAGCATTTATTTTAAATGCACTATAACGCCAATAATATGTCAAGTAGACCCAAACGTAAGCTTTATCATTAGGATGATAGAATTATCGGGGATAATACCACGAGAGCTTCAAAATTACCGATAATTTTTCACGATTGCGTGTTTTCTATAATTTCACGAGTCCGTAGGACGAGTTAAATTTGCAGAGAAACCACGCATCAGTGAAAAATTATCTGGTCCATTTTAAAGCTCGAGTGGTATTTAGAGGATTATTTCACGTATGAGAATGCAAAAAATATGGAAGTAAATATGTATTAAACGATTTGAACATCTTAACAATCAATACAAATAAATGGTTGCTATCAGGAACCGTTTGTTTGTATCAAAAATTAACATGACAACCACGTATACAATAACATGGGAGAATTATCGCTGTAATTCTCTCTAGTTAAACAACTGGAAAAGAGAATTTTCGCTGTAATTCTGAAAATCGTCACTTGTCTTATGGGATTTCTAACACATGAGTGGAATAATCTGAAATAATTATTAAGTATGAATTCTCTCATATGTTGTCCCTCAGCAGCATCTCCTGGATTAGCACCCATGTTCATGTCATCTTCTAAGTCATTGGCTGGCAGGTCAACATTTTCTATGAAGTCAATGTTTTCATCCAAACACATATTATGTAGAGCAGCACAAACTTTAACTAGTTTGCAGACAAATTCTCATTTATATCTCGCTGTCCTTTCTTTTAATAGGCATCGGAAACGCATTTTTAAGAGTCCGATGCATCTTTCCACACAATTTCTTGCTTGTATATGTGCTCTATTATAGTCAGCTTCTGCATTGTTGTTGGCAACTCTAAGTGGAGTCATCAAATACGGCAATAGCGGATACCCAGAGTCTCCTACCAACCAACATCGTTCGTTTCCAAATACTCCTCTCAAATATTCATTGATTACTGAATTTCTCCAAATGAAACTATCATGAGTAGAGCCACCATAATTTGCAAATACATTTCGTATCTTTAATTTGTCGTCACATATAATTTGGCAGTTTATCGAGTGATAGCCCTTCCTATTTATGTAGTTATGCTCATCCTGGAAGGGTTTTAAAATAGCTATATGTGTTCCGTTAACAGCTCCAATAGTACCTGGAAATCCCCATTTTTGCAAAAAAATTACCTTCAAATAATTTCTTTCTCGTTCAGTTTGAGGAAACTGTATTTTGTGCGGAACTATAAAGGTTTCAATAGGTTTGTTCCAACCCAGCCAAAAACCGTACAATGTACGGTCACGGTCATGCGCCATAGGTTAAACGCGTTCCAACCGAGAGATGATCGTTTACCGTACAGTTTCGTTGGCGTTCCAACCAAACCTGGGATCGTTCGAGAACTGGTTTTAGCACCGTCATTTCGATCCCGAGTGGAAAGCAAGAACCGCGTGGACTGATCCATGACTGACATGCGTAATTGAATTTTTGTCACCTTTGTTGTTATTGTTCATGTTGTTGTTAAACAACCAATTTCCAATCTAACTTATAAAACTAACAGTAGCATTTTTATTTTTTCAAGTGAAAAAAAGTACAAAATTTATTATCAGCTATTTGCTAATCCTTGATATTATCAGCTTGCAAGGATTCAGTTTCAGATTCTTGATAATGAATCAGCGTTGGTGTTCGATTTTCCTTTTTTATATATATTATTTTGTAAACCTAATCCTATATTCTTCTATTTTAATTTAAAAACAAACAAATTTAGGGTTAAAGTTATTTGAACTGTCGTCATTACGAAAACGATCATGAAACCGTTCCAACTACCCGTTGTTCCTGTACCAAGATAAAACCGTGCAAGGTCAACGCATGCGCCTGCAATCGATCCTAACAGTTCCGAAACCGTTTTATGACGATACGAAAACGGGGTGTTGGAACGAACCTAATAACATCTGTTACTATGTAAACATATTTATGCACCGTACTTTGTGCCATACCAAAGTTATATTGTTCTCCTATACATCTTTGGTACGAGCCTGTTGCGTAAAATCTCAAAGCACACAGGACCATGTTTTCAACTGTAAAGGCCCATTTATAAACTTGACGTTACGATTCCATTACCGTTTGCGCCTGCCGTTGTGAACATAAAAATATAGAATTCCATAAGATCATTTATATTCGCCGTCGGCCTCACCGTCCGCCGTTAGCTCTGCCGTTTCATTCCGTCAAACATAAACCAATTTTATCTTTTCCGTTGCCGACGTCTGTAGCAAGTCATGCTACAGTTTAGAGAGCCAATCAAAACGGATTTTCACCAGTCATGTGATGTTTACCACAAATGTCATCGTGCTGAGGTGGGAGAGGGGAGAGATTATTTTGATTTTTCGAATTTTAAATTTTGTTTGGGTTGATCTTAATTATTATCAAATCAGTAAAATCACCACCAAATCTTCTAAAATCGTCCAAATCACTCACAAAATGACAAAATGAGGGCACACGCACAAAATAGGTTATGTTTATTATTTACTTTTTGAGAACGTCGGACGGCAAGTTTATAAATGGTCCAATTTTTGTGGTTCGGACGGCGGGGCTAACGGCGAGCCCGTCTGTAGGCGCAAACGGTAACGGAATCGCAACGTCAAGTTTATAAATGGGCCTTATAATGCCTCTCACATTCTCTCTTTCTGGGACATGTTGTCTCACTTCGTTTATCAATTCACGTACACAGTTTTTACTTAGACGAAATATCTCTTTGAATCTAATTTCGGACATATTAAAGGGATTATGATGACTTCTCAACCTCTGTCTTCTCCGAAGCAATAGGATATTTTCTCGCCTCCTATTCAACAAAATCATTCTTTCACGCACAATTGCCAGCATATCTTTTATTAATACATTATTATTTAATCACTTTGAAAGAACTTTGAAGAATTTTAAATGTTCGGAAAATTGACATTTACCTGAAAAAATGATTTTTCGATAGCTTGGAACTAGTCGACAAACTTCAATAGAGTCGAGTCGATAATTCGAGTGTCGTGATGCATTTTAAGTCGACTATTGACATTTTCGATCAATCTCAACCGAGATCGAGTCTCGTGATCCGGGCAAAGTTTACAATACTGATACTATTACTAAAATCTGCTATGGGATCACGAAACTCGATCCAGTTCAATCGAGCAATCGTCTTATCGAGTCGACAAACTCATTCATGGTGTTCGATCGAGAGGAGAATCGAGAAACTCGATTCGATTTTTTTTTTTGGACACGCTCTGAAACTTAGCGAGCAAGTGCCAAGGACAAAAAGACCAAAAACAGAAGAAAATATAAACATGCATTTTCTTAGGTACGTTAGGATGTATTATAAGGTCTGTTCCCACAGAAATCACAAACCAGTCAGAGCGAATTTCATTGATTGAAAATAGTCAGGAAACTGGTTTTTTGCAATTTGGACAAATAAAAACGCTCTGACTGGTTTGTGATTTCTGTGGAAACAGACCCTATATTATCGGTCTATAATGTTGTACGTCTTCCGATTCGATCTCCAACCGTTTCTGTGAATCCAGGCATCTTCCTCCAAGCCCCTCTCTCATTTCCTCGTCTACTCCACTTTTCAGCTTCTTCTTGGGCCGCTGCGTCTTCTTCTTCCCCCTGGCTTCCACTCAATGATTTGCTTGTATAATCTCGTATCTGCCATTCTTTGTACGTACATGTCAGAACCAAACTACCAAATCAGTTGTTTGTCTTCAACTTATCTACCTACTATTGTGTAGCTTTCGCTTACGTTCATAATTTCTCTAATTCCCTGGTTTGTTGTCCTTTCCATTTTGGCCTTGCCTGTCGCACTTCTCCAAAAGTCCATTTCAGCTGGTTCCAGCATTTTTGCGGTTCTGTCCTTTCTATTCTATCTATTCAGCCTTCTTCAGTCCATCTTTGGACGTAGGCCTCCCCCAGTCTTCTCCATTCCTCTCTGTCTGTTGCCATGTTCATCCACCTAATGTCTGCCCAGCGAGTCTGTGTCTACGGGGCAACGGTAAGGGGAATGCAGTTGTAAAAAAAATGGCTGATTTCATTCATAAAATACCCAGCTGCGTGCGGAATTTTTTGGAAGTGTTATCGTATTGCAACTCGTACACGAAAATCAGCAATGACCAAATCTCCGCCACTGGATATGTCAATATAAATCGATATTCCAAGATGGAAGGATAAAATGACGTCAGCCCTGGCCAATAGCGAGAAGTAAGGTGACGTTAGCTCATTGACAACCGTATGGTTCCCCATGACAACAGCGATCCTGCCAAAAACTCCACCAATCAGGTTCATCCAGGACGGATGCTTGCCAAATTGTCAAAAGCTGATCGTATCTTTAGAAAATGTTTATTTTTTACAATAAACCAAACTGAAGAAATCAGGATTAAAATAAGGATAGGTCTAACAACCACGTTAAAATATTTAGCGTTTTATTATTGTTATCAATATTTTGTTATCAAAAAATGGATTTTCAAATTAACTATACCTCATGCCTAATATTTTCGCTTTTTTATAATTAAACGCGGCAACATGGCACATTTACGTCCGAATTCCTTCCGTAGACTCAGATCCGCTGGGCAAACAATAGTTGTCTGTCCTTTATGATGGTGTATTTTCTAGTTTTATTTCTTTTGTTATTTTGGTCCCAAAGTATTCTATTTAGTAGGGATATTGCCTTGGGTTTTTGGCCTTGTATACTCCGATCTATAATTTGCTTCGTCTAGATCAAACTTACCTCCATTTTTCGTATTTCTCTATCAAGTTACGTGTCATGTACTCTAGGTCGTCAATCCTGTGCAATTGATACTTGATTGATTCATTCAGCATCCCTGTTTGTTACGAATGTGAAAGGTTCATTTCAACACGTCTAAAAACCGTACATCGTAGATTCCGGTTCATGGGCACAACAAGAAACGCGCAATTTTAGATTGGCTGGAAAGAAATTCAGAGATTGTTTCTGACTGGCGGAGGTATGATACAGGACTTGCAGTCAAAGCCAATTTAACCCTTTCGGTCACCTTGTATTCAATTGAATACACAGAATTCAATTTTTTTTTATCGCCATCTATGGAGTAGTTCAATGATGTAGTAACTTTAAAATCAATATTTAACCCTTTTGTAATTCAAAAATGACTTGTGGCTGCATCTAGATATTATTTCCTAATTTTGACGATTTTTTATAAATTACAGTTCACTACTCTTGCCTAAAAGTCAAAACATCTGTTGTGTAATTTTATTTTTCTTGGAAATTTCCCTTGTGCAAATTACACTGGAAATTTTGCATACAAATTGTCAAAATTAATAAGTGGAAATTTTTGGAAATATCCCGGGGAAAATTTCCAGAATTGTCATTTTTGACATTGATGCCCGTTTTTCCATTTAAAACGCATTGATGTCAGAAATCTGTCAACGTGAATATTGACAAATGCAGTTTATATGGAAAAAATAAATAGCAATCAGCATCAATAAAAGAATTCGACACAATGTAGTGAATAAGTTTCAAACGCGGGAAATTTCCTATCAAAATATAACACGTGCATATAATATTTCCTAAGGGAAATTTTAAAAAATTTCGTCTTTAGCCAATTTTTTTAAACAAAACCATTCGTGCATAGCGCCTGAAAAAATCCCGAACCCGAAGGGTGATTTTGTTAAAAAATTGGCTTCAGACAAAATTTTCAAAAATTTCCGGAAATATTTTATGCACTAGTTATATTACAACTGGAAATAATTTAAATATTTTTGCACGATATATACTGATTTAGTGACATAAAACACACCTCGTTTGAGTTATATTATCAGTGGGTTTCCAAAAAAGTTTCTGTTTTTTGTAATAAGCTTAAAAAAGGATTGTATTCAATTGAATACATCGTGACTCAAATTTTCCAGATTTTGATGTCATTTGCCTCAAGATGCAAAAATGCTGAATCTAAAGGTCATTCTCGTGTTTTGTGTGTTATTTATGTTTAAAAAGAGGAAATAGCTATTTACCTAACAAGTGCGGAAAAATTCAAAAGAATTTTTCCGCACGCGTAGCGGAGTTCGGTGAAGCAGCCGAGAGCGGAAATTTTTTTTCCGCCTGTGTTAGGTACAATATTTTTCCTACAGGCATAAAAATGTAGAATTTTTCATTTTTTTTTTGACAGCCGTGCGGTAAAATTTTTTCCGCACCAACAGCCGTGCGGAAAAACTTTTTCCGCACTGATATGCGTGCGGTAAAAGTCATCACCGTGCGGGAAAACTCATTTTTCGCACGTATATCAGTGCAAAAAATTGATTTTTCCGCACGGCTGTAGGAAATAGTTATTTATGATATAAGTGTTAAAAGTACATTTTTAAGGCACGCATGTGAAAGTTTGCAGAATGAGCGAAGCGAATTCTGCAATTCACATAAGTGCCTTAAAAATACTTTTAACACAAATATCATACAATATTTTTTCTACAAACGGCAATAACAAGCAATAACCAGTGACAAATTGGATTTTTAAATGAATAATAAATTGGAAGCATCTTTCCTACGTAAAATTATTGAATTTGATATTTGTCAAAAAATTCAAACAACCAGCACCTTGTTTTACAGGTAATGAAATGTCTTGTCAGTTTCTTGAAAGTCTGTCGTGGTCAGTAAGCTTTTTGCTAAAAATGCAACAAATACACAAGAAAAAGAGGGTTGCATCAATTTCTTGAAAAATATAGAGGAGGCGGCCGATGGAGCTTCCTCAGTTGTACAAATTTTACCATTAATATTAATGTAAATAATTAAAAATACAAATTTTTTTTGACGTTTGCTTTCAAATTTTGATGTTTCATTTTTAACACTAGTGCCTTAAAGACTTTTAACACTAGTGCAATAAAGTAACATTTTTAATGCTTCGAGGGGGTGTTAAAAATTGCATTTTTAACACGTTTGTAGAAAAAAACTGTTTTGCAAGCTACCACAATAAATAAAAAATAGAAACCTCTCTTTTATTACATAAACTACCAGTTCTAAAATAGTTTCGATATGAGCCGTAAAGTCATAATGTATTCATTTGAATACATCATCAAACTCAAAAACCAGCCAACCAAAAAATTTCGCCGTAGGTTTAAAAATCATAAAAAAAATAACTTAGTTACTGTACCAAATATCGGAATTTTCCCATGCACACAAAAAAGTCGTGACTGAAAGGGTTAAGAGAAAAATGGAAAAACCTAATGGCAATGTTAAGCAGCTATGTTACCAAATAAGCTAAAAAAAGGATGCGATTTTCACCTAGACGAGATATTTCTTTAAATCTCTCAACCTCTGTATTCTCCGAAGCAAATAAACATTTTCAGGCCTGCTTTTCATCAAAATCTTTCTCACGCGCACAATCGGCAGCATATTTCTTTATTAATAAACAATTAACCAATCACCTCAAACAGACAAACTGTGAAAAATTGCAATAGTATAACAGAAAAAAATGATTACTCGATAGCTTGGAACTAGTCGAGAAAATTCAATAGAATCGAGTCGATAATTCGAGTGACGTGATGCATTTTAAGTCGACTATCGAATTTTTCGATCCATTTCAATCGAGATCGAGTCTCGTGATCCGGGCCCTGTTTTTTTTTTAAAGATAAAAGTCAAAATGACATTATGTTGGCAATACAATGTAAAATTGTCAATGCTTTCAAATTTTTTATGTAGAAAAGGCTTGTGCTGCCAACATAGTTACTAAATTTTTGACTTGGGGAATTATCTTTAAAAAAAAAACAAACTTTAAAATCTGTTTTTTTTTAAAGATAAAAGTCAAAATTAAATTATGTTGGCAATACAATGTAAAATTGTCAATGCTTTCAAATTTTTTATGTAGGAAAGACTTGTGTTGCCAACAAAGTTACTAAATTTTTGACTTGGGGATTATCTTTAAAAAAAAACAGACTTTACATTTTTTGCCACCAATATCAACAGTAGCGTGTCAAATTTTTTGGGCCCCCCCCCCGCGAACTTTTTTTTGAGGCCCCTATGTCACCATTATACAGGGTGTCCCACGAGGTTTTGCCCAAATGATAACTTCGGAACGCACCATCGTATGTTCCACTGTATAATTTTTTATCATTTTCTCCAACAAAACCTTAACAAATATGGCATCGTCGATTTTGTAATTTGATTTTCTAACGAAAAATGCCATAATATATCATAAGTTACATTTAAGATTCTAAAGTTGACGTCACTTGACTTAAATTGAAGCGAAAGTGGTGAAATTGGATCACAATGGTAGAAGCGGCACAAAAAGTTACCCAGATCCTCAAAATTTCAATTATATTAGATGACGTGTTCCGAAGTTATTACCTGAGAAAAACGTCGTGGGATACCCTGTATTTTCCAAAAATAACCCATTATAGTTAATATTTATACACAATATCATTATCTAATAGTTAAAAAACACAGCGAATTTTTGAAACTATAGTATATTGTTGTATTAGGAGTAGAAGCTTTACTTTTTTGTGCTGAAGCAGTAGGTTTGCGAGCCGAACGTAGTGAGGCTTGCAATACTGCTGAAGCACAAAAAAGTGCTTCTACTCCGTATGCAACACACTATTTTTTCTCCAAACGAATGGGGTAAGCTCGGGGGTAACTGAATGGTTGAGCGGCAGTAAAAGTACGAGCGGCACTAAAAGTACTTTTGCTGCCGCTCCAGCGGCACTAAAAGTACTTTTGCTGCCGCTGGGGTTGCCAAGCAGCATAGAAATTAAATTTCTACCACCTCGACAGGTGTTAACCTGCTGGATTTGCCTACCAGCATAGAAATTAAATTTCTGACATCTTGACAGGGGTTAACAAAGTGACGTTTTTTTGACGTTTTTTTGACGTTTGGAGAAAAAATGTATTTCTATAAATTATTAGGATATGTTATTATAATATAGGAGGGATGATTGAAAAAAAATGTTCTTCTAATACAAGGAAAACATACAACTAGAGATGTAAGTTTTCATGAAATTTTCAAATTTGAAACTTTTCGTGAAACTTTTCATGAAAAGTTGAAACTTTTCAATTTTTTTTTGAAAAGTTAAGTACAGGAAGAATAGGGCCTCTAAAATTATTTTTTCGAAATGATAGATATTCAATAAATTGAATTGAATAATATAATTTTTATCAATTATTCCTTTCCATTAAATCACAATATTGCGGTTGAGGATTGAGGAAATAAAAAAAATTGCGTAATAGTGAAAAAATCTGTTTTAAAATGACCATCAAAAAATAAACAACTTTTGTCATATTTTACCTTAGCCGAAAATGTCATTTTCATCACTAGTGATGAAATATCCCATAACGTTAACTTTTCTCACTAGTGACGCAAGTGAATGATTAAAATTTTACATGTTAAATACATTTTTTCAAATCCAATTATATTTCAATTCTGTGGAGCACAATGAAAAAACATGGTTCATAACAAAATTATGTAAATTTTTGTGATATATTTGCATAACGTCTCTTAATAGTCGTGTATGCGCTAGCTCACTATTAGTGTATGGTTAGATAAACAATGGGTTTTTTGTGACTAGAGTACCATTCCTTTGGATAAGGAGAATTGAATATTCTCAGTAATAAATAGACCATCACTCAAATGACTGTGTTTCATTTATAGTATATTACAATTTTGCTTTATATAATATTGTAATAAAAGCAAAATATAAGTATAAAATTAATTAAAAACGAGCACTTTTCATAGATGGAGCCAACTATCAAACCAAGTAGGAACCCTTGTAAAAAAAACATAAGTTTAGCAGCAAAAATCAAAACATGGTCTTAGAAGAAGTATAGTGTTTTACTTGTCAAAAATCATTTTTTGCAACTTGAAAACAACTGTTTTCTCGTTGCAAAAAATGCTGTTTTCGTCACTCGGTAATAATTTTTTTGCCCACGACCATGACATGCGTTTTCGTTTTAACAAACCTGGGACAAAGTCACAATGCATGATTCATGATCTTTAAACTTTTCACGAAATTTTGAAAAGTTTTGAACTGTCTTGAAACTTTTCAATGAAATGAAATTTTATTGAAACTTTTCAGGTGAAACTTTTCACCCTCACATCTCTACATACAACAAATATTTAACTAATAAGTACAAATATATGGAATTTAATATTTTAAATATCAACTCAAAACTCAAACGTAACAAGTGAAACAACAAAGACTCGCTAATAACTGGAAATTTCCATTAAAACGGGGAATAACCTATGGGAATCACTGAGGTTTCGACCAGCCAGGGTTGACAATTGTTTGAGCGTTCACATTTTTGTTATGTAAATCTATATATTATATATAAAAATGGTGTTGAGCACTGATAACTCGAGAACGGCTGGACTGATTTTTATGATTTTTGCTTTATTGGATTTGTCTTTGTCCATCCTGCGATAATGAATCGAAAAAATCCAAAAAAAAAAACAAAACAAAAAAAATATCTATTTTACTTATTTATGAAAAAAACTCACTAAGCCCGCATACGGCGCCATCTCTTATAACCGATACCAAGTTTACCGTCACATTTTCATTGCAAACCATGTGGATTTTATTGTCACACACTTTGCACAAAAACAATTTGAGGAAAGCACTTTATTTTTAATTGTTCTTCACAGTAAAAATGTCCAAAAATAAATAGAATGAGAATGTTTTAATTGTGTATTTTATTTTGTTGTTGGTTCGTTCCGAAAGAGCGCGAACTGGTCTCCCTGTCATTTCTTGACGCTTGACCATTGACGTTCTGTGACTAAGTTCCGTTTCTCCTCTTAGGCATCCCTTGACAGCCGTGTTCCGTGCCGACTGTTCGGAGTGCTCCGTCCGGCTGGTGTCGAGTGGCAGAGAGCCAGGTTATGAGTCCGCCACAACCATTTTGTATACGGCGCCATATATGATAGGTACCTAGAACGAAGCTTGCCGTTGTGCGGTAATTTCATTGCAGATACAGTAGAACAGAATACTGCTAAGGAACTGGAGCTATTCCAAACAGAACTATTCCACTATTCCGATCAGATAAAGTGGTGCAGAAAGAGTAGATCAGATAGAATAGTGCAGATACAGTAGAACAGATGGAGTATTGCAGTGCAGATAAAATGAAACAGGGCTGCGCTGGAGATTTTTTTTGTTTTCTTTACATTTTTTGAACATTCTTGTGTCTGAGTTTATTTATTTGGTGGTAGACTTTATAAGAATAATGCCCACAAGATGCCTAAAAAGGGATGATGTAAAATTTTAATTTTAGGTGACTTTTGATCCAGAGAGTAAAAATTAATTTTCTTCAACCAAAGCCAAATTCACCATCGAAAAAAACTGAATTTAATTCAGTTAATAAAATCTGTTTTTTTTTTAAAGATAATTCCCCAATTCAAAAATTTAGTAACTATGTTGGCAACACAAGCCTTTTCTACATAAAAAATTTGAAAGCATTGACAATTTTACATTGTATTGCCAACATAATGTCATTTTGACTTTTATCTTTAAAAATAACGCACTTTAGATACGTTAACACAGCATTTAATAGGTATTTAATAATTCAGAGGAGGAACGAAGTTCGCCGGGTCAGCTAGTTAAATATGGATTTGAAATGTTTAAATGTGCATATTTCTATTTTTGGAGTTTGTTTGATATACATAGGTATTACTTTTTCTTAGAGTAGGTATATTGGGGGCCCGGGGGCCCACAATATACCGGGGGGCCCCCCGCGTGGCGGGGTCTGCGGGGCCGTTTGACACGCGCCTGAATATCAAGTGACTTTAAAATGGTATTTGCCGGACTTTAGAGAATTTCATACATCTGTCAAAACTGGTATTCCAACAATAAATTGACATGTTTTGATTGTTGATTTGAACCAATCAGGGGGGCTTTATTTGAAATTGATGCAACTTTGCGTATACGCTAATGATCGCAAATCTAGCTCGCACATGCAAGTTGTGTTGTCAATTTGTCAATTTATTTCGATTTATTTTAATTTTGATGTAATCTGTGTTTTGATGGTTCACTTCAAATAAGTTCGAATATTGTGGTGATTTTTATAAATAATATATGATTTAATAACGTTATTAACAACAATGGGCTGGCTCGTCTTGAACTAGCGAAGGCTTTTAACGAAAACCTCTCAGTAAGGCCGCGATGTTATGCCTTCGTCCTAAGTGACCGGACTTTCGTAAAAAAAATTCGGCTAAATAAAGCTACTTTTGAAGACTTATATGAGGCTTTACAGGGCGCCAAGAAAAGCATCTTCCATGGAGCACCGTATAATCGCTGAGGCTTTTGCAACATTTTTTTACTCGACTTTTTTGTAAAGGTTGGGGCGTTCTCTGACAAACTGCACAAGAAGCCTTTTTTCCTCCGCATCTGCGTTTGCGGAGCTCTTTTTTCTATCTACTATAGGGCTTGGTGAAATAATATCCATAGAAAAATATCCATTTTTTGTGGTAAATTGCTTATAAACACGAAACATATCTTAGAAAAGTATAACCTCAAAACATCAAAAAAATCATAATAAATAAATGTCATCGTAAAATATACGTCACCGTCATCCAAAATATCGTAAAATTCAAAATTCCACTCATTTTTATATGGTAGATTTTCAACATTTTGTGAAAAGAAAACTGGCAACGCAGCGAGCGAGTGCATCTTTTGAATATAACATAACAAGTTGCGTATACGAACAAATTGATGCAATTTTACGTGCACGCAAATATTTGCGATCGATTTCAAATAAAGCCCCCCAGATTGTATTTGACCTGTTTCGCATAAATAGAAAAAGAGAGCTTAATTGTAATAAATACAAGTTAGAAAGTAATAAGAGATGACATGCCCGCGCAACTAATGGGTTTCAGTGTAGCCAGTTTGTATTGTTGCAGAACAAATGTAGACAATACAAATCGAACATTATAACGTTAAAGAAGTGATATAGTGTTAAGTGTTTTACAACGCCTTAAATCAGATAGAAGAAGAGCTTTAAAGTGTATGTTCACATCGTTGGCACTTTTATTTTGATAAATGTTTCATCCGGCAACATTGCACAATAAAAGTCCAAAGGAATATGTCAAGTATAATCTGACATAATTTTAAACAACACTGCGGTGAGTTCAGAAGTAATACGTAAAGTATTAGTTTGCTCTTTATCAAAATACACGTTACAAAGAAAGAAGGAGCGATTAATTCTGAACTGGCACCTGAATAAGAATATGACGCAAGCCCGTAACAAACGCGCTTTTCATTGGATGCTCACCTGCAGCCCACGAGTTGCGCGCGCAGTCAAGGTAATAAAAGATAGGTGGATTACGCGATAATTTGCACTAGCGCAAATTGACATTTTGTTTGGACGCCATATTGCGGTGCGCGCACATAGTTGCCAAAAGAGGAAAACAATAATTATTAGTCAACATTAAAAACAAAAGTAACTAAATGATTGATCTTCGTTATCCTTTTTGTTTGTGCACTTTCTCTCTCTGATTGATGAAAGTAAATAGGTAAAGTCTGTTTTTTTTTTTAAAGATAATTCCCCAAGTCAAAAATTTAGTAACTATGTTGGCAGCACAAGCCTTTTCTACACAAAAAATTTGAAAGCATTGACAATTTTACATTGTATTGCCAACATAATGTCATTTTGACTTTTATCTTTAAAAAAAAACACACTTTAGATATTCTATTATTTCTATTCTGCCCAATACAAGCTAAAATTGATGGCTTTTCTTTTCAAAAACATTCGTAATAGGCAACAAATTCAAATTTCAAATGTAATTTATTCAGTAACTTTTGTTTTTAATGTTGACAGTACCCTAGTAATTTTTTTATTCTACTTTTGGCAACTATGTTCGCGCACCGCAATATGGCGTCCAAACAAAAGGTCAATTATAGTCGTATTCACGGTAGAGTTTGAATTTTGACCGTTATTTCCACCAGTTGAAAATAAATAAAATCCCCAGATCTGTCCCTTTTTCTGACAACTATCAAATAATGATACATGACATTTTGATTTGACATATAAAAATATCACATTCGGGTCTTTGAATTTTGAATTTCGAATTTTTATGTGAAATCTTTCAGTTTTCTGCATTATTTTTTTATTTGTTATTATCGCAATCGGTTTTTGGTTTTTTATGTAGTGTTCTGTGCCTTTGTGTTTCGGTGTTGCGTTTCAAACCTGGTTTTAGTTTGGATTTAAATGTTTACTCTTATTATAAGTGTTTACTTTGGACTCTAATTTTAGGATTTTTGGATTTTAATAACTTAACTTCCTTCAAAGAAATTGAAAATAAATTTTTATTCTGAAATGTATATCACTTTTCTAAATACGACCCTGTCGTTTATTTCAACTGACGGAATCGAAGCGCTAACGCATGCTGACAACCTAAAGACAAAGTTCACTAAAAATGTCAATGCGAACTGTCAACTTCACTTTCTATCGTGATTTAGTCTATACGTGCGTTTTTATTCTCATCGAGTTTTCCCGATGAATTCCATCGCCGATGAGCGTCGATGAGCAGTACGTCATCAAAATTCATCACAATTTTGTTGATGAAATGAATCAACTAAAAAACATAGAGAAATATAATAGTAGTAAACTACGAGAGAAGTCATTCCCCTGTACTTAACTGGCACAATGTCGACGTTAGCGCCTCTGGTGGCTACGGACAGCAATAAAAGAGTGAACAGTGTTTAAATGCAGGTTTCTTCTTTACCGACAGTGAAAAGGCGGCTTTTTTGAATAATTAAATTATTAACTTTGATTTTATTTAAGATTTATTAAAAATAAAGTACTGTAAACGCTCAAAACAGTTAATTGCAGAGCAATACATTTGTTGAAAAAACTTGCTAAAATTTACCGAGCAACTGTTTAGAACGATAACAGAACTTATTTTTAAAAAATCCAAATTAGATGCAATGAGATTTCTTAAGGGGGTCAAGGAGGTAATTGAACAATACAAAAATTGAGATATCTTCAAACAAACTTATTTTTTTATTCCAATTTTATAAATATACAGTAACTAAAAATGTTTGTATTATAAGCTTTGTATTTACCTTTTTACTGCATCTCGCATCATCGCAAATTCGAAAACACACTATTATTGGTGTCGGTTTCGTCTAATTAATTAATATTTATGATCACAGAATGTTTTCTCATTTCTCTAATATAAATAATAGAAGAAATTTTAAGTTATGATGATGAGCATTCAGTTTTTGATTGTTGGTCTTTGGATTCAATCATAGACGATTCAATAATTTGTCAAATTTTGACAATTTTGTATTTTGTATGTGTTAAAAAAAGATAGAACATTTTTGGGCAAGTTGCTGATAAAGACAAATTAAACCGAGTTGTCAGAAACGATCGAAGTAATTAGTTCAATAATCTGCCACACCATGCGAAATACGCTACGGGTATGTGCACAAACACAGTTAGATTGTTACATTAAACAAACGTCTCTCGTAGTTTACTACTATTATATTTCTCTATGCTAAAAAACACTTCGATGGATTTTGACACTTGAATTTATACTCTTGACATTTAAAATTTGTGTTGTTTATTTGATTTGCCAAACTTATGTGCATGTTATTTTTTATTTGTTTGAAAAATCGTAACCATACCATGATTCCAAGTCTAGTGCTAGCAATAATTATTGTGATTTGTGAGCTCTTCATCAAGCGATGAGTCTGATAGTTCTTCAGATGAAATAGTTTTACTTGAATTGTAGAAAACAGAAAACATAAAAAAATACAAAATTATATTTCTTCCGTAGTTCCTTTGTATAATGATTTGGATTGTCTCATTTTAGACTTATTAGGACTGTAGTGGAGAGTGGAGATGAGATAATATTTTTAAAAAAATCTCCGAGAGGGTGAGCTGAGCTTTAAGAACTCACAAATTCGTTTGATCTGATATTTCAGATATATTTTCTCTCTCTTAGACTCAGAGCTTTTAGGTTTGGTATTTCTTAATTTAAAACTGTTTTAGCAATCAGTGTTATATTTATCTCTTTATAGACTGTATTAGAAGATCTCCAGTTTACTCCAATACTCCAATTAAAATTTTTATGACAAAAACAGCGTTAAATTTCAGTTGTAGTTCATAGTCCGAGTTTTCATATCCTTTAGATCACTTGAACATGCCATTTTTCCTTTTTTTGTTATAATTACGATTCCTGTCGGCCATCAAATAACCGTCAACATAATTTTGAGGTTAGATTTCACGTTAAAATTCATCAGTTCATCGGAAATGAACCTCGATGAATTCGATGGCTAATCGTACTTTCACCGATAAATGCAATATGAGTATAAAAACAGACCGGTGAAATTCATCGATGTTTTACTGATGAGAATAAAAACAGCCAATTGACATTTTCGCTTAATCGATGAGAATAAAAACGCAAGTTATATCAGATAATTGCATACTAACTGGTGCGAAAACTGGTGTTTTGACAAAAAACTTAAATTTTTGATTTATGACATTCTCTCATTCGCTCTCATTAAATACAACTCGTGCAATGGAAATATATTTATAATTTTCGACAAATTTGCACTCATGCGTTTATAACTGAAAAAGGCACTCATGCACTTGTGCTCTTTTTCAATTAAAAATGCATTCGGGCAAATTTCCCAAAAATTATCAATAATTTCCATTGCACTAGTTATATTACTATTGATAATACAAATTTTGTGCCCTTTAAAAATTCAACTGGTATGCCATCAGGTCTACAACCTAAGTTATTGCCTAGCTCCCCTATGGAATTAAGAACATCCAAACTGGTAATATTACAGTATTCAAAATCTAAAAAGAAATCAAAACAGCTCTTTTTTTCTTTGTCAAAGCCATTTGTGTCACTCTCATTGTTACCTGCATAAGTGGAAGAAAAGTGCTCAGCAAATAGATGAATAGTAGATTCCATGGAGTGACTGGGCGAGTCATTCGAGTGCATAGCATTTGGTAAATTTGAGCCATCTCTTTTTGAGTTAATAAATTTCCAAAACTCTTTTTTATTTGTAACTTCATTTTCAAGCCTGGTAATATATTCTAAATTACTTGTAAAAGCATATTTCCTGCATTGATGTCGCAGGAAAAAAAAATTGATAATTTGCAGACGTTCTAGTCTTTTTGTATTGCTTGTCAGCATTATTCTTCTGAAATATTGAGCTTTTGAGTTCAGCATTATACCATCTTGGAAATTTAGGAGTTTTACATCTACGCGAGCATCTACGTTTGGGAACATAAATATCAATGGCCGCGTTCACCAGATACAAACGTTGGTAAACGGTTTGCGATTGTTCTGCTGAACGCTACGTTGAATTTGTGTTAAAACCAAACATGTTTTGCAAACGGTCGCCATTTTTGCAAGCAAAATTTCAAAGTGTTTAAAATTTTCAACACTGTGTTGTGTGTGGTGACCTGTCATTCAGAAGGTGACGTTCTATCATTGAGAAGTTGAATCGTTCAACAGAACCAAGAGTTTACCCAACATATTCAGTTGGTATTTGTAAACTGTTTACAATCCGTTTTGGTTCTGGTGAACGTAGCCAATAACATAATATACAACATCATAAAACTTGTTTAAAGCTTCATTAACATTAGAAACATTCAGGATTTCATTCCAATTCATATAATACCTACTAATATCCACATAATTAGCCCCTCTAAAATTGTAATAAAAATATTCATAGTTAAAAATAATCACATTTAGTATCAAAGTCTACCACAAATGATAGAGCTGGATAGTAAGTATCACAGACAGTTCACAGTATATCATTGGTAGATACAGTAATATTGGCATTAGTAAAAATAAAATCTAGGAAACCTCCATACACATTGGATACATTTTTTATTTGTTGACACTGACTGTATGTACTTGAGGGGTTATATTGCCTATTGGCATCAAACCAAGCTCGTCATTGTCCCGTGATACCTTTGGTAGGTTGAAATCTCCACAAATAAGTACATCACAATTTCCAGTTACGTTACATGAACTTGAAGAACTGAAGTAACAGCAAAGGAAAAATCATCATAGACATCAATTGATGATGAAGGTGGAATGTAGACTACACATAAAATGATATGTCTGCTCTTAATAGTCATTTTCATGAACAAATAATGCTCCACATTTTCAATAGGGCTTTTCAATTGAGTGGTCGCTATATGCTCCTTTGAGGCCACCAACACTCCGCCACCTCTGGAGCAGGCACTACTCGAGGCACTAGTTTTTGTAGATCTGTCACAACGATAAACGTTCTAGCCAAAAAGATCCAATTCACTGTTAATACAATGACATTTAGATTTTCACACATTACTGCTTGAGAAAAACGAGTTAATTTAGTTCTAAGACCTCTAACATTTTGGTAATAAAACTGCATCAAACTATCAGGTTGTTTTTTACCTGTGAAATGTTTGACCTTGATAGCCCCTGTGAAAACTTCTTAAGCCTGGTGGTAAGCTCTTTTGTCTCCTTGGCCCAAAAAAAAATGGTTCAGCTGTGACGTCTAACGGCCATTTATTGCTACTCAAAATTATTGATTCTTGCTCAGTAGAAATAGCAATTTCAAAACAACTAATATAGTCTTGCTGAGATTTGAGTTTCTCAGAGCCCATGGTTGACAGACCCACATCAACCAAACGAGACTTCAGGGAGTTATCAGTGCAATCAGAAATTTTTTTCCTGACAATAAAGCATTATTATTATTGAACCGAGGTTTCCAACATAAAACAATTTACCCAGCTTTGAGGCAGTTATATTCAAGTTAAGAGGTAAATTTTTTAGAGCAACCTCTTCCACAAACTGCGCAAGCGCGGCACAAAACATAAAAAGTAATAAGGCCGCCATCTCCGTATTTCTAATTAATATACAATCGCTAAGGAACAAACTTGATTTATATCTGCTGTTGGAAGATAACAATTTTCCAGCTTTCTTACTTATAACTGAGCATTGGCTAGCAGAAAATGAACCATTTTGTATTGAAAATTATACTCTGGTGTCTCTCTATTGTAGAAATAGTAAAACTCGTGGTGGAACTGCTATTCTTGTCAATAAGATATTTTTACAATCTTTTGATGTTACCCCCATAACAAAGTTTAATACCCTTTTAATTGAAAATGTTTTTGAATTCTCCTTGTTATATAACAAAAAATTTTTTTTATATATTTTGTGTATATACAGGCCCCCCTATTATTCAAACTTAAAGCAATACTTTGAAAATCTTGAAATTCTTTTATCAAAACTGCCACCCAAGGCAGGTTTGATACTAGGGGAGACCTTAATATAAATTTTGACGATGACAGATCAGAGGCACAGCAAATTCTATCTAACTTGTTTTTATCATTTGACCTAGAAATGTATGTTAACGAACCTGCTAGAATAACTGTTCATTCTCAAACCAAAATCGATTATCTGTGTTAATTTTCTCTTAAAGCAAATGTTTGTTAGCTGTAGTGTAATTCCTGTAGGCCTTTCGGATCACGAAGCAGTTTTAGCAAAATTTCAACTTGCGATAAATAAACCACCAAAATATAAAGTTGGTAGACTACTTAGCAGTAACAATTATAAAAAATTTAAAGATATATGCAAGGAATTAAATTGGTCAGCAGTTTTGAATTGTGAATCATCACTAAACGAATACCAAAAATTAGTAACTGATGCATTTTTAAAATCTTTTCCATTACAAAAAATTAAGCAAAAAAAAAGTAAACTTTGGATTACGCCCGCTATTAAAGTTTCATCAAAAAACATGCGTTCGTTACAAAATATTCACAAATTTACTGATTGTCCTCAGTTCATACGTTATTTCTGCAGATATAAAAAAATTTACAAAAGTGTTTTAAAAGCAGCTAAAGAAAAGTTTTACCAGAATAGAATAAACTCCTCCAAAAATGCCAGCAAAGAAAATTGGAATAGC
Source organism: Ceutorhynchus assimilis (assembly GCA_917834065.1). Taxonomy (NCBI): domain Eukaryota; kingdom Metazoa; phylum Arthropoda; class Insecta; order Coleoptera; family Curculionidae; genus Ceutorhynchus; species Ceutorhynchus assimilis. The sequence continues at coordinate 37,526,470 of OU892278.1, read as the reverse complement.
TATTTATACAATAAGTTACGAAATGAGCGTCTTTTAGGCACGCGACGTGAAAATTGTCCAACGAGGCAAAGCCGAGTTGGACAACACGTCAAGTGACTAAAAGACATCGTTTCGTAACGTATTGTATACAAGATTTTTTCTACTGGCATTCTATAATAAAAAAACACAATTTTATTTCATGTGAATACGCCCAAAATCTTTGTTACCTGTTTTTACTTGACACCTGACACTTTTCATGCGATTTTTTTTCAAGATTCGACATCAATAATTAAAATCCTAGAAAGTAGGTAACAACACAAAGTTCTGTTTTGAGTAACCCAAACGTTCAATTCAGTAATTCCATTTTCAATATTCATAATAAATACAAAACAAAATTCAAATAATGTGTTAAGTGTGTTTTTTATTTCTGAATAATGAATGACACTTTTAGGCACTAGTGCTTAAAAATTACTTTTACGCACTCAAAAGTCACTTTTACGCACTGAGTGCTTACAAGTAACTTTCACGCACTCAGTGCTTAAAAGAATGTCGTTTCAAAACTAAAATGACAATCGAAAAGTTGGTATTATGAAACGTCAGTAGAAAAAATAATTAATCAGTTAACTGGTAAAAACTCAGTTCTTCAAACAGATGTTAAATTAGATCCCAATATTCTCAACAACTTCTACTGTACTGTTGCTGATACTTTACAACAAAACTTGAAAAGTAATGTGGATCCTTGTTCTTATTTATTGAATGTCAGAATAAATGACACATTTGTACTGGAAACTACAAACATATTAGAACTTAATGAAATCTTTAGAGGAATAAAAAACAATAAATCCAGTGGGCACGATAATGTTTCAATAAATTTGCTTAAAAACTTACCTGATAATGCATTATATGTCTTGTCTGAATGTATTAATATTTCATTTTTAACAGGAATATTTCCAGACTGCCTGAAAAAAGCTATAGTTTTGCCTCTTTATAAGGGTGGCGAATTAGACAACCCATGTAATTATCGACCAATATCACTTCTCTCGACGTTGTCAAAAATAGTTGAAAAGTTAGTTAAAGAAAGAATGTTAAAATATTTTTCAAAACACAACATAATAAGTGACACTCAATTTGGATTCCAACCATGATGCCATGTTTAATCTTTTGGAACAGGTATTCGTCAGTCTTAATGAAAGTGAGCTTGTCGCCATTGTGTTTTGTGATTTCTCTAAAGTCTTTGATTGCGTAAATCATAAAATAATGCTTAAAAAACTAGAAATTTATGGCTTCGGCGGAATCTCATACTCATGGTTTGAATCTTATTTCTCAGGAAGAGAACAATTTGTTAAGATATGGTGATACTCAGTCATCAAACTTGGCTGTGACCAATGGTGTTCCACAAGGATCTGTGTTGGGACCAATATTGTTTTTACTTTATTTAAATGATATTAATCACCTCCCCATTAGAGCTAAAATAACATCATTCGCTGATGACATTACTCTGTCCTGGAAAGGAAAAAATATTGAGGAGTTGAAAAATATTATTTCTGAAGACCTAAATCTTGTAAAGAGCTGGTGTGACTCTAATTTGTTTTAACTCTAAAAAAAACCAATATATTGACATTAAAAATTTTTTTTGATGATCTATTATTAGACTCACACACAATTGAAAATAAAACTAGCTGTAAATTTCTTGGTATTCATGTTGATACTCAACTTAAGTTTAATGAACACGTTACAAATCTAAACAAACGATTGGCAAGTAGTTGCTATGCTGTAAGAATAGCGTCAAATGAACTTGGTTTAAATACTGCTAAGTTGGTTTATTTCTCGTTGGTTGAATCACATATCAGGTATGGCATTGCATTTTGGGGTAATTGTTCTAATAAATTTTTTGATTCTGTTTTTGTCATTCAAAAGAGAGCAGTGCGCTATTTGTGTAAGGTTGGATATTGGGAGCATTGCAAGCCACTATTTTTAAAACATAAAATACTCACAGTTTGCTGTATATTCATCATGGAAACTGCTTGCCTTATGCACATAAAACATTATGATGCGTTAGAATATCCAAGAACTTATCCAACTAGGCAACATCTTAAAATTCAGCTCCCTATACCCAAGACTGCATTGACGCAAAATTCACTTATTTATAAAAGTAGGCAAATTTTTAATCACCTGCCTGTTAACTTAAGGCAGATAGGTGGTTTTAAGAAGTTTAGACTAGAGCTCAAAACATTTTTACATGGAAAAGCCTACTATCATATTAATGAATTTTTAAATGAAAAATTTTAATTTTGTTTGTTTCATTGTTTTGTTTTGTTCTGACCGCAACCTTTATGTTTTTTCTGTATTGGCTGTACCTTCTATATGACTCTATAGTTTGATGTAGTAATTGTACCTGTGTTGCTTAGGATTATGCTTTGACATTTATGTTTATGTTTATTTTTTATTTTATTGATTGTACCTTTTTTTTTTATAACCCGATAATTTTTAATTACTTGCACATGCTTTGTCAATGAAATTTATTCTCCGACACTAAAGTATATTTTGATTGATTGATTGATTGGTTGTTTGTGTTTTTTCCAGATACTACATTCCTGGCAGCCTTAAAACTACCTTTGTCAGCTGCTGAACGCATGTGAGACCAGCATCAATGGCCCGGCCTACTTGTGATGATGCAAATATTGTAGGTTCATTGGCATTTTTTGTCTGACACAGATTTTGCCATCGAGGCGCGGGCGTGCAGGATCAACCAGTTTGCACGACACATTATCCTCCAAGCATGCAGGGACATTAGCAGAATCAGTGGCGTAGAGACGATGCTCTGGGCCCGTGTTCAAAAGTTTTACCGGGCCCCTACTCTTGCGAGATAAAAAAATTGAAAAATCAAAGAAATATATTTTTTTTTTCTAAATATGCAGGGTGAACTAAAGTATGGAACATATTCAATATAATAGTTATGTATACACCAAGTGAGTTAAATGAATGTTTATTCATGAGAAGAAAGTTTAAACCACGAGCTCTAGCGAGTGGTTTAATTTTCTTCAAATGAATAAACATTTTAACTCACGTGATGTATACAAAATTTTATCCCATTTTGTGGAAATTTAGAAAAAGAAGTACAAGGAAAAATGCCGGGAGTGCGTTAAAAATATTTTAAATCACTGAGGTTTTAGATTTGTAGTTGGACAGAGTGACTTAAAATGCCGTGAGTGAGTTAAAATGTTTTTAAATCACTGAGGTGATAAACGTGTATTTACCTTTATTGTTATGCGTTCAATAATGTCATTATCAAACGTCAAAATGGGATAAATAAATTAAGGCGTTTTGGAAAAACCGCTTAGACACGTTGATTTTGTTTTTTTTGCTTGAGATTTTTTCACACCAATTTTTTTATGGCAGTGGATAGAGGTCCGAAAATTCGGATCTCTTGTGTTCATACTAGAGATCCGATAATTTTCGGATTTTCAATTTGTATATTAGGGGTCCGAAAATGCGGATCTTTAGTGGTAATATTGAAGATCCGAAAATAGATGTTTATTTCTAATTCTGTCTAATTAAGGAGTATTATCGAATGTAATACCACAAGAGGTTCCAGGATTACCGGATAATACTTTTACCTGTCACGAAACGCGTTACACAGCAACAGCACGACTCCGAAGGAGGAGTGGTGTTGCTTGTAACGCGTTGAGTGTCAGGTAAAAGTATTAGGTAATCCTGAAACATCGAGTGGTATTCAAAAGGTTATACAACGAACTAAACTTTAATGCTTTGAAATATAAAAAAAATTCTATAATATAATTTGTTATAAATGCCACCAAGCGCGATAATCCCAAAAGGCTTATCACTTATTAGGCCTCTCGTGTCATATGGGAATAATGTACAGTGAGTTGTATAATCGTCGCAAGTATCTACAGAGAATAATATTCGAGATAAGTCTGTTTCTGCAGAAATCACAAACCAGTCAGAGTGAATTTCATTGGTTGATACTAGTTTTCTGACTGTTTCTGACTGTTTTCAACCAATGAAATTTGCTCTGACTAATTTGTGATTTCTGCAGAAACAGATTCGACTTATCTCGAATATTATTCTTTGTAGATATTTGCGACACCATTTTAATGGAACTAGCCCAAGAACCAAATACTACTGCACAAAACCAATTAGAAGAAAAAATAAAAAGTATTAAATTTCCTTTAAAACTTGCCCATAAAGGAAGACCCAAAGGGACATCAATTAACTGCAATTGGACTAAAAAGGTCTAAGAAAAATAAAAGTGTTTTATTCAAAAATGAAGTTCCTAAACTGAGGCACCAGATAATGCTTAATGCAGTTATGAATACATAGATGATTTGGTAAGCAAAGCATTACATAAAAACTTTAAAAATGAGAAATAAAACATTCCTCATCATCAACAAATTGATCCGCTTCTTCTTGAAGGAGAAATATCTTTAGCAGAAATAGAAACATATTTTTGTCCGGATTCTTATGTTTTATTACAAAAACGAATTGAAGAAAAACAAAATAGTATTCTAAAATGGATTTGTGATATATGTAACAAAGTGGTACATGAAGATTCCTTACGGTGTGATTCATGTCTTTGGTGTAAACATAAAGTGTGCTGTTCAGTAACAAAGCTGCCTTCTAGTAAGAAAGCCTGGTTTTGCATGCAGTGCAGAAGGAACTAAATCACACCCCTCCCCCTATCAACCCTTGAAATAATGAAATATTTATTTTTAATTATGTAATGTTTTAAAAAAATAAAAAAGGTACTTAGTTTTGTTTTTTGTACTTTTCTGTTTGAAATTGCACCAACCAAATATTTTTGAGGAAACTTGATTAGCTATTCTACATAAAAAGGATTATAGGATCCATTTTTCTAGTATAAATCCTTAAAAATACAAGCATTTTATCCATTTTATTGAAATGTTATAATTTTCCTTAATTACGACAGAATTAGAAATAAACATCTATTTTCGGATCTTCAATATTACCACTAAAGATCTGCATTTTCGGACTCCTAATATACAAATTGAAAATCCGAAAATTATCGGATCTTTAGTATGAACACTAGAGATCCGAATTTTCGGACCTCTATCCACTGCCCTATTACAGGTGGTTCCAAGAACAGCTGTACCGTACCGTTAACAACTTTATATCCTACTGAACTATTAAAACCATATAATACCTTGGTTACGATAATCATAAACAGGGTCTTAACTCCCAAGTGAGTTAAGGATTTTCATAACTCCCAAGGGAGTTAAGGAAGGGAGTTAAGGATATCATAACTCCCAAGGGAGTTAAGGATTTCCATAACTCCCGCTTTTACCTTGAATAGGTAACACTTTGACAAAAAATAGAAATTTTGATTTATGGCTTATTCCTTTATAAAAATAGACAGAATACAGTAAATTCAGTAGGATATAAAATTATCTATGTACCACGGGAATTATCAGGAGTTAATACCCACGGGCAATTGGTGTCCCTCGGGCCGGAGGCCCTCGGGACACAAACGTTGCCCTGGGGTATTAACACCTGCATAATTCCCTTGATACATAATAGCTATTTATGTACCAAGGGGATTATGTAGATTATAATGCCCGAAGGCGAAACTAGCCCGAGGGCCTATGGCCCGAGGGATATATTTCGCCTGAAGGGCATTATACTCTTAAAATCCCCGTGGTGCATACAATGCTTTATTTTCTACTCAACACAATGTTTTTTCATCAATTTATTATTAACAAAATCAGTCAAACTTGTGTGACAGAATATTGTTTTGTATTTTGACATGTACCTGTACCTGTGATCTGTACCTGTACCTGCGACCTGTACATAGAAACGAAATAAATTAATATATCTATAAACATCTCATAAGGCAAGGCAACGGTGGTGGTCCTGTGAGTTAACGCGCTGGACTACATGGGAAACGTTGATGGTAGACCGGGTTCGAATCCTGGCTAGACCGAAATTTATTTTCGGTCAGACATTTAGTGGCTGCCTAGGAAAGTGCAAATTAATAGAACAACAACAACAAAAACACCTTAGGGTATTATAAGCGGGCGTTATAGATCATAACGCCCGCAAAAGCGGGCGTTATGGATCAGGTTGTTATAGGTGTGTTAACTTATTTCGTTTCCTAGGTATTATGGATCTATAATAGTAAAGTAGAAAATAAATAACTATTATTTTTTTAAATCGTAGATTCTGTATGTCATGACATTTTTTGATTCTGCGGAAAATTCTAGACATATTTCATGTGCAATGTCATGCCATAAATACCCTAAGGGCCGGTTTCTCAATAGCAAGTCACCCCTGGGTTAGGCATAACTCCAGGGTAAACATTGCAACTTCTTACGCTTACCCTGGAGTTAAAACCAACCCGGAGGTAACTCGCTATTGAGAAACCGGCCCTTCAAATTAAAGCTTAAAGCCTAGCACTCATAACCGCGAAATTCGCTCTTTTTTGACATTGCTTAGACAATTTGACGTTTGCTTCACGCATAAAACGTCAAATTGTCGAAGCAATGTCAAAAAAGAGCTGTTATGAGTACTAGGCTTAACTCACCTAAAGAGGGCAGCACAACAAACCACAATGCAGGGATTGCAGGATCTTGAGTTGGCATACTTGGCAATCCTGGAATACTATGAAGTGGTTCGGCCGTACAATACGCGACAAGTGGTAAACTCGAAAAGTATAAATCTACATAAGAATGTAAGAAATGAAGACTTTACCTACGTAGATATAGATATTTTTTCGAGTATTTTTTATGTTTATACAGGGTGTCACGAAAGGTTTGTTACAAACTTCTAGGAATGATAGATCTCGTGAAAATAATTTTTTTTTTTAGTAAACAGTTGTCCGGAAATGCTTCGCTTTCCAGATACAGGGTGTTAGACTTTATGAAATAAAGTCATTTTTTTTATTAATTCTTAAGCCGCGTTCAGATTAGTAAATAAATACGTTGCGTTGAATTCGGGATTCGCCACAAATTATTGCGGCGCAAATTTGGCATCTTGACCGACATAAATATTTGTGTTGTGTGCCGTGCGTTCTTGCTCAAAGCTTGTGTTGTGTTGCTTGTTTTTAGTTATTTGTTTCGTTCACGAAAAAATGCGTCCACACTAGAACGATGTTGGGCCGAAAATCCCTTTGATGTCTTGAAAAAAACCGACAAGCGGCGGATCGCGTGCGTTGAATGTCGCGAAAATTTTTGCGTGCGTCTATATGCGGCGAACAGGTCCACACTCGCATAAATTTGCATCGCACATACAAATTTGTGTCGAATACCACGCACAACGTAAATTTTTACTAATGTGGACGCGGCTTTAAAAATGTGTACGTTTTTAAAAAAAGTTTTTGGTTTTTTCTTGTCTATTTTTAGGCAACAAATAAGCTAGTAAAATTTCAGATAATTCTGAAGTAATTTATTTTTTATTTAAGTAAGTCAGTGACGTTCGTGGTTCGCCAAAAATGGTTTTTAAATTTTACGAAAAAAAATTAAGAGACGAAAAAGTTGACTCTTCAAGTGTTTTATTCAAAAAATATATCTCAATTAAAAATAAATCTACTGGACGATGTCTTTTCGTGCATAAAACCATCCGACATAACCTGTGGCACGCCCCTGAAATTACTGGATCAACTCTGAGAAGTCCAAAAGATACCCCATAAAGGTGTCAACAAGCTGTGAAAATTTCATTAAATTCGTCCAACGCATTTCTAAAAATTAACAAAAAAATTGACTTTTTTTAAAAAAGTCTAACACCGTGTATCTGGAAAGCGAAGCATTTCTGGACATATGTTTATCAAGAAAAAAACTTTATTTTTACGAGATCAACCATCTCTAGAAGTTTGTAACAAACCTTTCGTGACACCCTGTATAAATTAGCGTCAAATCATAGTCAAATGTGTAAAATAGATTTTTTTTTTTTACCTACTAGGGAAAAAATAATATTGACATCTAGAACCGGGCCCCTTGAGGTACCGGGCCCGTGTTCCATGGAACACGCGGAACACCGGTGACTACGCCCCTGAGCAGAATGTTCAGGCCTCTTTGTTGAAGATGGTAGTGGTACATACGATTTGGACATAAATCCAATAAGTTCCTTATTAGAAGCCAGAATGGCTTTGTAGGTACCTTCCAGTCTATTTGAAATAAGTTCAGCCTGACCACCAAGAATCCTCTGAAGTATTCCAGTAATCAGTGGGGCCATTACATTGCAATACCCTCCAAAGTAAGCTGGCCATTGGCAGGAATAGGTGAAGTTACTTCCAAATCATTATTTAATTCTGCTACATCAATCACCCTCTACAACACAATTCTGATTGGATACCACTTGTTTTGTTTTAAGTTTTTGTAGGTTCACCAAGAACCACACATTTTATAAAGTTGAAAGCGAGGTTGAAAGCATCACTATTTCACAAACAAGATAATACACAAGATAAATTTGACCAACGTAGACCCACAGAAACTTGCAATTTATACAGTCTAAGAAAATACCAATTACCAATGATGTTAGACAGAAAAGTTGTAATTAAGGTATGACATTCCGTTATAGTTATTTACCTAACAAATGCGGAAAGTGATACTTTACCGGCAGTTGACCAAACGACGCGAAGCGGCGTTCGGTCAAGCCGTTAAGTGCGGTAAAGGCACTTTCCGCATGTGTTAGGTACAAAATTTTACCTATGAGCATCTACATCTCCAAAAAAAGGCATTGATAAAATTAATTAATGAATCAGATTAATTAATGAAATTAGATAAGATTTAGAAATGATCAAAAATCCATTTTCTGAAAGAGAGAGGATTTTTTATTATAAATATCAAATTCTACTTTACCGCACACTATGCGTTAAAGTGCACTTTACCGCACACTTTGTATTCTTCTTTACCGCATACTATGCTGTAAAGTTAACTTTACCGCACACTATGCGGTAAAGTGCACTTTACCGCATAGTGTGCGGTAAAGTGATACTTTCCATTTGCAAATACGTGCGGTAAAGTGCACTCGCACGCTCATAGGTAAAATAATTAAAAATTTAGGTAAGAAACTACCTACCTTGAAGAATGAAACTAAAGTAATGTGAGGTGTAAAGTTATGTGCCCCATTCCATTCACATAATCTGAGAGATTTCGACCAAAACGACTGTAGCTGTTCTGAGAAAGGCCCCGTAGGGCAGGCATATAAAATATATTCCCTAGGAGAATTATCGTCTAACAGAGGATCGTTTACATGGGCTAGTAGCCAGTCAGATGCTAGCTGGACTCCACGGTTTCCTGTAGCTGCCAGTGCTTTTTCTCTAGAGGTTTTACATATAAGTTAATACAGAAAATTTGAATAAAATGAATCAAACTCACGCTCTGTGTTTTGGAAAACCCATTTGCAATAATATTTGAAAAGGACTGAGATTCTGTTTTGAGATTCTAGTAGGCGTAGGATTTCTTCTTGGTGGTAGAGAGGCCATTGTCACTTGATAAATGGATTCTTTTTTCTTATTACTTTAATTAATTGTATTTGTATTTTATGAAATTTAATTTAAAAGATAAACATAAACAGATGCAAATAATCACATAGTTTTCGTTTTTTTCTTTTTTAGGTTGGTAGTATTGGCTGGTACCCCTTCAGAGATATTTTAATCCGTTCGTTTGGCAACATTGATTTTTACCTTTCCTGCATAATAGGCGATTTCGGAAAGCTTTGGTACGTTTGGTACCCTGTTTGGTCTGTCAAATCGTCAAATGCATACCAACCAATTGACCTTTTGTTTGGACGCCATATTGCGGTGCGCGAACATCGTTGCCAAAAGTAGAAAAAAAAAAATTACTAGGGTACTGTCAACATTAAAAACAAAAGTTACTGAATAAACTACATTTAAAATTTAAATTTGCCGCCTATTACGAATGTTTTTGAAAAGAAAAGCCATCAATTTTAGCTTGTATTGGGCAGAATAGAAATAATAAAATATCTACCTATTTACTTTCATCATTCAGAGAGAGAAAGTATACAAACAAAAAGGATAGCGAGTTTTTAATGTTGACAGCCCGCTAGTAATTTTTGTTTTCTTCTTTTGGCAACTATGTTCGCGCACCGCAATAGTTGTATTCCTTTCACACCTAGGAGGAGCTCCGGAGCAGCTCCGGGGCTCCACGCGCTTATTCCTTTCGGAAAGTGTTTGTCGTACCCTTAGGTCGTACCACGCATCTGTTCCCTGCAAATCGGGGGCTACTAAACACCAGAGCGAGTAGCTCGAGTGTTTCAAACTCTTGAAAGGAATACAACTAATATAGCGTCCAAAGCGTCCGAAATTGACCTTTTAATTTCGGATACGAAAATGATGTCGTCACCGTAACTTTGGTATCCTTTTTGGTCTGTCAAATAGGATACCGTGGTCAGCAGCACGGTTCTTCTATTTGGTATAGTGCTATCTACGTCTATTTTCGTTTTGTCCCGCTCTGGGAAATGTAAATAAATGGAAGTTCATTAGAATTTGAATAATTTGAAATTTTTAACAAATATGTTTGTTTTTTTTGCCTTCACTTCCTGTTTTCTCGTATGTTTTGACTGCCAAATAATGTTTGACGATCATTTGAAAGATGGCTTTGGACAGATATGATGGGGTAACTTTTTTGCTGGATGGTTTATGGAATAAGCTTTAAATTTACAGAAAACGCCGAGTTAGCCAATAGGTTACACAAAGGTAGATTTTAGTCAGTGCAGTCAATATCTAGTTGCTCCCGAAACTAGAAGAACAACACAAAGTTAGGTTAAGGCTCGTCTCTTCCCCTGTCTCATGACCTACCAAACGAATTCGGAACAAAATGGTATCTTACGTCATTACTATGACGTTGCAGGTACCAATTGGTCACCAATTGGTTAACCAAATGGTATATCAACCAAAGCTTGCCGAAAACGCCTAATGTCAAAACTGCCAACCAACAGGACTTGTCACTTGTCTTGTTTGTAGTTGGTGTATTTTTCATTTATTTCTGTTTTTATACTTTTTTCAACAGCCGGGAAATATTCTAGGGTTTTCGTACGGATTTTCCATATTTTCCGCAATGGCAGGCATCTTATTCGAAGATATCTTCAATGTTAAAGATATAGATCCAGAAGGCAAAAAGTTTGATCGTGGTAAGTGAATTTAGTAATGTTTTTCTTCGAATTAAATCTGCTAGTTGTTTGTGAGGTTATATTTGCTTTTTCAATTTTGGGGCTGTTTTATACGCAGTAGTCCCTTTTTGGGGCTGGTTCATGGAATTTCACATGCGATTAAAATTTTAACAAATATTAGCTATTCAAGAATCGCCCAAGGAAAGCTCCTGGCAGTTGCCTGATATTTTAGAAATATTGAATAACACATTCGTTTTATTGTTTTACACTTTTTCAGATTAATATTTTTTTCAAAATGAGCTTTATTGGAGGCTTGGTCATTGAAATCAGTCTTTCAGTTGTGAAGTTGATAATGTTAACTTCAATTAAATTTGCTAGGTACTGAGAGAATGGCAAGGTCAGCTACAAATTTGATGCTTGTTTACTGCAGGCGGTATAATTACTTGTTTACATAGAAAAAGCTGACTATGGCAGGTTTTTTCCTATTTTAACTAGAAATAAATTTCAAGCAAGCTATTTTTGGATGTTCCTTAATCTTATCCAAACCATAGATCATACTTTTTCAATTTAAGTATAGGCCAGGAAACAATTTTATTTTCGGGTGGGTTAAATTTCAACCTCGATTTCAACACTCTGTATAGACTGTATATCGGGGGTAACTATTTCCAAATAAACCATACCAAAAAATCAGATCATCATTTATCAGTAGTTATAATCGCTGCATGGTTTGTGATTAATTTGCTTCACTGTGTAGTCAAGAAAATAAATAAATCCCAAAACATCTTTTTACGAGGACACTCAACTTTGGAGGGCTACTCTGACTAAAGGGTAAGACTATGCCTCGGACTATGCTATTGTTGGATAAATTATAGAGTATTTAGTCCTCTTTGATTTTGTATTGAGGTATTTTTATGTAAAATGTAGCTAAAGCGCTACATTTCCAGAAAACAAAAAAAAAAACGACCTTTATGGGGATGAAAGGCAATGTTCCAGGGAGAAATATTGTTGAAAAAAGTTAGACCCATACTTGTACAGTAGACTCTCGATATAGTGAACTAATTAATGCAAAGCCAGTTCACTAGATCGATTTGTTCACTATATGGAATATTTCTAAAATTTACTAAAACAACGGCTGTTATTACAAAACCAACTTTATTATCAATGAAAAAAACGTTATAAGTATAATGTACTAATTAAAAGGTGGTTTATTCTTTTTTTTTATCGAAAAACGATGTAATTTTTGTTTGTGTTTTTGGTTTCATGAACCCTTTTTGGACCATTTCATTTCTTAAGTTTTGTAAAACGAGTAAACTGGAGTATTCTACTTCATTTTCTTCAGCCCATTGAATTACGTTGTTAATTGACTTCATCGCAATTTCAGTTGTCACACGTTCTCTCATTACCTGAACTTCGTCCCGTTCTTGATCTTGACCATTTTCATCGCTTTCGCTGTGGTCTTTATTTTCTTTATCCGGCAAAATATCGTTATTCCAGTCGTCTACATCCATGGTGCGAATGTTCACTTCGGGATTGACAGCTTGCAGTAAATCGACAATTTCTGATCTTACTCTATTGATTTCCCCATTCATTATTTGAGTTCGTAGAACACTTAAAGGAATTTCATCCTCATCATCATCATCTTCGTTGGCTAACGGCGAAAGTAGATTGTGCCAACATTTTTCTATGACTTCAGGCTTTAAATTTTCCCATGCTAGGGCCAAATGTACAACAGCGTCTTTTAAAGAAAGAGATTTCAGAGTTTCTCCTATATCCTGATCGGTACCAATAATCTGCGACAACAAATTTTTGCGATAAAAAAGTTTTGTTAAACGAATCGCATTTTGGTCCATCGGTTGTATCAATGGAGTAACGTTAGGTGGCATGTAAAGAGTAAAAATGGAACCATCATCACTTCTTAGTTCTTCAGGGGGTGGATGACTTGATGCGTTGTCTAACAAAAGGACGGCTTTAACTGGCAGATTTTGTCTACGTAGGAACTTTGTCACCTGAAACAAGTTAAAACAAAACCTTAAATCACAAGCAGGAACAGCAAGAAAGGGAAATATGTAATCGCGTCAAAAACAAATTTATAGGATTCGAAATTACACAGATGATGTCGTTTTGTTCGTAAAAATGGTAGAATTTAAAATGTTTTCCTATTGCGAATGGCGAAACTTACCTCTGGAATAAACATCTTGTGAAACCATTCTCCAAAAATTGTTGCTGTCATCCAAGCAGCTTTGGAATTTCGATAATGAACAGGTATGTTGAAATTTCGAAATGATCGAGGATTTTTGGACTTTCCAATCACTAGTGGTTTTAATTTGTGCGTACCTGCCGCGTTTGTGCATGCTAGAAAGGTCACTCTTTGTTTTTCGGTTTTTCGTCCTGGAGCTGTTTTCTCCTCGCGAGCTACATATGTTTTTCCAGGAAGAAGCTTCCAATATAGGCCAGTTTCGTCGGCGTTGTAAATCTGATCTTTCGACAGTTGAAGATCTTTAATTTTTGCTTCTAGATTTCTTTTGAAAGGCTCAACAAGCTCAGGCTGTGATGATAATTTTTCGCCTGAAATCTTTAAGTAACGTATTCCAAATCGCCGTTTATATTTTTGCAACCAGCCGCTGCTTGCATGGAAAGAAGGAGATTCTTTGTAATCATTGTGGAGCAGCTTAGCCTTCTCTTGGATCATTAAACCGGTCACGGGAAGATTCTTCTCTCTTTGTTTGAGAAACCACCTATACAGAGCCTTTTCCATTCGTGGACACTCTGAGTGTCTTAAGGTTTTCATTTTTCCTGGTCCGCTAAAAGTATTGTTGACCCTTTTCAAAATGTTAACCCTTCTGTTTCGAATAGCGCATATAGTTGATTTAGCAACACCATATTCTTTGGATAAAACAGTCACTCCGACACCTTTCTTTAAGTCTTCTAATATTTTGGCTTTATCATTTAGGCTTAAATGTTTTCTATTTTTTGCCATATTTCACTCGCGAAACGACCTGATGCAATCACAATTCGCAAGAAACTGCTGTGATCCGATTACAGAAAAGTAAACAAAACGTTTAAAATCGTTTTCCTGTATCGACGTGTTGGGTTCATTATTTCGAGAACCACTTTGTTCACTGTACAGAATGCATTAACAAAAAATTGCCTGTTCACTATTTAGAGTAGTTCACTATACAGCATGTTCACTATATCGCGAGTCTACTGTACTACCAGAAAATAAACAGAAGTTCTGTCAAGTTTGCTAGGGTTCAACCTTAGTTTCCTAGCCTACTATAGATAATACAAAATAAACTTGGAAGTTTTCAACTTTTTAAATTTTGTCCGTTATGTGATTCAGTTAGGCTGCAGTAATCAAGAAAGCCTCAAGTATGCAGGTATGTGGAAGTGGAAAAGTGTATTTTTCTGTATAGTTCTGAAATTCCAGCCCCCTACCCATCAAATTTGCATGCTTAATTGTTTTTTTTTTGGTTAACCTCAAGATCATTGTCTTGATGTGAATGGAATCAAAAGGATTTAGGAGGTGAATGATCGGGCTGAAGCAGAAATTTTTGAAAAATCATTAACTTTTTAGTGTTATAGTCATAATGAAAAGATCAAGAGCAGTCTGTGAGCTCTTTATCCCAATAAGGAAGAATATTTATGCAGCTCTTCAGTTATCATCATTATCATTATTCAGCCTCTTCTTGCATCAGTTGTTGGACCAAGACGAGGGGCAAGGCCTCTTCCAGTGGTTTCGATATTCTGTTATAATCCAGTTGGTTGAAGGTAGAAAATAACTGTAAAGTCCGAGGTAAAATCAATGAAAGTTGCCAGTATTTTTGCTGGCTAAAAATTCATGATGTATGTATAGAAAAGAACAACTCTTTATTATTAATTTATTTAATAATGGATTTGCCACTTTACTTTTACCTCAACTTTTACATGATAATGATTATGTTTATACCTTGGTTTATAGTATGCACTAAAAACCTCGCTAAAAACCTACAGTAAAAACCACAATGGATGTATCAACCAATGACATCAAAACACAGATAGACGGATCATCCCATTCATAAACTATTATTTGTTGTGTTGACAAGACCACCCATGGGCCAGGGGAGGTGAGTTGCTCGCGGGGTCGGGGTAGGGAGACATCATTGCTCAAAATGGTGTAAAAATCCCCTCCCACACGTGAATATATCTCGAAATTTAATTGGATGAATAAATAAAATAACAAATTGACAAATAAACTGAAAATATTCGATACGAGCCCTTTATTCTGGGAGTACCAATATCGTGTTAGTCGTTTCTTGTTTAACGCTAATGAATAATCCCTGTTTGGTTTGCAATAAAGATAGCTAGCTACTACAATCAACACCTGCCGGCCATTCAACAAGCCGCTTCTGGGCGGTGTTTTGCTATAATCTGCTGTTGCCAAATTGAGTTCAGAAATAAAATTGAAAATGTTAATTAGAGTAGAAAAATATATTATTTAGGGATTCAAGACAAAATTTGGCATTCTCAGTGGTGGGGATAGCACAAAGACCCAAAAGAGACAGAGAGATGTTGTCATACGAAAATTTTGTTTATTGTTCGGTCTATCTGTGTTTTGATGTCATTGGTATCAACACTACAATTAACAAAGCTAAACAGATAAAAAACAAAATACTTGTATTTATCTACAAGCGTTTGGTTATGACGTATTTACATAACCATTTTTTTAGTATTTGAGTTATGTCATGAGACTCATAACACAACTAGTGGTGTTATGGACAAGGTTATGAATTCATAACACAACTAGTGGTGTTATAGACTAGGTTATGAATCCATAACACAACTATTTTTGGTAAATTGACAATTGTCAACGTTAAATCTGTAAAGGTAAAATGTAGGTAGACTACTACTAATAAACGAAAATAATTGAAAAAACATTCTTATTTTTCGCTTTGTAGATAAAGCGTTGTACATCACACGCGCGCTTATACATAACTACAAAACTCCTATGATTAGAACGACTCGGTCTACGACCTCGTCGTTCTAATCTTTCACACTTGTTATTGTAATCATGTTCATAAACGCACTTGTGATGTAAATAACTATTATCTACAAGCGTTTGGTTATGACGTATTTACATAACCATTTTTTTAGTATTTGAGTTATGTCATGAGACTCATAACACAACGACTCGGTCTACGACCTCGTCGTTGTAATCTTTCACACTTGTTATTGCAATCATGTTCATAAACGCACTTGTGATGTAAATAACTATTATCTAATCAACCAAGGATATAATAAACAAAAAAACCAATGAATAGGGAATTTTCATATTTCTCAAATTATTATTTTTTAGATACTTCTAGTCATCAGTTATCACATAATTTTCTTTTTTTCCATTTTAATTTATACGTTGTACGAAAAAAAAATTATTGAAATTCAAATGAAATACTTTGGCGCGAAAACACGAAATTTCAATTTGACAGCGCTTGTGACGTTGAGATTTTGTAAACATAAAATACGCAGCAAACGAACTCTTGCTGACGCAGTGCTATTTTTGTGTTATTCAAGTGTGTTAAAGTTTGCTTTTTGTGAAAATTGTCGCAATGGATGAAGAATATTGTGAAGGACTGCTTTTGTATTTTTTTTACGTGCAAATTCCCTATCACAGATTTCCCTATTGACGGGTTTGTTTACAGAATCGTGACATCAAAACAGGTATTCATCATAGGAGCATTTTTTTGGCGGGAAAATTTTTATTTCAAATTTAATATTATTTTTTGTGTAACAAGGGCGGTATCAGTTAAATAAAAACTGGTCATATGAATATTGTGCAGCATAAACTATCGATTTAAAACAAATTTGGAAAATTTTACTTCACTTGCAAGTTCCCTATTGCATCCACCCAGTCTTGTTCAATCTATTAATCAACAGTTTTAATTATAGTCTCTCAAAACAAGGGGGATTAGTACAGCAGAGATCAGCGTCCCCACATTTGGAATTTGCCAGTCTACATATTCTGGGCATAGGACAATTCAACCCAAAGCTAGTCTATTGCAAGCAAGTCATGGTGACGAGTCAATTTCTGAGGTATTCTAATATTAAGATTACTCAGCAATTCATGGCTGTCAATTGTGTATGCCATTCACAATCACAAAAATAGAACATCAAAATGAGTCCTTGTAACTTCCAGATGTGGCCGGCAAATTATTGGGCACATAAATGCGTTACTTTTGTCTAATTTAACCACCCTCCCACCGGCGTATACAAGGGGGGGGGGGTAATGGGTGTAATTACCCCCCCCCCCAAGATCGTTGCGATGGACGAAAAATATATACCCTACACCTTACAAATAAATCTATTTTCTATATTTTTATATGTTATACACTCTTCCTATTCAGGGGTATGTTTGAAAATCGCGGCCGGCGGCCGTTAATTATATTTTAACACCTTTTCGATTTCAATTTCGCTCATGCTATAGGGCCGGTTTCTCAATAGCAAGTCACCTCCGGGTTAAACATAACTCCAGGGTGAACATTGCAACTGGACACGTTTAACCTGTAGCCCAAGTCTTGAAAAATATCGCATTCGAAATTTGATATGAATTTGACTGACAGCAATATAAATTAAATGGGAAGCGTTCGAAATCATATCAAATTTCGTATGCAATATTTTTCAAGAATTGGGCCCCTGGAGTCGAAACCAACCCTTAGGTCACTCGCTATTGAGAAACCGGCCCATAGTAAGTGTGACGAAAAAACTATTATAGAACAGTCAGACTTCTGCCAGACTGCCAAGTTGCCCAAGTACTGCTGCGACATGACTGCGATCTAAGGCTGACGCTGGATCCCATTATTGTTTCTCTACAGACTTGTTTTCTAGTTTGCACAGTGTCCGCACTGCCCGCATGCCATTTATAGCGAATTACATTGAAACGGATAGTGCGCACTGAGTGTATTCGTGTCTTTTTCTACTAGTTTGCATAAGAAAGAGATAAAAATACATTTTTTGCACTGGTTCTACCTGTAGAATCCGCTATAATTTGAAAGTTTTTGGGGAATCCCAGAGTTCGGTTTCGTTATTTGTTGGTAGTGCAGAAAAATTCTTTTGAAGGTTCAAAATAAACGTTTTTGGGCGTGGCACCCGATAAAAAGTTTCCGTCTCCGGCGGCGCCTGCGGGCAATCAACATGAACGGTGGCTGTGAACGGTAACGGTAGCGGGAGCGGGAACTGCGAGTTTATAAATCCAGCTTTACAGTTACCACATCTGGAAGTTAGAAGCATTCATTTTGATGTGCTATTTTTGTGATTGTGAATGGCATACATAATTGACAGCTATGAATTGCTGATGGCCATTTGCACCGCTATCACTTAAGGGATGTTAAGGGATATTTAATTTAGGTGGAGCTTTTGAATGTGACTTTTGTTTCTACGAGAGTCACATTCAAGGCTCCACTTGGATTAAATATCCCTTAAGTTATGGCCGTGAGTAATCTTAATATTAGAGTACCTCAGAAATTGACTCGTCACCATGACTTGTTTGCAATAGACTAGCTTTAGGTTAAATAGTCCTATGCCCAGAATATGTAGACTGGCAGTCTATAATTAAAACTGTTGATTGATAGATTGAACCTCAGAGTAACACTACATAAATAGAGAGGGCAAGTCATTCATAAAATCGTTTGGTTTCTGCGGCCAACAATCCTAAACGACAATAGTGGATTAATGAATGAACTACATGAAGTGGGGATAAGATTGCGGACAATGCAAGCCAATTAGAAACAAAACCCGTTTGACATTTCCTACTATGAATACTAGAGCGCATTCGCGATTATGGTCGAGCTTGCTCTGGAAACATTTGCATCCTTCTTTATCTGGTTATCTTAACAAAGATAAAATGATTCAGGTGGGCGTTCCTAGACAAATACAACCAAGCTCCGAGATTTTAGGCAGCGTTGCCATTTTCAGCTAGCAAAAATTCTTATTCAAATTTTATTGTGATAATAGATTATTATTTTATATAATGATTATTCTTATTCAATTTTGGATAGCACCGCGATATTTTATGTTATAATTCTATATACATATACCTATCTAGGTTTTTATATTTTCGATATATTTTTTTCAATTACCAATTCCACTTTCCCTGCAACTTCGGACAATTTATAAATATGGCACATCTGCAGTAAGTGTCCGCAAGTGATCTTAGAATGGGAGTCAATGTTTGGGGCATTTTTTAATCATAATAAACATATCTGTTTCATGTGTTAATCTGAGGATTGAACTAATTTGACAAGACTGGGTGGATGCAGTTTATTGGTTTATTTTTGACCATATATGAAATGTTGTCATTACTGACTTTTCAAAAATTTGAAAATGTCACATTTCTGTCTTTTCATTTTCCTGGTCCAGGATAGGAAATGGGGACGGGAAATTTTTTCCGTCCTCATTTCCCGTCCACGGACGGAAAATGGAGCAGGGAAATATTTCCCGTGCTCACTCCCCGTCCTCATTTCCCGACCTCATTTATTTGGTTGTCACGAATTTATTTAATTTTTTTTCAAGAAATTATGGTTAAAAATAAAATAGTATACAAACCTCGACGGGAAACTTCATTGCTGTCTCGAGGTTCAGTTTATCTCGACGCTATGCGTCTCTATGAACTATATAACCTCTCGATCAGCAATGAAGCATTTCCCGTCTCGGATTGTAATATACTATTTTTTGTTTATTATATACATACAATATAAGTACAAGTATTTTGTTTTTTATCTGTCTAGCTTTGTTAATTGTACTTTTAATACATTTATTGTGGTTTTTACTGTAGTTTTTTAGTGTATAGTATAAACCAAGGTATAAACATAATCATATTATGTGAAAGTAAAGTGGCAAATCCATTATTAAAGAAATTAATATAATAGAGAGTCATTTTTTTCTATACATACATCATAAGCGGCAAAAATACTGGCAACTTTCATTGACTTTACAGTTATTTTCTACCTTCGACCAACTGGATTATAACAGAATATGGAAACCATGGAAGAAGCCTTGTTCCAACAACTGATGCAGAAGAGGATGAATAGCTGCATAAATATTCTTCCCTATTGGGGTAAAGAGCTCACAGACTGCTCTTGATCTTTTCATTATGACTATACCACTAAAAAGTTAATGATTTTTCTATACTGCCAAAAATTGCTCCTTCAGCCCGATCATTAACCTAAATCCTTTCGATTCCATTCACACCAAGACAATGATCTTGAGGTTAACCAAAAAAAAAAACAGTTAAGAATGCAAATTCGATGGTAACAAGTAGGGGGCTGGAATTTCAGAAATACACAGAAAAATAGGTACACTTTTCCACTTCCACATACCTGCCTACTTGAGGCTTGATTACTGCAGCCTAACTGAATCACATAATGAATAAAATTTAAAAAGTTGAAAACTTCCAAATTTTGTATTATCTCTAGTAGGTTAGGAAACTAAGGTTGAACCTAGCAAACTCGACGGAACTTCTGTTTATTTTATGGTAGTACAAGGGCTACCCATTATGGGTCTAACTTTTTTCAACAATATTTCTCCCTGGAACATCCCCCTAAACGTCGTTTTTTTTTGTTTTCCGGAAATGCAGCGCTTCAGCTACATTTTACAAAAAATTATCTCAATAGTAAATCAAAGAGGTCTAAATACTCTATAATTTATCCAACGATAGCATAGTCCTACCCTTTAGTCAGAGTAGCTCCCCAAAGTTGAGCGTCCTCATAAAAAGATGTTTTGGGATTTATTTATTTTCTTGACTACACAGTGAAGCAAATTAACCATAAACCATGCAGCGATTACAACTACTCATAAATGATGGACCGATTTTTTGGTATGTTTTATTCGGAAATAGTTACCCCCTTTAAATATACAGGGTGTCCCAAATTCGAAGGTGACCATTGAGATATCGAAAACTATAAGAGATACGAGTTCGGTTAAATTATGGCAAAGTTGCGCAATTTTATTTCCAACTAGCTAATGACCCGCTGCGTTGCCAGCGTGACAATACATTTTGAAATAATACACTTCTTTTCAAATTTTGTTGTTGATTTTCTATTTAAATTTTTTATTTAATCCGATATCAGAGTCGTTAGAGTTAGAAAGTAATAAAAGATGAGATGCGCACGCAACTCGTGGCTGCCGTGTAGCCAGATTGTATTGTTGCAGAACAAATGTAGACAATACGAATTGAACATTATAACATTAAAGAAGTGATATAGTGTCAAGTGTTTTACAACGCCTCAAATCAGACAAATGAAGAGCTTTAAAGTGTATGTTAACATCGTTTGCACTTTTATTTTGATAAATGTTTCATCCGGCAACATCGCATAATGAAACTGCAAGGGAATATGTCAAGTTTAATCTAACATAACCTCAAACGACACTGCGGTGAGTTCAAGTAATACGTAAAGTATTAGTTTGCTCTTTGTCGAATTACACGCTACAAAGAAAGAAGGAACGATTACTTCTGAGCTCGCCCCTGAATAAGAATATGACACAAGCCTGTCACAAACTCGCTTCTCATTGGACGCTCACCTGCAACCTACGAGTTGCGCGCGCAGTCCAGGTAATAGGAGATCGGTCTATTGAGGCTGGATCAGTGCACCCTCATCAACAAAAAAAAAAAAGATCTAGATCAGAAGAAGTTCACCTAAATTGAACCCAAATCGATCTAATCTGGGTCAATCGAATTCAGCTTATATAGAGATACGTGGTATTAATTCAAGATCGGTCCAGCCGTTCTCGAATTCAAAAAATAATAAAGTTGAATGCAAGCCTAAATAAATGAAATATGGCAACTTTGTTTCATGCTGTCAAAAAAAGTTGGGTTATGTTGTTATGTAATGTGAATGAGTTTGTTTACAATTAAATTAATAATTAATTCAAAATTAATTTATTTTCCCGAGATGCTTAACCTATCCACAAACCTTCCTTGGGATGGCCATAACAACCTACCAAAGTTTCATCGTAATCGGATAAGTGGTGTAGGAGCGCATATCCGGATACCCCTCGAACTTTAATTTTTATATATATAGATAAAGATAATAATAGATAAAATGCCGTTTTGAAATTTGAAAAGAGCAATTTTAAAATAAATGTCACTTCATCCTTGTCACTCTTTCCTCTTTACAAGATGTTGCTACCAAATTTCAGATACTACGTTTCGTTTTTGGGTGGCCATCATCAACTTCATTTTTTCAAATATTGGCCCTTATTTTTTACTTCAGATTTTATAAGTTTCCGATGTCCCAAAATCAATAACGTATTGCACTTATTCGAAAAAATTGTATAATTGGCACTTGCCATAAGAACTAAATGTTTTAGAGAGAGACAGAGAAGAGAAGAGAATTTTGATAGGAAATTACTAAAAAGTAAAATAGTATATTATATACCTAGGTAGAGAAGTTGGTCCTTATATACCGAGCGCTTTTATAAACCGAGGCGCTCGCGCCGAGGTTTATAATGAGTGAGGTATATAATGACTTTCTCTACCGAGGAATATATAGAATTTTTTTTACTACTGCTAGTAGAAAATGAAAAATTTGTTTAAAATCTGTGCTCCAATTATTTTTTTTGAACGCCCTCTTGAAAGTGCTGCCCTCTATCAACAGCTTATGATAACTTCCTATGTACCTACAGAAACCTGTATTTTTTTTCAAATTGACGTATGGAAATGAAATTGAACCAATAGAAACATGACAATATCCTTGCGTCATGACGTCATTTTCATTATTAACCTAGGTATTTTTTCATTATTTTCATTATTCACCTAGGGAGAGAAATTCAATTTTTTCCTAGAAAAATAGATTGAATAATGACAATTTCTCAGGTTAGTAGTAAAAAAAATATATTTTTTCGATTAAATGCGATAAGTCGTAGGTTTTGGGACATCAGAAGCTCTTAAAATCTGAAATAAAAAATAAGGGTCCGTATTTAGAAAAATGAAGTTCATGATGGTGGCCCAAAGACGAAACGTCAGATTTTAAATTTGATGGTAGCATCTTGTGAAAGGAAAAAAGTGACAACGATGAAGTGACATTTATTTTGAAATTGCTCTTCAAATAGACTCACGAAAAAATAAAAAGGATTTTGCAAAATTTCGGGTTTTACCGAATATCTTCGGAAGTATTCGGAATTTTTCAAATTTCAAAATAGCATTTTATTGGTCATAAAATTGCGCAACTTTGCCCTAATTTAACCAACCTCGTATCTCTAATAGTTTCCGATATCTCAATGGTCACCCTCGAATTTGGGAGACCCTGTACAGTCTATACAGAGTGTTGAAATTTTAAATAAAAACTTCTTTCATTCTCACTTTTATATCATCTGAAGGGCTAATGCTAATGCTAGGCTGTTCAAATTTTCAGGGATTATTGATGTGGGAATGTTATTCAAAAATACAATTTGCAGGTAAAAAATAAAAGAAAAAATCTGATTTTTGTATTTAGGACAGGTCATGACGGACCTAAAAAGTGCTCTTTTTTTCTTTGTAGTTCTTTAAATAAGGTGAATAAAAATTAACAACAAAAATCAAAGTTTTAGTTTTTTCAAAAAAATCTCGAAAACCAGAAAACATTTTCTAAAATTTCTTACCAGCAAATTATTGGGCGCATAAATGCGCAACTTATGTCAAATCTAACCATCCTCGTATCTCTAGCCGTTACCGATATCGGCGATATCCCCATGTTGGCCCTCAAATTTGGGATATTCTATGCAGTTTTCTGTCAATTATCACTTCAAATGCTTTATGGGTCAGTTTCTCAATAGCAAGTCACTCCCGGGTTAGGCATAACTCCAGGGTAAATAAGGCAACTGGACACATGTACCCTGGAGTTAAAACCAACCCGGAGGTGACTCGCTATTGAGGAACCGACCCTTAGGT
Source organism: Ceutorhynchus assimilis (assembly GCA_917834065.1). Classification (NCBI taxonomy): domain Eukaryota; kingdom Metazoa; phylum Arthropoda; class Insecta; order Coleoptera; family Curculionidae; genus Ceutorhynchus; species Ceutorhynchus assimilis. The sequence continues at coordinate 37,502,493 of OU892278.1, read as the reverse complement.
TAATATAATCTATATCTACACCTGAGACATAAAGGTTGAGTAGATCGTAGATCACACAAGGTATAAATCAGAGAACACTTATACAGGGAGATTTATGTACCTAATTCATTAGCTTGCACAGGTGGATTAGATACTTTCTCTACTAATCCACCTGCAAACTGGAAAACTTCTAATGCATGGGCTACATAAATCAGGGTGTATAGATTAGTGCTAGGATAAGCCAAATAAAAAATATTTTTACTACTCAAATTTATGTGGTTAATGCTGTTACACAATATCTGGGTAGTCATTAATATTGGTCAACACCAAGGTTCCTAAAGTTAATAGGTTGCCTGGTAATGGGTAACTTGATGATGCATCTGGGGCTCGATCTGGGTGCCCTATGGAGATTTGCATTATGTTAAGGCACCCCAGATGAGGCCATGAAGTTATCACGCAACCTACCTCTCTCAAACAACCTTGGGTCAACACCCCATACATTGTGCCTAAAAATATTTTTATTCAACTTTTTTTTAATGAAATTTTATTAAAAAGTGAAAATACACACAAATTTTCATTACTACAGCCAGGCTGGGAATACACTCCAAACTTTCTGTAATACTGAGTGTAATACATACATTGTAAGAATTTTCTCTGTACACTTTCTAAAATTTCACACCAATTATGGTATTCGGGTGAGCATATCTGTTTCTTGTTCTTAATGAGGCCTCATGCTTGATACTTTCTGAGCACTAGAAACTTTTGACCAAATATACCCCGAGAAAGTCAATTTGATTCAATTTAATTCATCTGAAAAAGTTAAAATTGGACTGGTTAGTTGGAATACAGTATGACTCATACACTCATCATAAAGAATACATTGAAAATTAAGATAAAAACACCATAGAAAAGCAGAAGCAGGCTCATTGGAGTGTTTGAAGAATTTTCTTGAAATTCCGAAAATAAAACTTTAATGTAATAATGTACTGTTTAGATTGTTTAATTTGACAGTTTCTGTATGAGGAACGAGGGTAGGAAAAATACAGTGTGAGGTCAGGTGATCATTGGCGTTAGCGTGTAAAGTAGGAAGCTACCAACTCGCACTCCTTTGGAGTAACAGATTATAAAAGTCGGACTGTATTTCAATATTGTTTGAAGAGGTTTCAGTAGCATTGGCATAGATCTGCAGGCAGAATGAAGTCGAGATTAAAACATCAACTATAGAGGTTCTACAGTCAAAAGGTATTAGAAATTGATACGCTTTTAGTATATCCATGTACTTTTTCGTTTATTTCTTTGTCCTAAAGTCATACTTTTCAATACATATCTCAGACTGTCTTAGACATTTTCCCAGGTAAACATTAAATAGTGTTGGAGCAGACACAGAAGAACTGAAAAATTATTTCTGGTCAAGATATGTATCTTAGAAGGAATTTGAGCGATAAAATATAAAATTTTCTTCCAAAAAAATCTTAATATGTATTTATTAAGCAATCGAAAGCTCTGGGGAAAAATCACAACACACTGTCCCCTAGTCCTTTCGCCATCATTTAGATTGGAAAAAAGTCTCTCAAGCAACATAAAGTTGCCGTCATTGCAACCCTTCGCCGTCTCCCAAAATCAAGTGTTCAAATCAAATCAAAATATACTTTATTGTCTAAGAAATTGATCTTGTTGACATTGACTTGTTGACTTGAAATACTTTACACATGATCACTCTCCTCATATATTATTAGTAAATTTAATGATTATATTTATTTTATTTTTTTGATCATACATACAAGTTTTGATTCACAATAAGTTGTAAGAATTTGCTCTTAATTAAATTCATATTAAACAAGATTTATTTTGTAGCACCTAGATGTTATAAACATCTGTATGTGCTCTAAATGTAGGTACCCAATATTTTTAATTTAATGTTAGGGATATGTTATACAATTAAAGAGAATCAAAAAATCGAAAAAAAAAAACATCACAAATACTTAGACGGTCGGCGAACACAAACAGTTCACAACCTCTTTTCCCCTATTTAAGAAGAAAAATGACAAAGAAAAAAGAAAGTAACAAAATGAATAATCGACAAAAACCCCGTTATCACCCACTTAACCCCAATGCCAAATCAAACCTAATTTAACTTAATCCTAAATTAAACCTATACCCAAATTAGGCCCCAATCAAACAACCTTTCAAATTGACGGTGATTTCGTAAAACTGTCTCTTTGCTTAGAGTTCTGAAAGATTTCAAATTTCCACATTGTCTTATGGAGAAAGGCAATAAATTGTAAATTTTTGGTCCTAAATAATTTATATATTTTAGATTTAGATTGTTGTTGCTCACTGGTAGTTGATCGTTTGCTTTGGCTGAGTGATTGGGTAGTTAATCCTGCCTGATCATCTACAAATATTTGGAGATTAAATAGTTCGACAAATTAGCCCACAATTTCGTATCTCTGGAGCCATTACTATTAAAATCAATATTAAGGTGAGACAAAAACATATTTGGTGTTTGGTGACCTTCAAATTTTATGGGATTGCCTGCAGGAGGTCTTCACACAAAGATTATAAAAGTTTTTAGTTTTTTAACAAATGCAAATGACTAACGCAACATCCAAATTTTTTTTTTGTAGAACGAAACTATAACAGACTGTCATCATTTTTTCAAGCATTTTCCTTCAAAAAACTATCGTGTGACAAGTGACAATACAATTGTACCTCCATAGCCATCGGGCCCATCGGTTCTGTAGAATTTTGACGCAGTCTCGCAGACTTAGTAAATAACTCGAGAAATTACGCATCCTTAAGAACAAAAAACAGAAAAACATCAAATTTCTTTGGGTATATATTATGGATAATTTTGGAGCTTGAGTTCGGATTGAAACGGTAGTTGTTCCTCTTGAAGTATTCTCTAAAAGCTGAGGAATATGAGGAGAGATGTTTTTGGATCTGTGCTCTACATTGTGTAATATCCGCAATTTAATTTATAGATACCGCATCAGGACAATTGTTCTAAGTCTAATTTGACTTTAAAAATTACAACCTGAGTTGCCATACTCTTTTTACATTTGAAAGTAATTCTGGATGGAATGGCGAAGTAATTTTGTAATGTTAAAATTAGTATTATCATTGTATATTATATACAATGGTATTATATGATCGCAACAAGGCAGAGGTGTATTCATTTGTATGTACCTACTTGTGAAGTGAAGGGAAACTGATGAAATTTTCTGATTATTCTATATTTAGTTTTTGAAATCATATTTTCGGATCATATTGATTATCATTTATTTCAATGTCTTCTTTATGAGTTGAATGTAAGTGGCCAATTTATGTAGCAATGGGCCAAATTGTGTTGCTATGAATGGTTTGAGTCATTGGAAATAGTATGGTTGGTTTCTTATAAAATGAAATTGTGAGCTATCGAGTTCTTTAAGTATGGAAATATCTAGTTCGTTCTCATAGACCTGCGTATGGTATATTTCCTAGCCACAAGCCGAGAAGGCCTGAATTTTTCCCAATTTGAAATCTTCTAAGCCGAGACATGTGATTAATAATCAAATTCTCTCTCTGCCGTCCCCCCAATACCCGCCATTCCTCTGACGTAGCAGCATACATGAAATTGGGCGTGGAGCTTTTGGGGACCTTGAACGTGGGGACAGCGCCGCCCTTTACTCCTGTTCTGGATCCCCTTCGATTGAGAGGGATGCGACATTGCGTTCAAGTTTAATTATGCGCATCGTGTTTCTATATCGTTTAGTTGATTCTGAGAAGATTAATTATAAGCAAGGATAGAGATTTCAATCACTTTGAATAAATTATCGCTGTGAATAGATAAATGGGGTTTGCAAGTTAGGTCAATAGCTGAGCAATGATATAACAAAAGGAAGACTGTCGGGTCGGGTATCTTAATTTGATAATTAAATTTGACCTTAAACTCTGCATGCTGCTGAAAAAGTGAACGACCCATAGCCCGGCCGGCTTCCTATTTGGTATTCAAGGTTTCATTAATACAAACCGAGTTATGTCATATGACGGTAACGCTTTGTCCTGCATAACAAGAAATATAATTTTACTTTGCTCTTGTTTATCAAATTTTGGCCTTGAAACGGGCAAAAATATCCTCTCACATAAAAAAGAAAAGTGTAGGTACATTTTATTGTTGCCATCTCCAGTTACACCCCCTCGTAGTTTCGAGCGAGGACAATCTCCACCCTTTTCGGTCGATGGAGCTGGAGCTCGGCGACAATAGCGCCCCCTCGCGTACACTGTCAAGGGCACCGGGTCTAGGTCAGCACAACCCACGTTTCGATTTCATATGGAGAGGACCGATTAAGCCAATCTAGACCTGATCCAGAGTTTCTCTTCAACTTACGCTCCTGGGTTTTTATTAGAAAAGTTTGGGATATGATTAGATTATTGTTGAGATTTGGACTAAAATTTCTAGCCAGTTGCCAGGCATGATTGTCCCGCATTTTCTGAAAATTGTAAAGATTTGTTATTGAAGAATTTATACTCCTATTAACAGAGACTTCTCAACAAATAAAAACTCTCGACAATATGAGCGGAAAAGCGAACCAAACGATCTCAGATCTGGGCACAATTTTTAAATGTAAATAATGTTCAAATCCATAAATAATATGACTTTGGAAGGTTTCCAGCTTGGCTTCCAGTATCATTGGCTACAAATTTAGCTGATAGCACACATTCTAATTGGTTGAAATACTTTTATGACATTTAAAATTTTCCAACATAAGATAAATAGAGATTGGGATGATTTGTTGAGTTTTATTTTATCTCTATAAACAATTTTTTAGTTATGTACAGGGTCATCTAACGAGGATTGCGCACGGGCAAATTCTTGACTTCCCCTTTAATTTTGAGAAAATCGAAGATAGCCATTTTATGTTTTTTTTTCTTCTGTAGAATTTTAAAATGCAAGTTAGAAAACGATTCAACTTGAAACAAAAGAGCTGATTCTTCTGAAGTAAATATTGACAGGTGCCAAAGAATTATTAGTAATCAAGCAACAAAGCCAGTGTTTATCTACAGACAACATGAATGGGCCTTCGCAGAAACGGTGTTCTTCTTGGAACCTTCAAGAATTTCGTATTTCTGCTACTTCTGTACTCTCGATACAAGGGTATTGTCACGTAGGTTTTTGATGTCGGTAATAATTATTATTTACATATGCAGGCAAACTTCACTACCTACAAAAAGGCACTTAGCATCGGTCAGATCAATCATCATTTGATGTGGAGCTATTGAAAATAGTTGTTGTAGCCACTGGATTTTTTTTGGAAAATAGAATCAACAATATAAACCAATCAATCTTCCAATAATAATTATACCATATGGTTGGTTATTTTAATATCCTTTTCAAATATGTATAGGTATTGCCTTGCAGTTTCTATCTGATTGCCAATGCCGATGCGACACAATACCACAGACCTTCGGCTAATCATTTGACATGTAGCCGGGTAATAACATGTTTAGAGAGTGAATTGATTGTAGTTTGTAGCTTTTCGCTGGAGATAGGATATCGAGTAGGATTTAATTGGCTATCCATTGGCCTTCTTTGGGTGAGGACTTTGGAAGATTGTCCAAAATTTTTTCCAAAAAAATGATTGCGCAATATCCGATGTCCAAGCAAAACGCCTAAATATAATATGGATTTGGGCGCGCCCATGGTGGGGAAATTGCGCATTCCAATTTCTGTCCCTTTCCTCTCCTCGCGGCGTCCCCCCTTTCGCGTAGAGACAACCTGCCCAACACGCCAATCGACGCCGTCGCCGTCATTCCATTTGTTTTGGGTCCAAGTTCGACCGTGTTTTGTTTTTTCGATGTATTCGATGGTGTATTATTCATTATTTCCCAGTATCGATTTGCCTATGATTATCGATAACTGATTTAATTGTCCTTTGGTTGTGATAATGTGTGCGACGAAAATTCGATGGGGAAAAAATTTATTAATGAAAAATCAGCTGGTTGGTCTCTCCCGGCTTGCTGCGTCGTTGGTGAACTTGATCTTGTCAAGGTGAGTGCTGTATTTTCATTTGTTTACACGCGGGCCGGATCACGGGGCTCCAATGCCTGATGTTATTTTATATTTTGTTGTTGCTCTAACGTGTGTTATTTTTTCAATGTAATGATTTTTAATTTGAAAAAAATTACTTTAAACTAATCATCAAGCATGGACGAATGTTATCCAATTAGGTACATTATACTTATTTCATCATTGAAAAACCCAAATGTTAGAAGGTTTCCGGAAAAAACTGTTAAACCCCTAACTACGTCATCAAGTTCAGCTATTGCGTTGTAGATACCTCGATCGATAACAACTATTGTCAAACTTATTATCTCATCCACATGGCTGATAGACAATCTAAAATTCGCTAGGTAAGTTTTGTTTACAAGCAAACCTTTTGATTATTAGTCATGATTTAAATTTGAAATAAAAATGGCGTCGGTTTTCTAGGAATGCACATTACCTCTAGTGACGCGTCATCGTTTACCCAACCAATATACCAACCCAACCCAACCAAAAAAAAACATGGTTGCGGTTCTACAAGTAACCTGATCTTTTTTTCATCTTCTTTGTGGTTTTGGTTGATGAGGTAAGAGGTTGGTCGCCTCCACACCACTTGTATGTTGATAATTATACTACTAGTCCCATCCTATTCTGGTTAATCATAGTTGTTGAAAGGCCATAGTCTATTTTTATGGTACTTACTAAGTATGTACCGGGTGTTTTTTTATCTTTGATATCATTTTGATCACCTGTAACTTTTTTGTTTTTAAAGATATCAAAATAAACAAAACAAGAAAATATGGGGTTGTAGATTCTGGGGGAATCGTTTCGGCTTTTCAGCCGCTCAGCACTGCTACCTTTGCAGATATTTTGTACGTGACTCTACATCTTGAGTTGTCTCCAGGAAGCGTAGAATTCTGCCGAAGGAAGCTATTTTCCTGGGTGTGGCCCACTTCTTCTGGTGACAGTGTTGCTCCCTTGGGGAATTTGAACCTCTTGCAGAATTGGGCTGGACATTCGCAGAGTAGGTGCTCTGCGGTTTCTATTGCGTCTGAGCAGAATCTGCAGAGATCGTCTTCTGCTCTGCCCATTAACCTTAAATGGTATTTTACCAGGCAGTGTCCTGTGAGCAGTCCTACCACCAATCTGATGTCTGGTCTGCTCATGTTTAGGAGCTGTTCAGCTCTTTTTGCTGAAAGGGTAATAAACCTTTTTGACTGCCTGAGTCCCGGAGTGTGCCTCCAATATGATGACAGTTGGTCCTTTTCCCATTTGTTGAGTTCTTCCATGATGTGGCTTTTCATTAAGCCACAGTAGGGCTCTGGTCCATGGTATGGTGTTGAGGCCCCTTCTTTTGGGAGGCCATCTGCTTCTTCAATTCCTTCTATGCCTCGATAACCAGGCAGCCACATCAGCGTTACCTGGTTGTGCGTCGCTAGTGTTTTTGTAGGGTCTGTTTACACTCCCAGGCTAGTTTTGACGTGCATTTGAAAGCCCTTAAGGCAGCTTGGCTGTCCGATAGTATGAAGATGTGTTTTCTTTTGAAAATTGTATGGTCAGTAGCCAAGTTTTTTTTTTGTTCAAGTTACAAATAAAACAAAACACTATCAATTTTCTGACTATAAGCCTACATTTTTTTTTTTTTTGGAACACGTATATTATACAGGGTGTCCCACGACGTTTTTCCCAGGTAATAACGTCCGAACGCGTTATCCAATATACCTAATTGAAATTTTGAGGATCTGAGTAACTTTTTTTGCCGCTTCTACCATTGTCATCCAATTTTACCACTTTCGCTTCATTTCAGTAGAGTTTTTTTTTTTTTTAATAAATAACAAATTACAATTTTCATCTAATCTAAGCCACAAGTTAAGCTATGCATTTTGTTATTCGCTCCTAAACAGTTACATGCTGGTAACAGAGCAAGATACAATTTGATTTAGACTACACAATATTCAGACATACATAATTTCGAGTTTTTGTTTTTTGTTTTTTTTTTCTTCAGAAGTACATTTTTGTGTTTAAAAACTCTTTGAGTCTGCTCAAAAATATTTTAAATGTTGAAACTTCTCTGACATGAATCGGTACTTCGTTATACTCGTCGTTATAAAATACATCAGTACTGCTCTGGTCAATGGATTATAAAGTGCTTTATTTGTTCTTATGCTACTGACATGCCAATCACTCATACAGTTCACTGTTTGTTTTTAGATTAAAATTACTTTTGAGATTGCAACATAAAATCTTATAAATGTGTTTGTATTGTTCTAGTTTTAACACATCTTATTGGCTGTAGCGAAAGATGTGGTTACAATAACTCTGAAGAAGTGCGATAAGACATTTGAAACAGGACCTTAACCGCTCTGTTTTGTAGTACCTGTACTCTCTTGAATGAAGTCACACCGCATGTACCCCAAACATTTATAATAAATCTCAAGTTTGACAAAATGTATGCGTTGTGAATTGAGCAGCGATTTCTGGTATTTAAATATTTTGTACATCTATACAATGCTCCCAACATGGAGATTATTTTTTTAACCAAACTATCAATATGATTTCCTCAATTAAGTTTATCATCAACTATAAGACCTAGATATTTGGTTGTATGAACTTGAGATATCTGCATATTATTGGTATTTATTTCAAATTTATATTGTTCTGTATTTTTTTTGTTGGAATACTAAATATACAGTTTTTTCTGCATTTAGTTTTAGTTTGTTATGCAATAACCATTCAGAATATCTACACAAGTCATCATTTACAGTTTGTTCAAGTGTTTGCATGTTGGATCCACTATAAAAAAATACAGTGTCGTCTGCAAACGTGAAATACCGTTCTGTCAGGCCAGCTTGCCTCAGTGACAACACGTGAATTAAATATAATATCGGCCGCAAAACTGAACCCTGTGGTACTCCACAATTATTTAAAATTCTATTACTTTCTATTCCCTCTACTGTAGCAAGCCAAGGTCGATCTTTCAAAAAGGACGCAAAAAGTGAATGCATCACCCCTCGAATACCCATGGTCCATAATTTATTCAGTAGAACTGAGTGGTTCACTAAATCAAAAGCTTTTTTAAGATCAATAAATACAGCAATTACACATTTTTTTTCATCCAAAGCTGAAGCTACACAGTTTACAAAATCTGTTACAGCACAAAGAGTGTTACTTTCCTTTAAAAACCCATAATGATACATATCAAAACCGATATATTTGTTTAAAAATTGAATTAATCTAGTTTTCAGCAAAGACTCAATGATCTTGGAAAAAGCACACATAACTGTTGTAATTGGTCTATAATTTTGCTTATTGATTATATTACCTGCTTTATGTAATATAGTTATTTTTCCAAATTTTAATGTTTCTGAAAATATTCCAGTTGCAAGTACATTGTTAATGAATTTAGTTAAAATTGGCAGTAGTGGTTCAATAATTAAGTTCAGATCTTTTACGTTTATATTATCAAAACCTGCTGCTGAATTTTTATTTAGATTACTCAAAACATAAATTTCCCTTAAATAAAAAGTCCTATCACATTCAAGTTCCCTTAAATCTACTCTAGCCTTCATTTGTGACCATTCCCTGTTTACTGACTGTACAATTGATTCACCCATGCTTGCAAAGTATTTATTGAACTCATTTGCAATTCTTGCTGGATCAGCATCTTTTTTTTTTGTTTTTATTTATTAGGGAATTTATGACTTTCCGCTGTTTTTTGGGTTGCTCCCTGTATTAGACCACTGATTTGCAAAAAAGGATGTTTTTCGTTTACGTATTTCACAGTTAAGCCTGTTTTCAAGGTTTTGAATTCATCTTCGGTAGTTTTAGTAGGTTCATTATTAATTTTTAGGTGTTTTAATGCTTTATATTTATTATCTCGTTCCTTGATTAACGATAAGGTATCATAGGTCATCCAGTTATTACCTTCACGATGTTTTAGGGTACATTGGTATGAAGCTTCTTTTTTACATTTTTGTATATTCTAACTCTAATTCTATTCCTGTAATTAAAGAATTATGATCAGACAATGCACAGCCAATCACAGAAACATCACATAATTTTTTTTTTGACAAAAATAATATGTTTATAAGCGTAAATTTATATTTTGTTAATAAAGAATAAGTTAATTGAAAACTGTTTTTTGCGTCTTTATGCCCGCGCGGGCCATAATGTGTACTTTATGCCCGCACGGGCATAAAGTAATGAATTATGTAGATGGTATCTAAGGTATAAAAACACAATAATGTATTGTTCGTCGATTTTTAACTGATACTTGCGGTATGAGGAGCGAGGGGGTGTTTCATATGGAAAAAACAGGTGTGACGTCAGGTAACCATTGGCGTTCTAATGTAGGGAGCCACCAGCTCACATTCCGTGCGAGTATCAGATTAAAATCGACGAATAATATTGGTATGACATAAATGATGTTTCTGCACATTGATGACAATTTCCGAAGTGACACTTTTTTCGCAGGTATTTATTATTCACAACCAACTGGTATGACATAAAAGTTTGTATGCACCACGGGTACTAATAGATATATATACCCTCGGCCGACTTACGAACCCTCGGGCCAGAGGCCCTCGGCTTTGTAAGACTGTCGCCCTCAGGGCATAATCATCTACTTAGTACCCTTGATACATAAATAACTATTAATTTACAATAACGTGGTCTATTATAGACATTTGAGAAATACCTACCATTTCCTGTAGCATTTTCGGAAATAATAATGTTGCTAGCCCTATATCCGTTAGTAATTATAGCATTTAAGTATTAATTTTTTTCTTCTAAATCACCTAGCAGATTTACATTCATATCTCCTACCACAACTGTGCTTTGTTTGTATTTTTGATAAAATATCTTGAAAAATTTCTATAAACTCATTAAACACATACCTTGGCGGTCTATATATTCCTATTAAGTCCAATTTGGCACTTGCTATGTGTATCGATAGTAAATTGAACGGAGAAGTTCCCTCCACTGTCTCAATCAGTCTGTAGTCAATGTTTTTTTTTTGTATATATGGATACTCCTCCTGCATGCATGGTTGGCATTAAATCCCTCCAGATCAAAAAAGCATGTTCCTTGACAACCATGTCTCGGTTAAAATGAGGACATCACAGTCATGTATTTTTAAAAAACAACCAAGTTCGTCGATCTTGTTTCTCATGCTCTGCATATTCAGGTAAGTTATACGGAGCATAGCATAGGCCCCTTAGTCTTAGTCAAGGAAGATGTTTCTAGTTTTTTAAAACCTCAAAATCATCAACAAGGATAGCCCTGCTGTTTTCATCCTTTCTAAGGTAGATTTTTCCGTCCCTTAGCCATACAAACTTATATTCATTGTCCTTTCTAAATTTTCTTGCCTCCCTATAGAGGTCTTGGTTTTTCTTGGTAAGGTCGTGATCAATGTATATGTCGCAGGCTTATTGTGAAATCAGTCTTATTATAATACGCCTAGGCTTTTTTAATACGACTAGGCGTATTGCAATACTACCCAAATAATTAGGAATCACACAATTTGACTAATAATTTTAGGCTTATTATAATACGCCTGCCGCTCACTAGTCTTATTGTTAAAATGAACCTGCAAGCGATTATTTTCCAATCCGGACTAGATAAAATTCGTCGTATTATAATACGACTGACAGTGTGTCAGTCAAATAATAATAATAATTATTGTTGAAAAATTAAGAACTCTTGGTATTGCAATTGAAGTTCCTAAAGTAAGTAGATAGAGGAGTGGACCAATGGACCCCAAAAATATATTAGGAACTGTAGACTGTAGTGAGTAGTGAGTAGTGAGTATTATGAATGAGGTTTATGAAATTGGTACCATACACGGCTTGTTGAATCGATGGTTTTTAAGAGAAGAAATCACTGACTGCCAAAGTAAGTGTCATAACAATAAATGTTTATGTTTTAAAGCTCATATGAAATGTAGTAGCAAATGCCATGAAAGGGGATCATCTCTAATAAATAATTCAAATCTATAATTTGTATTTTATATAGTTTAAACTCTTCAAAATTTATGTTAAAGTAATGGGTGTTCACAGATACATGTTGCGCTGAAGGCTAGCTTTCCTATTAGTTATGCTACAAAGATGAAATTTGGAAAAAATACTTAAACCTTGGTAATTTTAATGTCCATTTAGCATAAAGAATAAGAAAGTTAGTGTTCAGCACAATATATCGGCCAAAAGGCGCATTGAAAGTTTTATTCAATACAATTCGCCTAGTGCGCCATTAGTCGTATTATAATACGTCGGATTTCATCTAGTCGGATTCTAACGCAGGTTCATTTTGATAATAAGAGTAACACGCATCAGGCGTATTATAATGCGACTGAAATTACTAGTCTTATTGTGAAATTCTTAAGTATTTGGGTAGTATTACAAAATGCCTAGTCGTATTGAAAAAGCCTAGGCGTATTATAATAAGTCTGATTTTACATTAAGCCTGCGACATATATACAGGGTGTCCCAATAGAAAGTGACCTATAACTTTTGAACCACGTGTGCTAGCTACATGCGATTTGCGCCATTCGACTTTTCTTGGCCTAAAGTTTTTTTTCAGTTAGTTGCAAGTTTTTTTCACACCTATACAGGGCGAATAAAAAAAATGCCGTTTTTCATTATCGAAATTCTCCAGAATTTTCAATGGAATACCCTGTATGTTGCAACGCCAAAATTAGGAGTCGTGATCAAGGTATTCATTTGTCAATAAACGTCGGCCTTTTTTTGAACCTAAAAAAATGCATTTATTTTTGGGCCAGATTTCTATTTCAATTTTTTAGGGCTAAAACTTCAAGTTCCATGCCGATGTTTATTGTTACATCACAAGGTATTGATGTAACAATAAACATGACAGACACGACTCTTAATTTTGGCGTTGCAATATACATGGTGTTTCAATAAAAACAGTGGAGAATTTCAATGTTGAAAAACGGCATTTTTTTACTCGCCCTCTCGCTCGCCCTGTATAAGTGTGAAAAAATTTGCAACTAACTAAAAAAAAAACTTTAGGACACACTAACGCCTCGGGCTGTTACACACGCTGCGGGCGTTAAAGCTGTACTTTTTGACCTAGGTGCATAAATAACTATTACGGTGCGGGTCTTTCTCGGTCTGATCCCCTTCCAAGCCTGAAGGACTTAAAAGTTCCTACAGAAACTTCTAATAAATTACTCATTTTTTTGACTTTTTCTCCATCATCGCTGGATTGTGATGTCGGAATTCCCTTCACGATTACATTGATTTTAATTTCACGTTGTTCCCTTTTGTTAATTTCATTATTTAATTGCTTTTTCAGGTCAGCAACCTCGAGCTTCAGGTCATTGTTTATTTCAATTTGTTTTTCGTATTTGATCCATAAAACGTTGTATTTTTTATCCATATCTAAAAGCTTTTTCATTACGTCGTTTATCGACCAATCTCTATCTCCGATTTCCTCGGGAAAATCACCATTATCCAGCTTTTTCCTTTCATTTTGGTTTCGATTTTCGCTTGACATAACCTCAATGTTTAGACAGGCTTCACAAACCCATCTTTCACCGTTTTGTTGTTTTAGTTCTTTATTGTAATGATTTAATTGATGATTAGACAATTTTACACATTTAGAATGGTAGCATTTGACACATTTTGTACACGAAATTGACCCAGAACCACATTTAACACTGCAGACACCGCAAATTACGTCCGAATCATTCGCCATCTTGGTTGTTTATGAGTGACGTCAACTTTCGAATCTTAAATGTAATTTATGGTATATTATGACATTTTTCGTCAGAATATTAACTTACAAAATCGAAAATACCATATTTGTTGTCTTTGTTAAAGAAAATGATAAAAATTTATACAGTGGAACATACGATATGATGCGTTTCGAAATTATCATTTGGGAAAAACCTCGTGGGACACCCTGTATATGTATTGATAAGAATATCTTATTCCGATTACAATGATGTAACATACTTCATATTTTAGTCCACCCGTTTTTGAAAAATCAACAAAAATATGAAATTTTTTTATACACTCGCACAATAATTTTCATCCCAAATATCAGACCGCCGCCTAATAAGTTTCACTTCAAAAGTTTCATATTTTTGCCGATTTGTTAAAAAGCAGTGCTACAAAAGTGTTATATCATTGTAATCGGAATAAGATATTTTATGAAATACATACTTATATAATATACAGGGTGTTCCATTTAACACGTACACTGCCATGAGAGTCGTAGTTAGTGCCTCAGAAAATATAACCTTTAGGGACTGTGACTCGTCGTATGTGCCTCACTACGTATCATGACTATCATGCTATATGGGTCTGTGTTACTGCTGCAGTGTCACAGGCCGCCTGTATTTATATGAAACGATATTTTGTGTGGCCTGACGCGCCAGAAAAAAAATATGCCCCACGAAAAAAAATTTTTGTTTGAGTTTTGCCAAGAAATATTAGAAGTAAGCGATCATATTACATAATATAAGAGTGGCCTGGAGGGCTTGGTTTTGGTTATCTCATGGTGGCGGTGTACGTGTTAAAAAAATATAATGTAGAATGTAGACTTATAGTTATATGTCAGAAAATCGATAGTGTTCTGTTTTATGTGTAACTTGAAAAAAAAACTTGGCTACTAATCCTACATGTTGTTTTTTTGTTTAGCTATTGATTCTTTAAACCCAAAAAAGTTACAGGTAATCAAAATGATATCAAAGATAAAAAAACACCCGGTACATTAATTCATAATGAAAAAAAAAAAGTTATTTACCCTGGCCAATGAGCTTACCCAAGCAAATCAAACATGATGTTTACTTCTGGGAATCCCCATTCTTGACAAATGCTTCCAAAATCGAATGATTTTTCCTCGGACTTTTCTACCAACCAAAAGAATCTCTAACTCATTCCCCTTCTGGACTTGAATCCTCAAAACCAAACTCATCCCCCATTACTACTTTTTTATTTGTGGGCTGGAGATTTTATTAGATTCCGTAGTAGTTCATCCTCGAGTTCACCGAGTCTTGTAGAGAATGCTGATGGGATACATATTTTCTCTTTGTAACTGTCTGTCTATTTAAAGTTATGAAAAGGGAGAAAATAATGAACTTTTTGGAATATTTCTGAGCCATTCAAAATAAATTTTTGCACTTTTTTTAGGACTTATTTGGGTAAGTCAATTAGTCCAAAAAGGTCATAAATAGTTTCTCCTCCTCCTCCTCCCTTTAAAACGTATCTATCTGAATATACAGGGTGTCCCACTAAGGTCGGCCAGGTACGATATTATGGAAACCATAGACCTTACGGCTTCGGGATTTTTTTTTCTTCACTAAATCGGTCAAGAGAAATTGATAAAAATTATTTTCAAGTTTCTAAGATGACCGCTAGGGGGCGCAATTATACGATGATATAGCTAAAAATTCAAATTTTCTCAAGAAATCGCGATATTAAGGTACTGTTTATTCAACAGAAATCAAAAGTTCATTAATTTTTACGCCAGTTTGATTATTAGACTTTTTTTCGTATCTTCACTAATAAGGGTGGGGGAAGCTGGTGAAAAAATAGTTTTCGAAATTGCTGTATCTTCCATACCCCTCATCCAAACTCATTTAATTTGGGCTTATTTGGAAGAGAATTTCATTGTTATTAAGAAAACCACTTCGTTCGGGGTCGATAGTTCCCACCGCGTCTTCTAGAGGGCGCTGTTTATCCAGGATCCAGTTTTTTTCTAATTTTCATGAAAAATCGAAATAGCAGGATATTTTTTTATTGCTGTGCTCGGAGAGCAAAAAAATATCTACATTTTGGCGCAAACCGCAATTCAATATCTGCATTCGTTTTCAAGTTACTTAAGGTCTATGGTTTCCATAATATCGTACCTGGCCGACCTTAGTGGGACACCTTGTACAATGTATGTAATTATGTCTTCTATACCTATGCAAAAAATAGGAATACTTATTGATTTTGGATTATTTAGGTCGAATTTAGCAGTGTGCTTTCGCTTTTCCGGTGACGGATCTACGATTTGTGAGGCCCCCTGAATATATGTATTTTTCTCACATATTTTCTAACTTGTTGTTTATAACGGGACTTCGAAAAAAAAAAAAAACAATCAAAGATTGCTTTGATTACGAAAACGTACGTCGCATTATTGTTTCTTTATTGGTCAGGATTTTAGAAAGTTAATTGACAAAATTAAAGGAAAATATTGCCAAGACATGCGTTCAAAAACCCATAGCAATCTTTGATTGTTTCTTTTTTTTTGAAGACCCGTTATCTACTACCCTTTACTTTAGCAAGCCACAGGTCGTAGAATGGGGTAGTATACTATATATAGAAATCAGTAAAAAAACTGCTCGACATTATTCTATAGGCTATAGTGGGATACTAAATTATTTTTCAGCATAGTGTCTATAGAATTAGTCAGAGAAAAACAAACTGTAATTTGAATTTAGCGCCACAGCGGCGGCCAATAGTATTCAAGCCGCTGACCATCTGGCAACGCTGCTCAAAATGACGGCTGACTTTAACAGTTCAACGACGTTTGGTGTCGTGTGAATTGTGTGACTAGTGACATTGTCACAGTAACCCCTCGTTTTTATTCTCATCTAGCTATCTTTGTTTAGTGAATGGAAAATGACAATGACAGATATAGAATGGTGGATTCATCGGTAAAATTTGATGAGAATAAAAACGCAGGTTAACTTGTTTACGTTCTTTGATGTAGTAAATTTGACGTTTCGTTTTTGACGGTCAATGTTAGTGCAAATTGTTCATTCTCAAAACCGTGATGTGTTGCCAGATTGGAAAAACTAACTACGTCACTGACTTTTATTTTCACGTAGGGGCGTCTATAGTTACTTGAGAAGCTTCATTAGTCTATAATTTAACTGCGCTAGGACCTGTGGCGTGACCGAATTGCTGGTTCCTAATATTGAGCCTTTCCTGTGCGCTACAGTTTCTTGAGATGCCTAATAAGTGTATAAACTAGCTAG
Organism: Ceutorhynchus assimilis; assembly: GCA_917834065.1. Lineage (NCBI taxonomy): Eukaryota > Metazoa > Arthropoda > Insecta > Coleoptera > Curculionidae > Ceutorhynchus > Ceutorhynchus assimilis. The sequence continues at coordinate 37,485,502 of OU892278.1, read as the reverse complement.
AGCTAGAAATTAATATTAAATTTCCAAGAAAAGAATCCAATATTCAACACATTTTGACGATGGTTTAAAGGTTCTACATATGTAATTAAAATTCACATAAAAAATGGTTTTACGATAGTTTAAAGAATTACTTTTGAGAACTTGCGTCCCAAATTGGTGCAGAGCTCGTCGGGCACGTCTCAGGTCGTAGAGCAGGCAGTTCATACACTAAAGCTGGTCCGAATATAACCAGGATTATGGTTTTGCGTCCCGGAAGTAATAAAATTGCTCTGGTTCCTGTAAAAGTGATTACTTTTGTACCTCGGTTTCCTGGAATCTGGTTAACCAAAATAGTTACCGGCCATCATATGTCGGTTCGATTGGCTTTATCTGCCGTTTTTGTCAATTATTTTTTATTTCATAATGGGTTATTTTTTTGAAGGGCGACCAAACTCGCGTTCCCCAAGTAAAGGGAATTTTCAGTAACCACTTTCAACCGATTCAGTTACTTTGGTTAACTTTCAGTTATATTCGGACCATAGTCCAAATTTCACTTGACATAATCCAAAAATCTAGGAAGCCATTGAGTATTTCAACACTCAAGAGGACTTTATATTAGGGCCCTACACATCAGCCTACTAAGCATACCAGTTAAACCGTCACAAGGGACATTTTCAGAAATTTTACTCCGAGCGGCATTTCGTGCGACATTCGGCAACTTGACGTTTCTAGGGTATTTCGACTCCGCTGAATCCGAATCCGGATGTTGCCAAGCCGAATTTTGCCTCCAGAGGCCTCAAATCCAAGATGGCTCCCAAACTAAGGGCCTAAATGACATGTTTTTGGGGTCGCTGAACATGAATATGAGTGCCGGAAGTCGATTCGGATACCGGAAGTACCATGATTCAAGATGGCGGCCGCTGGGGGCCTAGATACAGAACTTTCAGAAGTTAGCATATTGTCAAGTGCGGCGTATCGGCGCATATGTTTTTGACGTCGACTAGATCAAAAATTAGCACCAGAAATCGATTAGTCAACCGGAAGTACCGTAATCCAAGATGGCGACCGGTTGGGGCCCAAATACCAAACTTTAAAAAGTTGCTATAATATGACGTGCTGGGTAGGTATGACCACGAGTGTTTTGGAGGTCGCTGAACACGAATTTGAAATCGGAAAATTGATAGGAAACAATGTTAACACAGGTTTGCCGAAGTAAAATAGCACCAATATACTTTGAGGGGTAAACATAGTAATCGCATTGAAGGTCGCGCATTCTTTTGATCTTAAAATATATTTCGATATTGTAAATAATTTTAAGTGAATAAATATTTTAAACACGCTCTCATCTTGAGTTCTTTGGGGATCAGAGAGACACAAGAGAACTGCATCGTCACGCCCAATTCGCAAAGCTTTAACGTCAAGAACAGTGCCTCTTCCTAAGAATTGGCCCAACTATGTCGCGCTTGATGAGACCAAAGCTGAGTTAGCAGCTTTTATTTCAAATGCAATATTGACAGCCGATTACGGGCAGACTACGGTGGTTGTCGCTGGAGGGTTTGCTGACGAACTACAAGTATCTGCTAGCAATAAGATAGATTGCTCTTCCTTGCAATCTACGCACGAAGAGGCTGATACTCGTATTATCCTCCACGCAGTAAACACACACGTATTTGTTTTGCTCCTGCACCATTTTAAGAGAATGAAATGCAAAGAATGTTTTATGATGTCTGGTACTGCTAAGGACAGAAAGTATGTACCTATTCATACAGCTGCAGCGTCAATGTCTCTCAGTGAGCGAAACAATATCCTTATATTCCATGCGCTGACCGGTTGTGACACTACTCATTCATAGCAGGACGGTATCCAGTTTACTTTTTTTACGTACATTTTTGCTGCACTAGACACTTATTTAAATTCATATTACAGGTACAGGAAAGAGAGGTGCTCTAGTTGTATATCGTACACATTCCAAGCTTCTTGATGGACTCGCAGTTGCAAAAGTTCAGGAGAGATTTTTGTCAAAGTGCGAGCAATTCATGGTACTTTTGTACAAGAGAAGAGAAAATACCTGATGTGATGAAGTGAGACACATTCTTTTTGGAAAAGTTTCAAGTCCTGAATTGCTCCCAGCTACGTCTGATACATCGCGTCTTCACATTTTCCGAGCCACCTACCAAGCCGGGGTCTGGCTGAATGCACATATAGCAAGGCCAGACTTTCCTGATCCTTACGGTACAAATGGCGTCTGGAGGAGAATTACATCCCAGTCTACACTACCCTGCCAGCGGTGCCCAAGTCCTGCACGCAGTTACTGAGATGTGGCTGCAGGTCAGGGTGCGGCACAGGCTTGTGCAAGTGCAGGCGGGAGGGAGAGGTCTGCACCAAGTTGTGCAAGTGTCAGACAGACTGCGAAAACAACAATGACAGTGATGATGTATTTCTGTAAAATGTTTTGTGCATTTTGTTTTCCCCTGAAAGTATAGTTGTACTATTTTATTTCGGCAAACCTGTGTTAACATGTTTCCTATCGCTTTTTCGACCTCAAATTCGAGTTCAGAGCCTTCCAAAACACTTGTGGTCATACCCAGCACGTAACATTATAGCCATTTTTTAAAGTTTGGTATTTGGGCCTCAACCGGTCGCCATCTTGAATCACGGTATTTCCGGTTGCCTAATCGATTTCTGGTGCTAATTTTTGATCTAATCGACGTCAAAAACTTATGTGCCGATACGCCGCACTTGACAATATGCCAACTTCTGAAAGTTCTGTATTTAGGCCCCCGACGGCCGCCATCTTGAATTACGGTACTTCCGGGATCCGATTCCACTTCTATGGTACTCATATTCATGTTCAGCGACCCCAAAAACAAATGAAACGACATCTCGCCGATCAATAACGATACACTTTAAGAAAAATGTCATTTAGGGCCTTAGTTTGGCCGCCATCTTGGATTTGAGGCCTTTGGAGGCAAAATTCCGCTTGGCAACATCAGGATTCGGATTCAGCGGGGTCGAAATACCCTAGAAACGTCAAGTTGCCGAATGTCGCACGAAATGTCGCTCGGTGTAAAATAGAGTACGATTTCTGGGAATGTCCACGAGTCTACAATGCTTTTCCATACGAGAATTATTAACTAGTAACTAATATCGGTTTTTAACTTCAAAAAATCGGTTACAAAGCTCTATAAAAATATGAGCTGAATTCCATGATTTTCTGAGTTCTCTCTGACCCAATCTAATCAAAAAAGGGTTATCAATTCCTCAATTCTGTCTAAAATATCGATAACCTTTTCAACACAAATCAAAAAAACTTGATCATTAGAATCTAGATTTTCAGGCACAAATTCTCACGCTTCAGGCTACATAATGTCGAATAACAAAATCGTATCCTACAGACCCACAAACGCCATGAGATAGGAACACGCACGTTTTAAATTTATGTATGAGTATGGGCCCGCCAAAACTTGAAAACTGGCTGACCTCGGTACTGCCTGCCGCGTGCGGTTCTTCGCCAATTCAGAAACAGACGAAAAAAAAAAGTCGTGATGCTGGTACCACTTAACACATCACACCGGCCGGCCAATTGTTATATAATCGGAGCTAGAATTTTGTTTTGGCTTGCTAAAAAATATATACGCTTGTCTTTGTACCATCTATTTCTTTTGAAATAATATTTGATTATAAATCACTACATAAAACTTCAAGTTGGAACTTAACCTTTGAGCCTCCCATCTTGTAACTCACTTCAAATGTAACTTTGGTAAAAATATCAAATACACACGCAGTCCATTATTCATCACAATAATCGTTTTTCTTGTTGCTATAGGATCTAGCTAATAATTCCCACTGTGCAGATGTTCATTGTGGCATTGGTCGCCCAGTCGTTACCAGTTCAAGGCTATTCTTGTTCTGTTCAATTTTTTTTTTCTTTTTAATTTTTTGCCCGCGTCCGTTTCTCCGTACTTCATTACACTCGCCTTCAGGCCAAGATGGAATGTAGGTACACCATAGAGTTATTTATGTTTGCCTTAAAGCCACTTCACTATATAACTGTTTCCTATAATATCTTTTTTTTTTTTAATTTTGTTCAATTTGCATAACAATCCAAAATCTAATATGAATATGGAGTATCGGCTTTGTTCTCAGCTTCAGTTAATTAAAATCTCAATAAGCAAAATAGAAATATTCATTTGCGTGTTTCTGTTCGGTTGCTATGTGCATTGCTTTCAGCTGCAAATATTTAGTTTTCTATTTATAGCCTCGCTTAGCTGATTCCAGGTCGGGAAGGGATTCAGCTTCGGTTTCCATAGAAAACTCTTTGGTAATTTTTAAAGGATTCAGTCCATTAGTGCGTGATCATTATTAATTTTATGTATGTCGGTTCTTTTTAAAAGAAGTTGACCTTTAACGCACATAATAACAACACCCAAAATTTCCAATTAGTCCGCCAGGCTATTAAAACAATCCAAGGCCAGGCCCGTAATTTTAAACAAAGTGAAGCTTTATGATTTTCTCCTATGATATCTGTTTACTTTGACGAGTCGACTTAAAATTGTATGCAAGTAACAATTTGTTGCAACAGCCTTGTTTACATCGGTTTTATGCCAAGAAATTTGCTAAGCGTTTCAACATTTGGAGTTCCTAACCTATGCAAGGCAAAATAAATTAGGATTTGTGGTTTACAGGATCAAAATTTAAGTCTTCAATGATCCATCTTGGTTAAAAGTAAAGTTTATAAATATATATTGTTTTATCTATCAACGTACATCAATCAAAATCGACAATCGGTCGGTGTAGCCTGCCTACACGGTGTAGGCATGCACGATTCATGGAATTGGTTCGTCAATAAGTTGATCTAGAACCCTTCTAATGTTGTGATTTTAACTTAAATTGATCATTTTTGACCAACCAAACTCTATACTGATCAACATCAACAGTGCTATAGATTTGGTCAATGATATCTTTGCAAAAAGTCCACTCAAAGATTTGATAAACGTTGAAATCTTGTAATTTGGCCTTTGAAATAATTTCAAAAACTGTTTCCAATTGGGACTATAATCATTAAATTTTAGCTCGAGCTTCCGGGTTAAGATTGTAACAGAAGCCGATCAAGAACCACCTGCCGCGTGCCGCCTATAAATGTACCTCGAAATTTTTGGTGGCTAAAACTGGCCTTCACCACTGCCCTGGTAGTATCAGTGAGGGATCTGTATCACGAGAGAACATTCCAAATAAAGGGCTTTTTCTCAAAGTTCCAATTTTGAGGTTGCATATTATGTTGCAATTATCCCAATATACTTGATACGTCCACTCCTTCTTATATGTCGTTTTGAAACGTCTTTCTTCGTTGTCCGACACCTAAGTTCCATCCTCTTCTATTGTCGCAATCCTCTGATCCTGATCTGATCTTTGTTATTTCCTTGCTCCATAGGATTCCATTTACGCACCCCATCACTTTCTTCCACATCTGTTCCGGTGTTGTCGAATGTTATACCTAGATACTCATATTCCTGACATTGCAGAACTTCCCGACCATCTTCCACTTCCAAGTTTCCATTCTGGGTGCCTACATATGATGCCTTCTTTGTTTTATTAATATCAACTCTCAGGCCCCATTCTTGGTACTCTTCTATCAGATTTCTAATCATATTGCATGTCCCCTTTGTCACTGGCCACTATGACCTGATCATCTGCAAACTGAAGAGTAAACAGGCACCTATCATTTATCTCTATACCCATTCCATGGATTTTCCTCTTCCAATTTTTTAGTGCTACTGCTACATATATTTTGAAAAGCGTAGGAGGCACAACATCCGTGACGTAGTCCTTCACTATAAATGTGTCTGTGAGTTTGGATTGTTCTAATACCTTCCATAGTCTGGATAGTGAAACTGTATCGTATGGTTTTTGTAAGTCCACAAATGTGAGGTGGGTTTCCAATTTCCAAATGTCTAGCAGATCTCTTTTCTATATGACTTGTTTTAGGCAAAAAACTGCTCTAAAGCTGCACTGCTCTTCTTCTTCTTTAATGAGATCACGAAAGATTCTACCGTATAGTCTGTTTAGTATGCTTGTGACTGATATGCCCCCCACCCCGATAGTTATGCAGTCCAGTTTATTTCCTTTTTTGTGAATGGATGAGATGAAAGCAGTTTTCCAGTCTTGTGGAACAGGATATCCATTTAGGCATTTACTGATAATACATGTGAGACCTTTGAGCTTCTTAGTTTCCATTTTAGCATTTCGGGTATATCCCTTCTAGGCCACTAGCTTTATCTGTCTTAAGATTCTTAACAGTCTTTTTTACTGTTTCTTCAGATATCTCAACTACTTCTTCATGTACTTCAACGTGTCTTGGAGAATCTAATATACCGGGTGTCCATCAGACACCCGGTATATTCCGGTCTACTGTCTTGGGATAGATCCTTGTAGTGTTCTATCCGAGGTTCTATCCATTGCTCTGGTTTAATTACCTGGATATTAGCTCTGACCTTTCCTGGGGTTTTGACATTTGATGTAAATCTCCACTTCTAAGCAGTTCCTTCCTCATATGTAGGTGTTGCTTCTTCACATTTCTTATCCCATAACTCGTTCTTAGCTATAGTGATGCACGTTCTTAGTTGTCTTTTTGTGGCTTTATAAACTTCAAGGTCTTGTTCATTTTTTATTGTTAGCCATTTCAGATATTTTTGCTTCTTCTCTTGGACTAATAGCTCTATCTCCTCGTTCTACCAGTATTTCTTGTTGTAATTTTTTTTCTTCGTTTCTATTGCTTCTTGGGTGGCCACGTGGTTTTTAACTAATAAGAGTCCCTGTTAGACTCCTTATAATGTTCTCATAGAGTTTATTAAAGGTACATTCTTGAGGGCTTAATAGCTTGTTGTCGAGTCGCCTCTGATATAGAAATATAGTGCTTTCATCTCTAAAACTGTTAAAATTGTATTTTGTTGTAGCCACTGTGTCCGTGAGTATGGCATTGCTGTTTTGTTCCTCTGGGTTCTTGTTCATTTTCCTAAATTGCAACTTTGCTTTGGCTTTTACTAAAAAATTATCAGACCCGCAAGTGATTCCTCTTAGGACTTATCATTGATTGTTTCTTCACCAAATGGTCCTACAACTGAGCTATTGTTCGTCCTTCCCGTTTTTCAGTTGAAATCTCCTATCATGATTTCTCCATTTCTTCCAATACCTACTAGGATTTCATCCAATTTATCAAAGAACTCCTGCTTAATGCCGATTCTTTCGTCTGATGGAGGATGGAACGTAGACTGCCATAATGGTGATGTTATAGTCATGTAGTTCCAAGTTGACCGTGAGGATATTTTCATCTACAGCTCAGCTTCCCAGTTGTGAATTTCATTTTTCCAGTTTTTCCTTATCAGTATGGATACCCCTCTAGCTGCTCTCATTTCCTTTGACACTCCAGTAAAAAGGTAAATATATTCTCCAACATTTTCGGTGCCACTTCCTTTTTTGCTTGTTTCGACCAATGCTACTAAATCGATGTTCAATTTCTGAATTTCCCGAGGAATTTCCAGTCTAATACCCTGTACATTACAGGTAGCAAAATTCATAGTCCATTTTTTCTGCCGTGTTCTTTGTCTTAAGGTCTGTTTTCACAGAGATCACAAACAAGTCAGAGCGAATTTCATTGGTTGAAAATAGTCAGCAAACTAGTTGTTGGCGATTTTTACCAAAACGTTCTGACTGGTTTATGATTTCTGTGGAAACAGACCTTTGGTGATCCATCCAAGGTTCTGAGGGTTCGCTTAGGTTTTTTGGAAGTTATATATTTTTCCAAGTATTAGAGAACCAGTCTAATGCCTCAACCCCCATCGTGGAGGACCTGGTGAGTTTTTGTTTCACGGTGGGTATTTTGTTTTCCTACTACCCTCTGAATCTGTTGGATTGCAGACCCAGCGAGCTTCCCCTAATTCCCATAGCGACGCACCATATGGAGGAAAACTGAGAAGTCCCCACACGGGCCACTTCTTCTGATTTCTTCTGTAGCCTATCATCTATTTTTTGATATTAGGCATCTCAACAGCGAACTGTTATTTTTTGATCCTGAGGTTAATTTGACATCGTTGATCCATCTAATCTGTGCTCTACCTTTTGATCTGCGCTCAGCAAAGTTTCTTTTGTATCAGTTCAGAGTCATCTGGGGTATTTCTATTCTGTGAAACTCCGTTTAAGGTGAGTGACTTTTGAGACTACGTTCTGCAAAGTGGCTCTAGCTCTTATCTCAGTGCTGTTGGAGAGTCTTATATTCGGCATTAGCCGCTTCATGGCTCTTTGAGACTTGGGTAATTATCCCAAATTGTTATTGGTGAATGTCTAAGTTTGACAACCATAAATTATAGGTAATAAACATTGGTTGAAAACTCTGCTCCTCAAGTGGAATATTGTGGTAGGATTCATGAAAGCTTGCCAAAACCTGCCAATTCTAGCTTTGTTCCTTTGATATTTATATTTACGGCATGTCCAGTCTAGATAAGTTTCTTGATTGCATCTTCTATTGCTAGCGTGATAAGTTTCGGTGATATCACATCTTTCTTCTTTTTGCTCTGACTGCTCTCCTTATTGGAATATGACTCGTGGTTCTCTTCCAGCTGTACTCAGTTCAACATTTCTGTAAATTTTAGAATAAGCATAAGCTGCCTGAATCGTGAGTCAGTTTGAGAGTTATACATCGCTTTTTATGTGGCTTATAGCTCGACTGTATCGCATTCTTACTTTCTCATAGTTCACCAAAGAGAGATAGGAGGCGATGGTATTCGTTGGCCGAGGAAGATGCTCTGAAGTAATGAAAACCATGAGAGGATCCAGCCTGTTCAATTTCCGGTGTCCCTAATTTTAGGTGATTAGTGACTGGTGATCATTCTCACGAACACCTTATATATTTTTTCTGCATTTTTGACCGGTTGTCAGAAGATTCTGGTATTTTAATTATGTTTCAATAGTTGCTAAGGAATCAATGAATAACAATGAAATAATTGGAACAAAAAGACAAACATTCAACAGATATTTAACCGATCGCAGAAAAAATAGTATGTGTATTTCGGTGGAGAAGCACATTCTCGGCCTTCGGTGTTTGCAGGCCTCCGCTACGCCTCGCCCATCAATTCACGCCGTCGGCCGAGAATGTGTCACTTTTCCACCTAAATACACAATATACTATATTTGAAATAATACCGAGATGAGGTGTGGTGTCAGTACTATCACAATTTTTGAAAAGCAGAATTACGAGGCTATTTTTCAATTATTCTGGTATGTTCGTAGTCGTTCTCTGTATAGCAGTGGCGTAGAGACGATGCTCTGGGCCCGTGTTCAAAAATTTTACCGGGCCCCTACTCTTGCGATATAAAAAAATTGAAAAATCAAAGAAATATATATTTTTTTTTCTAAATATGCAGGGTGAACGAAAGTATGGAACATATTCAATATAATAGTTATTTATACACCAAGTGAGTTAAATGAATGTTATTCATGAGAAGAAAGTTTAAACCACGAGCTCTAGCGAGTGGTTTAATTTTCTTCAAATGAATAAACATTTTAACTCACGTGATGTATACAAAATTTTATCCCATTTTGTGGAAATTTAGAAAAAAAAGTACAAGGAAAAATGCCGGGAGTGCGTTAAAAATATTTTAAATCACTGAGGTTTTAGATTTGTAGTTGGACAGAGTGACTTAAAATGCCGTGAGTGAGTTGAAATGTTTTTAAATCACTGAGGTGATAAACGTCTATTTACCTTTATTGCTATGCGTTCAATAATGTCATTATCAAACGTCAAAATGGGATAAATAAATTAAGGCGTTTTGGAAAAACCGCTCAGACACGTTGATTTTGTTTTTTTTGCTTGAGATTTTTTCACACCAATTTTTTTATGGCAGTGGATAGAGGTCCGAAAATTCGGATCTCTTGTGTTCATACTAAAGATCCGATAATTTTCGGATTTTCAATTTGTATATTAGGGGTCCGAAAATGCGGATCTTTAGTGGTAATATTGAAGATCCGAAAATAGATGTTTATTTCTAATTCTGTCTAATTAAGGAGTATTATCGTCGCAAGTATCTACAGAGAATAATATTGGAGATAAGTCTGTTTCTGCAGAAATCACAAACCAGTCAGAGTGAATTTCATTGGTTGATACTAGTTTTCTGACTGTTTTCAACCAATGAAATTTGCTCTGACTAATTTGTGATTTCTGCAGAAACAGATTCGACTTATCTCGAATATTATTCTTTGTAGATATTTGCGACACCATTTTAATGGAACTAGCCCAAGAACCAAATACTACTGCACAAAACCAATTAGAAGAAAAAATAAAAAGTATTAAATTTCCTTTAAAACTTGCCCATAAAGGAAGACCCAAAGGGACATCAATTAACTGCAATTGGACTAAAAAGGTCTAAGAAAAATAAAAGTGTTTTATTCAAAAATGAAGTTCCTAAACTGAGGCACCAGATAATGCTTAATGCAGTTTTGAATACATAGATGATTTGGTAAGCAAAGCATTACATAAAAACTTTAAAAATGAGAAATAAAACATTCCTCATCATCAACAAATTGATCCGCTTCTTCTTGAAGGAGAAATATCTTTAGCAGAAATAGAAACATATTTTTGTCCGGATTCTTATGTTTTATTACAAAAACGAATTGAAGAAAAACAAAATAGTATTCTAAAATGGATTTGTGATATATGTAACAAAGTGGTACATGAAGATTGCTTACGGTGTGATTCATGTCTTTGGTGTAAACATAAAGTGTGCTGTTCAGTAACAAAGCTGCCTTCTAGTAAGAAAGCCTGGTTTTGCATGCAGTGCAGAAGGAACTAAATCACACCTCTCACCCTACAACCCTTGAAATAATGAAATATTTATTTTTAATTATGTAATGTTTTAAAAAAATAAAAAAGGTACTTAGTTTTGTTTTTTGTACTTTTGTGTTTGAAATTGCACCAACCAAATATTTTTGAGTAAACTTGATTAGCTATTCTACATAAAAAGGATTATAGGATCCTTTTTTTCTAGTATAAGTCCTTAAAAATACAAGCATTTTATCCATTTTATTGAAATGTTATAATATTCCTTAATTACGACAGAATTATAAATAAACATCTATTTTCGGATCTTCAATATTACCACTAAAGATCTGCATTTTCGGACTCCTAATATACAAATTGAAAATCCGAAAATTATCGGATCTTTAGTATGAACACTAGAGATCCGAATTTTCGGACCTCTATCCACTGCCCTATTACAGGTGGTTCCAAGAACAGCTGTACCGTACCGTTAACAACTTTATTTTTTTAAATCGTAGATTCTGTATGTCATGACATTTTTTGATTCTGCGGAAAATTCTAGACATATTTCATGTGCAATGTCATGCCATAAATACCCTAAGGGCCGGTTTCTCAATAGCAAGTCACCCCTGGGTTTGGCATAACTTCAGGGTAAACATTGCAACTTCTTACGCTTACCCTGGAGTTAAAACCAACCCGGAGGTAACACGCTATTGAGAAACCGGCCCTTCAAATTAAAGCTTAAAGCCTAGCACTCATAACCGCAAAATTCGCTCTTTTTTGACATTGCTTAGACAATTTGACGTTTGCTTCACGCATAAAACGTCAAATTGTCGAAGCAATGTCAAAAAAGAGCTGTTATGAGTACTAGGCTTAACTCACCTAAAGAGGGCAGCACAACAAACCACAACACAGGGATTGCAGGATCTTGAGTTGGCATACTTGGCAATCCTGGAATACTATGAAGTGGTTCGGCCGTACAATACGCGACAAGTGGTAAACTCGAAAAGTATAATTCTACATAAGAATGTAAGAAATGAAGACTTTACCTACGTAGATATAGATATTTTTTCGAGTATTTTTTATGTTTATATAAATTAGCGTCAAATGTGTAAAATAGATTTTTTTTTTTACCTACTAGGGAAAAAATAATATTGACATCTAGAACCGGGCCCCTTGAGGGACCGGGCCCGTGTTCCATGGAACACGCGGAACACCGGTGACTACGCCCCTGCTGTATAGTCGTCTATGTGGCAGTTTTAATTACGAGTTTTGTTGTGTTCCTTTCGAAAAGTAATAAGTGAATTTGTTCAAGAAAAGTTGTTACTGTTTGTATAGCGAGCTTCAGTGGAAACGGAATCCGTAACAATATAAATAAGATATACAAACAATTTTATTATCTGGTACATATATCTTTTTGCATTGAAATTCATTAGTTTATAAGCGATTATAAGTGTTCATAATATGAGCGTTTCTTTATTGCGTCCTTGTTTTAATCTATGTCCTAATGGACATAAAATTAGAATTCTAGGCGAGTTTAATGAGAAAAAAAAGGCATTTTTATTACCAATGGGAATTGAAAATCGTTTACTATAAAGTGCATGGCAACACTTTACTGCCTAGCGACCTGTTGGGCCATTAAAATGCAATGGGAAGTTTTACCACTTTTGAATTTCATCGCTTTGTTATTTCAAATCAGTCGTACGAACCAAAGCAAAAATACCCTTGCTTCCAGTTGACTTTAAAAATTCCTATTTTATGTCCATAATGTCCACATATTTAAACGTACTGGAATGGCGCTAGTGTATGACGTAGATTTCTTTACTGACCAATAGGAATAGTTCATAGTGGCTCTGACGTACATCTTTGATGCTTCCTTTGTCAAAGTTCTGAAGAATGACAAATGACGACATTGACAAGCATCATTCGTTATTGGCATCTTGTTCGGTTAACATGCTGTCTAAACTAATTTTATATGTTGACTATGGGAGTGTGTTTGATTGTTTTTGTAAAACCGGAAATGCTACAATCTTGAAAATATTTTAGCCAGGTTGCCGCCATTGATATTAGTATACTGTCAAATTTTCAAATTTTTTCTATATATGTACAGGGTGGCCCATTTTAATAAGCTATATCGAAGACCAGCAGAGATATCAAAAATCTGGGAGCACATTCTCGAGCTCTTTTTTTGAGAAAATAACAATGGCGAAGACATATCACGGCTAACTTGATGCATTTAGGAAATACAGGGCACTTTTCAAATTTTGTCCAATTTTAAAAGATTCTCTAATTTCCTTATTATTCAAGATATCCAAAAACGAAAAATATTTTCTATAGGCAGTTTTTCAAGGAGAATCCAGTGGCATGACCACCAGATTCCTCCGATTTTGAATATTGACCAAAGTTGTGTTTTTTTAAATGGGACACCCCGTATATTATTTTTTCATTGAATAGCTCTTTGTGAGCTGATTTCGATGACATAAGGTTTTATACCTTTACCTTCAATAGTTTTGGAGAAAAAAAATAAATTCCTTTTTTTTTTTCACGGATATGCGCACTCACAAGGAAATGTCCTATCACGCTCGAGAAGCGGCAAGTGCGCGGAAATGTCGGTGTATGTTGGTCTTGAAACGGTTCAGGTTGTAACCTGCGGGGAAAACCGTCGCAGGGAGTTTATTCCACAGCGATGCTGTTCTCCAGAGATATGAATTCTGATATAATGAGGTTCTTGGTGCCTCTAGTTTGACAGTAAATTCATGGTTACCGTCTGTTTGACGGGTTCGCCTGGTAGGTGCTACTCTCGGTGGAATCATACGTGCCAACTCTTCAGAGCATTTTCCGTGATAGTACCTGTAGAAGAGAGATAAATCGCCCACAGATCTGCGATGTTCGAGACCATCCAAGTTACGAGTAAGTGCGGGGTCATTGATCAGCTTGATAGCTCGTTTTTGCACGGTATTCAAAAGCATTAAGGTATGTTTGGGTGCTGCACTCCATATATGTGAGCAGTACTCCATAGTTGGTCGAATCTGGGCTTTGTAGAGTGTCAGCAATTGGCTTGGTGTGTACAGATGTCTTGTACGAAATAGCACCCCCAGCTTTTGGGAGGCCCTTTTAGCAATATCTGCCACGTGACTGTGCCAAGACATGTTGGTCTCTGCAGTAACCCCCAAGATGTTCAACTGACTCTGTATTGTGTTTTTTCCATAAGAAACAATGAGTTGAAAAGAGATAGTTGAACTATGAATCGGCTACAAGTTTCTTCATTCCTAATTTAATTTTTCAGTTCAGCTAATTTTTGTTGTAATTTGAGTTATGAATAGGGGGTGATAAGTGGCAACACATAATTTATTTAATGACTTATCTCTCTCTAGCTCATTGTTTCTTATGGAAAAACGGAATTAATTTTTTTTTTCTCCAAAACTATAGAAGGTAAAGGTATAAAACCACATATCATTGAAATCAGCCCACAAAGAGCTATTCAATGAAAAAATAATATACGGGGTGTCCCATTTAAAAAAACACAACTTTGATCAATATTCCAAAATCGGAGGCATCTAGAGAAAAATTGGCTATGCTACTGGATTCTCCTTAAAAAACTGCCTATAGAAAGAATTTTTCGTTTTTGGATATCTTGAATAATAAGGAATTTGGAGTCTTTTAAAATTGGAAATAAATTTGAAAAGTGCCCTGTATTTCCTAAATGCATCAAGCTAGCCGTGATTTGTCTTCGCCATTGTTATTTTCTCAAAAAAAAGAGCTCGAGAATGTGCTCCCAGATTTTTGATATCTCTGCTAGTTTTCGATATAGCCTATTAAAACATCAAAAATGGGCCACCCTGTACAGTTTTTCATGTATAGATCGATTTGCTTTCCGGTGAGACAACCTGTATATGCTCTTGGAGCTTTTTTCTGAATCAGATTGTATTCAGGAACTTTGACAATCTGACCCTTATTTGACATCGTTGAGATTTAACGACCCGTATTCCAATCTTCATGAAAAAGACCCTGAACACCTCTCATGGGTTTTTGATTTTCTGTCAAACTCAATGAAATTTTGATGTGTCGTATATCTTGACTTCCTGATAAAAAGTTCTCATAGCCCAACCCGATACTATGAATAGTTTTCGAGATACAGGTAGTTTGACGACCAAGAAATGTACACATTTCATATGTATTCACGTCTACTTGTCACCTGAGCGTGAGGATACTTCTCCAACCTGGGACTTTATTCTCGAAACCGAGAAACACGAGAAACAGCGTTCTCATGAGAACGAGTGTTCTGTCATTGTCAGTGTTATGGAAATATGAATATGGACGACGAACACAGAACCTTCGTTCTCATGAGAACGATTTTGGCTGCTCCCATGATTCGAGAATAAAGTCCCTGGTAAGTATTTTAGTAGGTGACAGGTAGATGTAAATACATATAAAATGTGTGTATACTCCCTCTACCTTTTTTTTTGACATTTTAGAAAAAAGTGTCCCAAGTAAAAGTTTTATGGTTGAAATATTTTTAAAAAAACGCACTTTCGCATGTACAGGGTGTTTCAGAAAAGCTGGTCGTGGTCCAACTTCCTTATTTTAAATTAAATATCCTGTATAATATTGAATATTCGGATTCTACGTATAATTCTGAGCAGATTGCATGTGATATACCATACCCTGAACTTAAGTTCCAACTGTTTTGGAAGTATTGACAGTTGAAATTTGACTTTTTTGCATCTTTGACATGCTGTGAAACCTAAACGGTTAACTTTAGAACAAAACCGATTTCACATTCTTGTCTAAGATTTTCATAAACTATCATTTGATACAAATTTTGAATTTTCAGTGTATAGGGTATATCACATAAAATCTGTATCTGGACTAAGACCAGCTTTTCTAAAACACCCTGTAGGCTGTAGGTATATGCGACAGTAAGTTATTAAAAAAATTTAATTCCAACCATAAAACTGTTATTTGGGACACTCATTTATAACCAATAACCCTGTACTTCTCTTGGACAATAAACTAAACCTGTATCTCGAAAACTATTCATTGTATTGGATTGGGTCTATGAGAACTTTTTATCAGGAAGTCAAGGTATACCTTATACCACATCAAAATTTCATTTAGTTTGGTAGGAAACAAAAAAACAAGAGGTGTGCGGGGTCCTTTCAAGTAATGTGGCAAGTAACGTGGTTTGAACTCTCATTGCTTTGTGCCATTTTAAATTTAAAAATTGTCATGTCACGACTGGTTCAGCAAACAAAAAGAAAAAAACGAATATAGCGCTAGTTGAAATTCTCCAATGCTTTTCCTAGTCGAGTCCAATTTTTCCTCGACGTTTAATTATTATGTCTGCTATTCCACGAAAATCCTCTTTCATCTACAATAATTAATTTCACCGGAAAACAATACCTTGCAGTCTAACTTCAGAAATTTATATTTTTAATCTCAATTCTCGTAATCTTTCAGCTCCGCGCTTTTCGCCTCCACGCGAATTATTTTCTACTTTATAATAGATAGAGATGATTCGTGTATAACGGGGAAAACCAGAGATGATGACGCACGCCAGCTCAAAGATGACGTCAATGCGCCATAGAGAAATAAGGGAAAATGAAATATCTATAATGAACACAAAACCTGGATATATACGTAGACTCAACTAATTGCGGTTAGTCATAAGCGAATACTAAATATGTATTTTTGAAGAAAAAAAAACACATAATTGTATAAGATCATCACGCTATCATACAGGTGCGACGTTTTCCAGTTTTCATCAGGCTACACAGTAAATTAACATCTAATTGAAACATCGATTCGACAGAATTTGCGTCAGAGATCGTGTTCGAAGCCGCGAGCAGGATCAGCGAAATTCAAGTCCAGGGTTGCCATAAAGCAACCGAAGAGCGGGCAACCGACACCCACGCGACGCCCGCCTTCATATTGGTGGCCTGTCGAACTTGACATTGAACTTTCTCGGTTTCTAGTACGCAGTATTAAAATAATTTCAACAAAAAAAGGCCTTAAGTAACTTGGAAGAATTTTATATTAAATTATAGAAATTCATCTAAGTAGATCTTCATGCAGGGACATCCGCGATTATGATTCAAGAGAAAAGTACATATTGATAAGCAGGCACTCATGTACCAAGGACTAAACAACGTTGTGTCAAATTCGTTATTTTGCAATAATGGTTGTAGTTCTAACATGAAAATCCTTTTGACATTACCTCACTCGATATGCCGTTTGACATTACCTCACTCGATATGCCGAATATACGGGTGGTCCGGAATAGTGCATTATAGCAGAAATTTCCGGGCATATGCACAGGATATGCAAGACGTGTTAAACATGCAGAGTCGGCATTCAAAAAAGCAATGTGTTACATACATCAGATTCGTCTCACCACCGTGAGAAAGGAAAATAAGTTAGCGAAGTATTTTGATAGCAATAATTGAACCCGATGCTGGAACAACGTTTCAAACGCCAAATTTTGTTTTGTTAGAAATTCGAAAAAAACAAAAAATTATCGATTGCTTTATCAAATATAGTGGATTTGTGCCTGATATAGATATAACTTAACTAAAAAGAACTTAGCATCTTATAGGTATTAAAGACCACATGAAGAATTGTGATTTACGAGCATATTTTTCTCATTTCATTCAGATAACGTTGTATATCCATGTCGGTTACAACAAATGGAACTAAGGCGGTTACAACGTTGTTTTAAGACTGAAAACAAATTAGGGCGAGGTTGCACTTAAAACGTTGTTCCGCAAAAAGGACAAACTGGACCAATTAAAATGGCATCAGTAACCCATAAAAAAATTCCTATGCCCCCACTATTAAGTAGGCGGATTAACCAGGGTACATACAACGTTTTTCCAAGAAAATACCGTTTTTACACATATTGTCGTTTGCAACGTTGTTCCAGCATAGGGTTCAATTGAAGATTGAAGCTAGGTATTTATTTGAAGTTGACTACTACAAGGATACCCTGGAAGACCTGTACCTCAATCGGTGAAAGAAAATGTACTCCGGATAGCCTGGGAAAAGTAACAACTTTCCCAGAAGACTGATTTATTTGAACCACTGAAGAGACAAAATGTTCAAAGTTTTAAAACTATATTCAAGAAACAATTACGTCCTCACAAAACAGATTATTTGAGATGGGACGATCCCCATGGGTTTAGCAGAGGGTTTTCCGAACTTTCTATACTCTCAAAATAGGCTATAACGTAAAAAATCGATGTCCATTTCACTGTTTTAATCATAAAGGTAGGTCGTTATTGGCAATGTCACGTCCGACATTAAAAATAGAACAAAATTGTGTTGCTTTGCAATTATGGAAGTATATATGAGATTTCGCGCAGCTAGGTGACGTAGGATTGGACAATTATTAACGATTTCCGACCGTATTATGCACGCTACCGAATATAAATTATGGGATAATAGACTAGTGCATTTAAAATAATTTTTAATTTAAAATAGAAAAAAATGTAACAAGATACCTAGGTTGGTGGCAAACGATAGCTTTTTTGCCTTGGTGCTTATTGAAAATCCTACACCGTTCAGCTGGTTTTCATAACCAGAAATTAAAAGTTGATTCTCATATTATCAAAAAAAAATATCCTTTCACAGAAAAGTAAAAACGAATTTGCCCGAAATCTTCCAGATATTTTTTTAATATATAAAATAACAAATATACATAATTGAGCATATTCAAAACTCTCATATTCCATACACCATTTTCAGTCCAGTTGTTTATATAAAGTGAACAGAATTTGTTTATATAAAGTGAACGTTATGTTGGTTACATTGCGTCGTATTCAGCGCGGTTGCCAACACCTGCGCCATGCAGTCTAGATTTTTTAGTGTTTCGTGTTGGTTATGTTTCGAAAAACGCAAGTTTAAATTTTATAGTAAAAGATTTTTTTTTAAAAGTAAATTATTATACTTATTTATTTCCACTAATTTTTTGTTAAACTTTAACATGCTTCGCTACACTGTAGCTTCATCAGAAAGATGTAGACATAAAAGTGAAATTGTCAAATATAAATAAGGTAAAAGCTGGTCTAATTTTACGTTAATCTAAAAAGGTATTATACAATAAATAAATTTAAAAGTGGTGAATTGTTTAAATCTAATTGGTCATTCAGTAAACAGTCTAAATTTTTAAGTTTGTTTATTTCTAAAGATTCTAGAAGATTTAATTTTAACCCTTTGTTTTCATTATGTAAAATTTGAAATTCATTATTAAAATTATGATTAGATTCTATTAGATGATTTGCATAATTTGAGTCTGTTTTCTTTTTATTGAAACTATTATAATGTTCTTTAATTCTAGTACCAAAATTTCTACCTGTTTGTCCTATATATACTTTGGGACAATCTTTACAAGATAATTTATAAACTCCAGATTTATCACATATTTTAGTTTTAGATTTATTATTTTTCAAATGAATGCCTAATGTATTGTTAGTTTTGAAAGCAACATTTATATATCGTTTTGATGTTATTATTGTTTAAATTATATTTGAAACCTTTTTCTAACAAGTTAGTTTCTTCATGAGAGAAATTAACGTCAGTTAAATTCATAAATTTGTTATAAAATTTGTGTTCTGAAAAGTTATTCTTTGTTATTTTAGTTTTTGTTTTTTTATTATTTAGAAGTAAGTTGTTTAATTTATTTTCTTGAGTTAAATATTTTTTATGTATTATATCACTTACTTTTTCTCTTGTGTCTCTATCCAAAACTAGGAAACTACAAGTTTCAGGTGAGTGTCTTATTTGAATAGTTCACCAGTATATTGGTGAGTAGATGGCTGCGGAACTCACGGCGCTCGTCCCGCAGAGGTCCACCCATAAGTTCCGCCATAATCCACTTATTTGTACTTGAGAAATAACTTATTATATATAGTCAAAATTTGTAAGATTATGATTATTCACTTTTTGTCAATTTGCCTTTCAACAGGAATAAGTAATGTTACTTTACTGAACTAGTAACATAATGTGACAAGTTATTCAAGTACAAGTGAGTGAATTGTTGCGGAACTTATGGGTGGACCTCGATGCGCTCGTCCCGCAGCCATCTATTCATCAATATGTTGTTTAATTACGATACTAAACTGACTCACTTAAATGTGCGTTATTCTCATTAGTTTAAAAATTACACGTTTCAAGTGAATGTCTTACTTGAACAGTTCAATAGTATATTGGTGAGTAGATGGCTGCGGAACTCACGGCGCTCGTCCCGCAGAGGTCCACCCATAAGTTCCGCAATAATCCACTTATTTGTACTTGAACAATAACTTATTATATAAAGTCAGAATTTGTAAGATTATCCACTTTTTGTCAATTGGCCTTTTAACAGGAATTAGTAATGTTACTTTACCAAACTATAGTAATCTCGATAGTAATATATTGTGACAAGTTATTCAAGTACAAACGAGTGGATTGTTGCGGAACTTATGGGTGGACCCAGCCATCTATTCACCAATATGTTGGTCAAGTACAATACTAACCTGATTCACTCAGTTGTGAATTTTTCTCATTAGTTCGAAAACTACACGTTTCAGGTGAGTGTCTTATTTGAACAGTTCAACAGTAGATTGTTGAGATAGAGGTCCACCCATAAGTTCCGTAATAATCCACTTTAAAGGTAGAAGAAAGGTGTAAATACAAAAGTTGTACAGTTTTAACTGAATTTTTATAAACCATGGTCAAAGCCAAAATTTGAATGTCAGAAATGTGAAATTTTGCATGTTTCCAGCTTTTATCAAATGGGATGCCCTATATTTCATTCTATATTCTTGAAGAGCACAATACCCCGATCTATATTTGATTGACCAATCTCTCATATATTCGGCTTCAAAAATTGTAAAAATACTATCCTACTACTGATTTTGTGAACCATTCTACCTGGGGGTATAGGTGAAAGCTGCAGGTAAAATTTGAGGTACCTACTTGGTTTCTCTGATAGTATTTTTAAAAAAAATGTTGGAGACGGCTCAACGAAATATAGACAAACTATATAGTCTTGGAATCGGGAAATTGTGCTCTTTAAGAATATTGAACCAGATATAGCGCATCCCATTTGAAAAAATCTGAAAGCATGCAATATTTCACATTTCGGACATTCAATTTTTGTTTCTGACCATGGATTCTAAAAATTTAGCCAATTACTGTACAACTTTTGTATTTACACCTTTGATCTACCTGTAAAGGTAAAGGCTGTAGGTGGGGTGTCAACAGTGGCGTAGCCAAACCAAACTTGGACGTCGGCGACATCCAAATAGCGAGGCCCTTTCTATGAAGGGGGGCCATATTTCTTGTGACAAAAACTGGATATAAGATATCGAGTCTTCAAAAAAAAAACAATCTAAGATTGGTATGGTTTTCTGAACGTATGTCTTAGCAAAAGTTAGCAGCTCTCGAAGCGCAGTACGGCTGGAACACGAACACGCGCTTGAAGCATTTGCGCGCGCAAAAGCTCGATTGCGTGCTAAAAATGGTCAGTTGAAAGCGGCTTTTGTCAATGAACTTTAATGTCAAAATGTCATGTCAAACATCCAGCCCAATAGGGCATTCCAACAAAAAAAAAACAAACAGGGCACACAATTCGATTGTGTCACACAAGTGCCATATGTGTCACATAATCTAAAAACTATTTTATACAACCCAAATAAGTTAATTAGCTTCCTAGATATAGGAAGCTATGGTGATAGCCCGATTTTGAACATGTCAAAATTTCATTAAATCTTGACGTTTTGGATCATTTTAAGCCTTTTTGGCAAGGTGGCACATTTCCGTCTGTGTGTATGTATGTATGTATGTATGTATGTGTGTGTGTGTGTTGGCATTTTTCTGAGAAAACGGCTCGATGGAATTTGATGAAATTTTGGAAATAGGTATAAGAAGACGTGTAGGGAAAAGTTACGCAGAGATATAGGAAAAAAAAAAAAATCCTCCTCAAGATATGACGTTATTGATCATTTTTTTAAATGGGAACGCCATCTTTTTTTTCATTGATTGATTAGAGCTCATTTTGCTTTATATAATACAAAAAAAAAAAACAAAAAAAAAAAAAAAAAAAAAAAAATAAATAAAAAAAAAAAAAAAAATCTCAATAGGTTTCATTGGGACATTTTTGAAAAAAAAAATGAAGTATTGGAATTTGATGAAGCTAAGCAGCGTGGTTAGTACTTGGATGGGTGACCACTTAGAAATTTACACGACGTTGCTTATTTTTGAGATTATAGCGTTTTAGGGTGCTTATTGAAGATTTAGTACGCCGGCTTGAGGTTCCTTTTCAGTAAAACACTTTATGGGGGTAAACTTACCCTTACAAAAGGACCCAGGGCTTTTCGCTTATAATAATAAAAATAATAATTATTATTAATAATGAAAAAAAATTAGTACAACACAGCAAACAATTACAGTTTACGAAGATATACATACAGATTATATAAAGTCAGGGTATGTACAAATCAGCCTATTAATATGTTAGTGTGTTCTCATAATTTTGAATTTATTATACATTAAATGACCATTAATCGCTCAATGTTGTAGTATTTTTATTCTGAGTTGAAACACTGCAATATACGAGGGTATTTCAACATCACGTCATTCACGTCGCTCTTTTCAGTCTCAGTCTCTTCTATTAACTTCCTAGAAAATATTTCATTTTAAACGTTCCCGGTTCGTAATAATATAAGCAGCGAGGAAATATCGCTACAGTAGCCCAAACGATTTCTATAACCAGTGCCGTCCCAATTTAGGTATATACTATTTGCTGTTTTATTCAAGTAGGTATTTTTAGCTTCCTAGATAGGAAGCTATGGTGATAGCCCGATTTTGACCATGTCAAAATTTCATTAGATCTTGACGTTTTGGATCATTTTAAGCCTTTTTAGCAAGGTGGCACATTTCCGTCTGTGTGTATGTATGTATGTATGTATGTGTGTTGGCATTTTTCTGAGAAAACGGCTCGATGGAATTTGATGAAATTTTGGAAATAGGTATAAGAAGACATGTAGGGAAAAGTTACACAGAGATATAGGAAAAAAAATCCTCTCCAAGATATGACGTTATTGATCTTTTTTTTTTAAATGGAAACGCCGTCTTTTTTTCATTGATTGGTTAGAGCTCATTTTGCTTAATATAATACAAAAAAAATTAAAAAAAAAGCTCAATAGTTTTCATTGGGACATTTTTGAAATTGAAAAAAAATGATATTAAAACCTGAAAAAATGTCAAGATTTTATTAAAATGGATTCATGGTTTGAAATGACAATTAATGACAATGACAATCATTAATTAGGTAGTTATTTGTCTAGGAAGGGTTATGTCAAAAATTTGACATCTGGTTTTTTTGTGGTTTACCGTAAACTAAAGTATGGCTCACTACTTGATAAAATTGGAACGCGAAAAACCTGATGTAGCTGTGCTTTACAAACAAAAAATTGCGGCCATAAACAGTGTTGATCCGTTTGGTTTGGCTAATTCTGCTTCGAGTTCAAAACCTGAAGACTTCCCTCCAGTCACAAAAATGGACATCGTTAGCTACTTGGTTCTAACTACTAGCTATAGGGCATTCCAACAAGAAAAACAGTCAGGGCACACAATTCGATTGTGTCGCAATATCGAACACGCCTCATTTTAATATACATTCTTTAATATTAATAGTTGTTCAGTTCAGTTGCTCTAAATTATTGATACCTCACTGAAATACATATATCTCGAACAAACTACAGCATATTTTAATTTACTGCCAGTTAAATCTTCACGTTTAATTGCATTTCACCAGCGTTGTCTTCTAATTTGTTTATTTTAATTTTTGTCAGGATGCTTTCGATTCAGTTCCGATGGTATTTTAGAAAATTTAACGTTGTCGCGTTCTCTCCTACAACTATATTTCACTACACAACAAAATGCAAGCATTTCACCAATATTTTTGCGCACTTTATCATTTGTATGCCCTGGCTAACTTTTGACAGACGCCATTTTTGACAGATCGTCGGAATGCCCCATAGACAATAAAAAATAAAAAGACCTTCAAAAGTATAGCCGAAATAGGTTATACTATTACTGCGCATCCGGTTGCGCATAGCGCATTGCGGAATTTTTGGGAAGCTAGAGACTTACGAAAAATCAGTCCGATCATTCGATTCTGTTTCATCTTCCTCTGTCATACCAATTCACAAGACAAGGACACCGTATGAGTTACAGAGCTTTCCTAGCTGTTTTGTAGAAACCTATCAAACATCCATAACTATAGAAACTGTGACCGAGAAAACAAATAAGTAACCTTAAAATAACGACATTTCCGTGTTGAAATTTGTCATTTTTAACCGATTGGGCGTCTAAGAAGACTCGAACTCACAAAATCTAAAGAACAAAAAGAAGAAATTGTCATTTTTATTAAGGCACTCGGTATCGCGTACCTATAATATTATGTACAACTAGGATAAACTGAACCAGTAAGTATACATGTTAGTTTTGTGATATACGGCATATTTTCTTACTGTTTTAGGAGACCTCAGTCAGAAGAGATAAAATGTAGATCTTAGGCCTTGGCCAGCTTAGCTTGTACATACATTAAAGCATGTATAAGGGATGTAATAACTGTGTTTGTAAACTCTTCAGGTATTTGACCTGTCTAGCTATAATATATATTTTTTCTAGTACAATTTAGTGTTTATTTTGCCTTTTTTTTTAATCTACATCAAAAAATGGCACAAAACTTTATGGAGTACCACATCATTTTTCTCATTCGGATTTGAGAAAAAAAGATGTGGAACAACATAAGTAAGTTTTTTGTGCAATCAACTCAAGTCAAATTTCAAAATTTCCGCCATTTCAGTATTTGTTCCGGCTGCCACTATTGACGCCACCGTCGCTGTGACGTCAGCGCTATACAAACTTTCATGTTATCAATCAGGTACTCTTACCTTGGTTTATTATATTTCTCTATGGAATGCCCTATTAAGAAACAATAAAGCGACGTACGTTTTCGTAATCAATGCAATCTTTGATTGGGTTTTTTTTTGGGGACCCGTTATAAAAACGGGGACGGGTAGCCGCCGGTAGTTGTAGAAACCCCCACTGGCCCCACTATATGTCTTTAAATTATAGCGAGGGAAAAACAACTTCAATTTCGCAAAAACAACTTCAATTTCTCAAAAACATATGTCTAAATAACCAATAGAGTGCCAACCCAGCGCAGAAAGGACGAGGAAGTGAAGTGGAAATGTATAATTTCCACTTTTTTTCGTTTTTCTGACTTGTGGGGTGGGACCTTCCCTTGCGAACCTACTTAAAACGCGGTGGACATGCTGAAGAGAGGGGGAAGGCCAGCCAACCGTTCCTGTCCAGGCCTCAGTAGGTCCATATTATCACAGTTTATATTATTTATTCACACCAAAAAACGGCCTTCTTAAGGGCCCCACACACTACGTTCTTTTTCGTCGGTTTTCATCGCCGCGATGAAACACGACGATCTAAAACCGAAGTGTGTGGTAGAAAACCGAAGTGTGTGGTAGAAAACCGTCGTGTTTCATCGTCAGTTGAAAATTCAGTTCGAGCTTGATTTTTGGCACGACGGTTGAACATTTCGTTCCAAAACCGTTGTATGTGGGCTCAACTGTCAAAAAATCGCGTAGTGTGGTGAAAACCGGCTGACGATGAAACACGACGTTGTTAATCGTGGCGATGAAAACCGACGAGAAAGAACGTAGTGTGGGGGGGCCTTAACAGATGCCTTGAGGCTTTTGCATCTTGGGCTCTCGTAGTATATGATTTAAGTGATTTTAAGTGAATTCTATGATATTCAGAAGTTTCGTATAGGATTAAGTTTATTTGTTCTCTACTATTTTGGCAAATTGAAAAGTGTCAAATTTTTGTGTTCGGTAACCTATTTTTTGCGAGGCTCCTTAGGGCGCGAGGCCGTCGGCAGTCGCCGACGCCTGGCTACGCCACTGGGTGTCAATATATAAAAAAACAGCCTGTACGTGTAGCTTGAATTCCAATCGACTGTTTTTTATGTTATATTAAGTAACGATATCACATTTGTCGGACAAAAATTTTGGTGTATGATCTAATTCTTCATCTGATTGAAATATATACCTTGATCAGTTTAATAAAATTATGGGCATTGATTTCAACGCAAGTATAACAGTTTAATGATATAAAATTTTCTGTCAGTTTATGAGCTTTGGTCTCCTTCATCCATGCACTTTCTCCAATATCTTAGAAAAAGAGTGGCGCACCATATCTTTTTTAACCTGAATTTCAAATCCTGATCTTGTGAAATTAGGGCATCAATCAAAAAATCCATAACTTTCGAAAAGGCGTGTACCAGTTAATTCAGGCATATTAATACTCAGAGCTACTCTAACTCGTGAATGACAGATCTTCTGTGCGCTTTTATAGTTCATTTTGTCTTGATGAGATGAGATGTCGCTCCGGGTTACCAAATGCTTACTTTTGTTTACCTCGTTTATGAGGAAGTCCAGATGTTTATAGCTTGCATCGTGATTTCCCAAAACTAATTCGATATTGCGTTTCAGAAGTCTCATACGTAATTTGGTCAAAATATGAATACCATCTTTGCATTTCTATTGGTTGCAGATAAGGTTGGTCTATACTCTATCTACTAAAGGATGTTATAAGTATACATGAGTCAATATTTGAAAATATTGTGTTACACACCGCACCGATTGAAATTCCACGAAAATGCCAAAAAATTCCACGAAAATTCCAAAAAAAAATCCACAAAAATATCAAGAATTCCACAAAAATGCTATTAATTCCAAAAAATTTCACAGAAAATTTCATTTATTGTCAAATCTGACATTTCAACAATGAAATACTGGTTTTTTATTGTCAGTTTGGACCAATCAGAATACAATTACCTGATAATTTAGCTGCATCTAAAAAATAGCGATAATTTTAAAATTATCGATAATTTGCACATGTGCTAATTGCTGATAATTTTTTCTCAGGTATTTTTTCACCTTTTCTTTATATTTATGCCAAATGAATTTCAATATATTTTTCAAACGATCTGTTTGAAGGGTGCATTAAAACACGAATTTTTGGAAACATCTACCTATATTTGCAAAAATATTAAAAAGTGCTCTATACAATAATTAATTAATTGTTATTGAAATTATGACAATTAAAAACACAGTTTTCAAATTTAAATACTGCCTTCGAAGAATTATTTTCAGACATTACACTATTTGAAGTTGAAATCGTTTGCGCCGAACTGAGAACAGGGGAAGCATTACAATTTTGAATTTCATTATTGGCGGCGTTATGGTTTCCTCTCATTTTATGGATAATATCCTCATGAAAGCTCTGATCCAATTGTAAATAGGGTTTTATCGAATTAACGTTACCATGGGCAGTTATTTTTATTAATTGATTTTCGCCAACTCCAGATTTAGCCAAATGGGTTACGCTTGTAGCCCTATGTGAATGGTTAGTAAATTTAAATTTTTTGCTATTTAGGCCGGCCTTTTCTGCTGCAGTTTTTGTCCATTTTGAAATTTCATTCCTGCCAGCTGGCATATTTTTATACCATGTGCCACTTTTTCTCCATTCTGGATTAGGTGTTAAGAAAAGTCTGTTGATCTTCACATTATTTCCTCTTTTGGAAATAAACAATTTGTGCAACCTGGAAATAAATCATATTTGAATCAATAAGTTTACCTATTGAAGCACTTTTTCTTACCTAATTGGGCATATGGCTTCATCGGCGTTGTTTCTGATAAGCCATTTACTGTCCGTTAGAAGGTGGCTACCACCTTGGCGTGTTTTCGAAAAAATTGGATTGTATTCAATCCTGTTTGTAGGTGTGCCATCGTGAAATTTTTCCATTTTAAAAAAATCAGTTGTGCAATTTGGAGCTTCGCCACCTCTAAAAGCCAGTTCAAATGATAAAACGTGGAACAACTTTTTTTGAAGCCCGTCGGGAGTATTTTCATCAAAAAGTTTGAGAATACTCAAATATTCTTCGGACGTAAAAGCTGAGGAACTTGTTTTTCTTTTGCTTGGATCACCATGCAATTCTCGCCGTACGGCGTCTCTTGCTGCTTTGAATGTAATATTTGAGAATGGATCGAGGTTGACACCATATTCGCTATACTTCTGTTGAAGTAATTTGGCGGTCACATTCCACACAGTCTTGACTACGCTCTCTTTGTAAAACGAACCATCTTTTCTTCTCATATTACTTGCCCAATCCTTTAAAATATTAGCTAAAGTTTCTGGTGTTGTCTGGGCTTCCAATACGTATTTTTTCTCAAAGCAAAATTCTTCGAATTGTTTCCATATTGAATTTTTCGATTTTTTTGTGTTTTCCAGGAGTTAGGTCTTCAATGGATTTGTCAATTTCTTGCATGGAAGCGTTACCAAATCGCGACATTTTTCTTAAATGTTGAGACACGAAATAAACTTGTTTATTATCACAAATGCCAATTGTTAAATCACCATAGAAATTGTTTAAAAAGGTAATAACTAGTAACTAGACCAAAAATAAAAATAGAGAAACACCTTCAATTTCATTTGACAAATTTTATGTGACAGTGACAAATTTTTTTCTTATACAGGACAAGTTGAAAATTCATGAAATTTTCTGATAAAATATAACTCGTGCATTAAAAATGCATCGATAATTTTCGACAAATCTTCACTCATGCATGTTAAACTGAAAAAAGCACTCGTGCACTCCGTGCACTCGTGCTTTTTTCAACTTAACGTGCATTCGTGCATATTTCCCAAAAATTATCGCTAATTTTTAATGCACTTGTTATATTACTACTGAAAATCCCAAAAAGTCCACAAAAATGCCAAAAATTCCATAAAATGCACTTTGCCTGTACAAAAAATTTCAGCAGCGATTTGCCCCTCGGAAATACCTGATAATCGAGACTACGTAGTGCTTTTCCTGGGCAGAGAACATGCAAAAATGAGTTGTAATAGAGTATGGACAAAGTTCTGAGGTGGTCAACAAAGATAAACTTGATTCTCATCCATCAGACATCCTACCAAATAAACAATAAATAATTGTACGTCAGAATCTCTGAATTCAGTACCTGGCATTTGATGCCATGCTGATTTCATGGATTCAGAGAATTTAAGAAAATGTCACCTAAATAAGATAGGAACACATTCCTAGCTGTCGTGGAAAGATGATTGGATTGTAAAATGGATCTGATGTAAACACCTGATGTGATGATGAGAACCTTGAATAAATAAAATAGCAGATCCTGCCTGCCTCGATATAAACTAAACAAGTTGAACTTACAACGAGTAATACCTAATTGTTTTTCTTTTAAAACTCTGAATCAACTTGAGTAGACTATATCCCTGAATTTTAAAATCCATATTCATAACCGAGGTGAGTTAATATTGTGGTCAATCAGTATAAAATTTCTTATCTTCACTGATGTGTCACACTCACATAAACGTTTATAAACAACAACTGACCGCATATAAGCTATAAAACAGTCATATCTTTGAAGTTAATTGGAAAACATACGTGCCTTTATGATAACTACCATTTGTATTGGCTTGATAAGAGAAAAACAACAAAGAACCATTAAAATAAATAATCTTTTTTCCAATAATTTGGTTTTTCCAATTAAAATTTTATTTTTTGCAACGTGTTAGGTATAAAATAAAAACTTAATTGCTTTAATTATGCGACTAATTACGGTGGCCCCCTGGTGGATTAATGTCGCTTGTTATTAAAGCTGGAATTTTGAGCGATAACTTGCTTAAATCTGATTTATCTGGAAATATGAAATATGTTATATAAATATTAACGAGAAACCTTGAGCAATATTTGTTAAGCTAATTAAGCTGCTCGCAGGTAAAATTATTTTTCCGGAAGAATATTTCATTTCTGTTAAATTTGTTTTTTAATAGCTAATTTTATACATTATATAACAAAACCAAGATTATTCAAACAAAACATCTATGTGCCTCGAAAATGAAATTTGAAAAAAATCTTTTTTTGTTTATAGTGAGTCGACTACACTGCGAGTCAGAATCCTTCAAAATGGACCTAATCCTGGATATCAACTCCTGGCTGTACCCCATGGAATTAGGTAAGAAGTAATAATGTTATAGTTTCATAAAATGCGAACATAAAAATTGCTTGTTGAAGGTGGTAATCTCGAAAATTTGAAATTCAAACCAGCAGGTAAACTGCCATGACAAATTTACTTCTTTTTTCAACATTTGGAATTCAGATCAGGTGAAATCTTGTATCATTTCCTCTGGAAATTTACATTTCAAAATTACAAGTGACATAATGTTCAGGATTAAGATTACATCTCAGCTATTTAAGCACAAATATCCCTTCGCTATGATTTACATTCAGTCTAATCATTCTACTTGTTTACTGTCCATATAAAATTAATTGAACCAATTAAAAGTAATTATCAATTAATAGTTTTCAACCTTTTCTAACCATTGGTTCATTACTGTAAGTAACAATATTATTTCTGAGAATCAAGATCAGTCATCTGTAATGATTATCACATCACATCATATCAAATTACCTAATTACGTTGAATACATTTTATATTACGAGATGAAGTGCATTTTTTGCAATAATGACCATATAGTATAGAGGGGATTCTTGTATATTTTGCCATTAAAATTGTTGACCAAATACATTTGAGCTTTCTTTTGAATATATTTCATCCACAAATAAGTTTTTTCAGCGAGCCATTTAGTCAATGGAAAACGAAACAAATAGAATGTATCATCATTTTATCATAGAGCAAGTCATTTGTTTCTGATTTATTATCGAGGCCATGTTAAGGCTCGAAAATAAAAACAAAAATCATATGATTAATGTATTTACAAACAGGAGGCAGCTAAGTCCATTATAAAATCGATTCCTAATAACTATTTTTATGGGAGAGCTTGAGTAAAAGGACAAAATGTTGCCAATACTATTCTTTAGATTATTGGATGCAATCCAAGCAAATAATTCCACAAATTTTTTGTAAAGAGAAATCACTTTTTTTTCACTAAGATCATGAATTCTCGGCTAGCAAAGGCTGAACTCTGAAAGCTAACTTAACTGTGCAATAATAAACTCATCCTTGATTAGAAAGCTATTGAACTTGTAAAACTGTTTTCAAAGAAAATCCATGCAATGTCGCAACGCCGCTTCGCAGTAAAAGAAGAAAGCAAAGCGCGTCGCATTGCAGCGCCAGCGTCTGCGCCTCCTGTTGCCAACCTTGGCATTGAACTTGGGACAGCAGGAGGAGAGTGCGCAGTGTCGCACGTCGATATTGAGAATAGGACGGTGGAGAGAGAGAGAGATGGTGTTTGATGATGGATGGTTTGTTTGTTGGGAGAGGCACCGTTGTTACCGTGTGCCGCGCGTTTTTTCGGCCCGACGGGACTAGGGCAACAATCAGTGGCGGAGGAGAAATTTTCTTTCACCTGTACCCGAAGAATGTTTGACTTGGCAATTTATTTTAGAAGAGGGATGAGCTTGACGAAACGGGTAGCCTTTGAAAAATGTTGACAAAAAGATACACATATTTAATTTTAAATTATTATCTACTCTAGTCCAATGGGCCACTTTCACATTTTTCAAAAACATTTTTAAATTATTTTTTTAGTCAATCTAATACTATCTGTATACTTTTTTTCCGAAAAAAAACGCTTATTTTTGAAAAAAAAATTATTTAAAAATCGAATTTTCAAACTGGCGTGAAAAAATGAACTTGGTGTGTGACGTCACACACCAGAAAATCAAGGATGCCAAATTTCTCATTAGTAAGTCATTACATATTTCACTAGCTAGAAACTATTTTCGTCCTTTACTACATTATAAAAAAATAAAGGATAGGTATAATCTTTATTAACTCATTTAAATTTCGCATTTCTACATGTGGCAACAAAAATGTCAAAATCAGCTTTAGCCAATCACATAGCGTTTTCAATCACGTGATTTTTCGTTTAAATTTTTAGTTTTTATTTATTAATTTATTTAATAATCTGACTAAAATCTTTCAAAATATTGTTCATTCTTGGTTGCACTGATGTATTTGCGTCAAAAAATATTATAATTTGCCATATTCCCGGCACGTGAAAGTGGCCAATTTCGGACTTCCATTGTCTGAACCTATCCAAGACACGACGTTTATTTCCTTGCTAGATTACTTGATAACAGTGATATTGTTACGGTTTCATGTTCCTCAGAGACAGACTTTCGTTAATACCTTCAATTTTCATCTGGAGCGACATTTGAGTTGCGTTAATTGCGTATTAATTGTTTTGGAAGAATTCCAACTTGACTCTTCTGTAACCAAAAATCCTTGATAGGACACGAAAAGGTCACAGGGAACGACGGGTTTTTTTCAAAGCACGTTTTGCCTATTTTGTTTTTATAGATAATTTGGGCTCCTTGCTCACTTGCTGCGTAGCTAAAAATAGTATTTATTACCTACACTATTGCCAAGTAATATAGATTCAATTTGGAAGTTTCCAGGAAAATCTCAAGTGACCAGTTTAGTTTTCTTTGTGTTCAAAAACCCCAAGGTATATTGGTATTGGTAAGCTGCTTGTTGTTTTACTGTATTTATTTCCTTATTCTGTATCTGTACCTGCTAAAACATGTCTGTTTTGTTTCAGTTTTGTCTATAATTAATACAATTTCATACCTACCATACCGCCCTTTCTCAGTCGCAATTTTTTCGGTTTGTTTCTTTTTCTTTCCTTCAACTTTGGTCTTCCCTTTTATGGACCTTTGGGGGTCTTGTTGGGCCCTGTAAGGGACGTACCAATAATTCCATTCTTCTGAGACATATGAGACTCAAGCTCTGGCGCCTGCCAGACTGGCTATCGCCTTAAATTGAACGTAAAGTCCTCCAGGGTTGAATAGAATTTTGTATTGTCCTGTGCATCGAACAGAACCATTATAGGTTCTGTTCGATATTTCTGCAAGTGCAAGTTTATTTTCAGGGGATAAATTGGGAATTTTTGTTACGCCAACATCCAATAAAAGATACTAGCATAGGTTATTAAAATTACATTTATTTCCATAATGAGAATATTTTTTATTGTGTTTTGATCAATTTCAGTGAATGTTTAATTATACAATGAGGATAATTATACACATAACAACAGTAAACAAATACACACATATCAACAAAACATCTTTTTTTTCTTTTTTTTTTAAATGTTGGTCTAACTGCAAGAGATATTGCAGCATGTTAAACCCCCATAAGGAAAAGCCAATACTGTAATATTTTCACAAAATATCTCAAGTACACATTTCTTTTACAGACTTTGCTTTCACTATGTATTTCTATTATATTACCCACTAATAACTTAACTATAGCTTTGTGTTCACTTCAAACAATTAAACAGCGCTGTCTCTGGAAATAAATAACACCTGTTTACAAAAGTACAGTAGGTACCCCAATTAAACACAATTTAGCTCTCGGTTAAGAAAAGTCTAATGTTAAGTTTGTTGTTCTTATACTTATATACTGTCATCGAGTCCGGAGTCCGGAATCAAAATATTGCTTTTGGGACTCGCATAAGCGTTTTCTTTCCTGCTTCTCTTAGGTTTCACCGCTTCACTATCAGACTGTCGTTTATTGTCGGTTTCTCTGTTTTCGGAAATTTTCTGTGACTTTATAGAGTAAACAAAACTGGGGTCGTTTTATTTATTTACCGTTGCCCTCTGCGCTATTGGGAGCTAGTTGGCAACCCTGTAAACTGAATTCCTTTTCCAGAACCAGCCTAGTCCCCAGGGAAGTATTATATCCATTGGGCACAGTTGCCAATACAAAAAGGCGTCAGATCGTCTTAACAAAATATTCCACTTTTCCAAACATCGATGATAACGGTACGCCATTTGAGTCGACAGAAATAGGTAATCCGACTCTATGCTGGTTCTTGCTCAATGATTGCATTTGACAGCCTGTTACATAGAAGAATACAACTTAAAACGTTTTGACGAACTAGACCCTCTTATGGTCGTTTGAATTTCTGTGTTGAGTAGTTCCTGAAAGTGTTATCTGTACTAGGGCAGCTTAAAAACAGTTCCTCCATCTATTCTCGTTGAAAGGAACACTTTCAGGAACTGCTCAACAGAGAATTTCAAACTACTATAAAGGGGTCTAATTGGTCAATAACCTTTTAAGTTTTTTTTTTGTTCCTTCTTTTTTGGCTTCGCCCCTAGGACATCTAGCCACTTCTGGTTGTTGTTGCTTGGGTATGTCCGGCTCGAAACCGCCCACAGCAACTCATTCTCTTCAACTCCTGGACTTCTTTCTTTTCTTCTGGGAACCTCTGTTGTCTTTCCAATGGACCACTTGTCTCCGGACCTTGCTGTTTTATGTGTTATTATTATTATTTCATTTTATTTATTTTCTTTTTTCCTTAAGTAAGTAGGGAGTGTGTTAGTTGGACAGATAGCACAAACATGGGAAGAACTCTTCTCGCTTCTGGGAAACCGAGGAGCTGCACACAAGTAAATGTTGCCTCGGATTAGAAGGATTGGACTGATAGTTAAGGGTTTTCAATTTTTTTTTTTTCCCTCGGAGCTACAATTCAACCCCATTTTCAACCAGGTAACTGAAAATTGAATTATTAACTTCGCTAACTGGGTCAAATAAAATTGTGTCTAACGAAATTGGGGCTTGCACACCTATGTTTACAATCATTTCGTATAGATTAAGTTGGTTGTTTCGGTATTCCAAAAGCAGGTGTTCCAGTGTACCTTCTTCTCCACATTCACCTTTTAGGGTCTTTTTGATTCCTAGCCTGTGCAGATGCTGAAGGTTCAAGCAATGGCCCACTCGCATTCTAATTATTGTTGTGATATGCCTTCTATCAATGTATTTCAAGTTATAGAATCATGGAGCTTCGGAGAATCGTTTCACCAATTTTTTGTATTTGCTCCCCTTTTTGTCTAGTTTGCTCTTCCACTTCCTGTGCCATATTGCTTTGTGATCCTTTTTAAATTTCGGGATGTGTTCCTTTATATCGAGTTGAATTGGGTATGGCACCGTCAGGATCCCTCCCACCTTGGCTAGCTGGTCTGCAATTTAATTCCCTTTAATATTAGAATATCCTGATCCATCCAAGACGTATATCCAGGCCTTGGTCATTTGCCTCGATTAATTGTTGTTTTGTTAATGCCCTTATGTGGTCTAGGTTTTTTTTGTCTTTGCTGATTAATCATCGTCACTGCGCTTTACAATAATTTCGCTGGTATATAATATTTGTGTGTGATCTGGAAGTCTTGCTGAGAATTTTTAATCAATTTGAGGGCAGAATACCCCAAATCCTGCCTCATTTGATTCTCTATCGACCGACGCATCCGTATATATGTGATAAAAGGTGCTATATGTCTCGTTTATTACAAATAAAAATCCCATGTCCTGCTTATTAATATTCTGATCGACCAACTGTAACTGCCTCATTTGGTACTCATATTCAAATGTCGGGTGACATCTGTAGATCATGATGTTC
The DNA here is from genome assembly GCA_917834065.1 of Ceutorhynchus assimilis. Taxonomy (NCBI): domain Eukaryota; kingdom Metazoa; phylum Arthropoda; class Insecta; order Coleoptera; family Curculionidae; genus Ceutorhynchus; species Ceutorhynchus assimilis. The sequence goes on along the minus strand of OU892278.1, from coordinate 37,450,206 downwards.
CCATCCAGGTGTTCCAACTCTCCATAACACTCTACCAATCTTGGTGCCTCTCTTCTGCCAAAGTAACCGCATTCTCTAGTTAAAGTTCTAAATTCTTTAATTAAGGTTATAATTATGTTCTCTCGACAGCTCATGTTTTTAAGAATGAATTTCTTTGTTAGCCATTTCCTCCTCACTTCCAGGGATTGTTCTCCGGCTTAAAACAGCAGTAAATTAGTTGGTGTTGACCTCATGTATCCCAAAAGTATTCTTAGTGCTTGAAATTGTATCGTATCCACCTTCATTTTGTTTAGAGCGGTCATGGGTTAGAGTAATTGTGAGCCATAATCCAATTGTGTTCTTACAATCCTTTTATATTTTTGAAGCAGGGTACTGGGGTCTCCTCCCCACCAGACTCTTGTTATACTCTTGATAACATTCATCCCTCTTTGTGCGCCTTTTGTCATTTTAGTAGTTTGCTTGGTCCAATTCAGGTTATCTGTGAATATCATTCTCAAGTATTTGTACTCCCTGACCCATGGAATCCTTCTGGCCTGGTACTCTACATAATTTGCAGGAAAGTTGTGCACTCTAGGTTCAAATGTCATGGCTGAGGATTTTTGAGTGGATATTTTAACATTCAGGCTCCCAAACAGCGCTGGCAGTTGCTTTAAAAGCTGATTCATTGTGTCAATCGTCAATAGCATGTTCTTTCCCTTGATAATGATTGCGAGGTCGTCTGCATATTGTAGAATTTTAGCTCTTCCCCGTGCCATGTCGTGGATGCAGCTCGTATATAGAAGGTGTATATTTTAAGTGATACCACCATTGGTATATCCGAAACGATAAGAGCTACAAGGTCAGTTAAATTAGAAAAATGTTGCCTTTTTTGCTGCCCATTCAAGAATTATTTACAATGTTGCCAAATTCTTTCCAGTTTATGAAATACATCAATTATTTCAAAAACTATTGATATTCGAGACACAATTTAAATTTGAAAGTATTATAATTTTTTTCGCTCTACAACATGGCATCTTCAAGTTTTGAATCCGACGTTTCGTAATCGAGCTACCATCATCAACTTTATTTTTTTAAATACGGACCTGGATTTTTTATGTCATTTTTAGAAAGTGTTTTTTATTTCCTTTCTAGAAATGATGAAAAAAATCCAGGTCCGTATGTAAAAAAATGAAGTTGATGATGGTAGCTCGATCATGAAACGTCGGATTCAAAATTTGAAGATGCCATGTAGAGCAAAAAAAATTATAAAACTTTCAATAGTTTTCGAAATAATTTTGAGTGTTTTTTAGAAATCACCATGTATTACATAAACTGAAAGGAATTTGGCAACACTGTGAACAAGTCTTGAATGGGCATCAAAACCGTGCGTTCGTTATTTTGGTCCGAGTTCTCCGAGCTTGACTTTACCGTTCGTTTATTTAAAAAGTGTACTCGGTGCAACCTCATTCGCGTTCGTTTATTAAAATTTCTGGCACTTTTATTCAGCGTTCAACTGCTCTGTTCGCTCACTGGTCACGTGATTACGGCTCCGCTCAGCACGCTCTGCTCTTTGAGCAAAATACCGAACGCAAGGAAAGAAGGCAACTTTTTTTTATTTAACCGACCTTGTAGCTCTTACCATTTCGGATATAGCAATAGTGGTATCACTTAAAAAATACACCCTGTATATTAAACAGGATTGGGCTGAGTGGTGATCCTTGTGTTAACCCCGTAGACACATTCTTTGGGCCTATCATTTCTCCATTTTCGTCCCCAATAAATAATTTCCTATTGTTTAGTAATTCAAAAATCCAATTCTTCATAGTTGGGTGGATTCCCATTTTTCCCATTTCCTCGTAGAGTTTGTAAATGTTCATGTGATCATATGCTCCCGTTATGTTAATACGACTAGGGTTTTTATTTTCTCATGGAAGTTTCTTTGGAGCTCCAATGTTAAGAAAGCTTGACATTTGAGGCATCGCTTTCCCCTTCTAAATCCGATGTGAAGAGTTGGTAATTTAAGTTCATTTTCGATTTGCCATTCTATTCTATTCTTAACACTACTCTCCAAGATCTTACATACACACGATCCAGCGCGATCACCCTATAGCTCTTTGCCTCCCTGCAGTTTGAGTTTTTTTTTTAAAGATCGGAAATATCATTGTTTTTTTCCATTGGTATGGAATTATACCCCTTTGTATACTTTTGTTATATACTTCAATCACAATCTCCTTCCCACTTCTTGGCCTTTGTTTGAGCATTGTGTATTAAATCCCATCCATTCCGGGAGTCGAATCTAGTTTTCTGTGTAATACAAACTATAATTCTTTTAAAGTCACCTTTTTGCTTCATTCTGCCTGGTTTGTTTCATCCTGAATCTAGCATCTATGTTTACCAGAAGGAGATTATCAGTAATTTCCTCTGCTAGTACTTTTGGCGGCCCTACCAATGAAGTTTTTTCATATTTGTGTGACGCTTTTTTTTCCGTGATTTGTTGTTCATTTTTTGCGCTGTTGTTCACTTTTTGATTATTTTCCTCACTTCCCACGTCCCACGTTGTCCCTCATGGGTGTACCTAACCTATTCGCAGATTATTTCTATCCTGGTTGAAGATAAATGAAAAAATTAAATTTTGATTACCTTAGGGAGCTACCTGGATTTCTATTTGCACACTGGAGCGTAATGATTTACACAAATTGTTAGGATTCTACTTAAAGAATAGCGATTCTCTCCCGAGACCACGTTTGTTCTTCGCGAGTTAGGGTCGAAACGATAAGGATTTTTTTTCAAAGGGTGAACCACTTCGCGCAATACTGTCACAATTTCAGCAGAAATCCCGCGAAATCCTTCAAAACTTCCAGGAAATCTGCGCGCAATCTTGGTAATCGATGCGCAATCCCGCGAAATCTTTGCGAAATCCTGCGCAATCCCGCGAGATCTGTGCGAAATCCTGCGAGATCTGTGCGAAATCCTGCGTCAGCATTGAGACATCCCTCCAAATTGGGAAATCGCAATCTCTTAGGGAGTTTGCATGGCAACTACACCCAACCAATAATATGGCGAACGCCAAGGTCACACACATGATAACCAAATCCATTTATTAAACATAATCTAACCTTATTTAATTTAATTTACGGGTATATGTTACTTCTGCACATTTCTTGACATATGAGACATTTTACAATTCTCAAACCACTCTGGCCATTTGCACGGCTATCACTTAAGGGATATTTGATCTAAGTTGAGCTATGAATGTGACTTTTGTTTATACAAGAGTCACATTCAAAGCTTCACTTGGATCAAATATCCCTTAAGTTATAGCGGTGCAAATGGCCGTAAACCACTCAACTATTTACTTCAAGTCAGCTTGCAACTTGACAACATCCTCTTTAACAGATATGCTTTTGAACAGCTTAAAATCGTCTGCATATATTAAGCCAATACGTGAATTTGCACAGTCACACAAGTCTTTGATAAATAATATAAAAAGCAATGGCCAAAGTTTACTACCCTGTGGGACTCTTGAGGTTGATATATATTCACTAGAGAAACAATCACCTATTTTAACACCCCGCTTAACACTTGTCCCCATCGAATAGGATTTCAACATATCATATTGCAAGCTTTTCTTGAGAACCCAAACTCAACAAATTTATTTAAGGGAACTCAGTGATTCACCTTATCAAATGCCTTCTCACAATCCTTGTACAGAACATCCAACTGCCCCCTGCCTCAACAGTCTTTGAAATTTGCTCAGAAAGTATACACAGGTTTGATAAAGTGGATTTATCCTTTACAAAACCATGCTGAAACCTGCTGATTTTATGTTTTACACATTCATATACTTTCTTATAAAGAATGTTTCCGAAGATTGTAGCCAAGCTGTTTAACAAACTAATAGGCCTATAATTTAGAATGTCATTCTTTGCATCTTTTTTATGAATTGGAGATTTATATATTTATATATAGTTATAGTTGACAGTTTTAACACATCTGGAAAGCATACCTGCTCAACTGACATGCCAAAAAGATTAGCCAACGGTTCTGCCAATAGTTCTGCACATCCCTATACAACATGAAAAAAAAAATACTGTACCGGACTTTGCGGGGTGATACTACATATTAATGAAAATTTTAAAAAAAGTTCCTATTAACATTATGCCCTAAGATGCTTTTTTGTTTTGTGAGTAACTACTTTCTACTCTTATAGAAACTACCCTTTCAGAAGTTTTACGACTTTTTTTACTATCACCATTCGCTTTTACCTTACTTTACCTATTATTTTCATCTACCATTTGAAGGTCTGTAACTTCTTCATTCTTCAGTGAGCATCTTAGGGCATATTATGTTCATAGGAACTTTTTTTCTTATTTTCATAAGTAGTATCACCCCTCGAAGTCCAGTACGCTTTTTTTTACACCCTGTATCAGATGGTATTTCATCATGGCTGGTGGATTTCTTGGGTTTAAGCGAGGGTTTTAGTTTTCTTATACCACTGATTATATCACTCTTAATGATGTTTCCAAAGTCAAAAGTGCCCCCTTTATTTTTTTAATGATAATTAAAGAAATTTGAAAAATCATCACTTTCAGTTTGATCACTTCCAACTGATGGCCACTCAAATCTTCATGTACCTATTTGAAAAAACAAAAAAATTATCAGTGATAAAATTACGTCAGCAGTGTTAAAAATGTTATTTCCGACGATATTTCCCAACATATAGCACTTCGCAATCATGAGAAATCTTTTGCAATCTACAAACGGAATCATTAGGAATATTTTCAGAAGAGAGGCCACTTGGATGGTGTGGAAAAAATTACATACTATGGTAAATACTAGAGTAAATCGACCAAATCGAATACCAAAAAGGTGAACCATGAAAAATGAAACTTTTTCGCACGCTGTGTGAAAAACTCAATTTTCAGAGGTTGCCTAGCATGTGAAAAGCTCAATTTTCAGAGGCAGTTGTAGGAAAAGTTGTATGCACCCCTATATTTAAAACATACTCTCAAAGTATGAGTGTCATGGGTATCATAGTGATGAGTGATGCTATTCTAATATGACGACACAGAGAGGGGTGAAATTCACCTCCAGTGATATCTATGTTTATTTTTTGGGTTTCTAGGATACAGAGGGAAATCAAATTTCAAATTCAAACAAACAATAATTTGTTTTTAAAAAAATTGCAGAAGCCTTTATTATCTGCCAGATAAATGTACTAGGAAACATGTTTTCTTTATTCATCCTCATCTTCCTCGACCAGGGGCCCGATTCTCGTCCCCAGGGTGTATAGAGCTCCCCGAGAGAACGAATTTTTTGTCCTTGTCAACGTAATCGGAAAGTGAACGAGAATGATAAAGACGAAAAATTTGTTCTCCCGGGGAGCTCTTCTCTCCCTGAGACGAGAATCGGGCCCCAGGGGTGTAGCATTTTTTAATTAGTTGTTTAGTTACCTTAAATTCGTACAAGATTCCCTACAGCTGGTACAGAGAAGCGTGGCGCAATCTGGGAAGTTTATCTAGAGGTCACAAAGACATTTAAGACACTACTCCATTAGGTGACACTAGTTCAACAGGCGACAACAGGAAAATACTATTCACCAGCAACAATAAATCATTACAAAATTTTCCACCTTCAGGCCCTCGAACCTGCTATCAAGTTGGCCATATTTGGGGAAATTGCTTATGTTTGTGCGTGAAGTGACGAAGTGACACAAGAAGATAGAAAAGTTTCTTAACAATTAGAATTATTATTAGTATTTATTTTTAACGAGAGATACCTAACGATTGGAATAGTAGGGGTGCGGGTATGATAATATAAAAAGATTGAGCAAAACGCGAGGCAAAACGATTAAGCGTAATGTATTGAAATATATTTTACAAGAAATTAGTTATTGAATTTGACAAAAATGTTAATTGAAATCTTTACATTATATGCAAAATTGCAGTACAGTTTGACATGAAAAATCGATTCTCTGTAACAATATGTAATAGGAAATTTCAGAAAACAAAAAAATATAGATACCACTGGGGGTGAATTTCACCCCTCTTAAGGGATAAAGTAATGATAATAGAAAATGTCGTCATATTAGAAAACCATCACAGTTGCCATTACCGGTATAGTAGAAAAGTGCTCAAAAATTAGATGGCTAGATAGGTTTTAAGCATTCACCCATATTTTAAGGGTATGTTTTAAATACATACTACATATACATACCTACCGAGACACATATCATACATTACCTTATTATACTTTTTTGGCTCTCCTTCTTCAATAATTCCTATGATCCTAATACCTATCTATCTGTACCAGTGTGTTGCTTTCATCATTAAACGTCGAATAATACCAATGAATACAAGATTAAAAACATTCAATATCAAATTTCAAAAACAATTTGTCATGCCTATGTTCTTATTAATTGACAAGATCTAAGACTAACCAGAACCAGACAAACAACCGTCGTTTCCAATTTCCGCATTTAAATCCAACAACTAAAATCAAATTAATTGATTTATCTTTGCTCCTAGAATTCAAATTACAGGGATGCAAAATTTATGGAAACCGCAAATTCAAGAAGAGAACTAATGCGCGTCCAATCGTCATCCCGGGGACGGTACAGGCAATATAGGTATTATAGGCAAGGACGTGGTGGACGATCCTCAGCATGGCAACAGATCGGCGAAAACAGCGTTGCCGATTTCGTGAAAATTGAGAATCTTTTGAAGGTTTTCGTTTGTCTCATTAATTGAAATATAATCGTAAAATCAATAGTAGGAGTAGGTTTAATTTTTGCTGGTTAAAATTGGCTTTGAGGCAATCGATTATAAGATTTTTTAAGACTTTAATATGTTTTCTATGTAATGGAAGCTTGTTGAGGGTGCATTTATACTTAGGCAGAAAAAAAAAATTGAATTCCATATTGTTGAAAGAATGGAGAAAGAATTTCCACAACATTCACGTCTGACCTTCGCATGAAACGTTGAGTTTGGAGTTCCTTCCAATATTTCATTTTATTCTGAGGAATCTGATAGGTAATGATAATGTCATGTGAACTTGATGTTTGCAAACAGTTTGCTCAGAAAGAAATGTACCTACCAATTGTCAATCGAAGTTGCCAATAAAAAATCTCCTAGATTCGTTGGTAATTGGTTCTATCAAAACTGTCAAAAGTTCTATCGTCTTTGCAAGAATCTTAAGAATTTACCATCATCTTTATTGGCAACACCGCATAAATACAGCACGATACGCGATCTAAACTGTCGGAATTCGCCGATGTAAACACAGCGATTGACTCCGTTTGGAAAAATTGCCGACATCCGCGCGGATCGGGATTTTTTTTTCGTTTCGTTCATTCCTGAAATGGAAATCGAAAAACTATCTGAAAAAAAAGTGTCGCGAAAATCGTGGAAGAACCCCGAAGGGATATGTTCCTTGGCTTTGTTGATTTACAATGGATAAAAAGGTAAATCTAAAAAACATTTTTATTGTATAAAAAAATCCGACATATTGGTTTATGTTTATAAGGCTATCTATTGAAGAAGTGGCATTTTTAAATCAGTTTCTACCTGATCCATACGCCCACTAAAATATGTAATTCTTCTAAATGCAGTCATCGAAAATTTTCCAATCGTTGACTGCAATTTTTATTATATTTTATTATTGCCTGAGCAAGTACTACCTACGCTCATGTAGGTACGTATTCTGTTTACTCTAGTTTTAATTTTTTACGAGATTTTTTAATACAAGTACCATGTTTATTATCACCTGTAAGATTAAGAAATAAGTGTATTTTTCTATGACCATTGAAAAATAAACAACTTTCGTCATATTTTACTTTAGTTCAAAAACGTCATTTTCGTCACTAGTGATAGAATATCCCATAACGGTAACGTTTGTCACTAGTGACGAAAATAAATGATTACAATTTTACATGCTAAATACATTCTTTCAAATCTAATTATAATTTAATTATGTGAAGCACAATAAAAAACCATAGTTTATCACAAAATTATGTAAATTTTGCTTTATATTAAGGTTGTTTGATAGAGGTAGGTTGCGTGATAACTTTTATGACGTTATCTGCATAATGCAAATCTCCATAAGGCAGCCCAGATGATGTCATCAAGTCACCCCTTACCAGACAACCTATCAACTTTAGGAACCTTGGCTTTATATAATGTGATATAAGCAAAATATAGTTATAGAATTATCGCAAAAACGAGAACTTGGTTCGATAGATGGCGTCTTGATTACTTAATTCACGTTTTCAAGCGCAATCTATCAAACCAAGTAGAAATTCTTGTGATTTTCGTCACTCGTTAAAAAATATACTATTTTTATAATGTGTTTGTTCAACTTCTAATAATTCTATAACTCTGCTAAAAGCGCTTGGTCAAAAAATAAAGATGGGAGAACTTTTTCTTTTTCTGGTAACGTTAAATCAACAAATTAATGAAGATTGTCTCCCTCTAGTATTTCTTGCCTTATTTTCGTTTTGTGATTATTGCTTGTTGCATGCATTATTTGTCAAAGGGTAAAAAAATTGCAATCTTATCATTGTTATCTTCTAAACAATGCCAAGATCTCTCATAATTCGTGCTGTGTTGCCAGCTTTTAAATGGTTCTATATGAAAATATAAAAAAAAGGAGACATGCTAGATTAGAAGAAAATATTTCATTCTAGTAAATCTGCATCTGTTCCGACTGTTCCAAAAATATACCTACATGAATCAGGAATGAATTGAATTATATGTATTTGTTATTTGTTGCAAAATTATTTCTTTATATTTAAAGGGTTCATGCAGTTCAAAAACAATATCTAATTGTTAAAATACAATGTTAATATGAAGAAACAAAGGTCGTTTATGTCTATCGTACAAAACAAATTATCTAACTAAACTAAATTGTTAACAAAAAAAAATCGAATAATTTAGGAAATGTACTTTTCAATTTTAGTTTCCTGCCTGATAGGTTCTATGTTTTGAGAGAATTTTTGGAAATTCCTCTTTCCTTTACTCATTTTTGGCTGACTTCTATAATGGGTGCCTGGTTTGACACAGCACTGGAAAGGCATCTGCTATGTGAGAATTCTTTGAAAAAATAAAAATGTCCCTTATCTCCTACTGCTAGTTCTGGAACCTATAGATTTCTGAATCAAAAACCTTGTAGGTAGTTAGTTCTCTGCGTCTGATGATAAGTTACCTAGTGATTTTTAATCAAGATTAGTAAACAGTTTTCTGAATGCCAAATTTATAACAACTGATAAATTTAGGCTTACTTTCATCACTTTCCCATCAAAACCCGATAGTCTTTGCAAAATCTTTTATCTAAATCGTTATAAAAATATGAATAAATTTCGGGCCTTCTTAGTATCCGACTGCCTTGAGAATTCTGCTGAGGAATGTGATATTGAGATTATCTCTTGTAAAAACATAAATAGGCCTGGAAATAACAGACGCGACCTCCCATTGCCATCATTGAAGCTAAAACTTTCATCATTTTGCGTCCAAGTTATCTTCAGCAATAATAATATTAAAAAGAAAAAAATATATACCTACATAACTTCATACAAAAAATAATCGCAAAGCTTTCCGTTGGAGACACAAATTAATTTCAATCATATAGATTAGTTTCCAAAACAACGGAAGAAATTCAACGCAACATTGTATAGCCGAGGCATTACCTCGAACTGTCGCTCATCGCTGAGCTAGACAGAGATCCTTTCACCGCAATTTGTGATTAATTATCCCATGATAATTAAATATAATACAATTGGGTACAAGAATTTATACATTAATCAAATACCTACATTTTTAAGATTAGATGGGAATCTAACAAGAAAACTACTTATAGGTTAGTTATAGTTGAAACAGGTTTGAAGAAAAACAGTCTTGAAAATCCCAAAAATTCTTTAATTTATATACTACCGGTTTCGAAGCTTCAACGCTTCATCTTCAGCTGAAATTATAATTTTCTATGGCTACTTGACCATAATTCAATATTTTACAGCATTACCACACGACACATACATTCAAATGAGGCGCCTGAGGCGAAGCACACTAGCGTTTCTGAAACAGAAGAGCGAAAATTGTTCCGCCAGTTTGCTTCGCCTCATTTGAATGTAGGTGTAGTGTGATAATGAAACAAATTTCCCGTTTCTTGCAGTTCTTGCAACTAGTTTTATGAAACTCATTTCTCCAGTATGTCACCTGTGTATGTCTTCTTTAAGGATCTTCATGGTGCAGCGATCCCTATCAATGTCTGTCACACGACCTATATACCTACTATTTATCCTCATAATAGCAAACATAATACGTTTCAACTATAATGGCAATTTCTCCGATTTCCGAGCTGATTTCCTTTTGGATTTTTCTTGGGGTTTCCTCAGTTGTTTCCTCTTGACAAGAGTTTTCACATTCGCTTTCCAAAGTGTGCTCTACACTTTACACTTGAATCTGTATTTTCTTCAAAAATCATATCAGTTTTGGTAAAGTATTCTTCACAATAATTGGTATCGAGTTAATGACTGCAATAAAACTACCCATTGTGTTCATGACCGAGTTCTTTCACTTTACCCTTTTTTTTTGCTTTCTTTATTCTTTTTATTTCCTCCTTGCTTCGTTAGTCGTTTTTCACTGAAGATGGAAGTAGGAGGTTTAATGGTTTTGTGGAGAACTAAAAAGCGGATCATTCTGAAAATTTGGCAACCGGGATAAACGACCATGATCTACACTTTAAAAATATTTTTATTTATGCGGTGTTGCCCCTTCTACTCTAAGCCAGTGGCAACATCGCTATTTTAAATGGAACACCCTGTGTGTGATTGCATATTTGGATTCTGCGTAAAATTCTGAGCAGATTTCATGCGATATTCTCTATAGGTACCCAAGTTCAACTGTTTTGGAAATATTGACAGTTGAAAATTGACTTTTTGCAACTTTGACTAGCTGTAAAACCTGAACGGTTGATTTTAGAGAAAAACCGATTTTACATTCCTATCTTAAATTTTTATAAACTATCATCTGACACCAACTTCAAATTTAATCCATGATTAAAAATTTCAATTAAATTTAATCTCCGGTTGAATTTAAAGTGGGTGTTAAATGATAGTTCATGAAAATCTAAGACAGGAAAGTGAAATCGGTTTTTCTCTAAAACTAACCGTTCAGGTTCAGGTTTTACAGCCTGTCAAAGTTGCAAAAAAATCAATTTTCAATTGTCAATATTTCCAAAACAGTTGAACTTAGGTATAGGGTATATCACATGAAATCTGCTCAGAATTGTACGTAGAATCCAAATATGTCAGTGGCGTAGCGTTAGCTTTCGTCGCCCGGGGCCGACCGGAAATTCGCCGCCCCCTCTATTTTATATAGCCAAGAAAAAAAAGTCAAAAAAGTCAGAGTTTCTCATTTTTTTTTTTTTTTTAGATACTTCTAGTGATCAGATACTACATAGTTAATTTATACGTTCTACGAAAAAAAAATCACCTATTGAAATTCAAATCAAAAACTTTGGCACGAAAACGCGAGGTTTCAATATGACAGCGCTCGTGACGTCAAGATTTCGTAAACAACAAACGCAGCAAACGAACTCCTGCTGACAAAGTGCTATTTTTGTGTTATTTAAGTGTGTTAAAGTTTGCTTTTTGTGAAAATTGTCGCAATGGATGAAGAATATTGTAAAGGACTGCTTTTGAAAATTTTATGCCACTTACAAATTCCCTATTGACAGGTTTGTTTACAGAATCGAGACGTCAAAAAAGGTAGCCATCATAGAAGCATTGTTTCGGCGGAAATTTTTTTAATTTCAAATTTAGTATAATTTTTTGTGCACAAGGGCGGTATCAGTTAAATAAAAACTTGTCATATAAGTATTGTGCAGTATAAACTATCGATTTAAAACAAATTTAGAAAATTTTACTCCACTTGCAAGTTCCCCATTTAGACGATGGCGTTTTAGAGTAAGAGTTTTTCGATTTTTGATTAAAATTTGCCGCCTCTTCTCGTATGCCGCCCGGGGCCATGGCCCCCTCTGCCCGCCCTCTGCCCCCCCCCCTTGCTACGCCACTGAAATATGTAATTACATACAGGGTGTTCCATCTAAAATAGCGTTGTTGTCACTGGTTTAGAGTAGAAGCGGCAACACCGCATAAACAAAAATATATTTAAAGTGTAGATCATGGTCGTTTATCCCGGTTACCAAATTTTCAAAATTATCCGCTTTTTAGTTCTCCATAAACGTCTAATACGCCATCCACCGTGGGACACCCTGTATACCTTTATTTTGTTACCAGTTGGGTACTTTTATTCACAAAACACCGAACAGATACTAAACAATATTCGAAACACAAAAATTTGAGAATTTGAGATTTCTGGTGAGAATTTCATACATCCGTCAAAACTACGCGTGTGAAGTTAGCACCCGATTTCCAGCAACGATTTTTCAGGAGAAGCGCACTACCGCCAGCGGTAGTTTAAATTCTAACGTTTTGGACGTCGGCAATGATAAATACATAGGTATAAAAAAAGCAAGTTTTTAAAATTTCTACAGAAAAAAAAACTTTTCATCGGTAGGAAATTTGTGTTTTCCAAGAATGTGTTTTCCAATACAAAATTGACATGACAGAAAACATTTTTTTTTTCGAAAACTAAAAGATGTGTCACTCTAATTTTTTTTTCAAAATGAAGGTCTGATAATAAGCTTCCATTAAATCCACCAAAGAAAAATTTTTCATCGGTAGAAAATTTTTTATCAGTGAAAATTCGAGAAGGTGTTTTCGAACACGAAACTAATATGAAAGGAAATATATTTTTTTTTTCGAAAACTAAAAGATGTGTCACTCTAATTTTTTTTTCAAAATGAAGGTCTGATAATAAGCTTCCATTAAATCCACCAGAGAAAAATTTTTCATCGGTAGAAAATTTTTTATCAGTGAAAATTCGAGAAGGTGTTTTTGAACACGAAACTAATATGAAAGGAAATATATTTTTTTTTTCGAAAACTAAAAGATGTGTCACTCTAATTTTTTTTTCAAAATGAAGGTCTGATAATAAGCTTCCATTAAATCCACCAGAGAAAAATTTTTCATCGGTAGAAAATTTTTTATCAGTGAAAATTCGAGAAGGTGTTTTCGAACACGAAACTAATATGAAAGGAAATATATTTTTTTTTTCGAAAACTAAAAGATGTGTCACTCTAATTTTTTTTTCAAAATGAAGGTCTGATAATAAGCTTCCATTAAATCCACCAGAGAAAAATTTTTCATCGGTAGAAAATTTTTTATCAGTGAAAATTCGAGAAGGTGTTTTCGAACACGAAACTAATATGAAAGGAAATATATTTTTTTTTTCGAAAACTAAAAGATGTGTCACTCTAATTTTTTTTTCAAAATGAAGGTCTGATAATAAGCTTCCATTAAATCCACCAGAGAAAAATTTTTCATCGGTAGAAAATTTTTTATCAGTGAAAATTCGAGAAGGTGTTTTTGAACACGAAACTAATATGAAAGGAAATATATTTTTTTTTTCGAAAACTAAAAGATGTGTCACTCTAATTTTTTTTTCAAAATGAAGGTCTGATAATAAGCTTCCATTAAATCCACCAGAGAAAAATTTTTCATCGGTAGAAAATTTTTTATCAGTGAAAATTCGAGAAGGTGTTTTCGAACACGAAACTAATATGAAAGGAAATATATTTTTTTTTTCGAAAACTAAAAGATGTGTCACTCTAATTTTTTTTTCAAAATGAAGGTCTGATAATAAGCTTCCATTAAATCCACCAGAGAAAAATTTTTCATCGGTAGAAAATTTTTTATCAGTGAAAATTCGAGAAGGTGTTTTCGAACACGAAACTAATATGAAAGGAAATATATTTTTTTTTTCGAAAACTAAAAGATGTGTCACTCTAATTTTTTTTTCTAAATGAAGGTCTGATAATAAGCTTCCATTAAATCCACCAAAGAAAAATTTTTCATCGGTAGAAAATTTTTTATCAGTGAAAATTCGAGAAGGTGTTTTCGAACACGAAACTAATATGAAAGGAAATATATTTTTTTTTTCGAAAACTAAAAGATGTGTCACTCTAATTTTTTTTTCAAAATGAAGGTCTGATAATAAGCTTCCATTAAATCCACCAGAGAAAAATTTTTCATCGGTAGAAAATTTTTTATCAGTGAAAATTCGAGAAGGTGTTTTTGAACACGAAACTAATATGAAAGGAAATATATTTTTTTTTTCGAAAACTAAAAGATGTGTCACTCTAATTTTTTTTTCAAAATGAAGGTCTGATAATAAGCTTCCATTAAATCCACCAGAGAAAAATTTTTCATCGGTAGAAAATTTTTTATCAGTGAAAATTCGAGAAGGTGTTTTCGAACACGAAACTAATATGAAAGGAAATATATTTTTTTTTTCGAAAACTAAAAGATGTGTCACTCTAATTTTTTTTTCAAAATGAAGGTCTGATAATAAGCTTCCATTAAATCCACCAGAGAAAAATTTTTCATCGGTAGAAAATTTTTTATCAGTGAAAATTCGAGAAGGTGTTTTCGAACACGAAACTAATATGAAAGGAAATATATTTTTTTTTTCGAAAACTAAAAGATGTGTCACTCTAATTTTTTTTTCAAAATGAAGGTCTGATAATAAGCTTCCATTAAATCCACCAAAGAAAAATTTTTCATCGGTAGAAAATTTTTTATCAGTGAAAATTCGAGAAGGTGTTTTCGAACACGAAACTAATATGAAAGGAAATATATTTTTTTTTTCGAAAACTAAAAGATGTGTCACTCTAATTTTTTTTTCAAAATGAAGGTCTGATAATAAGCTTCCATTAAATCCACCAGAGAAAAATTTTTCATCGGTAGAAAATTTTTTATCAGTGAAAATTCGAGAAGGTGTTTTTGAACACGAAACTAATATGAAAGGAAATATATTTTTTTTTTCGAAAACTAAAAGATGTGTCACTCTAATTTTTTTTTCAAAATGAAGGTCTGATAATAAGCTTCCATTAAATCTACCAGAGAAAAATTTTTCATCGGTAGAAAATTTTTTATCAGTGAAAATTCGAGAAGGTGTTTTCGAACACGAAACTAATATGAAAGGAAATATATTTTTTTTTTCGAAAACTAAAAGATGTGTCACTCTAATTTTTTTTTCAAAATGAAGGTCTGATAATAAGCTTCCATTAAATCCACCAAAGAAAAATTTTTCATCGGTAGAAAATTTTTTATCAGTGAAAATTCGAGAAGGTGTTTTCGAACACGAAACTAATATGAAAGGAAATATATTTTTTTTTTCGAAAACTAAAAGATGTGTCACTCTAATTTTTTTTTCAAAATGAAGGTCTGATAATAAGCTTCCATTAAATCCACCAGAGAAAAATTTTTCATCGGTAGAAAATTTTTTATCAGTGAAAATTCGAGAAGGTGTTTTCGAACACGAAACTAATATGAAAGGAAATATATTTTTTTTTTCGAAAACTAAAAGATGTGTCACTCTAATTTTTTTTTCAAAATGAAGGTCTGATAATAAGCTTCCATTAAATCCACCAAAGAAAAATTTTTCATCGGTAGAAAATTTTTTATCAGTGAAAATTCGAGAAGGTGTTTTCGAACACGAAACTAATATGAAAGGAAATATATTTTTTTTTTCGAAAACTAAAAGATGTGTCACTCTAATTTTTTTTTCAAAATGAAGGTCTGATAATAAGCTTCCATTAAATCCACCAGAGAAAAATTTTTCATCGGTAGAAAATTTTTTATCAGTGAAAATTCGAGAAGGTGTTTTTGAACACGAAACTAATATGAAAGGAAATATATTTTTTTTTTCGAAAACTAAAAGATGTGTCACTCTAATTTTTTTTTCAAAATGAAGGTCTGATAATAAGCTTCCATTAAATCTACCAGAGAAAAATTTTTCATCGGTAGAAAATTTTTTATCAGTGAAAATTCGAGAAGGTGTTTTCGAACACGAAACTAATATGAAAGGAAATATATTTTTTTTTTCGAAAACTAAAAGATGTGTCACTCTAATTTTTTTTTCAAAATGAAGGTCTGATAATAAGCTTCCATTAAATCCACCAGAGAAAAATTTTTCATCGGTAGAAAATTTTTTATCAGTGAAAATTCGAGAAGGTGTTTTCGAACACGAAACTAATATGAAAGGAAATATATTTTTTTTTTCGAAAACTAAAAGATGTGTCACTCTAATTTTTTTTTCAAAATGAAGGTCTGATAATAAGCTTCCATTAAATCTACCAGAGAAAAATTTTTCATCGGTAGAAAATTTTTTATCAGTGAAAATTCGAGAAGGTGTTTTCGAACACGAAACTAATATGAAAGGAAATATATTTTTTTTTTCGAAAACTAAAAGATGTGTCACTCTAATTTTTTTTTCAAAATGAAGGTCTGATAATAAGCTTCCATTAAATCCACCAAAGAAAAATTTTTCATCGGTAGAAAATTTTTTATCAGTGAAAATTCGAGAAGGTGTTTTCGAACACGAAACTAATATGAAAGGAAATATATTTTTTTTTTTCGAAAACTAAAAGATGTGTCACTCTAATTTTTTTTTCAAAATGAAGGTCTGATAATAAGCTTCCATTAAATCCACCAGAGAAAAATTTTTCATCGGTAGAAAATTTTTTATCAGTGAAAATTCGAGAAGGTGTTTTCGAACACGAAACTAATATGAAAGGAAATATATTTTTTTTTTCGAAAACTAAAAGATGTGTCACTCTAATTTTTTTTTCAAAATGAAGGTCTGATAATAAGCTTCCATTAAATCCACCAAAGAAAAATTTTTCATCGGTAGAAAATTTTTTATCAGTGAAAATTCGAGAAGGTGTTTTCGAACACGAAACTAATATGAAAGGAAATATATTTTTTTTTTCGAAAACTAAAAGATGTGTCACTCTAATTTTTTTTTCAAAATGAAGGTCTGATAATAAGCTTCCATTAAATCCACCAGAGAAAAATTTTTCATCGGTAGAAAATTTTTTATCAGTGAAAATTCGAGAAGGTGTTTTTGAACACGAAACTAATATGAAAGGAAATATATTTTTTTTTTCGAAAACTAAAAGATGTGTCACTCTAATTTTTTTTTCAAAATGAAGGTCTGATAATAAGCTTCCATTAAATCTACCAGAGAAAAATTTTTCATCGGTAGAAAATTTTTTATCAGTGAAAATTCGAGAAGGTGTTTTCGAACACGAAACTAATATGAAAGGAAATATATTTTTTTTTTCGAAAACTAAAAGATGTGTCACTCTAATTTTTTTTTCAAAATGAAGGTCTGATAATAAGCTTCCATTAAATCCACCAGAGAAAAATTTTTCATCGGTAGAAAATTTTTTATCAGTGAAAATTCGAGAAGGTGTTTTCGAACACGAAACTAATATGAAAGGAAATATATTTTTTTTTTCGAAAACTAAAAGATGTGTCACTCTAATTTTTTTTTCAAAATGAAGGTCTGATAATAAGCTTCCATTAAATCCACCAAAGAAAAATTTTTCATCGGTAGAAAATTTTTTATCAGTGAAAATTCGAGAAGGTGTTTTCGAACACGAAACTAATATGAAAGGAAATATATTTTTTTTTTCGAAAACTAAAAGATGTGTCACTCTAATTTTTTTTTCAAAATGAAGGTCTGATAATAAGCTTCCATTAAATCTACCAGAGAAAAATTTTTCATCGGTAGAAAATTTTTTATCAGTGAAAATTCGAGAAGGTGTTTTCGAACACGAAACTAATATGAAAGGAAATATATTTTTTTTTTCGTAAACTAAAAGATGTGTCACTCTAATTTTTTTTTCAAAATGAAGGTCTGATAATAAGCTTCCATTAAATCCACCAAAGAAAAATTTTTCATCGGTAGAAAATTTTTTATCAGTGAAAATTCGAGAAGGTGTTTTCGAACACGAAACTAATATGAAAGGAAATATATTTTTTTTTTCGAAAACTAAAAGATTTGTCACTCTAATTTTTTTTTCAAAATGAAGGTCTGATAATAAGCTTCCATTAAATCCACCAGAGAAACATTTTTCATCGGTAGAAAATTTTTTATCAGTGAAAATTCGAGAAGGTGTTTTCGAACACCTCGGATTAAATAAAACAGGTAATATAAGGGTACTTTTAATCCCGGTTTCATTCAATCCCCGGGAAATAAAGTAAAAATTTAATTCCCGAGAAATATAGTGCAATTTAATCCCAGGGATTGAAAGACCAACTTTAATCTCTGAGAAGAGGGATTAAAAGGGTTCTTTCGATTTTTGAAGTGCATAAATAATAAAAATAAAACGCCAAAAAGTCCTCTTCTCACTATCCTTTATTGAAATGCTACCATAGTTTCGGAGTCTATAATTTACACCCTATCTTCAGGCAACAAAATGATACAAATCACAAGTTCATTTTGTGAGAATAGGACTTTCTAGCATTTTATTTGAAGATGAACTCACATATGTTTTCAATTCACATCTTTTAGTTTTCGAAAAAAAAAATATTTCCTGTCATATTTTCTGCTTGTTATATAATTCATTAGTTCGCTGAAAGTGTTCGAAAACACCTTGTCGAATTTTCACTGATAAAAAATTTTCTACCGATGAATTTTTTTTTCCTGGTGGATTTAATTGAAGGCTACCATCATACCTTCAAATCCTGTAACTTACATCCATACGGAGCTGATTGAAAAAGTTTTTGAGGTATCTCTTTCTAAAAAAACATGGTTTTTATCCAAACTTCCCACACCTTATATCATATCAGACGCAGTTAGAGGAATTTGATGTAGTGGAGTTGAAAGCACGTAGAGAATTTTGTGATATTAATTTTATCTATAATATTTTAAATAACAATATAGATGTACCTGAGTTGTTACCATGTATAAACTTCAATGTACCTTATGTAAGGTTAAGGCAAAGAAATATTACTTTTAAGGTACCTAATTTGTCTACTCCTTTAAATAGAAGTCTGAAGAGTATCAATCAAATTGTATTAGATAATGGTGATATTGATATTTTCTTTAGTACAAAGACTCAAATTAATGGCGAATTTTATAATAGTTTTTTTATGAGAATATCATACATCTGCCAAAACTGGTATTCCAACAATAAATTGACATGTTTTGATTGTTGACTTGAACCAATCAGATTATAATTACGCGATAATTTGCACTAGTGCAAATTATCAGATAATTGCATACTAACTGGTGCGAAAACTGGTGGTTCGACATTTTTTGACAAAAAAATTAAATTTTTGATTTATGAAATTCTCTCATTAAATACAACTCGTGCAATGGAAATATATTTATAATTTTCGACAAATTTGCACTCATGCGTTTTTAACTGAAAATGCATTCGGGCAAATTTCCCAAAAATTATCAATAATTTCCATTGCACTAGCTATATTAATATTGATAATTTTTTGTGATACTTTTTATTATTTTTTTCAATTTGTGTGATTTTTTTATGATGATTTTTTGTAATAATTTATTATATGCTTGTCATTGTTTTTAGTATGTATTTGTGTGCTACTATAGGTTTACTAAACTGTACTTTTTTTAAGGATGTGAAAATCTGTTATTTGTGCAGTATAAATAAAGATCTGTTGAAATGAAAAATTTTTCCCTGCTGGATTTAGTGGAACCCTACGATCATACCTTTATTTTGAAAAAAAAATTAGAGTGACACATCTTTTAGTTTCCGAAAAAAAAAATATATTTCCTTTCATATTAGTTTCGTGTTCAAAAACACCTTCTCGAATTTTCACTGATAAAAAATTTTCTACCGATGAAAAATTTTTCTCTGGTGGATTTAATGGAAGCTTATTATCAGACCTTCATTTTGAAAAAAAAATTAGAGTAACACATCTTTTAGTTTTCGAAAAAAAAAATATATTTCCTTTCATATTAGTTTCGTGTTCGAAAACACCTTCTCGAATTTTCACTGATAAAAAACTTTCTACCGATGAAAAATTTTTCCCTGCTGGATTTAGTGGAAGCCTACGATCATACCTTCATTTTGAAAAAAAAATTAGAGTGACACATCTTTTAGTTTCCGAAAAAAAAAATATTTCCTGTCATATTGATTTCGTGTTTGAAAACACCTCGAATTTTCACTGATAAAAAACTTTCTACCGATGAAAAATTTTTCCCTGCTGGATTTAATGGAAGCTTACTATCAGACATTTATTTTGAAAAAAAAATTAGAGTGACATCTTTTAGTTTTCGAAAAAAAAAAATGTTTTCTGTCAGTCAATTTTGTATTGGAAAACACATTCTTGGAAAACACAAATTTCCTACCGATGAGAAGTTTTTTTTTCTGTAGAAATTTTAAAAACTTGCTTTTATTATACCTATGTATTTATCATTGCCGACGTCGAAAACGTTAGAATTTATACCATCCTTAAACTACCGCTGGCGGTAATGCGCTTCTCCTGAAAAATCGTTGCTGGAAATCGGGTGCTAACTTCACACGCGTGTCAAAACTGACATTCCAACTATGAATTGACATGTTTTGATTGTTGATTTGAACCAATCAGATTGGAATTACGCGATTATTTGCACTAGTGCAAATTATTGGATAATTGCATAGTAACTGGTGTGAGAACTGGTGTTTTGATATTTTTCGACAAAAAATTTAAATTTTTGATTCATGAAATTCTCTCATAAAATATAACTCGTACAATGGAAATATAATAATATCCATAATTTTCGACGAATTTGCACTCATGCGTTTTTAACTGAAAAAGGCACTCTCAACTAAAAATGCATTCGGGCAAATTTCCCAAAAATTATCGATAATTTCCATTGCACTCGTTATATTACTATTGATAATTTCCTAATTTCCTAAAATCTGTTTTTTATTTAAAGATAAAAGTCAAAGTGACATTATGTTGGCAATACAATGTAAAATTGTCAATGCTTCCAAATTTTTTATGTATAAAAGGCTTGTGCTGCCAACATAGTTACTAAATTTTTGACTTGGGGAATTATCTTTAAAAAAAAAACGGACTTTATAATAATTTCAGTAAATTTTCTATAATTTCGAATAATGTCCTAACACTTCAAGACATTTTCCAAAACTTCTTACCATTTCCCATAATTTCTAAAAATTAACATAATTTCTGACAGCTGACAGGAAATTTTCGTGATTTCTTAACATTTCTGGAAATTATTTTGAGATTTGTACACCTATTTCCGACCGTGAGGCACCCCATTATGAATGGCAGACAGATTACACGTAGGAAAATTAACTTCATTGTCAACAATGTCAACACACCTTCTCAGTTTCGTACGTTAATTATAATTTCCTGTACGTTAACTGGATGTAAATGACCCTTTACCCATGGAATTAAGACATCAAACGTATTACCCCTCGTTTCTTAAAAAACTAAAATTACATTTAGATATACATAGTTTGAAAAAATATAATTTAATACTTCTGTATGCCAGTATGTTTTGGAGTTTGTTTCTTCTTCTGTGCCTTGTCCTGCAAACGTTGGCAATCATCAGCGCTATTTGTACCTTGTCGACTGCTTTTCTGAATAGACTTGTCGTGGTTCCGCCATACGTCCAGGACCTCTTCTGCCTTCGATTTTTCCTTCCCTCGAATATGAGCTCGAGAAGTATATTATTATGTATTTGTCATTCCTGAGTATGTGTCCGAAGTAATCTAACTTTCGCTTTTTGAACGTAAACATAACTTCAAGATCTTTTGACATTCTCATTAGCACATCTTCATTGCGTCCTAAGGGCGAGTTCTCATGAGCGTAAGTTGATATTTCTGGCGTAATCACGTGATAAAATGGTTGGATTTTATTGGTAAAATATTCGCCATGCTGGAGATTTTACCAATCAAATTACACCATATTATCACGTGATTACGCCAGAAATGTCAACTTACGCTCATGAGAATTCGCCCTTAGATATTTTTTACATCCGTCTACATGTTCACATGTCAAAAGCCTCTGTGGTTGGTTGAACCAAATCCAAGCGGCAGAAAATGACAAACTGGTAATTTTCATTACAACCTATCAAATGTCCTCCGTGCATGCGCACTGGTCCAGGTAGTGTATTTTAACCAATAGGAAGGCTGGTGTTTGTTTACAATTTAGGTTATTCAATGTCATTTACTGCCGCTTGGATGTTGAATTGGTGTAGCTTACACATCATGACGTCTGTCAGAGTCCACACCTCAATCCCATAATACTGATGACGTAGCAACGTAGTAGTCGAGTTCTAACGGACAACGAGTATTCTCGCCTAGGTATCTGTAGGATTCGACCTGATCGATCTGTTGGTTCTGTACCTGAAAAATACCTCCTCCAACCTGGTTCTTACTAATCACCATCCATTAAGTTTTTTTTTTCTCCAAACTTCAGAAAAACGTCACTTTGTAAACCCCTGTCAAGATGTCAGAAATTTGATTTCTATGCTGCTAGGCAAATCCAGCGGGTTAATACCTGTCGAGGTGGTAGAAATTTAATTTTTCTCCAAACGTCAAAAAAACGTAACTTTGTTAACACCTGTCAAGATGTAAGAAATTTGATTTCTATGCTGCTAGGCAAATCCAGCAGGTTAACACCTGTCAAGGTGGTAGAAATTTAATTTCTATGCTGCTAGGCAACCGCAGCGGCAGTAGAAGTACTTTTAGTGCCGCTGGAGCGGCAGCAAAAGTACTTTTAGTGCCGCTTGTACTTTTACTGCCGCTCAACCATTCAGTCACCCCCGAGCTCATCCCATTTGTTTGGAGAAAAAATAGCGTGTTGCATACGGAGTAGAAGCACTTTTTTGTGCTTCAGCAGTATTGCAAGCCTCACTACGTTCGGCTCGCAAACCTACTGCTTCAGCACAAAAAAGTAAAGCTTCTACTCCTAATACAACAATATACTATTCTATGCTGCTTGGCAACCCCAGCGGCAGCAAAAGTACTTTGAGTGCCGCTGGAGCGGCAGTAGAAGTACTTTTAGTGCCGCTTGTACTTTTACTGCCGCTCAACCATTCATTTGCCCCCGAGCTTACCCCATTCGTTTGGAGAAAAAATAGCGTGTTGCATACGGAGTAGAAGCACTTTTTTGGGCTTCAGCAGTATTGCAAGCCTCACTACGTTCGGCTTGCAAACCTACTGCTTCAGCACAAAAAAGTAAAGCTTCTACTCCTAATACAACAATATACTATTGTTGTTCAATTTTAATCCAAATTCTCCACTTTTAGTAGCCAAATGATCACGTAATATTTGAAGACCTTCGAGAGAATCAGCGATAAAAACCATAGGGTCCGCATACCGAAGATTGTTAATGTTAATGTTCACGCCGTTGACAGAAAATCCCTCAGTGCAGTCTACTAATGCTTTTCGGATATTTTGTTCCTTGATTTGTACAGTCTGATTCCAGTATAGATTTGCGATTATCTTGAGGTCTCTATAATCTAGGCCTACATCCTTGAGAATTTTCATAAGCTTCTCATGTTGTACCCTGTCAGACGCTTTCTCATAATCTACGAAGCATGCGTATACAGGAACAGAAACATCTCTACATCTTTGGACTAGCACTTGGATGCTAAAGAGGATTCCAACTTTGCGTATATTCTTTCATGGACGATCTTTAGAAAAATCTTGAGAAAGTGGCTTATCAAGCTAATAAGACTATAATCGCTACATCTTTTTGCAGAGTGTCACAAATGTTGATTGAAGCCAGTCAGGGGGAATGATGCCTGATCGGTAAACCATATTGAAAAGCTTCACTATTGCGTGTAGTGACTCCAAATTTTTTAGAATTGTAATAACTTCTAAGTATAGACACCATCTGGACCTGCAGCTTTCCTGTTTTTGGGATAACTGAATGCATGGGCGCCGCCAGGATTAGTTTCAGGGGGGTGCATACAGGCAGTGGCGGCGCGTGGATTGTTGTATTGGTCCAAATCACTAATTTAAAAAGTTGAATGAATGCCCCAAAATTTTTCCGGGTGCCACGCCCAAAAATGGTTATTTTGAGCTTCCAAAAAATAAATTTTTCTAGGTGATTGGGTAAGTTATATGATGTTTTTATAAATAATGGAAATGATCCCAAAACACAATGGTTGTATTCCTTCCACACCTAGGAGGAGCTCCGAAACAGCTCCGGGGCATCACGCGCTTATTCCTTTCGAAAAGTGTCTGTTGCACCACGCATCTGTTCCCTGCAAATCGGGGGTGACTAAACACCGGAACGAGTAGCTCGAGTGTTTCAAACTCTTGAAAGAAATACAACTAATGATAATAGTATAACAAAGGGAAGACGCGCATCTATAGTGACGTGACATCACAATTGTATCGGAGCTTGTCAATAATAGGCAATCCTTTTTACGCTTATATTCCTTGGTTTGTGTCAATTAGTAGCTGTATTTCTCCGTCTTTTCATGTTATATCTTTCTTCTCTCAGTTCTCTCTCGAGTAACGAAATTTACCCGTGACGCGTTTTTCAAATCACTCTCCATTGTCCACAGAACATGTCCAAATATCAGAACGCCGCCTAAGAAGTTTCATTTCAATAACTTGATTCAAACAGTAACTTACTTAAAAAAATAATAATAATAATAAAATGAAGAATAATGTTTTCAATGTATTTCTGACAGGGCGGTGCAAGTGCACCCCCTTGCACCCTGCTGCCGGCGCCCATGACTGAATGGAATGTTGGACTTCTTCCTCAATTATATCTAGTTCTCGTGAATACTTTTCAGGAATGTCCAATCTCTCGTCTTGAAAAAGGTCTTCGATGTAGCTGCAACGATGTTTAACTTTGTCGTTGACATCAAGAATTATCTTATCTTGACTGTCCAACAGATTGCCGAGATTTGTATGCACCATTTGTGCTAGACTTTAAATTGAGTAGTATATTATATTATTTTTAAAAAAATGTTGTTGCAATGCACTACAGTAGGTATTATTATATCTCGAGGCCAGAGCTACATATGTATAATGCGAATATTGTTTTTTGTATAATTGTTTAAATAAACGATGTTTCCATTCATACAAAACATTTTGAACAGCAGTCTCATAACTATGTGCCTTTCTAAAACCTTTGGTTTATGTGCAAAATAATATTTTTTCTACCGTGTTACAAATGCAATGCACCCTCCTGTAGCATTAAAAATGTTACTTTATCGCACTAGTGCCATAAAGTCTTTATAGCACTAGTGTTAAAAATGAAACATCAGATTTTGAGAGCGAACGTCAAAAAAAGTTTGTATTTTTAGTTATTTACATTGATATTCATGGTGAAATTTGAACAACTGAGGTAGCCCGATTGGCCGCCTCATCTATATTTTTCAAGGGATCGATGCAACCCTCTTTTTCTTCTGTATTTTGTTGCATTTTTAGCAAAAAGCATTACTGACCACGACAGACTTTCAAGAAACTGACCATAAACTGACAAGACATTTCATTACCTGTAAAACAAGGTGCTGGTTGTTTGGATTTTTTGACCAATGTCAAATACATGTATGTACATGTTGATTGGTCTTAAATCACTTGGCTCTTGAAGCGGCATTCACTTTTGCTATAGGTATAACCGACGAAATTTTTAATGCTGTCGATACAGTTATTACCAGGTTCTAGTGAATAGTTGACTAAATTTAAGAAAGGGTTTTCGGTACTTGTATACAGGGTGTCAATCTGAACTTTCAATCCGAATATATCTGAAAGTAAAAAAGTTAGAAAAACGTATACAAAAGGTGCCATTCAAAATTTTGAGGTTGGGGTGCATGATGGGGCTCAAGGGGTCACTCACCCCATAACTAAAGTATGGTGGTTCTAGTTCCCCCTACATGTGTAACATTTGTAGTTACCAAATAACGTTTTTCTAACTTTTTTACTTTCCGGGATAATACCACGAGAGCTTCAAAATTACCGATAATTTTTTACGATTGCGTGTTTTCTATAATTTCACGAGTCCGTAGGACGAGTTAAATTTGCAGAGAAAACAAGCATGAGTAAAAAATTATCTGGTTCATTTTAAAGCTCAAGTGGTATTTAGAGGATTATTTCATGTATGAGAATGCAAAAAATATGGAAATAAATATGTATTAAATGATTTGAACATCTTAACAATCAATACAAATAAATGGTTTCTATCAGGAACCGTTTGTTTGTATCAAAAATTAGCATAACAACCATATATACAATAACATGGGAGAATTATCGCTATAATTCTTTCTAGTTAAACAAATGGAAAAGAGAATTTTCGCTGTAATTCTGAAAATCGTCACTTGTCTTATGGGATTTCTAACACACGAGTGGAATAATCGGAGATATTCGCATTGAAAGTTTTCAAATTGATAGCCTGTATATTTTTTCTATAAATTCTGCTGAAAATTCAGGTTCAACTTCTATTGGATTATTCAAAAACAACTTTTCTCAATTCAACAGATTTTATCATGCTAAAATGGTGTTAGTTTTTGTAAACATTCTCTGGTGCTCAGGTCATATCAATTTCTGATATTATATTGTTAATAAAAACAATGGCTCTAACTTCTCTCGGAAGTCCTCTATTTGGCAGATTCACTGTGTATTAGAATATCAGGAAAGGCTAGTTGTTCGTCGTATTGTGTTTTCAACGTAAACTTTATAATCGGTTGCTGCGGGTTTAGATGATCCAAGAAATAATCAAGCCCATGATTTTTTTCATGATTTGAAACAAGGAAGTTGTCATCGACGTACCGAAATCATACTGCCGGTTTCAGGGCGATGGACTCAATTGCATCTTCTCGAAATTCTCCATATAGAAGTTGCCTATCTCTGGGCTTAGTGGGCCTCTAATAGCTACATCATCTGTTGGTTCGTAAAAGTCACCATTCCGCAAAAAGTAACTGTCTGTCAGATTTTATACAATGTGGAAATATTTTGCATATCAAATCCAGAAATTCCATCCGCAGGACTTTGGTGAATTGAGACACGACGTCAAAACTGACCCAACTATCTTCAGACTGGAGAATTATGTCATGAATCTTCAAAAAAATCAAAAAATCAAAATCTTTATTATCGCATGTAGCATTTACAGATTATAAAAAAAAATATATATATATAAAAATTTAAAATAGAACATTTTCGGCTTGTCGATAGGTATAAAATACACACACATATCAAAAACAACAGGAGCAAGATGGCGAACTGACCGTTCCATAAATATTAAAATTAAAAAAATATAAAACTAAAATTCAAAACTTAAAAGTGAAACATACAAAAACACTTAATACTGAAGTAAAATATCCTTAGATTGCCTACAGAAAGTCTTATAATCACAGTCAAAAATATCAATGTCTTCATTTTTTTTGTAACACTTAGTTTGCAATCCTACACATCCTATCTATGGGCATATTAACGCCATAATTGGTCCTATGAAAAGGAAGGCTAAACAACTCCTTCCGCCGTGAGGTCCTAGAGGGAAAATGAAAGTCAATCTCTGCAAGAAGATCTGGGGTGTCTATTATGCCATGCAAAATCTTAAGAAGGGTACAGACATCAAATAATTGTCTTCTATTCTCAAGAGGAGTAAGATTTAAAAGTTTCATTAAGTCATCACAGTTTATTTCTTCATAAGGAATACCCATCTTGAGCCCAACCCTCCTAAGAAATTTTCTCTGCACCCTTTCCAAACTCTGCTTGTGTACACTATAATAAGGCTGCCAAACGGAGCTAGCGTACTCCAACAGTGAACGTACTAAGGCACAGAAGACTTTCTTTAAAGTAAAAATATTATCAATTTCTCTCAGAGTTCGAAAGACAAACCCGAGCATCCTCATTGCTTTGTTTGTGGTTTTTTCAATATGAGTGTTAAATGATAGATCATTCTCTATCCAAACGCCGAGGTCTTTAACTAAGGTTTTTCTTTCCAACTCTAAGTTATTAATTGAGTAATTAAAAGTGATTGGGTTTTTGATTCTGCTGAATGTGATAACGTTACATTTTTTGACATTTAGTTGAAGATTATTTACTGAACACCATGTGGTAAATAAGTTAAGTTGTTCTTGCAAAGATTGACAGTCCAGCGCATCGATCACAATCTTATAAATCTTGAAGTCATCAGCAAACACACTAAAATCACAGTCCTTAAAAATTAATTTAACATCATTCACAAACAAATTAAAAAGTATGGTTGATAAATGCCCCCCTGAGCTACCCCTGATGTCACTACAATTTCAGATGATGTAAAATTTCTCATTTTAACAGCCTGTCTTCGGTCTTTCAGGTTGCTTTCGAACCACCTAAAAAGAGAGCCAGAAAGTCCCACAGCATTTAGCTTGGATAACAAAATTCTGTGATCCAATCTATCGAATGCCTTTGAGAAGTCAATATAGATAGCATCCACCTGATACTTATTCTCAAAGGCACCCAACAGAGCCTGCTCATAGGTCTAGAGATTAGTTACAGTGGATCTCCCCTTCATAAAACCGTGCTGTTCATTCATTATGATCCTATTAAGATGAGGAGACAAACTATCAGCAACCAGTGATTCAAATAGTTTAGCAATTAAAGAGATCCTACTAATAGCTCTGTAGTTTTTGACATCAGCTCTGTCACCTTCCTTAAAAATAGGTGAAACAAAGGATTTTTTCCAAAAATCTAGAAAAACCCCTGTACTTAGGGACAAATTGAAAATCGTATCATAAAATGTCAGATAAAACATATTTACAATTTTGTATCACAGACGCGGGAATCCCATCAGGACCCATTCCCAAATTTTTCTTCATTTTCTCAATTTTATCAAAAACATCAATACTGGAAAATTCTAAACAACTTAAATTAACACATTTGTCATAATCCAAAAGTAAATCTGTTGCTGGACCATCAAAATTCGAGTACACAGAAGAGAAATGATATCTAAACATCTCCCTGATTTCCTGGGCGTCGTCAGATTCACATCCATCAAAAGTCATGCATTTTGGGTATTCTGTGCCGCCTTTTTTTGATTTCACAAAGCTCCAAAAAGATTGCCTATCATACAGTTGATTTTCTAAACCCTTCACATAGTTTTTATATGATGTTTGAGAAATATTATGGCATTCAGATCTTAAAGTAGCAAACTGATCATAGTGTTCTTGTGAGTGTGTATATTTATAATTTTTGTGAGCGATCTTTTTTTGTATAATTAAATTTTTTAAGTTATCAGGCATCCACTTTGGAAACTGGAGTTTTGTATCTAGATAAGGGGGTAAAAATTTCAATGATGTCGTAGAGTACATTATAAAACTTAGAAACCACAGTATTCACATCTGTGCACTCAAAAACTGAATCCCAGTCAGTACAGCAAAGATAAAAATTTATTTCACTGAAATCAGCACGTTTAAAATTAAAATAAAAATTGTCACAAGAAAGGTTTGGGGACTCTTTGGTCAATGAAAAAATGCATTCAAACGCTGGGTGTGGTAAGTCCAGCTTGAGTAAGGGATTATTGCACACAGATACTTTAATATCACAACTTTTACAAAACAAGAGATCCAAGTAATTTCCAAAAAACATTAGGAATATCTATCACTTGGTATAGGCCCAAATAAGCCACACAATCTCCCACAGTAATTACTTGCTTGGATAGAGGACCAACAGGCATAGATCCATCTACTGTTGTTTCCCATGTTATATTGGGTAAATTAAAGTCACCCCAGATAAAAATATCGGTAAAATTCTGACTCTCAAGTAGATGGATTAGAGAAAAACAAAAGCTCTCATGAATATCACCTGTTGATGTTCCTGGGATATAAGCATTTCCCACAAGAATTTTTTGGCTGTCAATGGTGACTGACACAAAAAGATGCTCAACACTTTCAATAGGTGTCATCAAAATTTTTGAGGACAAACAACTTTTGACTGCTATCAATACTCCACCCTGAGTCTTACAGGCGCTATTTTTTGTTGATCTATCACACCTATAGACTTGATAGCCATCCAAACCTATCTCACTTGTTAAAATATCACAATCCAGAAATGTTTGTGTCAATAGTACAACATCAAAATCTTCGACAAGCAGATTACACATTAATTGATCAAGCTTAGTTCTTATTCCTCTAACATCCTGATAATAAAATGTTTAAGCTCCCTTCGTTCCTTGGGAGGTTGGGGCGAATGAAAATTTGTTTGAGGATTTAGTTGCCTTTTTCTAAACGTAAAAGGTCTGGCAATTACATTTTCTGGCCAAAAATTTTCACCAAATAATCTGTCATAGTAAGTATCAGTGATTCCGATCCTAAATGATTTCGAACTAGCCTTTGAAGGAAGCTCTTGGATAATCAGAGCCCCTTGTTCAGAGATAGCGGCTTCTCTTACTGGCAAAGTGAGTGGAGGAAGTCTTTTCTACATAAGATTGAAGCAGCGTTGCAGGATGCTCTCATTGCTGGGCTATAATATGAAGGTGGCTCAGGCGAAGTAGTATTTGTCTCAGACGTACATCAGTTTTGTGGATTTTTGGTGGCTCATAGTACAGCTTCGATTTTGATATTTTCCTGACCTGCATCTGATAAGATGAATGACTTAACTAATTCCTTGGACCTCGGTGTTCCCTAGTCTGGCTTGTGTATTCTGTGTCTGTGTCTATTTAGCTTTTGGTAACTTGATGGATCAAGAAGCTCCTAAATTTGTCGTGATGTCCAGTTTTTCCTGAGGTTGTTATATAAGAAGAAAATTTAACTTCAATTCGCAGGATAATGTGGAGACTTGAGGGTTGTTCGGGGGACTCTGAACCTTGAACCATGTAAAATGCCACCATTCTATTGTGGAGTTACTAGCTCGATGAATCTGGAAAATAGTCAGTGTTGTCTGTAGACATATAGATGGTGAAGGATTTATAAGAATATTCCAGTATACGGGTTTGTAGCATGCATGTGCATATTTCAGTAAGTACATATTGCTAACAAACTATAGATGCGAAGTTAGTTGCAAATTATTTATACGTTCAAAAAATTCCCCTCAAGATGACGTTCAATTCATCAATCTGATGATTCTGACGCATATTCAAGTAAAAATATAACATTTTATCACCATGCAAGCATGTAGTATTTATCCTTTCTGGCAGCTATTCAAATAATTGTCGAAACGCTGTACGAATAAAACTTATCGTTTTGGTGCTTTAGTGAAATTCTACTGCCAAAAATTGTTATGGACCGTTTTTCTTTGTCTCGAAAGTACAGTATCGTGGTATTGTTTGTTAAAAGTGATTGGTTTGAAGAAAAATATCACTGATTCATATTATAATTTGTATAAATGATCTAATCTTGAAAAAAAAAAACCTAGATTGGATTCTACATAGTTCATATGATGGTCTGCCCTAATCTTAAATCTATTATAATTCCCACTTTTTCTCCTATTCAAAGGAATTTACTTCAGGAGCTGACCCAACTTTAATTATCTTAAGTTAATGGAACTAAGGAACATCTGGCCAAAAATTCCTCTCAAACTGAAAATTATCCAAAAAACAATTAATAGAAAGCAGCATTTTATTTAAAAAAAAAACTGAAGAAAAGGCAACAGTCAGGTATTCTCCCTGGTGTTAAATTTCTGATGTTATTAATTACGACTTGCTCATTTTAATTACCTTCTTAAACAATTAATGTAAGCATAAATTAGTCCACTATAAATTTTATTCTTATTATGTAGTCACTGATATTCCATCAGTCGTACCCTAGGTAGGTACCAAAACAATGAACACGCCAATCAAAACCACTCCTTCAGACCACACTGGACGTCGATTGGTGGAAAATAACAGTTCAAAGAAAAGCCGCTTGAACACACACACACACACACACACACACACATGATAAGAAACGGCTTCCAAGTACTTAACGTGATTGTTTATTTATTTAACCATTTGGACGCGTTAATGCGGATAATATCATGAATTATTTATTAGTGTATATTATGCAAAATTATGAAGGTGAAGATGAGAATTTCTAATAATATTTTTTTTGCAAAGAAATTTATAGAAATGAAGGATAAGAAAAGTAAGGATGAACAGAGTAATGACTCTATAGGAAAAATGTTGGAAAACAAGATAAAGAGTATAATTGGTAGCAAGAATTTGCTAAGTGATTACCTTCTGGCAAATTTTAGAAATTTATAGAGAGAATTGCCTTATTTCATAATATGGCCAGCAATTTGATGAGCAAATGGAATAACGTTCTCGTGCTTTGTTATTGTAGTTTATGACTTTCTACTCAGAAGAAAATGACAGCCACAAGAAAGTTCGGACAGAAACAGCATCACGGGGTAATAATATAGAGAATGCAATGGAGATTTTCAATTCGATTAAATCCTATTTGAACTACTAGTTTACAATCCCATCAAAAACTCTCACGATCCGTCCCTGTATTGTATACAAACTCAAATTACCCACCTTATTGTTTCAGAAAAGATTACTGGGCGCAAATAAACTGATTAGTTTCGCTATAGTTCGTTCAATGACTTTTGGTATATTATATACTGTTGCAGCCATTACTCATTCTTTTTCCTTTTATTCTTCTATCCACCCATCCATCCATCTCTGTTTTAGATAATGATCCAGAACCGAGTGAAGGGAAGCTCATCAAAGAAATTGCACGAATTGCTATAATTAACTTCGGAGGGAGAGGAGAGATGATCTGTAGGAGTAGATTTGATTATAAATTTCCTATAAGGGTATTATAGTCTGCTCGTGATAAATTGAAACAGCAAATAGAGAGATGTTTGCGATTCTCATTTATACATAAATATTCATGAATTGATAGTTATCCGTGGCTATATGTAAAGTGCAAAATTTCTAGCTAGCAAGTGAGGTTCGAATAAATATCTGTCAATGAAATTCATTAAGTTAAATTGATGGTTGCGACTCTATCCAAGCATTTATGAACTCTAATTTTAAAACCTGGTTTAAAACTGTCAACTTTATTAATAATTCCAAACCTATAAACTGCACCCCTTGGCAAGTAATGTTATCGTTAACCTTTAAAAAGCTTCCAGCGCGGCCTCGCCCCTTGACCTTTAAACTTTGACGTCGTAAATTTTCCAGGGGTGGCCATCATCCATTGCGGCAGGTCAGGGGCTCTAGCTTCGTAGCGAGAATTGGAGCGCAAGCGTTGAACGTTCGATTTCCAGAATCCCGGTCGACGACGCTCAGCTGAGAGGGCGGCCGCACCGGATGCTACCCTTTTTTTCCTATCTCTAGGCTCGATTTAGTGTTTTGATAGGGTTTGTTTGGTGTTTGTGTACTGCCTATAGACAGTGTGTGCGGTTCAGAGAATAAACTGGATAAATTTGTGTTTGATGATCATTATTGGTGGTTGGTATCCGGTCGAATTGAGTATAGGACCGTATGGTGAAATTGCGCATTACAATCATTATTGGGCGTGCATAATTTGAAAGGTAATTTTTACTGCCAATTGTTTATTTTTATTAAGTATATAGATTTTATAAAAATAGTTATACCCAATCTTTAAAAGGGTGATTATGCCTCATTTTGATTTTGCCAATTTTCTGATGTAAAATACTCTCATGGACCTTATGCTTGGTAAGGCATAAAAGACTAAACGAAGATAGCACGAAAAAATCAAGATGTTTGGAATCATGCGCAGGAGGCTCTCTCAAGGTTTCTTTATAACAAAAATTTAAAAAAATCTTTTAAATTTCTGTTCAACTTACCATCAAGCGATGCACTCCTTTACATACTGACAGGTGTAATCAATAATAATAAGCAATCGCTTATCTGTCGATAAATTGACTACCAAAGTTCAAGGGTATCCTCAGTCTGAACGCCTATTCCAGACAGTATCATGTTTATGTTGATTAAATACGAATCTAAAATACATTATGCATGTGCCGGTGCACCTGAAACCTGTACCACTCTAGCAGCGAGCAGTACCAGTTTGCGGTTCTTCTTACGTTCCGGTGCCACAAGAAACGCGTTGAGTAAGTCAGGGCCAGGGCCACAACTTGCATTTTATGCAGCTCGAAATGGTCTTTTGTGTTTCAATAGTCCGAGAGCAATAATTTATTCCGGTGTGTTGTTGTTATGTGTTCCCACCCAAACGATTTATGTATTTTAAAATTCAAGAATATCAATGTTTGATTTTTGTACTTTTGCAATGATGAATTGTTTGTGAACAAAAGGGCTAAATAATGTTTTGAATTAACTCCAACATTGGTCAAAATTTTTTGATCCTCATAGTAGGTGAAGTTTGTATCTCGTAAATATAAATAATGCATTTGTCGATAATAGTTTATTTTTATCCAAACAAATATAGTATAAAAGTCCTCGGACTAAAACGTGCGTCCAGCTGCTGCAGGAAACATTATGCGTGGCCATCATCATCATCGACCAAGGGCACACAGTCCTGACGGCAAGAAGCCGATCAAGGTCACAGATGGGGGACTTTTCAAGGTCACGGTCGCATAATGCCGCCTCTGGCTGTGCTGTGGTGTGTGTGTGTCGCGTGTAGATTTCAATTTTCAGTTTTGGTTACATTGTTACACACGATATAATCTGACACTTTTGTAATACGTGGAATCAAACTTCTTACTATTTTTGTTATAATAATGAATATCTTTGTTACAATAATATCATTCAAAATTTTATTTAGGCAATTGAAGCATTTAAAACATTATTATTAATATAAATGTCAAGTTACGAAACTATCATTATAAATATTATATAAAAAAAAGACGAGAAAACAATCAAAAGTCAAAATAATCGTTTCCAAATACACACTCAACTCATTTAGTCACAACATTTAGGTATAATCGAGGGTATAATCACATAACATAAGACATTAAATATATAATATAAAAAGATGGAAAAATATGACGGCATAAAAGGTAATACATAGTTACGAAATTAAACAAAAACAAGAACAAACAATTCAAAATCCTGTCTGACAATACAACCATTATAATTT
Organism: Ceutorhynchus assimilis; assembly: GCA_917834065.1. Lineage (NCBI taxonomy): Eukaryota > Metazoa > Arthropoda > Insecta > Coleoptera > Curculionidae > Ceutorhynchus > Ceutorhynchus assimilis. The sequence goes on along the minus strand of OU892278.1, from coordinate 37,415,347 downwards.
CTTCACAAATAATATTTTCATAAGGAATATTTAGTTTAAATCCTTTTTTTTTGAGAAATTTATTTTGTACTTTCTCTAGTTTTTCCTGTACAGCATATTATGGTTCCCACACAGTACTTCCATATTCTAGGATGGATCGAACCAGAGAACAATAAACATCTCCTATTGTAAAAACATTATTAAAACCCTTAAGTAACCCCCAGTAACCTCATTGCTCTATTTGTTATTAGATCTATATTTTTTTGAAAAGGTTAACTCGCTGTTTAGCCAGATGCCAAGATCTGTAACTAGGGTTTGTCTTCTCCAACTCTAATGAATCGAGTGTATAATCGAAAACAATAGGATCCCTAGATCTACTGAATGAGATAACACTACACTTTTGAATGTTTAAAGTCAAATTATTCGATTCACGCCAAGCAGAAAATCTATTTAAATCTTCCTGCAACAAAATACAATCTTCAGTAGATTTAATTATCTTGAAAATTTTCAATTCATCAGCAAATGCAAGAAACATATTAGATTTAAATACCTGTTCAACATCATTAAAAAAACAATTAAAAAGAAGTGTAGACAGGTGTCCACCCTTGGCAACACCAGAAGTAACTTCCACTTCTGAGGAGATATAATTGTTCATTTTGACGGATTGTTTTCTGCCTGTTAGATTACTCTGAAACCGCTTAATTAAAATGCCATGTACACCAGCAGCCTCACTCCAGCTTTTTTAATAGAATGTTATGATCAACTTTATCGAAAGCCTTCGAGAAATCAGTATAAATTGCATCAACTTGATACCTATTCCCAAAAGCTTCCAACAAAGCCTGCTCATAAGTTGAAAGATTTGTTATGGTCGATCTTCCCTTCATAAAAACATGTTGTCGATTGATAATGACATTCTTAAAATGTGGGGTGATTTTATCTGCAACAATACTTTGGCTACCAAGGAGACCTTTGATATTGCGCGATAATTTTCAATGTCTGATTTGTCTCAATTTTTAAAAACTGGAGTAACATGGGATTTTTTTCAGGCTGCTGGATACGTACTAGTAGACAATGACAAATTAAAAAATATCACATAAAATTTGAGACAGAACAAACCTGCAGCCTTCTATAGGAAAACAACAGGTATGTCATCTGGCCCAACATCGAGACTCTGCTTCAATTTGCTGTCAAAAGCATCAAGTGGAGATAGCTTAAGCTGCCCAAGATCAACTATCCTTTCCGATTCAAAAGAAATAACCACAGAATTGTCATCTTCGAGTACACCGATGCAAAATGACTATTGAACATATTATGTCAACTATATCCTGTGGATTATCATTCTTCCTCCCATGAGATTCATGCACTGAGGATATTCAGAGTTTCCTTTTTTCTTAAATTTGATGTTTGACGTTCAAGATGGCGTTGCGGCATAACAAACTAGCTATCTTTGTTAAGTGAATGGAAAATGACAAAGATGGACATAGAATGGTGGATCCATCGGTAAAATTTGATGAGAATAAACACGCAGGGGTCCATAAGAGACTGTGTATATTCTGTGAATTTCTGAAGTGTTTTTATGAGTTTGAGAAGGTTTTTTGATAATTTTTTTTATTTTTCGCGTTGCTGTGGTTCATGTAATTTATGTTTTGGACATTCATTTGCACGGCTTTTTGGGATCCGTTTTATACCTGATGCCCAGGTATTTTATTGGTAGATAAATATCCCAAGTAACCACTGATCTCAAAAATAAATGGATAAACAAAGAAAGCTGCTAATTTACGAGGTCATAATCTAAACAAAAACAACTGACTGGGACAGTTGTGATGAGCGTGCGCAGTAGATACATGTACTGTGCGTGCACAAAATCTGGCTAATGAAAATGAAGGAATTTCAAAATTTAGAACAATAATTGTTCGAAAGATAAGACACTACGCAGGCGTTAGGCTGTTCCGTTGCACAACCGTTCGTAGAATATTGACCTCAAATTTTCGCACAAATTTTGCCAATCAAGCCGTATGATTGTTTATCCATTTATTTTTTAGATCAGTGCAAGTAACTCGGTTTTAACTACCATCAACATTAAAGGAAATTGAAATAAATTAAAATTCATCAAATTAAACTCTGAAACAAGTAGAAATAACACACATTTATATGGAGGCCACCAACTATTTAAGGGAAGCCTTAACGATAAGTAGGTATTCCCTAAACTGACATTTCTCCATGGAAAACTGTCAGTTTAGGGAATAAGTAGGTACTTATTGTTAAGGCTTCCCTAAAATACTTAGTGGAAATGGCCATTGATGATTTGGGGATTTTGTTTCCAGTTTCCGGGTAAAATTGGGTATTTTATGAGAAGGGAAAGGGTAATGAGAATTCTTGGTCCGGCAACACTGCTCCCTACTTCCAGCAGTCTACGCCTTTCAGAATTTTGACAATCATTTCTTTAAATCTCTATGTTTGTCTAACGCTAACGAATACCCTGCGAGGTTCTTCTCCAAAGTTCCCGGATCTTGTAATTCTCAAGGAAAGATCAGAAAAAATATCTCTGTGAACTTATTTTGCGATTTCAAAACCAGTAATAAAGTCACTGTTGTTGTATCACTTTGGGTTGCCAAATATAATACAATCCCTCACCTTTTCCATAAGTATTTCAGAATGTATCAATTTTATTCCAGTTGTGTAAGTTCAGTTTCAGAAAGTGTTGTTTATATTTCAACTTTGTCAGTTGTAGTCCAGAAAACGTCATTTGTGTTTCAGTTTGGTCAGTTGTATTTCAGAAAAAGTCATTTGTATTTCATTTTGGTCACTGGTATTTCAGAAAACGTCATTTCACACGTCATTTGTGTTTCGAATTATTTATTTGTAGATCAGAAATTGTAAATTGTATTTCAGAATTCGTTAAATGTATTTCAGATGTTATCAATAGTAATATAACTAGTGCAATGGAAATTATTGATAATTTTAGTTAAAGAAGAGCACGAGTGCACGTAGTGCACGAGTGCCTTTTTCAGTTAAAAACGCATGAGTGCAAATTTGTCGAAAATTATAAATATATTTCCATTGCACGAGTTGTATTTAATGAGAGAATTTCATAAATCAAAAATTTAAATTTTTTGTCAAAAAATGTCAAAACACCAGTTTTCGCACCAGTTAGTATGCAATTATCTGATAATTTGCACTAGTGCAAATTATCGCGTAATTACAATCTGATTGGTTCAAATTAACAATCAAAACATGTCAATTTATTTTTGGAATACCAGTTTTGACAGATGTATGAAATTCTCAATTAAATAAAATTTATAATGGGTATGGGTATAACACCTAGCTAGTGTTGATTTGGGAAAATCTGCGTAGTTACCTGCGTTCGGCGTTCCAATTTCCATACGCGAGAGATTACATAGATTTTTCTTATACTCCTGATAGAATAAATATCTATTATTATCTGAAATACAACCGATGATTTCTGAACTACATCTGAAAAATTCTAAAATATAATCCACGTTTTCTGAAAAACAATCAACTAATCTGAAATACGATTGACGCTTTCCAGAATAAAATTAACTACACCATTTCCAAATCCAAGCGGCAGTAAATGACATTTTAATAACCTAAATTGTAAACAAACACCAGCCTTCCTATTGGTTGAAATGCTCTACCTGGACCGGTACGCATGCACGGAGGACATTTGATAGGTTGTAATGAAAATTACCAGTTTGTCATTTACTGCCGCTTGAATTTGGAAATGGTGTAGTCTGAAATACAATTGATGCTTTCAGAAATACAGCTTTTCTGCGATTGACAAGAAATGTCAGCATTTAAGACCGGTTGACAGGTCGCAAAACTCAATATTCTGGTATTTCAATTATGTTTCAATAGTTGCTAAGGAATCAATGAACAACAATACCGGTATAACTTTTCCGGTCTAGGCCGGGAAAGTGATTCTCGTACTGCTCAATAAATGGAACAAAAAGACAAACATTTAACAGATATTTAACCGATCGCAGAAAAAATAGTATGTGTATTCCGGTGGAAAAGCACATTCTCGGCCTTCGGTGTTTGCCTGCCTCGGCTACGCCTCGCCCGTCAACTTACACCGTCGGCCGAGAATGTGTCACTTTTCCACCTAAATACACAGTATACTATTGTATACCCGCCGCAGTTACTATCCATCAAATAAAGGTTAATTTTTAGCATCAAGATGCAAAAACAATGCAAAATTGTAAAAACACGACGGTTTTCTACCACACACTTCGGTTTTGGCACGACGTGTTTCCTCGCGGCGGTGAAAACCGTCGTGTTTCACCGTAGTGTATGGGGCCCTTAACTCTTGCCATCAAACATAAAACGGACCGGTTAGTGTACTTGCCGCTACGCCGAATTTCTGTTTGTACTTTCCGTGTGTAAACGGGTCACAAAAACAGGCGTCCACGTTTCTGTTTAATTCCTGCAAGGACGCAAAATTATCACCATTGGCAAGACATCGTAATGTGACTTTTAATTTGATTTTAGGAGAAATAGGACTTCTCATTCACGTTTCTGACTTTGTCAGTTTGGGTTCAACTAGTCTTAACAGTTTTTGAAATTTTCAGTATGATATTCTCATAAAATTCCTATAAGAATCGGGATCTTCAATTGATATCTCCTTCAAGAGTTGTTTTGACGCACCCAGAGTACTTCTACCTCTGATCCAATCTCTAACCCAAACTCGTTTTTTCCTATTTTTCTTGCGTTCTAACTCAATTATTAAATTATTGGCAATTCCCCTTACTTACAACAACTTTAATAGCATCACGCACTACCCTACTTGGAGCCATTTTATTTTTTACTGTTTGGCAAATAAACTTGAAAATATGTAAACACAAAACAATAAACAAGTTTAGTGACGGCAAGTACTTTCCGCCAGTAAACTTTTCAAGTGTGAGATGTTCTGGAATTTTACATAAAACCAGTCTGTGACTGTTTTCCGATGTCGGAACTAGTAATAAAGTCATACTGTTTTAGTTCACTTTGTTGTTCCCACTAATTAGCTCAAATCAATCTACTAATTATCTCGTTAATTATCCCATTTCTCGCACAAAATTGTCACTTCGCGGGTCCACTAAATCTCTACTAAAAACTTTTTTTGGACCAATATTCATCGCATTTTTACTAAACCTTATTATAAAAAAAAAAAAACCTATTCAAACTAAACTGCAACTTACAAAGTACGCACTTTTATATACGAAACCACTTGACTCTAGAATTCTCGTAAATTCTATGCAGACAATGGGAACCGCGAAGTAAACCAAATTTGTACATTGAATACAAGTACAAAGGAATTCATAGGAATACAAAGGTGTACATAAGAATACAAGAATACATAGTTATTACTACAAGAGTTGTAAATGCACAGGAATACATGCGATTGCAACGCAATATAAAGCTCTACAAAGGAGCGCATGTAACTAAGTACTACTGACTTTAAAAGAACACAGTAAACGGCGAGGGAAACATAATAGATAATTTAGTACCTACGATCAAAATATCGGCCATTAGGCATAGCAAATAATAACTTGAGAATACATAAGATAAAAATACTTGTGTGCGAAATTAAAACTGGAAAATCCACAGGTTGCTGATAGAATGGTAATCGATGAAAGATTTTAAAATGAAATTGAAAGATATCGAAACTGAAAAGGGCATTTTTTCACCTTACCTTGCTCTACTTCCAAACTCCACTCAGCTGGCCAGCTCATTCAGGAAGTTCAGGTCCAATGCGAAGGAGTGCAACGAAAACGTCTTGATTTAACCGGTCGCGGCAAACTAAAAACCGCGGGTCTATTTTCTCGAACCACACGAAGCGGGCGGAGTGTTTTTGGTAACTGATTTTCTTGTCGGCAGTGTTAAAGACTTTGCCGGTATCCTTTTTCAGTGTGTACCGCGCGCATTTTCAAAAGCCAAATTCAGCAAAGCCGTATCACATTCCTAGGCATAAAGCACGCGCAATTAGGTGCTAATTGACGTCACACACATAACGTCAATGGCATGTTTGTCCCCCTATCGAAAGTCAGCAAAAGTCACGTTATGTCATTGGTGACAAGTTAGCGCCTGTGTGTTGAATAGATCTTTCAAACGCTTTGTTTGTCCCCCCAACGGAAATAAGGTTATGTCCGTGACGTCAACTAGGGCCTAATTCAATTATAATAAGAGAAAACAAAAATAAAGAAAAAAAAAACGAATCAATTTCCATTCCCAAATAGGATTTGACATCCTAAATCCCCAATTTAACCTACAACTATATACAAGGCGCGTAGACGAAACTGAACAGCAAAACGGAAGCGTAAGTGTTGAACTTGGATGAATCTTATAGGACAAAAAGTTACCTACCCAGACAGCACAGAGACATCCTAAAGACGTCCCTAAGATGTCCACAAAGGACATTTAAGATGTCTTTTAGCCTTTCAAAATGGTGCTGGAAAGGGTTTTGGAACGTTCTAAATGGCTCATTAAAGTTCTAAAGTGTTCTAACTTGGCTTGAAAAGTTCTGGAACATTTTAGAAGTGTTTCAGTAATTTCTAAATTGTTCTGACAGATTTCTGTATGAGTATTTTAGAGCAGAGCCTTATTGAAGCTCCAAAGTTGATTCAAAAAGATTTGCATCCTAATTGTTCTGAAATAACTCTGAAGTTTCTAAATTGTCCCAAAATGCTCCTAAAAATTCCGACGCTGCTTATTGAAGGTTTAAAGTACTACAGCAATTTAAATCCGCTCTTAAAGGGGTCAGCCATAGAAAATTTCTGGATGAAAATTATCCCATAATTTTGCTCTCATTTTGCTCCATTTTGCTCTACTAATTTCGATTTTTGCTCCATTACAGTGGAGAGACTATGTGGCCTATTAGGTGGGGGACGCTAGCCCCCCCAGTGAAAATTCAGAAATTTGATCATGCTCATTTTGTTCTCCGAGTTTTGCTCCATTTTGCTCCATTATCGGCGAGTTTTGCTCCATTACCAGGAGAGACCTACAGAGTTCCGAAGAATCTCTCCCAGCCCCCCAGTGAAAATTCTGAAATTTGATCATGCTCATTTTGTTCTCCGAGTTTTGCTCCATGATCGGCGAGTTTTGCTCCATTACCAGGAATGACCTACAGAGCTCCGAAGACTCTCTCCCAGCCCCCCCCCCCCCCCCCCAGTGAAAATTTTGAAATTTGATCATGCTCATTTTGTTCTCCGAGTTTTGCTCCATAATCGGCGAGTTTTGTTCCATTAGCAGGAGAGACCTACAGAGCTCCCAAAAATCTCTCCTAGCCGCCCCCCCCTCTCGGTGAATTTTTTTCAAATTTGAACAAGTTCATTTTGGTCTCCGAGTTTTGCTCCGTTCTGCTCCATTATCGGCGAGTTTTGCTCCATTACCAGGAATGACCTACAGAGCTCCAAAGAATCTCTTCTTGTTCCCCAGTGAAAATTTTGAAATACACATTCGAGCGAACAGAGCTTGGCACTCTCAAACTGCTCTCACTTTCCTCGCCTGTTTCCCCTGATGCACCTGTAACTGATTTTCAAGCATTTGAGTGCAAAGCGCTTTGAGTATAATGGTCAGGAAGAGAACGGTGGTCCCTGGTTTCACTAGTTTTGTTTGTTTATCCGAGGTTTATCCCTATATTTTTTTTTTGTATGGGTCTGACAGAGACAAACTGACTTTTTGGTGCACCTGGTGCAGACTGGTGTAACTTTGGTACAAATAGACCAACAGAGCCCGTAAGAAGCCCTATTAGTGCAAAATAGAGCAAAACTCGGTATGAGTAATTTCAAGTTTCAAAATTTTCATTGGTGGGTAAAAAGAGATATTTTGGAGCTCTGTAGGTCATTCCTGGTAATGAAGCAAAACTCGCCGATAATGGAGCAAAACGGAGCAAAACTCGGAGAACAAAATAAATATTGAACATGTTCAAATTTTAAAAATTTCACCAGGGGGGGGGAGCTAGGAGAGATTTTTGGGAGCTCTGTAGGTCTCTCCTGGTAATGGAGCAAAACTCACCGATTATGGAGCAAAACTCGGAGAACAAAATGAGCATGTTCAAATTTCAAAATTTTTACCGGGGGGGCTGGGAGAGATTCTTGGGAGCTCTGTAGGTCTCTCCTGGTAATGCAGCAAAATTCGCCGATAATGGAGCAAAATGGAGCAAAACTAGGAGAACAAAATGAGCATGATCAAATTTCTGAATTTTCACTGGGGGGGGGGGCTAGCGGTAATTCAGCCCCCCCCCCCACCTAATAGGCCACATAGCCTCTCCATTGTAATGGAGCAAAAATCGAAATAAGTGGAGCAAAATGAGAGCAAAATTATGGGATAATTTTCATCCAGAAATTTTCTATGGGGGGGGGGCTAACTTAACTGACCCCTCTTGAACGCGTTTTGAAAGGCGTTTTGTAATTTTTAACGTGAATGCTAAGATTCCCGTTTTTCAAAATGTTTCTGGAGATTCTAGTGTTTGAGTGTTTTAGAGCGTCCTATAATGGGTTTCAAACTTCTGAATTGTTTTGGAAATTGTAAATCGGCTATGGTGTTTTGGAGCATTCTAAAATGGATCTGAAGTTTCCAAATTGTTCTGAAGCGCTACAGAATGCTTTTGGAAATTCTGAATTGAATTTTAAGTGTTCTGAATTTTCCAAAGGACTTATCAATTTTCTAAAGTATTCTGTAGCATTTTAAATGATTTCCAGTAACTTCTTAATTGAATGAGAAACGAAGTTTTTGTAGACATCTTGAAAACGACCCTAAGATGTCCGCAAACGACATTCGAGACGTTTTTTAGGCGTCCGCTTACGTGTTCACATCTTAAAGACTTCGTATGTTACAAACCCCAACGTCTTTTAAACTTCTGCCTGAAAACGTTTCCATGACATTTTTCTAAGACATTCGATATCTTAAAAACGACTTTAAATCTCTTTTTAATACATAAACCATTATTCACTTTTAGGCCCGCAGCCTTATTCTGTAACTTGCGACCGCAGAGAATTGCGCAATCGTCGCTGTCCAGTCGCTGTCAAACGCGAATTTTCTATTTGAAAAAAGCAACTTGCGACCGGTTGCTGGTTGCTATGAAATTGCTGTTCGTAGAGAATAAGCCTGCCGGTTTTACCAAATTGTGTGGTTCATTTGTCTTTAAGATGTGAATTTTCGACATCCTGTGAATGTCTTTTTTTTTTGTCATCAGGCGTTCAGATACAATGCAGACCTGAAAAAGACGTCTTAGAGACTTTGTGTGCTGTCTGGGTATAGATCCCCAAAACAAGAACCATTGACTTATTTGGGTCCAACCTAGACAGCGCAATTCTGACACTCTTAGAACAAATAGTCATCTGCCATCTGTACTGGTCTGGACTTGCAGATTTAAGTTTTATTGGCATAAAAATGAACTTTGCAATAATTAAAAATAGTCAACGTACTTTTTATTAATTAAAAATAGTCACTATCTAAAAAGGGTCGCAATGAGACCAAAATTAGTCCCTAGGAGCACCAAACAATGAATTTTTTGGATGTGAACAACTTTTCCCATCCAAAGTACTTCCAAATACAAATTACAAGGACCTTATCCAAAACATTTTGAAATTACCAAAAATAAAGTAAATGGTTGTTGAATGTCTCTTATAGTGATTGTGATGTGAGCTTCTGTCACTCAGATGACTCAGAAGCTTGAAACATATTATTTGATAGCTTTATCAAAGCTGTTACGTAACTGTAGTACTCTTATTGCAGATCAGTGCTTCAATACTGATCCCATCAGCTTCCAGAGCCTTGTTAACGTGTGCCAATCTGGAATCAAATCTGACATCTTTCCTCCACTGATCGTTTTAATAACAGTTTGTATTTTTCTCTATCAGTATCAGTTTTTTTTCTCTATGTAGGTATTTAGATTTTAATGTAAAATATATAGGTCGTTGTAATCTTCATTACAGGTGCATCCTCACATTTTTCTTCTAAATTAACGCACAAAGTTATGTAATACTTACCTACATTGTTTACATCTAGATTATGATAATTCTCTATTGGTATATTTATTATTGAAATAGTCACAAGCTTCATGTCGTGTTTTCCAATCCCCAAAAAATTCAATTATTCAGTTAAACCCATTTTTCAACCAAGGTGTCAGAACTTTGACGTGGCCACTGCATACTTTAGTGAGCAATAATTATTATTGGTGAGGAAATTATTTCAAAAATTCTAAAAAAATTCCTATAAAAACTAATCAATATGTCAATTCCCGCTAAATATGAATACATTCTACAAAGCAAACATTACCATTACATACTATGTAGAATACAGGCTGATAGCCTTGAACTTGAATTATAAATAATCGCCGTTGTGACGTCAGGGCGCAACCGCCGATACAGTTGCATATTTGTTTGGTAACAAACATGCAACATTTTTGCCTGTTAATAATTTTATTGTATTTGTGCGTGGCAACATTTTTGACCCTGCTGGGTCTTGTTAATTGTGTAATTTTGATTTTTAAGGGCGTGGGAGGTAATTATGTATATCAACGATTTTTTTTATTCCACCGAGTTAATCTTTACCCTTCTACATCTTTTTTTTTTCAAAATTCCTTGTTATTACATCAAATAGCCAGGCAAAATTGTATCTGAAACCAACTCTTGGTATCATATTTTTTCCTAAATTTAACTCCTCGAGAATTTTTCCCTATTGTGAACTAGTCAATTATTCATTATTGTAACTTAAAATTGGTATTAAAATAACAGGAACGAGTTCATCACAGTCTATATCTATGGATTCAACAGCTCTTCATGAAGCTATGTTTCAAACCTTAAATGCAATTCCTAAAACTATACATTTTTGTAAAGAAAAAAGTCCATTCTTCCTAACATTTTAATATTATATTCTTGACAATGTTACGAAGCCGCATTCAAATAAAAGTCTCTTCTTTCTAGGTGACAAATTCCGTCTTGTTTTGGCAACAACTCTGCGTGAAGATGGATACCCTGACAGCGGAGACTGGAACCCGCAAGGCTTGGACACCGAAGGCTCCAGAATGGACAGTTTCGAATATGTAATGTCCGGCAAAGTGTACAGGATCGAGGGAGACGAATCGTTTGAACCTTCTAGCAGATTGTAAGTAACTTAAAGTAAAAATTATAATTAATATGGACCCCCAGCTTCAAATGTAAAGGGGCCCTAACTTTACAAAAACAACACAGCTGGTCCAAGTCAAGGAAATGTGTGTTCAAGGTTCGCTAATTTGGCCATACCTTTTATAGTTGCTCAGTCTTTTGCCAAGAACACGTGCGCGACCTTGTTAAGTTAATGATCACCGCACCAATTGACAAAAAAATTATTGGTTTAAGTTATTGTTTAGAAATATGGTTGTTGATATTTTTTTTAGGTGTATTTTATTAAAAGTTTGTAAACTTCATATGCAATTTTTTTGTATATTAGGTGAATAAGGCATACAGATAGAAAATTACCCTTAATTTCTCAAAAAATTAAGTTTAATTGCTGCAATAATGACCCCTATACTTAAAGTAAAGAATCTAACTTATGAGGGTTATTTTTCTTTTTAACATGTTTAAAGGATGTTGATGGATTTGTATAACTAAGTACCTGGGATTAAGTTAATCACCATTAAATGAAAATAAAAGTACCAGCACACTTATTTGGCTGTACGACCTTGATATGGGTAGTTTAATTGAGTTTTTAATTTAATGGTTTGTTTTCCGTTATCTGCAAAAATATCAAGTCTTAACCCATTTGAGCTTTCCCTATCATGATCAATCAGAAGCTTAGATTTCTAAAATCCATCAACTTCTTTACTAGGCTGACAATCTAATGGATTGTAAGGGACTTTACAAATTCAAAGTCTATTTGAGTAATTTCTCCTTATATTTAATGTAGTAAGTGTAGCTTTCAATAATTAATCAAAAGATGCTTTTAGACTGACCCTGACTGGTTTGTGACGTTGCAGAAATAAACCTCATGTCATTTACATCAATGTTCCCAGAACAAAAGATAACTTTAAATATTGCAGTGTAAGTTCAGTCAATGTAGGAATAACGAACAAACATTTAATCATTCTTAACAGATAACTTAGGGGCTTCTCAGGTGTCCGATCAGTCTTACTTTTGGTAACCTTTTTAGAAGAAGGTTTGTGAAAAATCAAGAAATAACAAGATTGGTCAGTGGGATTGACAAAAGTTATTTTGTCAGTTAACAGTTGAAGTTATGTGTAAACTGTAAATATAACTATGTATCTGTTTTTAGGGATTGTCATATCCTTCTGAAAAACACTTCCCCAAATGATGACTAAAAATAGTTGTCTCAGAAATTACTATACAGGAAGATACCCAGAAAAACTCCTGACAATCAGGCCTATGATGTATCATTTTCTGTTATGTTAACAGTTTATTCTACACCTAAAAATAGAAACAGGTATAGATTTTGAGCTATAACACAACTGTTAAAATACCAGGAGAGGATACATCATAGGCCCATATTTGTACTAACAATAATTATCTTTACTTAAAACTAATATAAAAAGTTATTTTTATGTAAATTAAATAAAATACTATTTACTATTCTCATGTTTTATGTTTTTTCAATAAAATCAAATATTATCGGTGTAGCCAAGAAATGCATAAATTGATTCGTGCTGCCATCATGAATAATAGTATTTTTAGTAAACAAATTACGTCTAGGCAGAAGTGGGAACTGTGTGAATTGAATTTGTAAAAACTAGGTATTTTTGTCTTTTGCCGTCAAGCAGTGTTGCCAAATTCAGGCAGCTTTTATCTAAACTGCTGGACAATTGCTTTCGAACAAGGGAAATATCGCCTAATTTTCAAGCTCGATATTTTTGGAACCAGACTAGATATCGACCTGCAGTTTTCACGGGCTGACAGATTTACTTTTTGTGAAAAAAATTGCTATTCTGAAATTTTTTTAAATGTCTACTTTTTTTTTATACAGGGTGTTAAAAGTGTCCATGATTTTCATCCCAATTTTGAATGTGTGTAACTTTCTCAGATAATTTTTTAAATTTTATTTCTATGCGGCGTTTTAATCAATGATCTTCTGCAAAAAAAGTAATTTCTCAATTTTTTTATACCTGCCTTAGTTTTAAAAATATCGTTTTTTTTCATAACCTCCAATTTTTTCAACTTTTAAGCACCTGAACCATCCTGTACAATAAATCTTGCATCTTATGCTGCTGTTTGATATACCTCACGATATCCTGGTTTATTTTCAATGAAAAAAAAAAACTAAAATAATGTGGTGTCCAGTAGCGTACTAATAATCGCCTATTTTCGGAATTATTTATTATTGGCTCAACGAATTTTACATTCAAAGGTGCATAATTTTAAAAATAATCATTTGAAGTTTCATTTGTTTAGTTCACTTTAATCATTGACACATTATTAAGAAACCACTTTCTCAAAATTTTGATATTTGCCTTTGTTTTTAAAATATCGTTTATTTAACATAACCATATTAATTTTTTCAACTTTTGCGTTCTAAACCATCCCGAATCGTTCTTACCGGTGAATTTTTTTAGCAATTGTCATATCTTTCAGCCAGCGTATTTACTGTGATTAAAAATATCGAATACCTCAATGATATGCTGTACAGTGGCGTGCAAAGAGAAATTATTATTTTTCATTAAATCAATTTTATTAGCAATTGTTATATCTTTCGATTAGCTTATTTTTTTGATTAAAAATTTCGAATACCTCAATGATATGCTGTACAGTGGCGTGCTAATAATTATTTATACCACTGATAAAATCTAAATATTCGGAACCGATTTATTGTGGTGACAGGAAACGAACTTTTATTACCTGCTAATTTTCTTTGTAGCTTCATGTTTAAAGATATTTCAATTAAAAATTCTTCCACTAATCGTAGCAGTATCAAAAAATAAAGTTAAGGATGGCAAATAACATTATCTGCCAAACAAAAAATTATATGAACAACGTTAATGCTTCTTTAAGTTGATTGAAAACAAAACACAAAAAGTGTTTCTATAGGTTTTTTACGTTATGTTTAGGATGACGTCGTAGAACAAGGACTGACAATGTTGTCAATGCCTATTTTTCTCCTTATAATTTACCAGAATCTAATAAAAAATTATCAAGACCACTAACAGCTAGAAATAACAAAATGAATCTACACGTGTATATTTGAAAATGTTTATTCAAATCATACAACGTCGCGCGCCGTTGTCAACCGGTAACATCTGAAATTCCCCTACTTTAAATGCGTTAAGAAGTACTTTCAGTTTAGTTAGGTAGATACCTAGGTAAAACGAATCAAAATAAGTGAACTAAAAAACTAATCAAAGTAAGATTCAATAACAACAACAAAGTGACCTAAAAGTTAAGTAATAAACAACGTAAACTAAAAAAATTAATAAAGAACGGCCGATAATCAAAGTTATTCAATTAATAGCTAGTAAGCCCTCCCCTCACATTCACAACCTCTTGGCATCGCCGTGGCATGTTGTCAACCAAGAGATTAATGAATGCCTGAGGTAGGTATATTTTGCCACTCTTCTTCTATGGCAAGTGCGAACTTATCCAGCGTTTGGGAGCATTTTCGCGCGATCATACCAGTAACTCAAGCTGAGACCACACAAGATCAGGATCACACAAGATCACACAAGATGACGATAATGCGAGACAACACAACGCAAGAATTGTTTAGGAGCTTTTGGGGGACCATAACATGGAACAGTTACACCTGCCTCCAAAATATCCTGATCTTGTGTGGTATCAGCTTGAGTTACTGGTACGATCGCGCGAAAATGCTCCCAAACGCTGGATGAGTTCGCACTTGCCATAGAAGAAGAGTGGCAAAATATTCGTCAGGCATTCATTAATCTCTTGGTTGACAACATGCCACGGCCGGCGATGCCAAGAGGTTCTGAATGTGAGGAGAAGGTTTACTAACTATAACTTTGATTATCTGCCATTCTTTATTAATTTTTTTAGTTTACGTTGTTTATTACTCAACTTTTAGGTCACTTTGTTGTTGTTATTGAATCTTAGATTGATTAGTTTTTTAGTTCACTTATTTTGATACGTTCTACCTAACTAAACTGAAAGTACTCCTTAACGCATTTAAAGTAGGGGAATTTCAGATGTTACCGGTTGACAACGGCGCGCGACGTTGTATGATTTGAATAAATATTTTCAAATAAATAACACGTGTCGATTCATTTTGTTATTTTTAGCTGTCAGTGGTCTTGATAATTTATTATTACATTCTGGTAAATTATAAGGAAAAAAAAAGGCATTGACAACATTGTCAGTCCTTGTTCTACGACGTTATCCTAAATATAACGTAAAAAACCTATAGGAACACTTTTTGTGTTTTGTTTTAAATCAACTTAAAGAAGCATTAGGTAACGTTATTCATATAATTTTTTTTTTGGCAGATAATGTAATTTGCCATCCTTAACTTTATTTTTTGATACTGCACGATTAGTGGAAGAGTTTTTAATTGAAATACCATTAAACATGAAGCTATAAAGAAAATTAGCAAGTAATAAAAGTTCGGGTTTTCTCTCACCACAACGAAATCGGTTCTGAATATTTAAATTTTATCAGTGGTTTAAATAATTATTAGCACGCCACTGTACAGCATATCATTGAGGTATTCGAAATTTTTAATCATGAAAATAAGCTAATCGAAAGATATAACAATTGTTGATAAAATTGATTTAATGAAAAATAATAATTTCTGTTTGCACGCCACTGTACAGCATATCATTGAAGTATTCGATATTTTTAATCACAGTAAATACGCTGGTTGAAAGGTATGACAATTGCTAAAAAAATTCACCGGTAAGAACGAAAAAGTTGAGAAAATGAATATGGTTATGTTAAATAAACGATATTTTAAAAACAAAGGCAAATATCAAAATTTTGAGAAAGTGGTTTCTTAATAATATGTAAATGATTAAAGTGAACTAAACAAATGAAACTTCAAATGATTATTTTTAAAATTATGCACCTTTGAATGTAAAATTCGGTGAGCCAATAATAAATAATTCCGAAAATGGGCGATTATTAGTACGCTACTGGACACCACATTATTTTAGTATTTTTTTTTTCATTGAAAATAAACCAGGATATCGCGGGGTATAACAAACAGCAGCATAAGATGCAAGATTTATTGTACAGGATGGTTCAGGTGCTTAAAAGTTGAAAAAAGTGGAGGTTATCAAAAAAAGTCGATATTTTTAAAACTAAGGCAGGTATAAAAAATTTGAGAAATTACTTTTTCTGCAGAAGATCATTGATTAAAACGCCGCATAGAAATAAAATTCAAAAAATTATCTGAGAAAGTTACACACATTCAAAATTGGGATGAAAATCATGGATTCTTTTAACACCCTGTATAAAAAAAAATTAGACATTTAAAAAAAATTCTAAATAGCAGTTTTTTTCACAAAAAGTCAATCTGTCTGCCTGTGAAAACCGCAGGTCGATATCTATTCTGGTTCCAAAAATATCGATCTTGAAAGTTAGGCGATATTTACCTTGTTCGAAAGCAATTGGCCAGCAGTTTAGTAAGGGATAGAAAATATAATAATTTACTGAATTTGTTTAATCCACAACTCGCAAGAGTTAGACTTATCCGAATGCAATATGGCAGGTTAAAAAATTGAATTACATGTTACAGTGGTTGAAACTAAAATACTTATTTTTACTCTATATTAGCAAGTTATAACTACCGATTTTTCACCCACTTTCACTAAACCCCTTTTGAAATCTTACAAAAACAAAATATGAGAATGTTCTGAGGAATTCTGGGTTTGATTATACTTGAGTAAAATTTTGATAAATCGTACAGAGTGCGTCGTTGCTAAACTTAAGTTTTCCCTGAGTTAGTCCTGCCGCCAAATGAGAAAATGCGCTTGAACCTTGAGTTAAGGTACAACTAATATTTTATGATTGATTTTAGTACTATTTGATATACTGAACCATAATATGAGGGGTGCAAGAGTGGCACTTTTGGGCAACTTGAAATATTCAAGGTCAATGTTCACGGGGTCCAAAAAACAGAACTCACCCATTTTGTTACGAATGAAAGGGAGTCGGTTAACCAAAATGAAATATTTGTAGTTCAAGAAATTTTTAATATAATAATAACTAGCGGCCCGCTCCGGCTTCGCACGGGTATAAAATATATAGCCTATGTCACTCACTGAAAAAATGACTAAAATCGATCCAGTAGTTTTGATTTATTCATTACTGCCCGTGGCCCGCACGCGTTAAATTTGGAGTAAAACAATTCCCCTTTTCCTATACCATGAAGATTTCCTGCTTTGGAATATCTAAATTCATACACTACATTTTTACTTATTTACTTTTTAAATTTTTACCTATTTATTTTATTTTTACAACAATTAATATATTACAGAATGTCTTTATATACAACGTTCACAGCTTTCTTGTCAAACCTCAAAAATAACAGTATTTCTCCACTATTTAATGGATGTTATTAAGGCCGAAACCCACTAGCAACACGCCACGCCACCCCACGCCATGTGACACAGGTTCACGTGGGACAGTTCGTGTGCAAATGGACGGATGGCGTGGCGTGCCATGGCGTGGTATCGCGTATGGCAAGTGTGTACGCAGCACATATAAATAAATGGAAGCATATACGCATACATTTTTGTCACATGGCGTGGCGTGGCGAAGCATGACGTGGCGTGTTGCTAGTTTCGGCCTTTATACATATAAACCTTCCTCTTCAATCACTCTATCTATTAAAAAAAAAACATCAAAATCCGTTGCGTAGTTTTAAAGATTTAAGCATACATAGGGATATAGGGACATAGGGACAGAGAAAGCGACTTTGTTTTATACTATGTAGTGATAATGAAGGAAAAAAAAGCAATAGATGGATAGAAAGTATCTAGTTTCATTTGAAATTAATTACAGAATATTTACAGAATGCATATCAGCAGTGAAATCACGAAACTCGACTCGATATAATCGAGTTTACTCGCTATCTTGTCTATAATTTTATTTATGCACTTCAGGGATTAAAAGTACCCTTTTAATCCCTGTTTTAAGGGAGTAATGTGGGTCTTTTAATCCCCGGGATTAAATTTCACTTTATTTCTCAAGGGATTGAATTTTTATTTTATTTCCCGGGGATTAAATTTTACTTTATTTCCCGGGGATTAAAAAAACCCCTTTATTCCCTGTTTTATTTAATCCCCGGGAAATAAAGTAAATTGCATAAATTTAGTCCCTAGGTGTATAATGTACTATTACGAACCCCGATCGAGTAGAGAATCGAGTTTCTCGATTATGCCTAACTTCGGTTTGGTTTGGAAAGTTTGGCTAGCAACCACAGTACAACCGACACAAACGTCAATCTTGGCCTTTTTGTTTGCTAGCAAATTTGAAATTCGAATTCCTACCCAAATAACAACCTGCATTCCCATGATAAGTGTTGAAGTGTATACTCAATTATTATGACTGGGTCCTGGAGGATAATCTTTTTTGCAAATACAACCCGGAAATCCTTATTTTTTCAAAAATTGAGCTTTTAAATGATCTCTTTCCTCTCCAATTATGGGAAACACGACTTTTTGAGGCACTAGATATTCATTTAGAATATTCATGATGAGATGCACATACTTTGTGAACAGTGCTTTGAGCATACTAAAGTTGTATTCTTCCCCTAAACATCTTTGATATGCCCCTGTTCCATAAAATCGCAAACTACATAATACCATATCTTCAAGAGTTATTCCTCTAGTCAGTTGTCTTTCCTGGCCTTACAAATTCAAACTCAATTAAGTTCCTTGCCAAGTTCTTAGATAACCTAAATAGTTCAATGGAACTTCTTTCAGGCAGTTCAAATGGTTGTTGATTTTTTCTGAGTCCTCCACGTCTACGAAGCAACATGAAACTTTCCTGCCTTCTTTGCATATAATGCAAGAAGCGTCAGAAGCGATCTGCAATAACCTAATTATAATGAACTCGACTCCTCCAACGCAATCGAGGGATTTTCGTAGAGTCGTGTCTATTAATCAAAGCTCGTGATAAAAATTTATCGAATATCGACCAAACTCGAACAACGTAAGTCGTCAATCGAGTCTCGTGATCCCCCAGCAGATAACAAAATATTCAGAGTCAGAACCATAGAAAAGTGATTTATATTCTTGATATAGAACGCTCACTTCTGTTGTAGTCGCCCAGTGACATTTCCGACGGTGCTGCCATAGCGGTGTAGTCATTGAACTAATATTTGGCGGGCCGTTTGAATCTCGGTTTCAAATGACTGGTTTGACATTTCAATTATTTCAAAATAAAACAGTGCTCCAAAACTTTATAAACTAAAATTTTATACATTTTATTTTCAAATATTTGTGAGAATCACTTAATGAATAAAATAGTCTATAATCTAGATGATTTGGCGTATCTGACTCATAAGCTAACTGAAAAACTTTCCAATTTGCTTTTTGAAAATGTCCATTTTTCCATTTGAATGACTGTCATATTTGATCAAGTAATTTATAATTCCCTCGAGCATGTATTATGGAGCATCATACAGTGGCACTAGGTTGTTTATCTCCAACAAAACCAAAATTTCTGTTTCTGTGTTGTTTTTGATGTAGATTTCCCTGGTCTGTGGCTGCAATTCGCTTTTGACCGATTTATTTTTTGCCGCCTGGTCACACATTGTGGCAACAACTCTTAAACCGGCTGCTTGTGATGCACTTATTAATTCTTTCACAGTCTTGGAATTCAAAACAATCAATGACGATGTACTCAACAAATTGATTCAGATGACATATGCATTATATTATGATGTCAAATTGACCTGCGTTTTTATGACTGGTTTTTATATCCACCATTCTATGTCGGTCATTGTCATTTCCTATCCAGTAAATAAAGATAGCTAACTCATCGGTGAAGTGACAGATTAGAATTAAAACGAGGGGGACGTTGAGAAACGGCGATATGGGCGCACAGCGGTGTAGTCATGAACTAAAACAAAAAGCGGAGGGGATGAATCCAGTGAATGTTCTATTTAAGAATTTATAAATCACTTTTCTATGGTCAGAACTAGACATTTCACTGTCACTGCCATCAAGCTGGTACATTTACTTTCGTGTTTCCAATATGGCCACTATGTATATTAACAATACCATCAGGGTGGTCTTCAATGACCAAAGGGTTTAAACATACTTCAAATTTTCTTCTTATTTTTTGCCTATCCTCCTCATCAGATTTAATTCTTGCTGCACTTTCTTCTCTGTGAATTCTTCACCAGCTATCATATCTTGTACATCTTTGAATAGCTGACCACGAACATACAATGATAGGGCCCACTTCTTCACCGTATTTGGTTTCAACGTTATTCCTTTTATTCCACCACGACTTTTACTAAAGCGCATAAATGTTGTTTCAATTAGCATGTCGTTCCATATGCCATTCCATATCCCGGAATTGTGACGGGTTACATGCTCACCGCTCAGAAACTTTTTACGAAGAACGGGATTCAGGTGTTCCATTCTTCGTAGATAATATGATGCATAGCGAGCGTAGTTCCAATGCCCTGAAGCAAAAAAATAAAGTATTATTGCTTCAAGTGACCACAAATGCAAAGGCCAGTTTCCTTCGCGTTCGGCTCGTATAAACATTACCATGATAAACAGTGGCTTTATTAGACAGTTTATCCAATGCTTTGCTGTTCTACTCGTACTCGCTATATTATATATAAGTCACTAATGTCTTCGTTAGAGAACAAAGGTGAAAGTAGTTCTTCCACAGTCATGCGTAATGCTCGAATATTGTGTAAAAACTTTTTTCCAGTCAACATAGCTCTAACACCAGCAAACGCACCTTGCAGCACATCTTCTAGGCCAGAACATGACATTAATGTCCCAACGCAGCCAACAAATGACATAAGGGTGTGCATTCCTCCTAATCGTACATGGGAGTTTTTAAATTTTTCTGGATGAACCCATAACACTTCCACAGCTAAGCGATAAAGTTGTTGATCTGCCGTAAGCACTGTGAATTCCTGCTCCATAGATTGTGTCAACCTTTGCGCTTCATATGTAGCGGTGGTTGTGGTTTCATGATCAGCGGGCTTCATATATAAGTGGGTGAGTGGTGAGTAAACTGTGTTAGTTCTTGAAGAGATATCCGTATGTGATTCTCGAGCACACTTCGTCATGAAGCCACCATATTCCGGTGTGTTCCTAGGATCTTCTGACATTTGTTTAAAAAAATTGAAATCACTAGCTTTAGCTGCTTCAAGTGACACAACTGTTCGTGCCAAACCTGATAGTGGCTGAACAAACCTTTCAGCTGCAGCGTCGGGCAATGGTGGTTTATAAGTACCATGGTAATACTGGATTTGTACGTCAGGTAGTTTGAGACCAATAGTTTCGACCTTTTCAACCTTTTAATGGCAACAGCAAATTCCACATTATCACTATCCTTGCTGAGGAGATCTGTATATCAAAATTGTCTACAACCGTTTGAATCAGACAATCGGGCTTCAAGCTATTTACTCGCTGTAGTTCCAAGTTTGTTGATTGCATGTTACGGCAAACTGTAGTTGCTACTGAGGATTTGTAGCTCATTACTTCGTCATAGCTACAACAAATTCCAAAACCATACAGCAAATCAATAAATTGTCTTGATGAATGAGCCTGATGAAGTATTTCACCAAGAGACACTTTTAGAGGGATATACGGTACAATTCCAGTTACAATGTTTCCAATAAGACATGGAGCCAGATCATCTTTCGGCATTAGGTGCATCAGTGCATCAATGTTTTACTTGTCGCTTTCATCGCATCCTCAGTGCGAATGCGTGTAGTGTTCGGTTGTCCAACAGAAACAGCATTAATCTCAGATTAAATCAGAAGCAATTTTGAACATGTTGAAGTCATCATCCTCAGAATTTTCGAAATTAAGAAGGTGTGCTGCTTCTTTACGGAAGCGAATGATACTAGCTATTCCTGATGAACTGAGAACCATAAGATCATTACCAAAATAGTCTAAAAGATCTGAAATTAAAGTTCTACGGCTTCTTATACCACCATTACTTATGTAGGTAGCATACAGTTCTACAGAATTCCACCTATGATTACGATTACTGTTCATAGTTGACATTTCGAGCGGCCATGAATTTTGTATAGCATGAGAGTTGGTACCGTCCACCAGCTGCATGCAGATCACTCGTTGCTCCCATAACACGTACGCGAACTTCATCTTCCTGTTCGTCACCGCGATTTTGACAAACTTGAATAAGTTTTTTTTTTTTTTTCTAATAAGTTACCATTTTTTTTTTATCCAATGTTTTCTCTGAAAGTCTTGCACCGTTGTGGGTGTTTAGGGTCCGGTGGCAGACATTCCTGCCCACAAAAGAAACAGTGCACAAGAAACTGGAAGCGCGCATAAGATCGTCTGGTACGCTTGGGTTCACTGCCGCTAGTTGCTTCAAACTGTTGTTCAACTTTTTTCTCTACTGCACGTTGGATATGTTGCTTGGATGTATAACTGCTTACACAAACCTTGTGAAATTGCAAACTTGTTAAACTCCCATCTTGTAGACCAGCTACAATTTGTGTATGGATGGTGTCACCACGCTCTCTACTGCTCTCAGCAATTTTCTTTAGTCGATCTACTTCACCAGTCACTAGTGGATCAGTTCGATTGCTATTGAAAAAGCAGCGCTTGGTATCTTCAGACATGCTTAACCTACAAAAAAATAAATAACACGGTTTATTCACCTTGTAATAAACTGCCAAGTATGCAATCTGACGGATAAAAACGCAATCTTTAATCCCATTGGTCGGCCAGTTATCCGCCGACCAATATAATTATAGAACGGTGAAGTTATCTTGCAGATAGTTACAAGTTTATCTGAAGATGAGTAAACCGAGCCTAGATAAAATAAAACATAATAAATATTTATAAAATTATAAATTAATATATAATTTTGGTTAGCCGACTCCCTTTCATTCACAAAATGGGTGGTTTCGTTATTTAGATCTCGTGAAATTTGACCTGCGATATTTCAAGTTGCCCAAAAGTGCCACTCTGACACCCCTCATAATATGATTAAGTGTACCAAATGGTACCAGAATGAATCATAAAATTTTAGTTGTACCCTGCTTCAAGGTCACATGGCTCGGCGACCCGGCTAATGGCGGGTATTATAAAACTATTTCGACAGAATTACTAAAAGTTAACTTCTGGAATGACGTTACTTCTCATGTAATTCCAGAAGTTAATTTTTAGTTAACTGCCAAAGTAGTTTTATAATACCCGCCCTTAGTTGGATAAATTGTAATCTGGAAAATCCACATGGTGTTCCGAAGAATACACTCCCAAGGATGTCATTGCTCCCAAGTCTCAACCTCACCTTTCTTATTTGTTGAACGGCTCTTCTGCAAAATCTGGCGAAACCTAGAGATGATCACTCCAAATAAAAAGTTTCTCTCAATCTTAAATAACTTTGCTAGGAGCTCAGAGCTGTCAAGAAATCTCTAGCTTGCTGGTTTAAAAAATGTAGTGAATTTCTTGAGCAGCTTCTAGGGATGGGGGTTTATCTTCCTGTAGAATGGTGCAAACAACGTATGAACTGAACCCCTAACTCATGCATAAAATACAGTTTCCAAATTGAACAAACTAAACCTGAGACTGATCTGTGTATCTGAAAGGCCCATTGCTAGTTAACCCATTGAAAAACATATATCCTTAAAACTAATAATTTTCCTGCATATAGTTATTAAGTAGGTAGGTATAGACTATCCAGAAGAGGAGGGACATTATTCTTGATGGGACGGGATTGGGGACCACCCTGTGTTTACTGAATTCTTAGGGCCGTGAACACAGCTGGTGGTATCTCAGTCTCTTTTCATTACCACATCATCGGAGACTTTTTCGACGTGTATCCTTTTTAGTATATGACTAATATTTAAAAATATATATATTTAAGAGCATATTGTTGTTGTAAAAAGGTTCACTAGTGACATCTATGGATCGACTGGCCAACGAAGCCAAACCTTAAAACGTGCAGCAAACTTTTATGCTTGCGGTTATTTCGGTTTGACTATAATTCATTATGAAATCACCTGTGGTTTTGCCGTTTATAAATATCCGGGAGGCTAGCAGCTGTGCTGAATGTTCTTATTATAATGTAAAAGCTCTCAAATTTTTTTATTAAATTACAGAGCTGTGCAAGAAATCTCTGGCTTAAGTCTTTCACAAAATTTAGTTGTTGATAAGTAGAAACTCTTGTGCAGCTAATAAAATTGATCAAAAAGCAGCATTATGAAAATTTAAACTTGATACAGATAATTGCCATTGCATGTCATCTAAAAATCACAGAAATTACACTATTATTGGCAATAAAAGGTTAGGATTTGCGTCAAAGCATGATCCGACCTTGAACACTTACATAAGTCAGATTGGCCCGATATCCAAATAATTTCTATAATTATAAGAGTATCGTCCGCTGCAAGGTATAAAAGTGCATTTCGGACTCGAACATGTGATTTTGGTTTGGCAGCGCATCCCAATGCAATCGGCCAGGAAACTTGCTCGTTACAATGTTGCCGAAAACAAAGGATTTTTCTTTAAAAAAATCTAGATTTTTCTTGTGTTCTATTTAGGGACACTTGTGGGTCGTATTGTATAGGGTGGCCTAGAGTTGAATCGTCAGAATCGATTTTTCAGGTCAAGACTTATTTCATCTTTAATGTTCCCAGAAAAATGCGCCTAGCTTTAGTCAAAAAATTATAATTTGTGCATGAAATTAAAATTTGTGTGCTTTCGGTTTTTTGGCACTACCTACTCTAGTCCAAAAGTCGGCAATACTAACGGGTATGTGATCGTTGCAATGGATAATTTTCACATAGAAGAATAGCTCATAGTTACCTTTAAACTAAATGGATGGGTGGCCTCGATTCTCATGGCCGTAAAGTTGTTTTATAAAAAGATACTTCAAGAACCATAAGCGCAACAAATAAGAAGTACCTTGCGGTGTAGGGGTTTCTCATCATATGCGGCAAACACTTTATTAACACAATTTCATGTTTCTTTTTTTGTCTAAAGACCTACAGCTGTATGCAAAATCCTCTTCACAGGGTCCTCTTTTAACTTTGTAAGTGACTTTGAAGGCTGTCACTTTCAAAAATTTGTATTTAGCAAGCAAAATATTGCGTGCCCTCGACTTTCAATGAGGGTTGCCATCATTTCCGGCCATCAAAATCGAGGCCACCCTATATATTATTTGAGAAGACATATTAAAGAATATATCTACCAATTTTCAGCTATTGCAACGATAACATTGTTCCTTCGGAAAAAGAGGGGTAGTTTACGCCCAGCCATCAAAGGGTTGCGGCCATGAGAATCGAGGCCACCCATCTATTTAGTTTAAAGATAACTATGAGCCATTCTTTTATGTGAAAATTATCCATTGCATCGATCACATACCCGTTAATATTGCCGGCTCTCCTACTACTCGTTTCTTGCCGCCTCATCTGGGTTATAGATACTTGAAATTCAGAAAATTAAACACCATCGGATCAACTTAGACAAAAAAAAACTATTACAAGAAGGAGAAAAAAAAGGAAATTTCACGCATATACAGGGTGTCCCACGGTGGATGGCGTATTAGACGTTAATGGAAAACTAAAAAGCGGATCATTTTGAAAATTTGGCAACCGGGATAAACGAGCATGATATACACTTTAAAAATATTTTTGTTTATGCGGTGTTGCCGCTTCTACTCTAAACCAGTGTCAACATCGCTATTTTAAATAGAACACCCTATATGTGATTGCATATTTGGATTCTACGTGAAATTCCATGTGATATACCCTATACCGAAGTTTAACTGTTTCGAAAATATTGACAGTTGAAAATTGACTTTTTGCAACTTTGACAGGCTGTGAAACGTAAACGGTTAATTTTAGAGGAAAACCGATTTTACATTCCTGTCTTAGATTTCCATAAACTATCATTTGACACCAACTTTGAATTTAACCAGAGATTAAATTTAATTGAAATTTTTAATCATGGATTAAATCCAAAGTTGGTGTCACATGATAGTTTATAAAAATCTAAGATAGGAATGTAAAATCGGTTTTCCTCTAAAATTAACCGCTTAGGTTATACAGCCTGTCAAAGTTGCAAAAGGTCAATTTTCAACTGTCGATATTTCAAAAACAGTTGAACTTAGGTATAGGGAATATCACATGAAATCTGCTCAGAATTTAACGTAGAATCCAAATATGCAATCACATACAGGGTGTTTCATTTAAAATAGCGATGTTGCCACTGGTTTAGAGTAGAAGCGGCAACACCGCATAAACAAAAATAATTTTAAAGTGTAGATTATGGTCGTTTATCCTGGTTGCCAAAATTTCAAAATGATCCGCTTTTTAGTTCTCCATAAACGTCTAATACGCCATCCACCATGGGACACCCTGTATGTACAATAACTGTTGAAAAAGATGAGTATCGATACATGGCATTTATAACAAAACCCTGAAGCTTTGAAAATTCAAATAAACTGCTCAAAATTACTGAGAACATTTTCAATGGAAAGCTCGCACCTACAAATGATAGACCAAGCAGGCTCGCCGCATTCTGCTGGTGTGATCTACCGTGATGATTATACAGTAGCTTGATGGGCTCCTCATAAAATTTCCAACGAAAACATGACTGTAGAGCGCCTGGAAAATTGGTTGCATCGCCAATGTAATGGGCTTAAACATTCATCCTACTGGACCAATAATTTTGAGACATATTGCCTGAGATAAAAGCAGAAAAATTGAGCGTATTGATTCTACCCAAACTGCCCTTACCACCTGTAGAAGGGAGCTCGATTATATTTTGCACGCGCAAATGCAAATTGGACCAACAACAATGATTGAAGGAAAATTTTATTATTTATAACTGGTGACTGACTGCCTTTCATGCCGCATCAAATTTTTGATGGTCTCGATTTTTGAGAACTTTCATTTTATTAGAGTTATTGCGGTTTCAATTGCTCTGTAATATAATAGGATCTCACATCTTTCCATATTTCCTTTAGAATTATCTTGTTGAGTTCTCGATACTCCGTTGACCATTATATCGGGAAATGTTATCAATTATTTCATAAGTTTGAGTGAGACGTTAGTGTCTCTTGTCTCTTGGAGGAAAAACACTGAAGAAAGAATGGAAAAAGGCCTGAATGCAATATATAACTGCAGCAAATTGTTCGGCAAAAAATGGGGACTGCAACAGCACATTATCCATTATTTGATGTACATTGCGATATTGAGACCCATTATCATAGACCCTGAGATAGGGCCTGTTTAGTGGAGTAATTTTCTTTTGTCTGACATTTTGAGGGACGAATGTGGCTAGTTAGCTGATGAGAATATAGGTGGTTTTATTGCCTGCCCCCTGTTCGAAATGTCCACAGAATGTTTCACCGGAAAACTCGATTCCGAACTGTGATTACCGTCTGGCGATTTTTCAGCATTATTTTCACAACAAAACCTTTTATTCTCCCGATTGCCAGACAAAAAGTAAACGCGGAAGGTTCTTTTCTTTTCTCTTGGAAGTTGACACCCATCCCCACTTTTTCAGCTATTGAAAAGCATCTGGTATTTTTCATGGGTGAATTATTTATCAATGTCAATCTTTTATTTAAAAGCCAGAAAATTTGAGATCAATAAAAAAAAATCTCCATGTAAATCAATTTTTTTCTTCTGCAAATTTTCGAACGGGAGGCAGGCATTAAAATCACCCGTATTCTCATCAGCTTAGTAGCCACATTCAGCCCTCAAAATGCAAGACAAAAAAAAATGACTCCATTAAACAGCCCCTATCTCACAGTCTATAAGACGACGTTTACGTTGTCAGTTGTGCGACGCGTACTCTCCCAACAAACCGTACCTTTAGAGGTTATGCTGAATCTGCCGTCAACAGATTTATTCATGAGGCACAGCTGCAAAGGGAACTCTTAGACCAAAAGAATCCAAACCGTGTATGGAAACCGAATATAGACACTCGACAATACTTAAGGATGCAGCCAAAATGATGGACCTCCAAGAAGCCGAAACATTCCTTAAGGCAACGGCCAAATATTTTTTGAGGAGAGGATAAAGGTCACTGTATGTGAAGATTGGGATCAAATTCCTGTACATAGGGAGAGTGAGATGACAATCTTCACAGATGCCGCAAAAACAAAAACCGGCACAGGAGCCGGAGTATACTCAGAAGTACTAAACATTCACGAGTCATACAGACTCAAGAATGATCGCAGCATCCTGTTTGCCGAAATAAATACTTTTGAAAAAGCAGCAAGGCTATTGCTAAGCGAGGACAATGCGATGGGCAATGTCACCAGCAAAGCAGCGCTGAGACTGCTAGAATCACATACACTGCAATCAAAAATAGTGATAAGCTGCCGGGAAGCGCTGTCCTGGATCAGGAACAGTAATGTCGGACTAAGCTGGGCTCCTAGACATAGTTCTATCGAAGAAAGGAAAGGAGGAACAGATAAAACATCTGGGAGGGAACCACCCTGAAGAAGGGAACACAATGGGCCAATAGACCTCCGAGTGTAAGCTCTACTAGGCAAACCCTTTAAAACCTAACCTAACCTGACCCAGTGTCTCTTGATTTTTTGGTTCTCGAACATTTTTTTTTTATTGTGTGGAAGTTTTTGTTTTATCTATGCTGGTAATGAATCTGAATATTTTTTCAGGTCCTATTGGAATGCCTATTTCTGAATGCTTATTCAATTTGCAGTTAGAAAATTAGGCTTTTTTGACTAGTTTTGCTGTCTCGATTTCCGAGTTTAGAGAAATTGTAGCTCTTTTCAATCTGTGGTTGATTCCATTGTGAAACTGATATATTTTAAATAAAGTTGTTGACAGGACAGGCAACAACCCTGCTTAAGAACTTTGGTAACTTTTAACCCTTTTGATGCTATACTTGACCCATATTTATCTTACTCGTGGTGTTGTCATAGAGTTCTTGTACTGCTTTGATTAATGTAGCGCTAATATTGGTTTTCATGAGAGCTTCCCAAAGTTTTATTTGTGGTACACTGTCGTACGCTTTTTTGAGATCGACATAGAGAAGGTGTATTTCTTGGTTTCGTGTTACTTATATTATTTGCGTTATGGTAAATAAGTGATCTATAGTGGATCTACCTGCTCTGAAGCCAGCCTGTTCTTCAGCCTCCATGTCCTATATTCTTCCTCGATTCTCTTTTTAATTAACTTTCCATAGACTCTTGAAATTGTGCTAAGGACAGATATTCCTCGATAGTTGACACAGACGTCTTTACTCCTCTTTTGTGTATCGTTATTATATACGACGTTTGGCCGTTTTCCATTCATCGCGGATTTTTTCTCCGTTTAAACATCTTTGGAAAAGGTTCGTGAGAAGACTGTATAGTTTATCTTTGCCATATTTCAGTAATTCTGGGGGAATGTTACCAGAGTCTGAGGCTTTTTTCTTTTTTAGCGATTGACATAAAAGTCAGTCAAAGTTTTGTTTCTTCGTTGTTGAGTCTGAGTGGTGATGCTATGGTCCGTATTTCAATGTTAGATTCTATTTGTGGGATTTGTTTATGTTCTGCCGGCAAGAAGTTTTGTAAAGTATTCGTCCCATTTATCTAAGCTTATGGGTGCGATAATATCTTTATTTTTTCATTGTCGGAGAAATTTTAATATTTTCCAACTTTCAGTGCTTCTGCTACCCCGTACGTGTTGGTTCTGGTGCAATTTCTTTATCAGCTTTCGTTCTTTTTTTGAGTAGTCGCTATTCGCATGTTCCTACACGTTGACTACCACCGGCCACTATAGTGGTCATTACGGTTTTCTGTTGTGAACCGCGGCCACTAATCTGGCCATATATTCCTACTCTTTCATTTACTAAAATTTTGAAGCGGATCGTAAATGGTGCAGTTATTAGGTACTTTAGTCAATTCCTAAGGTTTCTTGTACGCGCAGAGCCACTATAGTGGCCTCTGGTTCTTTAGCGTTGCTGTATTTTGTGATACATGCCAGGTGTATTATAGTGCGTTTCCTTTTATACTTTCATCGGACCAACCACTCCAAGGTAAAGGACTCAATCCCGTACGATCCAAAGATGGCACAAGGCCGTTTAAAGACAGTTCATTTAATAATTTTCGTTGAAAGGAACACTTTCAGGAACTACTCAAGAGAGAATCACAAATTACAGATAATATCTTCAAAGAAATTCCACGAAAACCAATACAACAAGAACTGATCAAGGTTCCTAGATTAGAAGAGGTTGAAAAGGCAATCAGACAACAGACAACTACAGAACAATAAATCAGCTGGTACTAGCGGCATTCCTGCTGAATTAAGTGCCCAAACTCACATACTAATAAGTAAAATATGAGTTACTGAGACTGATACTTTTCTGTAATATATTTCATTGAATCAGATGTATTTTCCTATAATATGTTCAGGGTCATTGAAATGGCCGTTGGTCTATTCTACTTTCAAGCACACCTCACAGACCAGTGGCCAATTTAATGGCCTCAAAACAAAATGGCGGAATTTTATTTAGTAACACCAACTGATCCTATCTGACTAAAAATCGTTCAAATATTCATAATACTTTTAAAGATATTATACTTGGTCCATAATAAATGACAGCCCTTTAACGCTCGGTAGTGAACGTGTTAAGCTGTTCGCTATGCTTCATCTGATGGTCTGTTTTTGAATTAAGGTATTTGTGAAACCTATATTTAATTAATATTTATGGTCTCTTTCATACATATAATTCTTGTATAATTAGTTATGTTGTTCTTCAACGCGATGAAAGTTTTCTTGCGTAAGTTTTTCATCTAATCGATTTCTGTACAACGCTTTAATGCTTTCATGGTTAAAACTAATTATATCTTGCTTATATTATATCGATGTTTTCTTTCTCCGGGATGGTTTGGGGAAGTATTTTGGCTTTAATAAGGTTGTGGTCGCTTCGATACACGTAGTACGTAGCTCGTGACGTGAAGCTACTATGTAACTCAGAAAATTATCGGCGCATCCTTTGCGTCTTCCTAAACCGAAGCTTCCATCAATATCCATATCTCCTTCCATTTTCTCTTCCAGTTATGCAGACAATCCTGAAACGTGATCTGATTCAATGGATTTTTCATATGGTCCAACACTGTTTCCATTTCTGATTAACTTGTCGGTTTGTATCCCTGGATTATTTGTGAGCTGTATCTTTTGTTGGGTCGAACCATCACGTAAATTACTCTTATGATGTCTTGGTTAGTGCGTCAATTATCTTGATAAAGTAATTGGCTTGATCTTAGTGAAGTGCTTTTTTCGGCTCCCAGTCAAGTTGCGCACAGACCCATTATTTTCCATTTGATATCTTCAAGCTCTTTCTCCAAGTATTCAAACCTTTCAGGGGTTCTCATTGCTCTATATTGGTTGTATCTATTCGTTTAGTTTTCACGATAAAATGGAATGTTTGCTTTCCCAAAATCTATAAAGCAACTTGAATTTTCTTCAGTGCGAGATTCTGTGTCTGCAGCACTACTCATCGGTATTCTCGTAAATCGACATGATATATACAGGGTGTCCCAGGGAAAACAGTCCAGCAAGGTTTACGGCTTTGGACGAAAAGATAAAAAAAAACCCTCGGACCCGTAATAGTACAGTAAATAGAGACAAATAAATCGCATTTACTAAAAAAAAATACTTAATGGCTGAAATTTTGACGGTGTGTTCGGGGGCATGTCCTGAGTCTAAAACTGAGTTTTCGTATTCGAGGGGGTGGGGGAAGATACTACCCCCTCTTTATGTAGGGTTGAGTTCGTTTTAATTCCATATTTTCGGTACTATTGCCTGTACCCTGAAGTCCGAGAGATCAAATTTGTGGGAAATAAAATTATCTATCTAATGATAATAAAATCAAGGTCATAGGACGATTAGGTGAATCACAATGGCCGGTCAAAGGTCAAAAGTGGGGGGTAGTTTTTGGTTTTTCGTGAATACCGTGAAACCGGTAGGTTTTTTCGCATACTGCTTAGATATCATTTCGAAGTACTTGAAATTACCTACAAAATGAGTGCTCAAACACTCATCTACTGTGAACAGTTTGCCGTCAATCCAACGACCGAGTTGACCGCGCGCGCTTAGGAAGCGTCAGAGCAAAAAACGCCTAGAGACATTTTCGACTTATTTTTTCCTCCTCTATCCGATGAAAATTTTAATTTTTCAAAATTTGTGAAAATAAATGGGAAACGCGTATACCCCATTCTACGCCCTTTCTCAAAATTGGGAAATAGGGGCTAAAACCTTTCCTATATGTCGTAGAGAGCTGAAACTTGAAATTTACCTACACTTTAAATTTTATCCAAATCGGCCCCCTAGGGGACTTTCCTTTCAAGATAGGGGTTTCTCGTATTTTTTTTCCAATAGAGGACCCGTTTCACTATATACATACCAAATTTCAACTCGATCGGCATCGGCGAATTTTTGAAAATTAATTTTTACCATCGATGGGGGGCTAAATACATCACTGCTTCGGGCTGAAAGCCCTTGGGACGAAAATTTAATTTCCCCCCTCCCTCACCCGTTTGGGCTGTACAGGGGTCGAAAGTCAAAACTTTGACAGCCCCCCCAAGGTTTCCCAGGGGGGGGGGGGGGGATGAAATTTGTTTTGGCTCGACAAAATTAAAAGTTATAAGTCCCCAGAAAATTTCAAGTTTCTAGCTTATCCGGAAGTACAACATCGACGCGCGCGGTCAACTTGGTCGTTGGATTGACGGTAAACTATTCACAGTAGATGAGTGTTTGAGCACTCATTTTGTAGGTAATTTCAAGTACTTCGAAATGGTATCTAAGCAGTATGCGAAAAAACCTACCGGTTTCACGGTATTCACGAAAAACCAAAAACTACCCCCCACTTTTGACCTTTGACCGGCCATTGTGATTCACCTAATCGTCCTATGACCTTGATTTTATTATCATTAGATAGATAATTTTATTTCCCACAAATTTGATCTCTCGGACTTGACGGTACGGGCAATAGCACCGAAGATAAGGAATTAAAACGAACTCAACCCTACATAAAGAGGGGGCAGTATCTTCCCCCACCCCTTCGAATACGAAAACTCAGTTTTAGACTCAGGATATGCCCCCGAATACACCCTCAAAATTTCAGCCATCAAGTATTTTTTTTTAGTAAAATATCCCTATTTACTGTACTATAAAACTTTGTTTTCAGGCAGACACATTTTATTGGTATTTTCACCCCTCACTTGTCAACCCCTAAGCCGGGGTGATAGGTACCCCCAAGTTTCAAATGAAGAGGGGGGTCGAGTGATACGTCATTCAATAGCTATCTTCATTACTATTTACCCTGCCGTTTCGTCCAAAGCCGTGCACCGTGCTGGACTGTTTTCCCTGGGACACCCTGTATATACACTATTAGTAAGGAGTCAAGTCGTGGACATGTTAAGCAACGCTTTACTTGATGTGAGAAACAGCTCAGAAGTTAAGGAAAAATAAGTAAAATAGTCAAGGTAACGAAAACAATAAAGGAGGAAATACTAACAGTAAATGTAGATGAGAGAAAACCTTGGATGAGGATGACTGATGAGATCCTCAGTTTAATGGAAGAAATAACAGAATAAATAATGACAGATATAGGTTCATTAACAACGAGATTAGAAGAAAAATCAGAGAAGCAAAAGAACAAGAACGAATATCACAATCAAAGCACGACACATTTGGGGTATATAAGAAGGTCAAGGAAATATCATGAAAATACAAGACGAAAACAATAGGAAAAATGGGAAATGACCTAGGAGAAATAATTGTAGACATTAAACAGATAAAATTAACATGGAAAAATTACTCTAAAGAATTAATTGTTCTCAGACCTAAGAGTAGAACAACTAGTAACAAACGAAATAACAGGACCGGGCATCCTTTTAGATGAAGTTGAGGCAGCAATGCGGTCACCCAGAGATGGAAAGGGTGCTGGTCCAGTCAGAGATCATCAAACTCTTTGTTGAAGATTTCAAAAAAGAATTAACTGTCATTTTCAATGAAATACACAACAGTGGAAAACTAACCAAATGATTTTTGAGATCAGAGTGTATAGATTTGCCTAGGGGGAGCCGAAAAATGCATTGATTACAGAACAATAAGCCTCATAAGTCAATTGTTGAAACTATATTCAAAAATTGTGCATCGGAGATTGTACAAAATCTGCGAGGAACAAGTATCAGCAACACAATTTGGTTTTATGAACATGGTCTTGGAACATGAGACGCTTTATTCAGTGTACAGGTGCTCTTCCAATGTTGCAGAGATATGAATTGTACTTGTAATACTATTTATTAAATGGCGAACACGAATAAACAATTTTAGATATGCCGATGACACCATAATTTTTGCCGACACTGCACAGCTTTTAATGACAGTGTAGTTGAAATTAGTTAGAAATATGGCGTAGAAGTTAACACCAATAAAACAAAGGTCATGATAATTAGCAAGGAAAGAATTGGAGGAGTACATTTTTCCATCAATGAGAAAGTCGTAGAACGAGTGCCAACATACACTTATCTTGGTACAGTACTGAAAGAACAGTGGGACCTTTCCCAAGCAATAAGATCAAGAACTGAAAAAGCAAGAGCAGCTTTCATTCAAATGTCCAAGTTATTCAAAACACAGAATTTAAATTTAAAATTAAAACTCAGACTGCTCCGATGCTACATATTCTCTATCTTGTTATACGGAGTAGAGTCTTGGACCTTGGCGGAGGCAACAACAGAAAGACTGGCCTTCGAGCTGTGAAGTTATAGAAAAATCTTCAAAATATCATGGATGGACAAAGGTATCAAACACCCTAGTGCTGCAAAAACTTGGTAGAGAAAGAGAATTAATGTACACAGTAAAACGTAGAGGATTGGAATATCTGGGTCACGTTATGAGAAACGAGACCAAATATAAATTGCTGAAATGCATTCTACAAAGAAAAGTCTGGGGCAGGAGAAGCATCGGTAGAAGACGAATATCCTGGCTGATGAACTTAAGAACCTGGTTTCAAACATCCAGCACAGGTCTATTCAGAGCAACAGCAAATTTAATTTTTCTGCGATTGACAAGAAATGTCAGCATTTTTGACAGGTTGACAGGTCACAAAACTCAATATTCTGGTATTTCAATTATGTTTCAATAGTTGCTAAGGAATCAATGAATAACAATACGGGAAACACTTTTCCGGCCTAGGCCGGGAAAGTGATTCTCGTATTGCTGAATAATTGGAACTAAAAGACAAACATTTAACAGGTATTTAACCGATCGCAGAAAAAATAGTATGTGTATTTCGGTGGAAAAGCACTTTCTCGGCCTTCAGTGTTTGCCGGCCTCGGCTACGCCTCGCCCGTCAACTTACACCGTCGGCCGAGAATGTGTCACTTTTCCACCTAAATACACAATATACTATATCATTGCTAGAATGATTGCCAACATTCGGTAACGGATAGGCACTGGAAAAAGAAGATTCGTCATTATGAAAAATACCATATAACCAAATCCAGAGTGGCGGTTGATCCTGATTCTGGAGTCTCAAACAAGTCACTTTTCAATTTGAAATAGTCGCACATTTCATGTTGGTGAAGTTTTATCAATATGAGGAGCTGCGAGATACATTGTGCTTCTATTTCTTTCACTAACAGAAAACAAGCTGAGCTAGTAACCGTCGTTTAAGATTTTATAAAGGTATGACAGACAAATTTGTACTCTTCTATTTTCTAGAGAACAAATAGTGCGAACCATCGAAGAAAATGAAAGTATGGGAATCATGAGAACCAAACGAGAAATATTCCAGCTCAAAGACAGGAACGGTGATATAGTAACGGGCAGGGATAAACTATTACGGACCTTAGAAGACTTCCATACAATATTATAAGATCTCAGACAAACCAAGCAGGAGAAGAACCATTGCAAAAGGTACCCAAGGTTCTGAAGATATAGCCGACATTTCTCAGGAAGAATTAGATCACGCACTCTATAAAATGAAAAAAACAGGGCTCGTGGAGAAGACGGAGTGGTAACAGAAGCTATAAAGCTCGGTGAGACAGTTTTGATGAATAAAATCTCGGAACTCTTTAATTTGTGTCTGTGTGTCAAGAGTATCCTAACCTTATGGAATAACTCAACTACTATACTACTCTATAAAATAGGAGATAAAACAAGCCTGGAAAATTATAGACCAATTAGCTTGCATCAGGCTAAAATCAAAATTCGAGCTCTATCAACCAAGAGAACAGGCTGGTTTCCGAGCTAGCTATAGCACCAAGGATCACATGCATGTTTAAAAACACTCATCGAAAATTCTGTCGAATTAAACAGACCTGTTGGTCTGATCTTTGTCGATTTCCATTTGATACGGTCGAATTGAATGTCATCATGAAAGCATTAAACGAATGCCGAATCGATTATCGATACTCAGATATAAAGAATATATGCAACAGCGGTTAACTTACACTCCCCTACATAAGAAATTAAATTGGAAAGAGGCGTAAGACAAAGTGACTCTTTCCACCAAAATGATAGTGGGAGAACAGAGGTATTAACATTGATGGGGAAACACTTAGCCACCGCTGATTCGCGGACAATATTGTACTCATTTCCAACAACTTACCAGAGGTTGGTATTATGATCCAAGAACTGATAGACACTACACAAAATGTAGGCCTGAAGATCAATTTTGTAAAAACAAAAATGAATAATTTAGTCCCCAACAAGCTTATCAAGGTCGATAACAAAGAAATAGATATGGTGGGGGATTAATAGAGATAACCAAACAGCAGAATTATTGAGGAGAATAAGATTGGGATGGGCAGACTTCGAGATGTTTTCAAAAATATTGTTCCAATTACACTAAAACGAAAATCTTTCAACATGTGCGTCCTCCCTGTGTGCTGACTTTTGGTGTGGAGACCGCAACCCTAACCAAAGCATCAGCATATAAGCTACAAAGAACGGAATGTAAAATGGAACGCTCGGTGCAGAGATAGAATACGAAATGACGTAATTCGTAAGAAAACAGGGGTTGATGATGTTCTGGAGCGAATAACAACAGCGAAATGGGGATGGGCAGGGCATATTGCTAGATTAAATGATGGTAGATGGATCAAGAAAATCCTGGAATGCTGAGCACACAAGCGAATAAGCCGAGTTCGACTGCCTACCAGGGCCGGTATTCTTGTCCTTGAAATCGCTCATTGCTTTTTAGTCGCTCGGCACTTTCAATGTGAATATACAATAAAAGTGCCGAGCGACTAAAAAGCGGTGAGCGTTTTCGAGAACGAGAATACCGGCCCAAAATCGTCCGATGACGTGAAAATGATTACACTGGATATCAACTGCGCAGGACAGGAAAAAATGGAAATGTCTCGGACGAACCAAGGCTAAATTATGATTTTTTTCTGGAGATAATCTATTAAAAATATTCAAAAGTCGGTAATTCTTCGGATATCTTATTCAGGATAATAGTAGCATATTCCTGTGAAGAAATATATTCTGAAATTTATATAATCTAAATATTGCAAATTGCAAAACTTCGACAATTTGAATGACCATAGGGCTCTGTTAGTTTAGTTTAGGCTAGTTTTCTGAATCTCATTCCCAACACAATCAAAAAACCCCATTCGCTATAGATATGATTTGACAACATCGAAAAACTATCCCACGTATACGAATATCCTTCAGGGAAAAATTTGGCATCTACTCGCGTTCTTTTTGCATAATATTACCCTCGTATGCAAGCCACAGTAACAACGCGCCTTGATATAATTTTAGGACAGGCTAGGCTCGGTTAGCGCGTGTATAGCTCAGCTGTTCTATCATGTCCTCGCAGTCATAGTAATCTAGTTGAGACTAGCGCTAGTCACTATTGTCTTGGACTCCTGGTCCATTGTGCCCATAATAATAATCCCTAGCTAATTCAAATGGATTTAGTGCAACAGTGTGGGATTTCTAGTGCATTATTGTGTGTTTTTTTTTTTGTGTGTGTTTAGTAGTTTTTTGGAAGTAGATTTTTTTATTTAAAAAAAAAGCTTCATTGGTTTACCAAAAGTTTGATTATGTAAAAACCAAATTGGGTAGTGGTGTGTTGAAACTAGGAGCGACACATTCTTAAGTTGGAATGGGACCAAATACTCGCGTATTTTTAGTTGGAGGCTATATAGAAAAACGTAATTAGTTGAATGCAGTGCTTTAGTGACCCAAATTTATCCTAGAATCAGCGTCTGATATCAAATTTCCAAAAAAATTGACTTGTTTGTGAAAAACCCAACTTTTTTGGTCATTTGCTAATCATTATTTATCTCACGAGTTTTTCAGGGAAGAAGCATTTTTGAGGTTTATTAATTAGGGACTTCTTAACCAAACCAACTGCAAACTATACATTCAGGAGAATCCTACCAGTTTTTCAAAGCATAAATGTCTCTACTGCCCATATTAGGCATTATTTTTAGGAAGAAATAGATCGGTCAAGTTGTGGAATTCTTCATCCGGAAAAGAAAAATAAGTAAAGTGTTGAATGGAAAATTTGCCAGAAAATACATTATACCAGAAATATACCTGATTAATCTAATTATCTACATCAATCTTCGAAATTTCACCAGCTTGCCAATTGATTTCTATATTTTACAGATTTTAACTTTCAAAACATACTGTTTGTTAGTTTGCATTTGCCTTGAAAAGATATTTTATCTACAACCATTGTCGTAACTAAGATATACCACATGATTTTGCGTAGGGTAAGTGTCATATTATCGCACGCTGTACAAAATAATGAGAATTTTATTTACCTACCTTCAATGACCTTCGTATCACCTAGATTCTATTTGTCCATTGTCAAAGGTCACAGACAGCCAGACACAATAATTTCTATAATTTTTTAAACTTCTCCCGGATATCTTTTACCGCACGGTTGCAGATAAAATATTGTATATAATAACCTTGTTTCATTGCCTCGGTTTGCAAATTTTCCTCGCGTGCGGTAATAACCTAGTTACCACACCTATTATATAATACACACAATTCTGGATAATCAAAGGGTTGAATGGGGAGAAGTTGGTGTATTAATAATAATTTAAACAGGAACTGGCGTCTTATATAATAAAATTCCAAATTACATCAAAATGGCAACCTTGAAACGTGGGTACTTCCCAAAATAAGTTCTCATTTATTACCAACCTGGTGGTATTTGTCTTTTAAGCCAAGAATGTCATTACCGATACAATTTAATATAGATATCCAAAAAGCTGTGTCCAAATCATGCCAATGAAATAAAGTAGTAAGAAACCAAAGTAAATAGTAAAATTGGTGTGGCGAAACATAAGTTGCTAATTTCCCATAACTCATTACTAATTTATTATGTGAACATTTACCGAGTGTGTCATTACGTAAATATTTATATAATTATTTTTGAATGTCTAACGAGAAAATATCGTTTTAAAAATAGATGCAAGTAATTTTAGATCCTGCATGCATGCACTATACTGGCTGCAATATGAGACAGTTCGAGTTTGGTATTATCGATCCTGACCAGGATACCTTTTTGCCCCTAGTGCCAGGTGCAATGGGTTATAGTCCAGAAATAGACAATATATCACTAAATATTAAAATTTATTTGTGCCTTTTGGTCACATTTTTCAATGAGAAATTTTAGCTTTGATCAACTAATCAGATTTAAGATTTTCTTCAAGTGATGTGCATGTTTTTGAGTCTGGAGAGTTATTACCAAACTTTTATGTTGTTGTTTGTGCTTGTACCAACTAAAATAATGAGTGACAAAATCTCAAATTGCACTAACCCATGCCTGCTTTTTTTTTCTCTAAAATATCGCATTATCGAAGCATGATTCGGAAATTTTTTGGTTTTAGGTGGTTTATGTTGTAAGAGCACGCGCTTTCGATGTGATCGATCCATAGATGTCGCTACTCTGCCTTTGTCTTAACGCGCCTCCGGCTCCGTGCCAGAGGTGCTTTTGCACATTATTCTGAACTATGTAAATGCACTATCTGGTACGACAGCTTGTGGCGAGTGGTACCAGCACTCATGCTTGTTACAAGTTTAAAAGATCGCAGTGACTCGGAAAAGTTTTATCAAAGATTTTGAATCAAATGTTAACTTATGCAAAATACAACAATATGCTCCTCTATTTTTAGTTGTTTAAGATTTATCTTGTAACGATTGCGTAATATATTATCTGTGTTATGTATATTTAGTTTATTTTTTGTTTTTAGGTTTCTTTGTAATTTAAGTTCAATTAAGGAATTATGCCCAATAAATTTCATATCCTCCAATGTTCGATTGAAACCCAGCCAACTGGCAAAGAAGATACGATTATTTTTCTTTTTGTTTTTTTCTCAATTTTTCGAAATGTAGGACAAAAGATTTGGAATAGGCAATGCTTGAGCCAAATTACGAAGACAATAAAATTTTATTAATCAACTTTTTTCACTGCAATTTAAAATGAATTTTATTTGTAAGACACGAACACAAAGACAGAAATAGCGTCGTTGGAAAAAATTCAATTAAATCAATTCTTTTCCATTTTGGATTTGAAAAAAAATGTCTAATAATCACCAACTATTAACTAAAAACGTTTATGAAACACACGTTTTGAGTCGTCATAAGCCTCCTTTTTGTGGGGGCTCTACCTCTATTTTTATAGGCTTCTTGACGTCAATATCAGTACACGCTCTTAATCCATCTATCATGTTACTCATTAGTTTGAGAATTATCGCCTCCGCGTCTTATTAGGGTGTCATTTTCCTACCAGAGCGTTTGGCAGAAAGAAAAAAAAAAAAAAAATGTATAACACTACTGGTAAACTGTCGTAATGTTATTGAAATAAATAAAATTACCATCCTCCTATTTCTAACTATTTTATTATAAATTTCCTGTTGTTTCGGAAATGAGAGTCAAATTGGCGTCTAGTCCGTCAACTTGACTCTTCAGCGAATAAAAATCCCTGAAGGTGTAGGTGAACTTGATAGGAAATAAGGTCATAAGGTGCATTCTATTAGAGATTCTATTAGAGGTGATTGGAACAAGAACTTTTTTGAGGCTCGTTCCGCCGACTTTTTTTATAGATAATTTGGGCCAGTAACTTATTTTCTCAGTGGCTAAATATAATATTTAGCTCACTATGACCAAGTGGTTGCCACGAAAATTCCGTTTTAAGTTCTTTTTGTGTTCAAAAAATACCAAAGTAATACTTTGCCCTTTCCTTTTTTTCGATCTGCAGGGTGATTGATGGTCGATGGTAGGTTAAACGCTTATGAAAAACGGAATGTTGGGTGTTTTTGAAAATTTGCACACCCAAGTAATTTCCCCATATCATTCTAAAATAATTTCACTTATATCAAAAAGTAATTAATATACAGTTTGATATTTTTGATGAGACACCTTGTATTATTGCATTTTTTGCTCCGCTATTACTTTTCGTAGAAACGTCAAATTTAGGAGGTAACTTAGGGAGGTCCTGCATATTACTTTTGAGCAAGAAAATTTGTTCTACATTATACAGGGCTGGTCAAAATTAGTAATTGTGTTGCCAGGTAAAACAAAAATATGAAACGTGCACTTTTTTGAATAGAGCATCCTGTATATTATGAAATATTATAAATATATATAATAAAAATCCCTTAAAAATGATGTTCCTATACCTAAATAGTAAGGTTTCTGAAATACAAGCAAGTTTCTGTTATAATTAGATTATTTTGAGATTTTTGTCTAATGGCGTTTCCAATTGATAGATTCAATTCGCACCGAGTGTATTTCCATCTCTTTCTCTCAGCCTGTTGAAGAAACAGATAGAAATACATTTTATTTGCACTCATTCTACCATCCGGAAAAGCCATTGAATAGCTATGAAATGTCATGATGTATTAGGTGTTTCAAACTACGTGATTGTCTACAATACATATTAAAATTGGCAGAAGGGAAATAGTTATGGTAAAATGGATGGCCCACTTCCATAGATGCCTTTGGTAACTTTTGTGACGTCATTGGATTGAACTGTCAAAAACACCATGAGTAGGAGAGAGACAAAAACACACCCAATGACAATATTTTTGCATATGACACATTGTGGAAAGTGGACCATCTCATGCATTTGTTTTCAATCCAGTATTTGCATCACCCGCGTTTGAATTACCTAATATGTTGCATCGTAACATTTCATAGCTATTCAATGCCGTTTCCGGTTAGTAGAATGAGTGCAAAGAATATATGTTTTTTTATCTATTTCTTCAACTGGTTGAAAGAAAGAGATGGAAATGGCAAGCGGAAAGCAGCTCGTGCTGTGTCCAGGTCCGAATACAGAGTTATCATCCAGGTAACATTGGATAACAACAAATTCGAGTCGCACCAGAGGCGGAATTCTGTAAAGGATAGAAATCGTTATCGATATCGCTATGGCACTTGCTGTCTTCTTCTCTCTTTTCGAAATCAATAGAGAGGGGACGTCAATAGAGATAGCGAAAATATCGCTATTCGTTACAGAATCCCAGCCCAGTGGCACAATTCTTGAAAAATTACGCATGCGAAATTTGATGTGATTTCGAATACTTTCTATCTAATTTATATTGCTGTCATTCGAATTCGAATCAAATTTCGTATGAGAGAATATTCAAGAATTGACCCCCAGGCCTTTACCTTCTTTAACCATTCATAGCAACGTTCAATCATTAACTCAACAAAGTAAACTTCTCCGAAACTGAGAGTTGAATTAAATCATTGGCAAAAATCACAATGAAGTAGTAAGAAGGTTGGAATAGCCCTTTGCCTATCTCTATCTACTCAATACATATATTTGCGGCCAATATTAGAGTGAGAGAACAGGAGTGATCCGTGAGATTTACCTGCCCTTACTAGCGCTATCTCACTCAGGGTTAGAGTGAGAAATATGGGAGATCCAATATATTTCTTGCCCTTACTAGCGCTATCTCATTCTGGAATCAATTGAATTACGCAAAGCCCATTCCAAACCTCCTTTCTACTTCATTGATAAATCAGCGAAAGAAGAGTTCCCAGTATAGAGCTCTCTGACATCCCAACATTGATGTTCATCACCATCCTGAAATACCAATGTCTTCGATCTCTCTGACAAGTAATAGTGAAACCACCTCTACAACGATCCACAACAAAATGTGTCGTGATTCACATAATCAAACGGTTTGGACAAGTCACAAAACACCGCCGCTCGCCGCTGCTAGGTAGATACCTCTCCACCATTCAACTGGTTATAGACCACTTCATGAAATTTGACAATAAGCATCATCAGTGACCATGACTTTCCAAAAAGGTTGTGTCTTAACAGGCTGGCTTTTGATGCTAGTTGGACTAGCAACTTGCATCATGAGATTAAACCTCGTTTTTTCTACTAAGTTAATAGGCCCGTTTTATTCATTTTCAGATAAACTTGCTGGTAACTATCTGCAAGATAAATTTACCGTTCTAGAATTCTATTGGTCGGTGAATAACTGGCCGACCAGTGGGATTGAAGATTGCGTTTTTATCCGTCAGATTGTATACCTGACAGTTTATCAGAAGGTGAATAAACCGGCCCTTAAGTCTTTTGCTAGGAGAGTTTATTTTGCACTTGTCGAGTCACGTTTGCGGTATG
The DNA here is from genome assembly GCA_917834065.1 of Ceutorhynchus assimilis. Classification (NCBI taxonomy): domain Eukaryota; kingdom Metazoa; phylum Arthropoda; class Insecta; order Coleoptera; family Curculionidae; genus Ceutorhynchus; species Ceutorhynchus assimilis. The sequence continues at coordinate 37,371,669 of OU892278.1, read as the reverse complement.
GTATAACGTGTTGCGCACTCCAATTTTCTGTTCATTTTAGTTACCTTGGTTTGGGTTCTAAAATATGGAAATAATTATGATACTATCAATCATAATTATGCAAGTCCGTGTTTGCTGATCTCAGCTGGGCATCATCCAGCATTTTGCATCATGGATCATAGATCGAGATTTTTGAAGTGAAACTTCTTAGGCGGCGGACTGATACGTTCAGGCCCATTATGTTACACAAGAGAGACGAAAGCTATACCGTAGAGAGACGGAGAAAGACGGGAAGCGCCACGTTTTGGCAAATTTCGTTACACGAGAGAGAAGAAAGATATAACTTAAAAAGACGCAGAAAAACAGCCATATATTGGGGGTGTGACGATACTTAACAATTACAGTTGACGAACGAATAACGATTGACACAAACCAAGGATTATATAAGCAAAGAGGATTGCCTATTATTGCCAAGCACTGATACTCTTGTGACGTCACTGCAGATGGTCTTTCGTCTTTACCCTGACTCATACGCTAAGTATTTAAGTTTTATGAGGGGGAATAGTTTTCAAGAAGTTTCACTTGTTAACACGTGTATGATAAGGCTTATGATTTTTTTTGAAGTGAAACTTCTTAGGCGGCGGTCTGATATTTAGGACGAGAATTATAGATAGTGAAATTTTAACGAAGCGTAACGTTTTGACAAATTTCTTTACACGAGAGAAAAGAAAGATATAACGCACAGAGACGGAGAAAGACAGCCATATATTTGCGGTGTGACGAAACTTGACAATGACAGTCGACGAACGAATGACACAAACCAAGGATTATAAGCGAAGAGGATTGCCTATTATTGTCAAGCCCCAGTACTCTTGTGACGTCACTACCTACACATGCACGTCTCCCTTCTGTGTGGTCTTTTATCTTACCCCGACTCATACGAGTCATACGCTAAGTAAGTCTAAAAGTTGTATGAGAGGGAAATAGTTTGTAAGAAGTTTGACTTCAATCAATCAATCAAAAAGTACTTTAATTTCTATAATACCCTTCAGGCGAAATATATCCCTCGGGCCAGAAGCCCTCGTGCTAGTTTCGCCTTCGGGCAATCAAAAAAATCACTGTCCACTGACTAGCAAACAGCCTGTCAGAATTAAGGGCTAAAATACTTTACTTAACAGGTATTATACTTAAAAACCATAAAAACTATACCAATCTAGAACAATACAAGATATCTTGAACTGTCAAAGGCTCCCCTCCCGTTCAAAGAACTCATCTATCGTTTAATAGGCTTTCTAATTCAAAGAACTCCTCAGTACCTGTCGAAAGGCCTTAAGCGATTGTATGCCTTTGGTCTGCGGATCAACATAGTTATAAATTTTAACACCAATGTAAATGAGCGACCTCTTTATCAGTGTTGAGTGAGGGGCTGGCAATGAGTCATTGGATGTGAGTTTGATAGGTTGCGCACAGCCCTCTTTCGCAGCACGAAAACGGACTGGAATTGGTGCAGGAAACATGTTCCCCAGAATGATAAGGCATATCTGAAGTGTGACTCCACAAGAGCAAAATACACGTTTCGGGCAACCTCTCCACCAAGTTCGCGAAAGGTGACACGCACGCAGAAACAGCCCTGATGCCAGTTTCTTATTGAGTTTGGCAATATAGGCTTAACATGTGTCCGATGAAGCCAACCAATGGTTACATAGGAATGAAAGTATTGAGAGAGAGGAAGCAGACTGAAAGAACCTAGGAAAATAGTGAAAGGGTAGAAAACATTATTGGAAATATACGATCTCAATAATCTGTGGATATTTGGAAACACACAAAAATTTGCCATTCTTCAATCTTTCACTACGTTGATAGGTCTGTTTCTGCAGAAATCACAAACCAGTCAGAGCGAATTTCATTGGTTGAAACTAGTTTTCTGACTGTTTTCAACCAATGAAATTCGCTCTGCTGGTTTGTGATTTCTGCAGAAACAGACCTGATAATGTTACTGTCATACAGTTTATTTCCAAATAATTCATCGATTGCGACAAGATTCCTCTCAAATCCAGATACCCATATTTGAAATGAGATGTGTAATTCCAGGTTCAGGCCGCCCAATATAATGTGCGAGAAAAAAAAGGTAATCTAGTTAAAGCTTTTTCTAATTGAGACAAGCTACTTCGCATCCTGTTCCGGTATAATTTTCGTGGATACAGGAGTAAAATTTAATTCAGGAGGCCTATCAGCAAGGGATTTTTGACGATTATGCTTTCCAGCAAGACAGGACTCTATCACACTTGCCAAAAAAGAAGACAGTTTTTGCCTGAATATTATCCAAAATGTAGCCAAGTTCCCAGATCTAAAACCAGTTGATAATAAGATGTGAGGAATGAGCCAACAGGTAAAAATTTATCAAAGAATGATGAAAAAAAAGTCCATTGGTTTGAAAAACAGAAGGGTTTAGAAACTGGTAACAAAATAGTTATTTATGGAACAAGTGTGTAAAGTGAACCTTTTTTCAAGGCGAGTGCGACAATCACATGAGTGAAAAAAGGTGCTTTACGCACGTATTGCATACAAATTTTTTTCTACTACCAATCAAATATGTGTGAAAAAATATATTTAGACAAATTCTTTACGTACAGGGTTACTGGTTATAAATGTCACCCCCCTCTATCTTTTTTATTTGACATTTTAGAAAAAAGTGTCCCAAATAAAAAATGTATGGTTGAAATAAAATTTTTTGAAAAACTTACTTTTGCATATATAGGGTGTTTCAAAAAAGCTGGTCGTCCTCCAACTTTCCTATTTTAAATTGAATACCCTGTATATTATTCAATATTCGGATTCTAAGTCAAATTCTGAGCAGATTTCTTTAATATACCCTATACCCTGTTTTGGAAATATTGACAGTTGAAAATTGACTTTTTTGCAAATTTGACAGGCTGTAAAACTTAAATGGTTAACTTTTGAGCAAAACCGATCTTACATTTTTTTCTAAGATTTTCGCAAGTTTTTGACACCAACTTTAAATTTAACCGAAGATTAAATTTAATTGGAATTTTTAATCATGGATTAAATTCAAAGTTGATGTCAAATATTGATGTCAACTGGTAGTTTATAAAAATCTAAGATAAAAATGTAAGATCGGTTTTGCTCTAAAATTAACCGTTTAGGATTTACAGCCTGTCAAAGTTGCAAAAAAGTCAAATTTCAACTGTCAATATTTCCAAAACAGTTGAACTTAAGTATAGGGTATATCACATGAAATCTGCTCAGAATTTTACGTAGAATCCGAATATCTAATAATAAACAGGGTATTCTATTTGAAATAAGAAATTTGGAGCACGACCAGCTTTTCTGAAACATATGCGAAAGTGAGTTTTTCAAAAAATTTAGTTTCAACCATAAAACTTTTATTTGAGACACTTTTTTCTAAGATGTCAAATAAAAAAAATAGAAGGGGGTGACATTTATAACCAATAACCCTGTACTAGTGCGTAAAGTATTTTCACTTTACGCACTAGTGCGTGAAGTAATTTACCAGAAAAATAGTAGTTTGACAGTGTCGACATCTGTCATTGAAATCACTTTACGCACTAGTGTGTGAAGTGAAATACTTTACACACTAGTGCGTGAAGAGAAACTTTACGTCTTCTGAATAGTGCGTGAAGTGAGTACTTTACGCACGGTAGTAGAAAAAGTGTTTTATTCTCTAAAAAAAAAAAAACATCTAAAGAGAAGCTTTTCTAAACGACGAAACATCCTTTTTACCGACATTGACTCGACTAACTAAAGACTAATAATCACACTCTCCTATTGTATTTCGTCAAACAATAGTTTATTTTTTTCCGGAAAAATTACGTGATTCATTTAGTTTATTATAGTGTATACCCACATGCATGACAAACATCATAATAATAAACAATTCACTGGCAAGTGCAGTTGATTTTTATAAGCTCTAGACTAGTCGGCTTTACATGATTGTTTATACATGTTGGTGGTTGAAATTTTAATAAACACATATTTCAAGCTTAAAATATTATAGAAAGATTTTCTTATTGTTGAAATAGCCCTACAAAAATGACTTATCCAAAAAGTTCATTTATAAACCATGGATCTTTAGAATCAGGCATCAAATTGAAGAAAAAATACTTTCTTTGTTTGTTATCATACCATTTTTCATTAGGGTGACTAGCAATTATCATAACCAAATGCTGTATCTTGCAAATACCCCTCTAATGGAGTTTCCTTACCTGCCTATGTTATACATGAACTCTTAATTTTTATCCTAAAACCATTACCTGAAGACTAAAAAACGGTTGTTATTTCAATTTTTTGTCTTTGAAACTCCAGGTCCTACCGAAGCCAAATGGAATTTTGAAGCAATACCAGGGTAGAACGGATTATCGATGTACACAGTGGCAGTGTGGTTAGCTGGTTGTGAAATTTAACCACGGCCACTATCCATACTACCCTTGTGTTTATCGTTAAAGCGACTCATCCAGCTTGAAGAAGACATCATTCTACCCAAGGCACACACGGAATACCCTGCTACATAAGTCTGCAGTTTATTTAGTAAATAGTACTTAATAGCATTATTGAGAAAAGGTGTCCAACAAAGGGCCTTGAAATCATCTAGCGCCCCTAGGGCCTCCTGCCCTGATTCTACCTTACAAAAACTTGAATTTTTGTTTAATTTTTTTTTTTTTTTAAATTCTTATCCCCTTTTTTATGTTTACAGGGCAGCCTACGTATCGTTTGGAGGACTACTGATGAGACTCCAAGGAGATGCTAACAATTTGCACAGTTTTGAAGTTGATCAACACATGTATTTGTTAATGAAGAAAATCTTTATGTAATCAATTTATTTTTAAAGTTTACAAAAAAAAACACTTGAGTAGAGCTAATTACCATTGTGCTCAGTAAATAAATAGGTTCAAACTGTTTCTGTAAGCTATACTTTAAAATAAAATAAAAAAACTCCCATTTATTGTTCGTCATTTTATTTCAACATATGGTGCCAATCCGTTATATTCCATTATGGGTTTTCAAAGTGAAGAAATTTGGATGAGGTATAGGGTTAATGTCAGTTACCAAATCAATTAAGTCATCTATCACCTAAAAATTCACTCATTTGAGCATAATATGCCATCTGAAATAGCACCTGATTCTGGAAACGAGGGAGCAGTGTCCTGTCCTCAGTTTCATACAGAAGCTCATTATGTGTGAGAAAAACAGGACATTCATTTTAATAATGCTGCTCTTGTTTCGAAAATCAAACACCTGTACTATTTATCCAGTCTCATTCATGAACTGAAGCATCCATAAGAATTATTAATAATGGGATTGGATGGGATGGAATGTCTAGTCCAATCTCTGCATTTTATTGGAGAACTAGAATATCAAATGCAAAGGAATAAAACTTATAGCTTATATAGGTTTCTGGAGGTGGCAATTTCAAATTTTTGAATTAATTGCAGTAATAAACATTTTTCTGAAAACACCTAGGGTTGTTTGGAAACTATCTGACTGATATAAGTTATTCCAATTTTTCATAACAGAACAAGATGTACATACAGGGTCATTTGCCTAATTTTCACCAATAGGTAACTTCTTTACTTGAGGTTTTTGAGGCATGGTTTAAATTTGACAATTAGCGCCAGAAATTGGTACCGGGTACACAGGGTGTTCCAGTGTGGACCGATAAGTCGCATATTAAAATAAGCGGCATCTTTACCAGAAGAAATCGCCACTATTGTTGCCAAATAAATTTGTATCAAATAGAAATTATAAAGATGTCAGGTCGTAGGTCCATTAACTTTTGGTGTGGTACCTACTACTTTTAACTATTGTATTTTGTAACCTCTAGTTTATGAGAGGAGTTTGACGGGTGAAAGACAATTTCTAACCAGCGAAATTGAAGGCTATTTGGAAGAAATCCCTCTAGCTACCAGAAACAAACAAGAGAACGGAGGCCATTCCAATTCATAATACAAATTTCGTAAACAGTTGAAGATGGGTATAGAACATAATACATAAAAAAGATCTAGAATTTTCTGAAGAATCCAAAAATGTAATAATTTACAGGGTGTTCCATTTAAAAAAAAAGTATCATCGTTCTGACATTTCTTCATGGAACACGAATATCAAACCCGAAACCAACAAGTACAGTCGTGAGCATAAAAAGTGGGACACCCGACTGACAGGTCTTGTCATTTTTCGCTATTTTGGGTAAATCAGACTTTTCTCTACAATGGATTTTTTGTCAAATATGACAATCCCTGTAAGTATAGCTGAGGAGCTCGTTTTACAATAGGAAAAAACGGGTGTCCCACTTTTTGTGCTCACGACTGTACCTATGTGACACTTTTTAATAACATCTGTCAAATTCAAATCATGTGTCAAAATGTGGCCAATGACCTTATTGTACTTATTTGAACTCATTCACTATTAATTTCATCTACGATTTCGTGCTGTCACCTTGTCCTTATTTATCGCAATCATCTTCTCTATTTCGGCAAGATAATTGTTGACATCTTTTTCGATTTGTGCTGCCACATCATCCGTGGTACCAAGATACCGCTCTTCAAATTCTTCATAATGTTTTTGCCGTTCTGCGCGATATTTTTCAATTTCTATCTCGGCTTCTTCTTTTGCTTGCTTAATTCTTTTTGCTTTACCTAAAAGAAAATGTTTATGTGTTTTTATATTATTATTCTATTCCAATTAGAAAGCCACAGCCACAATGACTTAGGTTTGGCGTTTTTTTCTCAAACGTGAACTGTAGGTACTCTGGCTAGGCTGAAATCTATTGAACTTATTTAGAATAGGTATCAATTAAACTGACAAAACACAAATAGCACTGGTGGCTCACTTCACATGATTTTTTTTTATTGATAACCTATTTTAGTTATTTAAAGTACTCCTCAGCGTGTTTAAATCCAACATTCAAAAACGCGCGTGCTTTAAAGTTATCATGACAACATCAACAACCCAAGAAAGGTAAAGTCTAAACGTCAACTTTTTAATGATTGATTTGTCAAGAGTACCTGTAGATAACGTCAAATAAAATATAACAAGTGTTAAGCACGAATTTAGAATTCTACAATTATTAGTAATTTATGATTTGAAATTTTTGATTTTGAAAATTTGAAAAATCGCGCGTTTTAAAGACCTTAATATCCACTTATACTTTAATATACTATTATGCACGATCGGGCGGTAAATTCAACTTACCACGATTCTACACCCTACCTATTTGAAAGAAGTCCTTGGTTTCTGACACATTAAATTTTACTCTGTCAAATGCTTTTGTAAAAGAATCAGGGCTGGAACTCTGTAATGGATAGAGATCGTTATCCCTAGCGCTATGGCACTTGCTGTCTTCTTCTCTCTTGTCGAAATGAATAGAGAGGAGACGTCAATAGAGATAGAGAAAATATCTCTATTCGTTACAGAGTCCCAGTCCAGCTGACATCTTCTGAGTTGGCATATATTCTAATTTAAGGATTCCATTATTTATTTATTTTTTCAAGAAATTATGACGAACATCTATATGCTTCGTTCTGGATTGATAACGCCTATTTAGTGCCAATTTCTGTGCTGCTTGGTTATCCACGTATAACAATATTGGTTCTTCAATGCAAATAAAATCTGTTCTGAGACCTCTCATCCATAGAGTCTCTTGTGCTGCCATTGCCATGCTCATATACAGGGTGTCCCACGGTGGATGGCGTATTAGACGTTTATGGAGAACTAAAAAGCGGATCATTTTGAAAATTTGGCAACCGGGATAAACGACCATGATCTACACTTTAAAAATATTTTTGACCATGCGGTGTTGCCGCTTCTACTCTAAACTAGTGGCAACATCACTATTTTAAATGGAACACCCCATATTAAATTGCATATTTTGATTCTACGTAAAATTCTAAGCAGATTTCATGTGATATACCCTATACCGAGGGGTGCGACACTTCGCTAATATATTGTACAACCTTTGGATAATCGCGGATAATCTATACTAATATCAATAATCCTATGATAATCCATTAATATCTACTAATACCAAGACTAATACTGGTAATATTTCATGACTTTTACAAAATACCTGCTAATTTTATATAATACTAATAATATGAACTAATCTACAAATCCCAAAATAGTTCACTAATTCATATTAATTTTATAATATCGAATAATATTGGACTAATATCTAATAATTTTATAATATTGCTGCGGCAAGAGATATCTATCGACTATATTTGGATTTTTTTTGCAATCCCAGTCTATGGGTATCTTTCTTTATTCCACAAAAGAAACAAGGACACCAATAGTCACAACTCTTAGTAAAGTTATTGAACACGTGTGTATTGTGTTCGCACTTGTTCGGTGCATTTCGTATTTCGCGGCGTATTATTGATGATCAAATAGATCTAAAAAGAATCAGGAATACCTATTCTTCAGAGTATGTAAACTTTCCACTGACAAAAAAGATTGATGATCTCTGTCGTTGGTTCAAGTTAAATAAAAACGGATTGCTCTATTTAGAATAGAAGAAAAACATAATTTTGTACCTTAATAGTTATTTATCTACAAGCGTGCGGTAACTAAGGTATATTACGCGATTTTGCGTGCGGTAAGTACCCTATTACCGCACGGCGTGCGGTAATATTATTACCGCACTCTCTACCTACATAGGTACATACCTTCAATTACCTACCAGAGATAAATTACCTACCTATCACCTGAATTCTACTGGTTCACTGCCAAAGATGACAGACGCAATCTTATTTTCTATAATTTTTTAAACTTTTTTCTGATATTTTGTTACCGCACGCTTGTACATAAAATACTGAATATAATACGTATGGTAATTAGGTTATTACCGCCCTTAGAGATTGCAAACCTCGCCTCACCGGCTCGGTTTGCAAATTTCTCTTGCATGCGGTAATAACCTAGTTACCACACTTATTATATAATATACTATTATGTACTGTTCCGGAACCTAATTTTGAAAATAACAAGCAATATGTACCATCGTCACCAAAAGTAACTGGGACAGCATCATGTTAGCTCTTGTACTATTATATGATTTTAGGTGTCAAATTAGGGTTGCCACCTGTCCTTTTTTTGAAAAGGACAGTCTTTTTTTCAAACAAATTGTCCTTGTGACTTTTTAAACCCTCAAATGTCCTTTTTAAAAACTATTTCGATAAGTACCACTATTTGTCGGGACGAATTTATTCGCACTCACAGCAGCACCGGTGCAGCCTGCGAGCTTCCTGAAACCCAGTCCCAGTGCTGGTTTTTTGAACGCACTTGGTACGCAGTATACCTAGGCCGAGTTCGTTTTTGTCATCTTTTTCGTCGATTTGCTCAGAAATTTTGAAAGGCACATGATTTGTAAACTGAACTGTCTTATCCAGTCACGTGCCTGTCAAAATTTCGGAGCAAAAAGACGAAAAAGATGACAAAGACGAAAAAGATGACAAAAACGAACTCGGCCCTAATTATGTGATTTGTGAAGAATAAACAATAATGGCCGTTTCCACCAACTATTTTAGGTGAGCCTTAACGATAAGTATTCCCTAAAATGACATTTTCACATGGAGAAATGTCAGTTTAAGGAATACTTATCGTTAAGGCTCCCTTAAAATAGTTGGTGGAAACGGCCATAAGTTATCCCAAATATACAATTTTGTTTTTTTTTTTGGTATCCTGTCTTGGAATGTCCTTTTTTCACTTTTAGAAAAGGTGTCAAATATTTGTCAAATTATGAATTAAATGCATTGAAAGGAATGACAGCTAGTAGACTTAGTCCAGGAGATTAATATGATTTTTTTTTGTCCCACATACTTTTGGTGACGATGGTACCTATCTGCAGAGTTCGTCGAAATTATTATTGATTTATTTATTGCTAAAAAACCAAGAAATTGAAAAATTCATGAATCTGAAAAATCATCAAGTGTTTCTAGTGTTGATGGTTTTTCAGATTCTAGTGAAGACTTAGATGGAATTGATGACGCAGCTAGTACTGCAAGTTTTGAATCTAATTCAAAACAAAATCCAGTGGAATGGGAAAAATATTATGCTATTTATTGATGACACCTCCTATATTATTGGCAAAGCCGAGTCAATTCTGAATAATAAAAATATTCGGTTGAAATTCTTGAAACAATCCCTGGATAAGTTTTATTGACCAGAAAAGGTAGAATACCAAAGTGTACAGTCTAAATTTATTTTTCACGGTCCAATATTAGTCCCCAGTACATCGACCTTAAAATTTTGTAACTCATGTACACGCCCAACTTCCTGAGCGGCTTCATAACACCAAGTCGGACAATATTTTTCATGTCTCCACCCTGGGCGATGGGACATTGCTGCGCTAGCTCTTCGTGAAGTTGTCGTTCTGACGTCCCTAAGGAAGTTGATACATATACGTGTGGTTTCAATGCCAATCGACTGTTTTTTACATTACATTAACGATATCACATTTGTCGGACAAAAACCATGTGGCTTTGGGGAAGGTCCGACACCCTCAACATGTCGCTGTGGCGTCCCTGAGGAAGTTGATACATGTACGTGTAGATTTAATGCCAATCGACTGTTTTTTGTATTACATTACCGATATCATATATGTCGGACACAAATCACGTGGCTTCGGGGGGCTCCGACGCTCTCAACATGTCGCTGTGGCGTCCCTAAGGAAGTTGATACATGTACGTATGTTTTTAATACCAATCGACAGTTTTTTACATGACATTAACGATATCACATTTGTCGGACAAGAAATTTGAGACAATCAATGAAAAAATTAAAATAAGTTTGCCTTAACGCAACGTGCATATTAGTCAGTTTATTATTTACCTACTTTGTCAAATACCTGTGGGGCCCTGTGACATATTCCCTGATCTGTTTTTTTGATAGTTCTCCGAGTATTTACGGAAATTATTTAGTAAACGCGGTCATTCAAAACCACGCGTGTGAGAAAGAATGGATATTCAGTCGTGTTTTTTGTGCAATCTCAGGAGTGAAGATCCTGAATTTCGGCAGAAATTGATCAATAGGACTTTTGTTGTCCGACTGACTTTGATACTCATTTTATTTGTCCGACATTTACTACACATGTTTTAAAATTACATTGTTATTCATAATTATTTTTGTCGGACATACATGTATCAACTTCCTTAGGGACGCCACAGCGACATGTTGGGGGCGTCGGACCCCCCCAGAGCCACGTGATTTTTGTCCGACCTATGTGATATCAATAATGTAACATAGAAAACAGTCGATTGGCATCAAAACCACACGTACATGTATCAACTTCCTCAGGGACGCCACAGCGACATGTTGAGGGCATCGGAACTTCACCAAAGCCACATGGTTTTTGTCCGACAAATGTGATATCGTTAATGTAATATAAAAAACAGTCGATTGGCATTGAAACTACACGTACATGTATCAACTTCCTTAGGGACGTCAGAACGACAACTTCACGAAGAGCTAGCGCGGCAATGTCCCATCGCCCAGGGTGGAGATATGAAAAATATTGTCCGACTTGGTGTTATAAAGCCGCTCAGGAAGTTTGGCGTGTACATGAGTTACAAAATTTTAGGGTCGATGTACTGGGGACTATATCTTTAGACGGGTTTGATACCTTTCTTATACAGAGATGGGATTGTAGTTCAATTCGTTTCTCAAAAGTTCAGTATTTTCCAATGACAATTTTTTACACATAGTTTTATCACATAAACATACCCTGCAGGAGAACTCTCCTGAAAAACTTTCTGAAAAACCAGTCATTGCGTGAATACCCAAGTTATCACCTATCAGCAAAAACAATGAAAAATACACCAATACTGACTTCCCCTCATACTCAACTTTTATACCATTTTTTTCTAAAAAAGTAAGTTTATCTATAAATGGTTTAAGAACAAATTTATTGCCATATTTAACCCTATCTGAAGAAAAAAAAAGCCCAAAGAGAAAAATGTTATCTAGTAATGAAGCAAACTTTGGGGGAACTCCCCCAATTGAAAAATAAATAGCTCCAATTTTGTGAACACCAGCTTGTGTACCAAGGGGATTACCTGGTTCATAATCATCAAAATACACCAGTCTTATATTTATAAGAAAACGTTTCTTAACAATAAAGACATGTGTCTTGATATTTATCTGGAATGATCAACCTCTACTTGACTTAAATATTAAGAAAGAATTTCTATACTGTTATGAAGGGTTTCGTTACACTAAATACCGTTCTTAATTCGCAAGACTAGTCTCTTGAATAGTATAATGCTGGCCTCAAAGTCACGTAGGACTTGAATTTTAATGCTGACTTTTTTCAGTGTTTAAATGGAAATAATCAATATCGAACCACACAACTAAATAATACCTGGAATGAAACAGCATTCTTCCCGGAAAAACGTAAGTAGCCCACTCCAATAATTCAACCTATAGGCGCGTGCCAACCTAAATTATTATTTTGGGCTACTGTAGCGATATTTCCGCACTGCTTATATTTTGTACAGGGAAACTTTACAATAGATTTTTTATGAAATTAATAGGAGAGAGCGACGCGATGTTGAAATATCCTCGTATAATGCAGTGTTTCAGGTCAGAATAAATATACTATACTTTTGCTTAACACATTTAACAACAGTTAAAGTAGATCAATATTTTGAAACTGTTAGATAGCTATACTTAATCAATGCAAATTAATAATTCAAAACCCTAATCGACCAAAAACTACATGAGAATTTCAGTAATCTTAATTAGGTAATCTTTTTGTGTACTCCCTATACATACCTCCTTTTTTTATTAAAATAATACGTGCTAATACAAAAAAATTATTATCTATGCCTAATAATATCTAATAATACTTGCTAATATCAATAATAGTTACTAAAATCTTATAATACTGACTAATTCCTAATATTGGATAATCCCGCGGATAATCTGTTCTAATACAAGATAATCCGATAATCCATACTAAAATCATGTAATATTTACTAATATCCAATATTATTCACTAATACTGCCTAATACTTGATAATCCTTTAAAAACTAATATTGTACAAAATATCAAAGAGTGTCGCACCCCTCGCCCTATACCTAAGTTCAACTGTTTTGGAAATATTGACAGTTGAAAATGGACTTTTTGCAACTTTGACAGGCTGTAGAACCTGAACGGTTAATTTTAGAGGAAAACCGATTTTACATTCCTATCTTAGATTTTTATAAATTATCATTTGACACCAACTTAGAATTAAATCCATGATTAAAAATTTCAGTTAAATTTAATCTCTGGTTAAGTTCAAAGTTGGTGTTAAATGATAGTTTATCAAAATCTAAGACAGGAATGTGGAATCGGTTTTCCTCTAAAATTAACCAATTAGGTTTTACAGCCTGTCAAAGTTGCAAAAAGTCAATTTTCAACTGTCAATATTTCCAAAACAGTTGAACTTAGGTATAGGATATATCACATGAAATCTGCTCAGAATTTTACGTAGAATCCAAATATGCAATTAAATACGGGGTGTTCCATTTAAAATAGTGATGTTGCCACTAGTTTAGAGTAGAAGCGGCAACACCGCATGGTCAAAAATATTTTTAAAGTGTAGATCATGGTCGTTTATCCCGGTTGCCAAATTTTCGAAATGATCCGCTTTTTAGTTCTCCATAAACGTCTAATACGCCATCCACCGTGGGACACCCTGTATTCAGCCTCTGTTGTAGGCAACGCCACAGTAGGCTGTTTTTTACTATTCCAAGATATCGGTGAACCATTTTCCATAAAAATGTACCTAGCCTGTAATAGATCTTCGATCAGATGGGTCATTTGCCCAGTCAGCATCACAATAACCATAAATTTTTGAATTTTGGCGTTTAATTCATGGCCGTGGCTAAAGTAACAGAGGTGTTACTATAATTATTTTTTTAAAGTAACATCAGTTCAATGTTGTCACTGATGGAAACGTTACTTTTAATAGGGGTTATAGTAAGGTGTTAGTCTAATTATTTTCTTTAACGTCAATATAGCAATAAGTAGATAGGTAATAACTCTAACAATTTAAAGTAAAGGTGATATTCTTGGTTCTTGGCATTTGTTTTAGAGTAAAAATGGAAATGAATAAAAAATAACCTGACTTGACTTTGAAGAATAGAATAGAATACTTATAAAACAGGCACAATTATAGGCAAAGCAGGAAATACACATAATTTCGCCTCCCTATGGAGGAAAGTAAATTATTTTTCTTCCTAGGCAGAAGTTTTTTCGCTGTAGATTATCATAGTTTTAGCTCCAAATTAAGAAATTACCTATCTTCATTTGCTGAAAAAAAATGCTTGAAGTTGATGACCATTATTTTATACCGCTAATGATTAAAAATGGAAGACTGAATTTTCACTTTGCACACTCATAAAAAGGTAATCAATCGAATTTCACCTGCAGGAGAGAACTATATATAGGTACCTACACTCCCGTTCCTTTGGTTTACAAATAACTATTGGGTAAGGGCATGTGAGGAATAGGAATATGGAGACGCCGTTTTTCTCACAAAAGATTTGTATTATCAATATGTTGATTCGAATTTTTGGTTTATAAAAAATAAAATATTATTGTTATGTTGTTGAATATCACCTTTACTTTAAAGTTTAAATTGCTAAAGAAAGTATACCTACTTTTTATTCTATATATTGCTACTGTTACTAACCCTATTAAAAGTAACATCAGTGACGTCATTGAACTGATGTTACTTTAAAAAAATTATTAAAGTAACACCTCTGTTACTTTAGCCACGGCCTTAATTCATCATATTAGTTAGGTTAGAATCGCAAATTGGCGCGGGTTCCTAATTTAAAAATTATTACATTGATGTCTTATGGGAACTCAATTTTAAAAGCGTCTGTAGACGTGATAGAACGTTTGTTGGGGAAGTGAGTTGTATAAATAGTTTTTTTAATATGTTAATTAACTGAGAGAGTGTTTGAAAGTTGAATAAACATTGTTAAAATAAAAATATTACCAATTTAAGAAGCCGATGTTTGTATAAAATACGTATGTCGTTGCTTGATCCACAAGTATATATGGGTACCTATAATTCTAATAAAATAAAAGTGTACCTACATACTTGGTTAGTAGATGTACTTCAATAATCCAAAAAGATGGAAAAACAAATGACTGAACTACCCACATAACAAAATTGCATTCTTAGAATGTACTGGGAATGTTCTTTTTTCAGGAGGAATGTGCCTAGAATGTTCGCCAAAACCATTGCAAATGTCCTGAGAATGTTCTGAGAAAAGATTATAGAAATACTGTTTGCAATACCCAAGAACTTCCTGGGAAATCCATTAGGATATTCCTAGAATATATACCTATGAGATTCTCAGTATATCTTGAAAAAAATATTCCTGTTTGATTCTAAAAATATGCTCAAAATGTATATTCTCATATTTAAAGAATGTTTCTATGAGATTATAGTTATGTTCTCAAAAGAATATTATACCA
Organism: Ceutorhynchus assimilis; assembly: GCA_917834065.1. NCBI lineage: Eukaryota > Metazoa > Arthropoda > Insecta > Coleoptera > Curculionidae > Ceutorhynchus > Ceutorhynchus assimilis. Next base: position 37,356,185 of record OU892278.1, on the reverse strand, counting down.
ATATACTTGAAATATTCTTAGAATATATCTACATATATCATTCTCAATATGCAACATTCTTGGTTGATTCTAAGGATATACTTGGAATGTTAATTTTCGCTTCCAAATAATGCTCCTTTCAGCCCTTTTATATTAAAGGCAGTGAAAGAGTTGTTGGAAAACTTCTCTGGAAAACAAAAGTATTTAACCAAAGCTCCGGTTTCGAACTTGTTATGCTCTCGTCGAAGCACGCCAACTGAAAGAAACAGGTTTCAACGTGATTTAAACGCGAGGCAAGATGTAGATATTTAATAGCGCGTGGCTCCCTCTCTTGGAAGTCCTACAAAGCAACAGAAAAAGAATATACCTATGATATTCTTAGTAGGTTCTAAATAGAGCATTATTGTTTAATTGTTAAATTATATTTTTGAGTCGGTACTTTAGATAATTAGGTGAACAATATGAAAATATCCCTATTATGGTTATACCTACCTTCATAAACTTCTCAGCACAACTTGGTAGGAATATTTCTGAATACTTGATAGAGATATTAGCCGAAAGAACATTTTTTAGGGTACATTATAATAATGTTCGTATGACAATATTCAAAGATTGTTATATAAAGTAGGTTCTTAGCACAATCTTTCAGGTAGGTGCATAGAAGCAACATTCCTAGTACATAAATAGAACGTCCCAAAATGAATATTTCAATCGAAACAATCTTAGAATATTCATTAGACATTCCTAAAAGAACATTCCAAAAAGCACTTTGAGGGAATATTCTGAGAATATGAATGTTCTTTCACTGTTATGTGGGTAGTGATAAATAAATAAATAAACAATTCACCAACAATCATAACACAACACACAACCTCACTTTCTTACAGCTGGTTTTAGACCCGACGTACGTCCACCGAAAACAGACACTTTTAATTAAAATCATTTGTATTTTTAATTCATAGGTCTAAGAAAACAATTAGAGCATGAATTATAGAGAAATATGTTCAAAGTTTGACGTATAATAGGTTCAAATACTAAGAAATTCCCAGAACCCAAGATATTCCCGTCTGAAAATCACTCTTTTGAATCCCCCATAAGAAATACATTGCTGTCAAATTTGTTGAAATGTGTTTAGGAACCCATTTTAAATTTCGCGCCCGATTTTTCCTAACCTAACTAATATGGTGAATTCCAGTCTATAGTTTTAGTATAGTGACTTGTCGCCGAAAAATAGCTTGATACTTCGGTTTTTGAGTAAAAGCAAATCCTTTTCACAAGTAAAAGAACATGTCAGAATTAGTAGATGTTCGAACAGACCCATCTCAAAAAGTCATGCCGACCCCCCTCAAACTTGATAAGTGGATTGTTTTAGTTTTTATCATTTTTCTCATAAAAGGTAAAAGATAGAAACGTCATTTTGGTGCCATTCGATAGAGCAGAAAATTCTACATAATGTTTATAACCTTATTTTTGTTTATGTCTTCAAGGTAAGGCCCCACGTGAACAAAAATGTGGTGGGGGTAATCACAAAGACACGCGTTGATCCATATCATTAAAACCGCTTGAAAACAAAAAAAAAATAGAGGATACAAAAAATTGAGAATAAAGTTTTCTCTAATAATTGATATATAATTTTTTTTCATATCTCTCAAAATAAAGCCCCCAGTGGCGTACGAAAAAGTAGTGGAGTAAGAGGAATTATTAAAAATAAATATTTTTGGTTACTTTGGTCCTTTCAAACTAATTTATTTATTTTATTGTATTTATATGCAGGTAAACATCATTTTGAAAATATCAGGAGCGTATTAGAATATAATAAAAGTAAATACCTAAAGTGTATTTTTTCCCAAGATGGAGATACACTTTTACAATGCATGTCAAGCGAATGACATATTGCGACTGATAAAGCGGCATTGTTTATGTTTCAAAGTTGACAGTATCTAAATCTATCTTGGGAAAAAATACAGTATAAGTAAATTTTTTAACAATTTTAACTACTCAAAACGTCTTCACAGAAAAGCTAGTGTAACCTCTTACGTGTTTACACCTTAAATTGCAATATTCTGCACACAAGCACAGCCTAATGCATTTTAAATTTTTCAAGAAGCATTTGCATTTTGGGCCACAAGTTTTGCATTTAAATTTTAATAAAATGTCGGATGATATTTTTTCATTTTTCGTAGTGTTTCATAGTGGCGTCCATTTATTGTTTTCTAGAGTCCATCCCCATTTAGATGAACACGGAAGTTCTACCATAGTTGGCACAAATTACCTAAGCTTTTCTGTGAAGACGATTGAGTTGTTAAAATTGTTAAACAATTTACTTATACTGTATTTTTTCCCAAGATAGATTTAGACACTGTCAACTTTGAAACATAAACAATGCCGCTTATTGGTCGCAACATGTCATTCGCACGAAATGCATTCTACAACTGTATCTCCATCTAAAAAAAAATACACTTTATTCACTTTTATTATCTTCGAATACGCTCCTGATTTTTTCAAAATATTGTTTTCCTACGAGCGTGCGCAAAGTAGTACTTTTCCGCACGCATTTCGGTTCTCAAAGTTACACTTTTCCGCACTCAGTGCGGATACAGGCCTTATCCGCACTGAGTGCCGAAAAGTAAAAATAATTGTCAAGCAACAATAAGGGCACCTGTCGACGTTGACAAATGATGACAAATTTTTCCTCTGTTTCTATATCAGCCAACATCTATACAAACACCAAATTTAATTAACTTTGACACATTGTCAGATTTGTTCTCTATTGATATGCAAGAATCTACAAACTTTCTCATCAAATTTAAACGTTTTAAAAAAAGGGCTCTGACGATGATTTTCTGTTATTTTTTTTTTGTTATGTAATTTTTTGATAACTGCATAGGTTCGCTTCAAGTTAATTAAAAATAGTTGAACAAATAATTTTTTTTTCTAAATTTTTGTTGTTACCTACCTGATATGAAGCTCGTAGGAAAAATTTAGTTCCTAACACGTGCGCAAAGTGTCTTTTCCGCACGCAAACACTTATCCAAACTCCGCTTCGCGTCGTTCGTATAACTGTGTTTGCGTGCGGAAAAGTAACACTTTGCGCACTTGTTAGGAAAATAACTATTACCTGCATATAAGTACAATAAAATAAATAAATTAGTTTTTCTCCAAACGTCAAAAAAACGTCACTTTGTCAGCACCTGTCAAGATGTTAGAAATTTAATTTCTATGCTGGTAGGCAAATCCAACGGGTTAACACCTGTCGAGGTGGTAGAAATTTAATTTCCATGCTGCTAGGCAACCGCAGCGGCAGTAGAAGTACTTTTAGTGCCGCTCGTACTTTTACTGCCGCTTAACCATTCATCTAGCCCCGAGCTTACCCCATTCGTTTGAAGAAAAAATAGCGTGTTGCATACGGAGTAGAAGCACTTTTTTGTGCTTCAGCAGTATTGCAAGCCTCACTACGTTCGGCTCGCAAACCTACTGCTTCAGCACAAAAAAGTAAAGCTTCTACTCCTAATACAACAATATACTATTAAAAGGATATAACCAAAATAGTTATTTTTGTCATACGTTCCCAAAAACAGCTATTTTACCGAGTTATTCAAGTCCGTAAAATGCTTCTTTTTAGGATTTTTTTTTTCTAGCTGGATGCACCCTTATGATTTCTAAAATTAAGGAAATTTTGCAAATTTTAGCGTGCTGAAGAATTCTAAAAATCGTATGACGAAAGATAGTGTTTGTCAGACGTACACTCATCTGCTATTCCGGACGAGGCGTCAGGTACTTGTGACAAAAATAACTATTTTGTCACAAGTACCTAAAGTTTTTCAGGACGAATCATTGCTGTTTCCGGACGAGGCGTTAGCCGAGTCTGGAATAGCAGATGAGTCCTGAAAAACTTCGTTTAAGTACGTGTGACAAACACTATTTTTTGTCATACGCTTTTCAGAACTCTTCAGAACGCTAAAATTTGCAAATTTTCCTTAATTTTTGAAATCATAAGGATGCATCCAGATAGAAAAAAAAATCCTAAGAAGAAGCATTTTACGGACTTGAATGAATCCGTAAAATAGCTCTTTTTGGGAGTGTATGACAATAGTATATTGTGTATTTAGGTGGAAAAGTGACACATTCGGTGTAAGTTGACGGGCGAGGCGTAGCCGAGGCGGGCAAACACCGAAGGCCGAGAATGTGCTTTTCCACCGAAATACACATACTATTTTTTCTGCGATTGGTTAAATATCTGTTAAATGTTTGTCTTTTTGTTCCAATTGTTCAGCAGTACGAAAATCACTTTCCCGGCCTAGGCCGGAAAAGTGTTTCCCGTATTGTTATTCATTGATTCCTTAGCAACTATTGAAACATAATTGAAATACCAGAATATTGAGTTTTGCGACCTGTCAACCGGTCAAAAATGTTGACATTTCTTGTCAATCGCAGAAAAAAATATTTATATTTAATCATTCTTCTTACTCCACTACTTTTTTGTACGCCACTGGTGGCTTTATTTTGAAAGATACGAAACAAAATTATATATCTATCGATAGAGAAAACTTTATTCTTAATTTTTTGTATCAAGCGGTTTTAATGATATTGATCAATACGTGTATATGTGATTACTTCCCACCACATATTTGTTCACGTGGGGCGCCTTACCTTGAAGACATAAAAAAAATAAGGTCATAGTCATTATGCAGAATTTTGTGCTTTATCGAATGGCACCAAAATGACGTTTCTATCTTTTACCGTTTATGAGAAAAATAATAAAAACTAAAACAATCCAATTATCAAGTTTGAGCGGGGAGGAGGGGGGTCGGCATGACTTTTTGAGATGGGTCTGTTCAAAAATCTACTAATTCTGACATGTTCTTTCACTTGTGAAAAGGATTTGCTTTTACTCAAAACCGAAGTATGAAAGCCTCAAGTCACTAGGCTATTCATGTACTCTTTAAACAGAGGATACGCTTAACTGCTGACCAATGTGCAGGTCCCGGTTGATGATTGAAACGACTGACAATACTGACTTCGTTCGTAACATATCAGGTCTAGAGATTTGTGCCACGAATATCATGTATGTAACATAATCTTTTAATGTTTTAGGGGTTTTAGGAACCTTTCTCTCTCTCTGTTCTAAATCATTAACTTCTACCACTTTCATTTGGTAATCTGAATCTGCGTTATCTTCTAGTAAAATTTCTTCTGGATCATTCACTTCTGAATAATTATCTTCCGCGCCATTTTCTTCTTTTTTTCTTCTACTTATTTTTGTTCCACTTCATCAATGAAGAAAAAAAAAATTGTTCTGTTTCTGTGTTTTTCTTTTCCAAAAGTATGCTACCTTTTTCTTGTTCAACAAATTGTTCATCTCTGGATACAAATACTAACAGCTGTATGCAACATCCTCTTTTAACTTAGAGGCGCTTTTTAAAACTGGTACCTACCTTTAAAAATTTGTATGGCTTAGAATACCTACACATTTTTAGAAGTGACCAGTTTTAAAAAGCGCTTTTAAGTTAAAAGAGGATGTTGCCTGCAGCTGTTAGTTTTTTTTGTGTGTGCATCATCCAGTTCAGATTTCATACAGTGTCTTTTCGACGCATCGACTAGGAATTCTATTGAATAGATGTGTTTACTGCATTGGTTTACTGCCTTTGCCTGAAAAATATATGATAAACCGCCTCTACCAGAAGACAACAAGTTTTTTCTAGAATTGAACTCCAAAAGCCTTTTTTAGATTGTCCCAACTTTCTTTTGCTGTTTTGGATGACTGCACATGAACAGCTTACCGGGTCAACCAAAAGTATTATTTTTGTACGGGCTTTAGTCACCTTCCTCGCGGAGGGAGCTGATTCATGGTTACAAAACTAGGCAATAAGTACATTTTGTTTATTTGTTGAAAAGACGGGGCAGGGATAGTCTTGACACCCTACCCACCTCTTCATCTGTCACATTTGACAGTTGACACCTGCCAATTTTTTTCAACGTCTTATGGCATTTCCGATTATGCTGCCGAATTCTATTTTACGAGTCGAGTCGAAATTCGTATCGAATTGTCAAAATAGCGGTTCTGTTTTTCGATTTTTTGATACGTTTTAGTTTTACACGGTACGTCCGGAGCTGTCGTATTCGATATCGAGATAATTCGACTCGACTCGTAAAATAGAATCCGGGGGCAGAATCGCTATTTTGACAATTCGATACGAATTTCGACTCGACTCGTAAAATAGAATCCGGCACCTGAACACCGGACAGGCATATGACGCCCATTTGTCATATTTTGAGAACTGACATCTATCAGAAATTACATATTTGACAGCTGTTGAGTATTCCAAATTGTATTATCAGTATTATCACCCGAACTTATCGTGTATGCAAAATCCGATGCGAAGAAATGGTTTAAAAATCTGCACCTGTCACATTTGACAGTTGACACCTGTCAATAGGGGACTAAAACCTTCTCCTCATTATTGCCTTTCATATTTAACTGGTTCGGGGCACATCGCATCGGTCGGATGGTTTCAAAGTCTATAACGGTTATAGGTAGGTAGGTGGGTAGAAACATTTTTTGTGTTTTATACAGGGTAATTCCAAAATGGCGTATGAGCTCACCACTACGTCCTGGGGGATTCTTCAGGGAACCCCAGAAAAATAGAATAGTATAAAGTTACTCTCAACAAAGTTATTAGAAGAACACACAGAGTGGTAAAATTGGCAACATCTTAAATAGGTACTATTGGATAATAGTTGTATTCCTTTCAGAGCTGGTTTATCAGTCGAGGGATAACTCGCAGAGTTTGCTGACCCTCAGTGGCGTAACTAAGGGCCCGCAGTTGCGGGGGGGGGCCGTGGTCTTGGGGGCCTCGCGGGGCTCCACACCAGGCGAAAGTACTAAACTGGCGACAAGAATAGTACCTACTTAACTGAAAGAAAATACTTTAACCTATGAATATTGAATATCATAATATATATCAACCATTGAAAAAGTCTGTCTGGTCTCAACGTTAGAGAACTCAGAGAGAAATGTTCGGGCATACTCACAGATGCAAAATTAACTGTCCGTTTTACGTGATACCACTATTGCTACCTCCGAAAAAGGAGGTAGGTACGAGGTCGGTTGAATTAAACAAAAATGGCAGATTTTAGCATTCATTGGAGGTAGGTTCACAGGGTTGCCAATTTTTTATATTTGTTTCCGAGATATAAAGGAAAATGTAAACACAACTAGAAGCTGTGTGAAGATAACAATGACGCCATTTTGTAGAGAAGAAAGAATCTTGAAACTTTTGTATTGAACACTTTTTTCCGAAGTTAATAGATTTCAAAATAATCAATAAATAAGCTTCAAATGTTTTTTACATTCTCCCCTTATATCTCGGAACAAAGATTTGGCAACCCTGTGAACTTACCTTCAATGAATATTAAAATCTGCCACTTTTATCTAATTTAACCGACCTCACCCTTTTATCGTTTCGGAGATAGCAACAGTGGTATCACTTCAAATGAACACCCTGTATGAAAAAAAAAATAAAAAAAAAAAATATACAGGGTGTTCATTTTAAAACTTACCAACCCTATTATCTCGGAGGAAAAAAGCTTTCGAAAAAAATTCTGAAACACACACTGAAAAAAATACCCGATTCAAGACAAAAGAATGATGCTTTTGGATTTTTTTCTCTTCTATCAAAGAAAATTTCTTCCGTTCAAATTTTCTGCTCTCAACTGTAAATCATGGATGCTTTTCCAATAAATTTCTAATTCTTTTGGATTCAAGCGCCTTTGAGAGAGCATCATTGACTTTGTTTCCAGTCCCTGCATTGTTGAGCTTTTCTGGAGAGCATTAGTCTTTCATTCAAAGTCTATGGGACTTTGGAGTACCTACTCTACATACGCAATTCCCACCTTTCAACAGCTCCAGGACCACCCGAATACTCACTCGCCAGTACCGATTGACCGATCGCATACGCATAACGCGCGTGCATCGTGCATCGGCATCAGATTTCGTTTATTAGTTTGGGGTTTGTGCATTTATTCTATAATCTAGAATGAGTAAAGTGATTCCGGTGAATTTAGAATTTTTCTGAAAACGTGGCGGTTGAGCCATTTACTAAAAACATTAAGAGATAAGTACCTAATTAATACATTGTAGATTTTTCAGTTGAAAGCTGTTTTGGATTCTATTTATCGTTTTGAAATATATCAAATGAGACTGCAGACAGTGCAGACATAATCTAAGGTGCAGAGGAATATATTTTAAAATATTTGTTCAATAATGTTACCAGTAAAACATGTCGCTGTATTGGCCATTTTGGCATTTTTATGGTGATGAAATCGGCTTGCTTTCTTTCTTAACATAAATCTCTTTTATTCGTATGACAAAACCCTTGGTTTTGTGACAAAACTCTTGCTTTTGTGACAAAACCGCGGTTTTTGTGACAAAACCGTCATTTTTGTGACAAAACCCTTGCTTTTGTCTCAACGTCACGAGGGCTTGAACGTAAAAATTTATTAATTTAGCCGCAAAGCATGTAGCATTTGATAATCGGTGTTTTCTTCTAATTCAAAGTCTATTGTTTTTAAAAAGCCAAACCAAACTGAGATACTTTTTATTGTTTTTCTAGATCAAACTAACCATATGGATGAATTAACCGAAAATATTGAAGACAGAATTAATTAAGTAATTGGAAAGATTAATTGAATTTTTGAAGAACAAGGAAAATAAAGTAAGAAAAAAAATTTAACAAAGGTATATTTTTTATTTATATGTTATGTAGGTGTAAGTTGATTATGTTATATTCAACCTCATCAATGTTTATTATTTTCTGTAATAAATAAATTTGTACATATCGATATTTGTTTCTTTGTGGTTCCTGCAAGTCTTCGCCCAAAAAAAGCGAAAACAGATTATTATATGGCTATTTCAATTAGAGTTTCCTATTATTATTATTATTACTAATATTATGATTATGGTGAATACTTGTTCCGAAACGCAGAGTTCTCAAGCGAAAGAATAATTATTATTTGTTTTTAAAAGATCCGAGATAGTCTTTAGACAAAATGTTTATACAGTCGTATAGTGGCGAATTCCCCAAAGATCTTTCGAAAAAAAAAATAGATACCGGGTGCCCACGAGATCACTTTCCGGCTGCCATTTTTTTATTTGTTTATCGATATCAACGAAACTTGGTAGGATTGATATTCTAACCAAATGCCATTTTTATGCATTTATGACAAGTTTTCCTGACTTCCGGTTTCACCGGAAATGACGGCAACTTTTGATTTTTATATGGCACACCCTGTATATTTTTTGTTTTTCGGATTCTACAGATCGTTTTACATCCTAATGCACCACTTTTGAATCGATTTTTGTCCAAATTTTATTTTTAAATTAAATTTTAATTTTTTAACTAGAGAGCCATGATCATCCTAAAATGACTCAAAATACTTTACTTAATTTCAGAAAAATACAAACTCAATTTTATCTATGTGAACTTTTTTGATAGAGGGCTGTAAACTTCATTATTTTAGTATTTTTGCCTTAGCTTAAAAACTAGAATAGAAACATATCACTTTCATAACATTACTAAATGCAGTATTTTTAAGCGAATCCAACGATATACACTATTAGAGCAGGCGCTACAAGTAGTTGAGTATGCAAAATATGAGGACGGGCAAAACTGCTCAAATTCGTGTTCCTGTGATCTTGAAGAGTGGGAAAGTACATCTTGCCGGCAGCTGGAGTGGTCCCTAACTCTCCTGCCATTTCCCAATGCAAAGTTAGATGGAAAATATCACAATTTCAAGTCATTTCACAATAATTCCTAAGGCTTGCTTTTCAAGCTCTCAAAATAATTCTACCATTTGTTGGATATCTTTGCGATTTTGCTCCAAAATATCCACAAGTAAAAGAAGACTGCGAGATGTACATCTGTGGAGGATTCGACGATGTAACAAGATGTTACTAAAAGGGTCTTCATTCTGTGAGGTACCTGAATTAAAATCAAACCACTTAGAAGCTGATTCAAGCATGTTTTTTCACATATTTCATGCTGTAAGAATTGAAGCTGCACATGTTATTATCCTACGTGCTGATACAGATGTATTCGTACTGACGATATATTACTCCAAAGAACTAGCAAATATTGGTTGTCTAGGTCTATGGTTCGACGGTTCCCATAAAAAGAAACATCTTCTAGGATGCCACTTAGCTGCTGAAACTCTTGGTGAAAGAATATGTCACATTTTACCAGCATTACATTCCGTAAGTGGTTGCGATACTACCAGCAGACTAGGCAGTAAAAAACAATTTTTTAAAGTTGCATCCGACGACTTTGTACAAAAAGCCCTTGAATATTTGGAAAACCTTGATCTAAATACAAAACAGCTAAAACAGTTAGAAATGCTCTGCACATATGTTTTTTCAAAAAAAAAACTAACTGCTGATGAACTGCGATATAAGCTGATTTCCCAAAACATAGGTTTCGGCTTCAATTTGATGAGAATAGTATGTACTTCAGATGCTTTGCAATTGTATTTGCTAAGGACTACAGTACAAAATATGTTTGGAAAAAGGCACATCAAACTCAATTAAGACCTATCGATTATTCTTCATTTGGCTATGGAGAGAGCAATGGTAACTTACGTCTACGACAAATGGCAATGTTAATGTTGCCTTTGCCAGAATCATTTATTGTCTTGTAAATGTATGTCCAATTGTCGATTGCCGAACAATGTCGTGCAGTTGTAAAAAGACAAAATCACCGAGTATTTCATTGTGTAAATGCTTAAATAATGATTGCCTAAATAAAAATTAATAATTATTTATCGCGCTTTCATCTATTTCTATTTGTATCTGCTGTTTCTTTTTGTAATTTTTTTAAAATAAATCTTCTTTAATATCATTTTGTGGTTTTTTTGTTGGTAATTTTGAACCCACGACTCCGGCCTAGTGGTCTAGTACAGTTTGATTTGTCACAAACTTTCAAATAATAATAATAATAATAATATTAAATGCACCGCTGTAGCTATGTCATATGTCACCATACCTCTTGAGCAATGGACGGAAACCCAGCGTCCTGAGTTCAAATCACACTAGCAACGCAAATTTTAACAAACTTTTCTATTCAAAACCCTGTCGTTCTTTTTCACCACAAAAGCAAACTGAATTGGAACTATAATAGTCGTTAAAATCACACACATAGCATACACTCCATGGAATTCCTTTATAAGTGAGAGGAGAGGGGATAGAAAAAAAAATGGACCAAAAAATAAGCTGGCAAGATCCGGATTATTAATCTTTGAGCTTTTCTTAGCTACAATCCATTGATAAAATGCGGTCCTCATATTATGCATACTCAAGTCCGTCTAACTCCCGGTCTATTTGACATTTTTCTTAATTTTCGTTCATTTTTGTAGGTTTTTTTTTTTCTACTTAAAATTTAATTTGAAAACGAAATTTGGATATAACTCGATTTAAAAGTGGTACCTAGATTAGGACGTAAAACGATCTGTAGAATAAAAAAAACAAAAAATATACAGGGTGTGCCATTTGAAAATCAGAAGTTTCGGTAATTTCCGGTGAAACCGGAAGTCAGGAGAACTTGTCATAAATGCATAAAAATGGCGTTTGGTTAGAATATCAATCCTACCAAGTTTCGTTGATATCGATTAATAAATAAGAAAATGGCAGCCGGAAACTGATCTCGTGGGCACCCGGTATATACCTACCTAACTAGGTAGTATTAAGAAATTCGAATGGAAAAATGTTAACTCTTAAATTGATTTTAATTGAAATTATTTGGTATAGTTAAATTTTGTTCCTTTCGCAATTTTTTAAGCTAAGCTCTTTTCTGAAAAGATCTTAGGGGATTCTGCACCAGACTAGCCTTGCGTTCGGTATTTTGCTCAAAGAGCAGAGCGTGCCGAGCGGAGCCATAATCACGTGACCAGTGAGCGAACAGAGCAGTTGAACGCTGTATAAAAGTGCCAGAAATTTTAATAAACGAACGCGAATGAGGCTGCACCGAGTACACTTTTTAAATAAACGAACGGTAAAGTCAAGCTCGGAGAACTCGGACCAAAATAACGAACGCACGGCTAGTATATAGGTACATTTTGTCTCAAAACCATTCCGGATCTTTTAAGGAACGAATAATTCTTTCACTTAAGAACTCCAGGTTTCATTCAGTTTCATAACTTATGTATTTACACCTATCATCTACCTGTAAAGGTAAAGGCTGCAGGTGGGGTGCAAAAATATACGGTGACCAAAAAGGTAGTAAATTGCGATAAACCACCCCATTTATCGCCACGGTGCCAGGGGTTGCGGCAGGGTAGGTCGTGGCACCGTAGGTTTTTTTAAGGATACGCATTAAAAGGAACTTTTTGGCGTATATGTTATAAAAAAACGGTCTATTTTTTAATTAAAAAAACATGCTTTCGGCAAAATCTCAAGAGGCACCGTTATCATTTCGGGTACGTCTTTTGACCACGAATCGTTTACGTGACATTCGAAATGTGGTTCGCTTCAAGGTCGAAAAAATGAGTGGGTTCTTAGACTATGTAATTAATAAGTAGTTTCTAAAACCCGCATATTTTGAAACATTAGAATATAATGTCGGTGAATCGTTTCCAGAACATCGGGCATGTATCCGAGTGCCTACAAGAGGTACTACCCTACATCCTATAGCACATCTCATTTTATACTTCTTCTTCTTCAAGTGCCTCTTGTCCTCTACGAACGTTGGCAATCATCAGCCTTGTCGAGTGCTTTTCTGAATAGACTTTTCATGGTTTCGCCATATCAGTGAAGCAAATTTATCAGTCGAGGTCCTGGGCTTTCGATTTTCCCGTCGATTATGAGCTTGAGAAGCAGGTATTTGTCATTCCTGAGTATGTATCCGAAGTACTTACTTTCGCTTTCTAAGCGTATAAGCGTAAACATAACTTCAAGATCTTCTGGCATTCTCGTTGCACATCTTCATTGCGTATTCTGTCCGTCCAAGATATTTTCAACATCCGTCCATATCTACACACATTTCAAAAGTCTATACCTAGCTTTTTACACATGGCGTCTGACACAGTTCACGCCTGAATCCTTAGAGAATACTTGAGACGTAGTAACATAGTACTCGAGTGCGAATGGAGAGTGAGAGACCTCGACTTACACACAACATGGACTTCATTTTTACAACTGATGCTCTGGCTTGTTCAATCCTGGCACGAACCTCCTGTATGTTATCCCAGTCTTCATTAACTTGACATCGTAGGTATCTGTATGATTGAACTCGATCGATCTCTTGGTTATGTACCTGAAGAATACCTCCTCCAAGCAGGTTTTTACTAATCACCATCCATTTAGTTTTTTTGGCGTTCAATTTTAATCCAACTTCTCCATTTGCAGTAGCCAAATGATCAAGTAATATTTGAAGACCTTCCAGAGAATCAGCGGTTAAAACCGTATCGTCCGCGTGCCGAAGACTGTTAATGTTCACGCCGTTGATAGAAATATCCTCAATGCAGTCTTCTAATGCCTTTTCAACTATTTTGTTTGAATAAATATTAAAAAGTAATGGTGGAAGGATGCAACCCTGCCGGACACCTCTTTTTATCCGTACTTCGTCAGACATTCGTTGATCTACCTTGACTTGTACAGTCTAATTTCAGTAGAGATTTGCGATTATCTTGGGGTCTCTATCATCTAGCATCTAGGCCTACAAAAAACTTGAGAAAGTGGCTCATCAAGCTAATAAAGCGATAATCGCTACCTACATCTTTTTGCAGAGCTTTTTTTTGGTCAGAAATGTCAGTTTAAGGGCAAGGCCTTATAAAGCAGTCAGGTCCAGAGGGAATGATGCCCGATCAGTAAACCATATTGAAAAGCTTCATTATCGCGTGTCGTGTAAATTCCTCATTTTTTATGATTTTAATAACTTCTGAGTTCTGAGTAGACACCGTCTGAACCTGCAGCTTTCCTGTTTTTGGATAACCTTCTTCCTTATAGTTATTTCTATAGTCCTCGTGAATACTCTTCATTTTTACCATGAAGGCCACACCGTTATAGTGATTTTGGTGGTCGTGTGGCATTCACTAGAATTTGGCTCTTCATTTCTTTGATGACTGTGAATTTTCCCTTCTTGGAACTTGGAACATATACTATGTACATTCCAGGTTTCATGGCCGTCCCGCGGTGATTCTTAGAGCACCCTCTGGTCATTTAAGACCTGTTGGGGACTGAGGATCTGGGCTTTAAGTTTTTCAGTCATATACAAATGACATATTCAAATCAGCTTCCTGGATTCTCATTTCCACTGCACATTATCACTCATTTCTATATCTCAGTTGTTGGTAAATACCTCGACTCCTGGACATATTCGATGTGTCCCTTTCAGGTGAGTTTAGTATTTTCTTTGTCACTGTTTTAAGACCGTTTAATCGATTTCAACTATCCTTCGTACTCTGCAGCTTAGCTTACGCAACTTCACTTTTTTTTCTTGGAGCAGTAGGTAGTTTAGTAGAGTGAAAGTTTGTTGAAAATCGTTGAATGCTGTTTGTGTCTTCCTTTTAATGTTGTGGTCTTTTCAGCTTTTCCAGGATGGAAATAGATAGGCCATTCTTTGAAGAAATTTTCAGCTGTAGATGTTGAAGGAGCTATTTATCTTGACGTTGAAGGGAGCGCCTCTACCCTAAAAGTAGATTTTTTTGTCTTGATGTTGAAGGAATCGTCTTTACAGTTAAGTAGGAGTAGTAATTTTTTTGTTATTAGATAAAACATTTTAAAGTGGCGTGCGAAAAGTTTTCTGGGAACCACCTGTAACGTTTGGCGTGCCACTAGTTGAGAAATCCAAAATATCCGTGAACTAACCAGTGGGACGGCCAGGTATTTTTAAAACCTTTTCATTTTAATAGTATGCAACCGTAGAAACACCAATTTAAATTGATCTATTTTAAAAGCTGTTAGGTCCCCTCTCTCTTCTCATCATTTTTTCACAACAATTTAGCAATTGAGGCATTTTATTTGTGTTCAAATTTTCAACTTCCGTCACCGCATTAAGAGCGCATCTCAGTCAGACGAAGCCTTTTTAGAGAAAAATAATGGCCGGCCATCAAACTCAAGGCATCCAGCAGCTTTTGCAAGCTGAGAAAAGAGCTGCGGAAAAAGTGGCTGAAGCTAGAAAACGTAAGTAGTATTTTTTGGAATTTTTTTTTTCCAGGAGCGTTTAATTTTAGAAATACCTATGTGGCCGGTTTTCAAAACAATATTACATTATAAGTAATGAGGTCCGGACCGTGATCCAATTTGTTTTGCGACACACGCGAAAGGGAATTATAAATAAAATATGTCGCTTGAATGTTGGCAATTTATTTTGGTTTTTGAAGAATTTCGCGGGATTTGAAAATATTCATCCATTCCCGACGAACTTGACTTTGAGTTAGTTTGCTATAGCGGGACTTAAAAAAATATAGGTATTTTTGGTGATTTTTAGGAATACAAATATTACCAAGATGTTCGTCTGGTATTTTGAATTTTTTTACAAAGATTTCGGGTAATAGTACATCTTTCAGTCAATAAAACAGTAACTAGTTAGAAATGGTATCAAAATTAACTTGAGTGAAAAATAAGATGAATCACATATTTAGCCGGGACTCTGCTATACAGTTTCTTAGCAGAAACACCCTTTTCTATTCAAAGCGGTCCATGACACGGGATGGGTTTCTTACTCTCAACTCAAGAAACCAAAATACCTATATATGTCGAACCAGCGCCTGCACTTAAATTGTCCTTAAACCGACTTCCATCATTTAACATCACTTTCATTTAAACACTAAATTGGTTCGTCCTACTTGCACATTGAGCATCAAATGTAGCATCCGCGGAAAAAGTTAACATAAATCTCAATTTATAGCACTCAAAACAACTCGGTAATTATTAACACTTATAATTTCAATTTTAGCGCAAATTTTAATTGTTTTTCCTTTTTTGTTTAGTTTTCCGTTTATTACAATATCAACTTGTTTTCCATTCTTGTTTTCCGTGCTTAATAAAGTTCTTGTGAATGATGCGTTTCTGTAAATTAACCCATAGGTGTAAGTTGTCTTTCTGTTCCATTATTAAATTAAATTTCCTATTTAGTCTTTGGATTATTTATACTTCTCACGAATATATACCTACTTTTAGGCCCTTTATGTAAATACTTCTTTGTTATGTTGAGTCTTTGTTAATCGTCCATTAGTTTTACATCCTCCCTGGATAAATGTAGATATATATTGTATTTGTGATTTTGTTCTTTTAATGTTCTAGACGGAGAGCCAGCGACGAAAGAATTCTCTGAATTAACCAAAGCCAGTCTTTGGACAGTTGATTACAATAGTTATGTATATAAATATAGCGCGGTCAGTCAAGCTAAACTTAGAACAATGACCTAGTGTGTGTTATTAAAGTTGTCGGGGTGTGGGGTGTCTTGTTGAAGTTGTCGAGATAACTTAGGTAATGCAACGGATTTACTAAGGCTGAAAATCGTTTTACATATTATATATTACACATAAATATAACAGTTATGTTAGTCAGTCAGTGAATATCAGAACCATGCTGGTCAGTCAGCCCCATTGAGGTAGGTCAGCCCCAATATAATATATACCGGGTGATTGTCTATACCGGGTGTCCCACTAAGGTCGGCCAGGTACGATGTTATGGAGACCATAGACCTCACGTAACTTGAAAACGAATGCAGATATTGAATTGCGGTTTGCGCCAAAATGTAGATTTTTTTTGCTCTTTAAGCACAGCAATACAGAAATAATATTATGCCATTTGCTTTCCTAGCCACACTGATTAGATCTGATAGCAATCGAAACGTGTCTGTGGATGGAAAAGCGAAGAAAATTAATCCAAAACTCTCACATCAGTGGATAATAGGAGAAAACTTGTTTCCAGTATTTTGGGTTTTCCCAACTAACTGATTTTTGGTCGGCCTATGAGACGGTCAGTACTTTTACAGCAAAAGTGCTGTTTAGTGCTGAATCCGTCTTAGATGGCGTCACGATCGAAATTCGCTCTTCGTATTATTTCTACTTTGCCTGCAGGCACTAAACTTGGATTAGTTTTCTTTGCTTTCCTAGCCACGCTGATGAGATCTGATAGATCGAAACGCGTCTGTGGATGGAAAAGCGAAAAAAATTAATCCAAAATTTTCGTACACTTATGTGTATATATATATAACACTTTTCAGCTTTAGTAAATCCGTTGCATTACTCAAGTTATCTCGACAACTTCAACAAGATACCCTAGGTCCTTGTTCTAAGTTCCGCTTGACTGACCGCGGTATATTTATGTACAGTCGTGAGCACAAAAAGTGGGACACCCGTTTTAATCTATTGTAAAACGGGCTAATCACGTATACCTACGGCAATGACAGGGATTGTCATATTTGACAAAAAATGGACTGTAGAGAAAAGACTGATTTACGCAAAATAGCGAAAAATTACAAGACCCGTCAGTCGGGTGTCCCACTTTTTGTGCTCATGGCTGTACGTAACTACTGTAATCAACTGTCCAAAAACTAGCTTTAGCACAGAATTTAGTAAATTCAGAGAATTTTTTCGACGCTGGTTGTTGCACTGCTCAGTTCTTTTTGTTGCATGTTGTTGTTGTTATTCTGTTCCTGTTCCATTCCATTTTTTTTTTTAATTCTCCAAGTATATGCAACTTTTGACTATTTGTTCTTTTACCATGTATTTTATCTGAATATGTATTTCGTTCGTTTCCTATTGTCACTCACTTTACAAACAGTAACAATTATTTTTTCATTGAACAAATTGACTTTATACAGTGTGTCCCGCTTAAGCACTGACCACCCTTATGAAATTTTTATTTTATTAACCGATTCAATTAATTTTTTTTCTCTTATATCTACTTGAATTTGGAACTTATTAGGCTCATAATTTAATTTCAGCAGCTGTACTGGTATACTGGTGTCCACATTTATAGACTCAGATTTCAATAAGTACTATTAAGGCCGAAACTCACTAGCAACACGCCACGCCACCCTACGCCATGTGACACAGGTTCACGTGGGACAGTTTGTGTGCAAATGGACGGATGGCGTGGCATGCCATGGCGTGGTATCGCGTATGGCAAGTGTGTACGCAGCACATATAAATAAATGGAAGAATATACGCATACATTTTCGTCACATGGCGTGGCGTGGCGAAGCATGACGTGGCGTATTGCTAGTGGGTTTCGGCCTTTAGGGAATTTTTTAGAAAAAAGCTGAACGCGAATTCTTGTTTAGAATGGTCTAAAACCCAAGTGTACTAATTTTTGTTTCAATACGATACAGGTGATGACAACAAATTTTCAAAATTTAATGTATCAAACCGCAAAAATGTCATATTTTGAGGCCTCGAGACCAACAAAACTTGATACAACATAGTTTTAGAACATCCTCAACCAAAATTTGTAATAAGCTTGTCTCAAAATATGCTACTTTTGCGGTTTGATTCATTAAAGTTTGAAAATTTGTTGTGTACACCCTGTATCGTATTGAAACAAGAATTTGTACATTTGGATCAGATTTGTTCTAAAAAAATCCCTAATAGTACTTATTGAAATTTAAGCCTATAAATGTGGACACCCTGTAGGTACACCAGTACAGCCGCAGGAATAAAATTATAAGCCTAATAATTGCCAAATTCGAGTAGATATAAGACAAAAAAATAAATTGAATCGGTTAAAAAATAGAAATTTTAGAAGGGTGGTCAGTCCTTAAGTGGGACACACTGTATAAATTCACTTATGACTTATCGCAACGTAGAAAATAAATCTTGTATTTGAACGACTGCCTGCAACAACGAGTAACCGCACGCTATGCTATAAATAGCCGACTTTGTACTCGAGATTTTCCTAGAAAAACCCGGTGCCCTACTCGAATACAATAGAATGCCCCGAATAGTTGCGCTCTAGATGTAAACAATCCGATTCCCAGAATCCGGACGGTTTCTCGATGCATTTTGCTAATATAGGGAAATTAATAAAACAGTGTATGTGGGGGATCAAAATTTCTGACGTTGGCATGTCGCAATATTGCCGCATCAACTTCATTTCACTTTGACATACCATAAAGTTTGTCATTTTCCCAGGTTACATTTTTATTAATAAATTGATAAGAATAATTATAATACCAAAAAACGAAATTCCAAATAAATTATATCCCAACTATCAATCCCCGACTCGTTAGAAACTGACAACAAACCTCAAAATGTTAAAATCAATAACCAAAGATTTGCTGAAGGCAACTATTGGCAACATTACCCACGAGTGCCAGCCTAAATCCGATTTTATCGGCCGATTCGATTAATATGATCCGACACCATTATGTCTCTTTTTAACTAGGGTTAAAAGAGAAGAGAAAATGCGCTCGGAGCTTAAAACGAATTTTAATTTCTTACAAACTGCAATTGGCAATGATTTTGATGTCATTGATGACCTGCAACCATTATTTTAATAATTTCACTATAGTATAGGAGCTGGCAGGTTTTTCGGTGAACGATATTTAATATTTATCAAATTTTTTATTAATAAATCATGAAGCAGCGTTTTCCTAGCAACCCACATTTTACGCGGCGTAGAACGTAATTGACCTTTTGTTTGGACGCCATATTGCGGTGCGCGAACATAGTTGCCAAAAGTAGAAAAAAAAAATTACTAGCGTACTTTCAACATTAAAAACAAAAGTTACTGAATAAATTACATTCAAAACTTAAATTTGCCGCCTATTACGAATGTTTTTGAAAAAAAAGGCCATCAATTTTAGCCTGTATTGAGCAAAATAGAAATAATAAAATATCCATTTATTTACTTTCATTAATCAGAGAGAGAAAGTAAACAAACAAAAAGGATAGCGAGGATCAATCATTTAGTTACTTTTGTTTTTAATGTTGACAGCCCGCTAGTAATTTTTGTTTTTTTCTTTTGGCAACTATGTTCGCGCACCCCAATATGGCGTCCAAACAAAAGGTCAATTCGGTCGGCGTAAAACGCTGAGGACATGTCTAATGAAAATCAAATGAAGGTGTTTTCCTACACTGCGTAAAAACGACTTGCGCTAGCGTAATACGGTCGACGCAACTGGACGACTGCTCTGAGAGCAGTCTATTCAGTTGTACGCTGCGTGTTGGCAAAGAAAGTGCTCCTGTTTTATATATTTATATACCTCAGTGTTAGGCCAAGTTTTTCAGGTGGCGAAATAGGATGTCGCACACGATTACATGGTTCCTTACTTAAATCTTTTCTCAAAAGATCGAGGAGAAATGAGAATTGCCGTCTTGCAACGTAACTCTAAAATATGCTTTAAATTTCACTTCGTCATCGAGCAGATGTCTATGGATAAGTATTTTAAATTCTCCTTCGCTTCTTCTTTTTTGAAATAATTGACTAGCGCAGAATTTCGAGTCCTATCATGAATCGTGGCTATTATGTATAAATCTCCTCTTGCAAAATTTCATCTTGTAATAATAATAAAGCCAAAGCTAATTTCTTTTTTAGGCGACTGTCATAAAAAGATTAGTTTTACGGATTCAATATCATCCCTAAAGTATATCCTTTTTGGCCGCATTTACTTTACGGCCGCATTTACTTCACGGCCGCATTTGCTTTATTACTTCACGGCCGCTTTTACTTCACGGCCGCTTTTACTTCACGGCCGCTTTTACTTTACGGCCGCTACTTTGGTGAAAATAAACAAACAATCGGAAACGCAGTGCCGTAACCATCAACACTACCAATAAACAATTAGTTAGCAACTACAATGGAACCAAGTTTTTAATTTTAGCTCTATTCAAATTCTCACATAAAATGCTAAAAAAAAAACGGCATGATTAAAAATTTGGGAGAAGTATTTTCTTGCATTTTTTTCGGAAAATTCCAAAATTAAATAATACTCAGCGTTATGATTTTCAGGTCCACCTATGTTATACTCTATGTTAAAATTTACAATTATAGTCGGAAATACCTAACATATCAGCAAGTTTTCAAAATTGATTGTTTTTTTAAAAAAGCTCAATGTAAGATACTAGGCGAAAAAGTCGGCAATTTTCTAAAAACACACTCTCTTTATCGTAGTTTTTGTTATTAATAATTGTATATCTACCTATCTTTGCTGGATTATTTATTTGATCAATAAAGTTTAAAGCTACTGTTGAATTTTCTTCTTTTTTGAAGAACAAACACTCGCCTAAAAAATTTTGTGTGCACCTCGGCCGAATGATCTTTTTTAGCCTCACCTGAAATTTGCTTGGCCTCGGCTGCGCCTCGGCCGCAAATTTCTGATTCGGGCAAAAAAGATCAACTTTACGGCCTTGGTACACAAATAACTATTTTGTCATACGCTCCCAAAAACAGCTATTTTCCGGACTCATTCAAGTCCGTAAAATGCTTCTTTTTAGGACTTTTTTTTCCTGGCTGGATGCACCTTTATGATTGCAAAAATTAGGAAAATTTTGCAAATTTTAGCGTTCAAAAGAATTCTAAAAAGCGTATGACAAAAAATAGTGTTTGCCACACGTGCCTAACGAAGTTTTTCAGGACTCATCTGGTATTCCGGACAATCATCCTGAAAAACTTCATTCTTCACTTCAACACAGTATGTAAAATTCCCGGAACAGTCAATTATTTCGAAAATGGTGCACAATATAAAAAAACTTCCTGTATTAAATTTGTAGGTCCTAATAAAATTTATTAAAAGAGGACTTTTGTAATTATACTAAAAAGTAGGTAGTGGCGCTACACTAAACCCTTTTTAGTTACATTTTCTGATTCCTCTTAAGATTCTAAACAACAATTATGAATATGAAACATGTCATATGGCTAAACCCATTAGTTCCAGAAATAATTTGAGTTGAAGGACATATACGATAAGTACGACATCACCTACATTTTGCATTGTTTCGAGTCGGTTCAAAACAATGACATATTAACAGTAAACAACATTTTGTGTCGCCAACATCTAGGAGAGCAATCCACCGCCGGTGTATCCCCTCCAATTTTGTTGCCAAATTCTTACGGATTGATATTTCATCCTGTTATGACTTTGCTTCAAAAAGTTCGAGCTTCAAGACTAAAGGCCCATCCTCAATCAATCTGGTAGCGAAGTGGCACTTCGGCACGCATGCTTGGACAATGTCCTTTAGCGTTGGCATCCTCAATTCAATTCCGTGCTAGCATGCACGCCGACTTCGAAGTGCAAGTTTGCAAGCTGCAAGCTTTTCCGATGCGTGACGTCTCCTGTCATGCGCAGTACATTAAATTACCATTACATCAATTGACAGCATTGAGGATGGGTATCAATTTTCCAGCACGCGTGCCGAAGTGCCACTTGGCTACCAGATTGATTGAGGATGCAGCTTAAAGGTACGGTTTGTAAGTATACAAACACAGTGCAAGCAGGCTTCCGCTTACCAGTAACCAGCGCCGACTCGCGCTTATAAGCGCGAAAAATGAATGCATGTTTTCAAATCGCAAAAAGCAGGTACTCTACCTGTTTGTTACTGTGTACTAGCCGATTTGAAAACATGATTTCATTTTTCACGCTCATAAGCGCGAGTCGGCGCTGGTTACTGGTAAGCGGAAACCTGCTTGCACTGTGTTTGTATAGCAGTAAGGGCGAGTGGAAAAAAGATTTATTATCTGGACGAAACCTGGATTAATGCTCGCCATGTCACTTCAAAAGTATGGAGCGACAATAAAAAATAGGTTTGAAACCTGTGCTCAAATTATTTTCTCTTGTCGGAAGTACTGCCTTCTATCAACAGGTTACGGTAATTTCCTATAATGTATATACAGGAACCTGCTTTTTTTTAAATTGACTGTTTGAAATTGAAATTAAACCAATAGAAACCTGTTATGACAATATCCTTGCGTCATGACGTCATTTTCATTATTGACCTAGGTATTTTTTCATTATTTTCATTATTAACCTAGGGAGAGAAATTCAATTTTTTCCCAGAAAAAAATGTGCAGTGCCGTACACCTGGTAAAAGTGAAACTTCTATCGCTTCGTATTGGGTGTACCTATACGTCGCTCAACTTTCGCGGCATCAGAGTTCTACCGCGCATATGCACGTCACACTCTCTTTTCTCTTCTATTGTCTAGTATTCAGTGAATACGTGGATCGCTCTCTTTTGCTTGTACAATTCTTCCCAAACTATTCCCCCTTCGAGCAACTGAGAATTTGAACAGTTTGAACTTAGCGAACGAGTGGGAGTTAAAGACAAAGGACCGCATAAAAGGAAGACGCGTATAGCCGAAACTGCGTGTATTAGCTATAGCTCTCTTTTTTCTGCTCTCTACCTCTCTACTTTGTGTTGCAACGAAGGCCTGTGTTTTAGATATAGCTCTCCCTCTCTCGAAATTATATATTCTTTCTCTCTCGTGTAACGATATGGACCTACATGTGACACGTTTTGGAAATCACTCTCCATTCTCGTCTAAATATCGGACCGCCGCACAGTGATAGAAATTGCAAATCTAGAATTCCAAAAGTCTTAGCTGTATTAATAAATATCTATTTCTGATTAAAAAAAAAAAAAAAAAATCTATTTCTGATAAAAAATAATTTCAGTTGATCTTCTTATGTTCAAGATATAATAATAGGCATATTTTATACATTGGCGCATATAATCTTTAAATAGTGGTGGGGGTAGTACCTAGTAATCATATCCGCATAAAATTGGCTTACAGGATATAGGGCTTGTTTACTTTAAACAGGATTCTTAACATTAGGGAGGTTTTAACTAAAAATTTATTTAATAATAGAAGCGACAAGATGCGCAAAAAAAATTATATATATTTTAAAAGACCAACTATTGTAGACCATTATGGGCCGATTGGGTCCGAGTCTTAATGGGTCCCACAAAAGTTCTGCTCCAATTCTTAGAAATATCATATTTTTTATCTTGATTCATTACATTGTTTTTTCTACATGATAAGTTAACTTTTACTTTCACAGCAACCAAAATAGTTTAAGAGTAAAGTATAGTTTGGCAAGTGGTAACTAAGTAGAGACGAAAGGGGGAAGAAAAGTGGGGCGTAACCTAAGAATATTCACTGACACCGCCTGATGACAACCATGTCTTTGGGTTCAGTGGCACCGAAAACACCAAGGAAATAAACCAAAAAATTATTAGGAAAAAAATTATTGAGTTTCACGAATAACCACGCCACTGGTGCTGTCGTTCAGGTTCTAACCAATAGAATCATTCCTTTGAATAATCACGCCTCTCCGCTTCCTTCATTTCGTAATGTTGCCGGATTTTTTCCTATTTCAAAATACTACACGGCCCATATTGCAAAAAAAAATGTCACCATCTTGTTTATTATTGTTTCTGTGAAGTTTGGCATAGCAGCAAATTCTTTTTGAGTTCGCCGTTTGGCTAGCCAGACTATACTTACCTCCATAAATTTCCATTTTAAATAACTTTATTATAGCGCTTATAAACTCTTGATACTAGAGAGTTATTGGAACTAATAAATACTGCCTCGCAGTATTAAGGATCTACGTTATTTTATTAGTGCATCAGCACTATTTTTCCAAGAAAAAAACAGTTATTGGAAGACTGTAGTAGGTGCTAGAGTATTACCTTATTTTGTATTCATAATTTTGACAGCTGATAGCTATGTTTATAAATTTCAACCTCAAAAAGTGTTTATTTTTGTTTGTGATTTTCTTCCGATACTCATTTTTCGATGCTACCCACAGTAAAATGGAAAACTACTGTAAAAAATAAATTTTCCAAGTAAAATTAGGTCACCGTCGAAAAGCGAAACGTCAAAGTCGTCCAAAAATGTCAGAAATTTGAAATAAGGGAAGTTTACTGCCTCGCACTAACCATACACAAATAAAGACAAGCAGTAACCTTATTAAGGAAATCCTTATTTTCAGACCCAAATGCGCATGCGTAGATGTCAAAATAAGGCTAATTTAAATACTGCTTGTCCTTATTGCACGTCCAATAACTCTCTACTAACTGTTCAAAATCCACGCAAATAAAATAAAATATCGTCTCCGTGCATTAAATAATAAAACAACATATTCAGAACGCCAGCAAAAAATTGTTTATCGTGATAAGGATTTAGATTTTAACTTTTTTTGTTCAGCACACATTTCTAAAGGTACCCATTCACTTACAGATAGCCTGCAGTCCAGAACTGCCGATTTGCATATCGTCAGTTAAAATTTCTCCATACACATTCAGGCCGTCGACAGGTCTGAGCCTGCAGTTCACTTGAATCTAACGACGGACTAGAGTGTATGGAGAAAAATCGTCAGTTGATATCGTACGATCCCATCTTCAAACTAGTTGGAAGTTTTCATGATTCCGATTTTGTGAAATGGCCGAGTCAAGCAATAATACAGAGTTTTTAACCGGATTTATTGATATTTATAGGCAATTGCCTTGTCTTTGGAAAGTAAAGAGCAAGTCCTACTCAAATAGGCACGAAAAAAACAAAGCATACGAAAAATTATTATTGTTTTATAAACAGACTAATCCAAATGCAACAATTGATTCTTTGATATTAACGGCTTAACCAAGCTTAAGAGTTCTTTAAAACATGCGTCATCCATTCTAAGGTAATTTTTAAGGTCGTCTGTTGCACTAGTTCTTAATTTTCGCACCAGTCTCATATGAGATAAAGTATCACATTGTAACAGCCAATCTTTTACCCAAAAACGTTTTTTTGCTTTTGTTATCGGCTCTTGCAATAATAATAGCTCAAGAAGTGCGGCTAGTTGTTCCTTTCTATTAGTACGAAACATTTTTCACTATACAGCGAGACTGTTCGATTAGCACTGACAAAATGTTTGTATGTGTGGCGAAAGCTCAGTTTTCCTTCAGTTCAAAAACTGACAGTCTTAAAACTGAGGTCGCATCGTTTCAGGGTTGGTTAAATTGGGCCAAAGCTACGTAATTTAATGCTTAACAAAATGCCGCTTTGATATTTAGGATATTACGAATACTTCCGGAGATATCCGGGAAAAACAGAAATTTTGCAAAATTGTTTTTTTCTACAAACGTGTTAAAAAAGCAATTTTTAACACCGCCCCGAAGCATTAAAAATGTTACTTTATCGCACTAGTGCCATAAAGTCTTTATAGCACTAGTGTTAAAAGTGAAACATCAAATTTTGAGAGCGGACGTCAAAAAAAGTTTGTATTTTCAGTTATTTACATTGATATTAATGGTGAAATTTGAACAACTGAGGTAGCCCGATTGGCCGCCTCATCTATATTTTTCGAAGGATCGATGCAACTCTCTTTTTCTTCTCTATTTTGTTGCATTTTCAGCAAAAAGCATTCCTGACCACGACATACTTTCAAGAAACTGACAAGACATTTCGTTACCTGTAAAACAAGGTGCTGGTTGTATGGATTTTTTGACAAATGTCAAATTCAAGAATTTTATGTAGGAAAGATGCTTCCAATTTATTATTCATTTAAAAATACAATTTGTTAGTGGTTATTGCTTTTTATTGCCGTTTGTAGAAAAAATATTGTATGATATTTGTGTTAAAAGTATTTTTAAGGCACTTATGTGAATTGCAGAATTCGCTTCGCTCATTCTGCAAACTTTCACATGCGTGCCTTAAAAATGTACTTTTAACACTTATATCATAAATAACTATTATTTTTTCTTGTCTTTATTTGAAGTGATATTTTTGAAAAAAATTGTCACTTCATCATAGCCACTTTTTCTTCCCTGCAAAGTGCTACCATCAAATTTAAATTGACGTTTCGTCTTTGGCCCACCATCATCAACTTAATTTTTTTAAATAAAGACCCTTATTTTTTATTTTGGATTTTATAATCTTCTGATGTCCCAAAACCAATGGCGTATTGCACTTATTCGAAAAATTTATATTATTGGCACTTACCATGAGAAATAAATGTGTTAGAGAGAGACAGAGATGAGAATGGTGGTTCAAGGACGAAACGTCAGATTTTAAATTTGATGGTAGCATCTTGTAGTGGAGAAAAAGTGGCTATGAAAAGTGATATTTTTATTAAAATATCACTTCAAATAAAGTCAGGGAAAAAAAAACAATTTTGCATTTCGGTTTTTTCCGGATATCTCCGGAAGTATCCGGATTATGCTTAATATCAAAGCGGCATTTTGTTAAGCATCAAATTACGCAACTTTTTCCCGATTCAACCAGGCCTGTATCTTTCACCGTTTCCGAGATTCCAATGATGTGTCTTGAATTTGAAACACCCTGTACCTACACGTATGCTGATCATTTTCGGATGGATTTTACTTCATAAATATCGATTGGTATGCTCGGCATACGTTATACTATCATTCTAAAGCTCGTTTTTGTTTTGAACAATAAACAATTAACTTCTTCAGTGCAAGTCCTGCAGTCACCCGCTAATTTTTCTTGCCGGTTGACAAGCATATGCATAATTACCAGAACCTCAGAGGGCATACGTTATACTATCGTTGTACTTTCTACGGTCTATTACGGTATTTTGAAGACTTTGTTGCCATATTTTGACGTTTAATGGTATATCCAAGGCCAAAGGGCTTAAATCCAA
Source organism: Ceutorhynchus assimilis (assembly GCA_917834065.1). Classification (NCBI taxonomy): domain Eukaryota; kingdom Metazoa; phylum Arthropoda; class Insecta; order Coleoptera; family Curculionidae; genus Ceutorhynchus; species Ceutorhynchus assimilis. Next base: position 37,328,627 of record OU892278.1, on the reverse strand, counting down.
AAAGTGACAAAAACGTCTAGAGGTATTGATGTTACCTTGGTAACAAACCATATTGTAATGACTAAATTTTTTTTTTTCCGAAATGGCACAAACACAAACATTTTGATTTTTTACATCACCTACTTTATCGACCCGTATATCACAACCCAGGGGTCCTATAAAAAATTCACAACAAGTAGCTTTATCCGGAAGAAACAGGCTATTAAACTGCACAAACCACATTAAAAAAAAAAAATTAAAAAGACTTTTGTCGAAAATATGAAACTTTGAATTTTGCCTAAAAATCTGTATGTGTAAGTTCGAGTGTCCAGCAGTTTATATGCCATCCGGTTTCTTCAAATCTTTGAACTGCTCTCACAATAATTGTAGATTTTGATATAGGCTTTCGGTTTGGAAAAGTTGTATTAAATAGTTCCTTTGTTTCGCTGACTGACCTTTGTCGGCAGTGGCGTAGCCAGGATTTTGTCTTGGGGGGGGGGGGGGGGGCAAATTTGCAGGAAGTGTTTCTTGCGGCCCCACCGCGACTGCTGTTTAAGGGTCTTGGGAGGGGGGGGGGGGGGGCAAATGCCTTTCCCCACCCCTGGCTACGCCAGTGTTTGTCGGTCTCCAAAACCTCTGAGAGCTGAGAGACTTTTTCAGAATTTACTTGGACAGTGACGCAAAAAATTCTAGTACCAATGGTGTAAAAATACGAAATAAGGAGTACCTACCTAGGGTATCAAATGCTTCCACTAACTCCGCCCCCACTTTACTATCGCATATTTGGCAACTTTGAAATTGAAATCAGTGCTAAAAAAGTATATCCTTACCCTTATACTTCACATGATTTAAGAAAAAGATGCGGATACACTTAGTGCGCACTGATTGACAAATGGAAATTGCCAGAAAATACCTGCAGGTCGCATTTTGACATGACAATTGAATAGATGCCGCTGATTGGTGGAAAGGTGGAATTCGAAAAATAATCGCTTTCCACGTGTTAGAGAAAGATACAAAATAGCACAAGGATTAATAAGTAGTGGGGGGGATGCGGTTCTTGGATGTAGTCAACCTATATAATTGTTTACAGTTCCGTCTATCTGTGTTAATATGTCATTGGTAAAATCATACTTGTGGTATTTATGTCCTCCAACTCAAATTATTTCTGAAACTAATGCTCTTAGCCAATATGACAATACAGGGTGAGTTACTAAGCGCGCGGTGGTCCATATCTCCTATACTAATGGAGATCGGAGAAAAAACTAAATACAAAACTTATAGATAAACATGCGTGAGTACTACATTCCTAAATTATTTTTTAGTATACATGGTGGCCCAATAACTAGTAGTGACACAAAGTTTTGTTTTTTTAAATGACTCCCCCTGTATATTATGACATTTCTAGATTCTGCGGAAAATCAAGACATATTACATGTATAATGTCATCTACCTTGCTAAAACTTTTTCGGAAATATTGACAGTTTAAAATTGACTTATTTGCATCTTTGACTGACTGTGAAACCTAAATGGTTAATTTTAGAGGAAAACGGATTTCACATTCCTGTCTTAGATTTTCATGAGCTATCATTTGACACCAACTTTGAATTTAACCGACGATTATTAATTTAGGTGGAATTTTTAATCATGGATTAAATTTAAGATTGGTGCCAAATGATAGTTTATGAAAAACTAACATAGGAATGTAGAATCCATTTTCATTGGTGCCATTCCAGATACCTGTAGTTTATAGTTCATTGGTTTTGGTATGTCCAGGTAACTTACAATCATGATTTATTAATAAAAATTTTGATAAATATCGTTTACCGAAAAACCTGCCAGCTCCTATACTATAACTATCTAAAGTCCGGATGAGCGAAGTCCAGATGTTCCAAACGCTTAAAAAAACAAAATATATGACAGTACTGTCACAGTATTATGTTTTCTGATGAAAGAATGTAGATATTTTCTTGTAAGTATCTGATATCTTTATGATCTCATTCTTATCTTGATTCACTGACATCACAGCCACGCCAGCCTAATATTGCATACTTAAAAACGGAAAATGATAAATAAAAATTAGGATATAATCAGCTCATTTCCCTATGTAGGCAAAGTTCGCAGGATCAAGCAGGCCCGAGACGAAGCCCAAATCGAAATCGAGGCCTACAGACGTGAGAGGGAAAGGCAATTCCGGGAATACGAAGCCAAACACATGGGCTCCAAAGAAGACGTCGCCATGAAAATCGACAAAGATACTGAGGCCTACTTGAAAAACATGGAAAAATTGGTTGAGGATAATAAGGAAAAGGTATACAATATTTATATTTTATTAAGAAATAACTTTTTGCCTTAACAATTTTGTTCTTTATAGGTTATCGAGGATTTGATTAGTCTATGTGTGGATATTACTCCTGAAGCTCATCCCAATTACTTCGTTTTGAGAACTTTCAATAAGATTTAGATACAAGTAGATGTATGATTAAACTTTTAAATTAGAGTAGACAGTATATTACTGAAATGGACCAACAAACAAGGGCAATATTATTAGGTATAGAGAAATTGGAGAATGTTGCAAGGCAAGACAAGTATTTTTGTTTGTTTGAAATATATCATTTTTGATTGGTTTTGATTTTCTATATCTACTTACGTTTACGAGCTTCTGTTACAGTTTCAGCTGCCCTCTTTTCGGCAGCCAAAAGTTGCTGCACTGGATCACAGTGCGGTACTTGCGTTTGATGATTGTTAGCGTTATGATTTCCAGTATGTCCGCCCGGCATTTTTTTTTTCTGTTTTCCCTTTTCTCCACCCAAAAAACTCCAAATCTGTAAGTAGGAATGAAAAAAAGAAACACCAATTTCACAGAAACTTTTTCGAATTATTGGCAGTTGTCAAATTTAAAATGACGGTTGCAAAATTTTTGCAATTTTGACTCACATTACATGGCAAACTTCGAGTTTTGACTACTGAGTAGGTCTTTCCCAACATGATGCATTTCATGGAAATAATAGAAAAATTGCCTTCCACCTTTTTTCGGTTTGGAGCGCCACTATGTCGTAAAGATTGAAAATATGAAATACATTCATATGTTTCACCTTATTTACAGATAATTGCAAAAAAGTGCTTGCCAAAGCTACTTATCGGGATAGGGATAGTTTCTGGAGGGATGTTCATGGGACAATATATATTTGTAAAAATGTTGAAAATGTAGTTTTAATGCAACGGCAACTCTACATAAATTACACAAAAATATTAAAGAAAATACATGTACATACCTACTCTTAAAATAAATATTATGCTCCCGGATTCATATCATCCAGTCTCATAACTGCAGGATAATGGCTCTTGGCTCTGGACTCTGGACATGGTTTGTTAAGAGAGGACGATATCCCTTTTATTTTGAAGTGGGAGTTCATTGCACTACGAAGTCTAAGCTGGCAATTTTCTAACTATCCAGTTACTTCATCAACAACTTCTGGGGGAAGATTACGCCACTTTCCGACGCGATTTTTTCTCTCCCTGAGATCCTTTCCTCAACCAATCATATGCGGTTTTATATTTAATAACATTTGCTCCAGCAATGGCTTTCCAATCACCGCCGGTTTCTGATTCACTCAAAATGCTATTCCGACACTCACTAGATATCTTTGTGTATCATCCACGATTCCGCCGACGCTGATCTGGCTGAACCTCGACATTGTCTTCTGTTGAAATATCGCTAATCATTTATAATCTTTAACTTTACTCGCAGAAATCAATATTTATAGACCTAGCTATTTTTACCTGGATGCGCGGCGCGCGCAACACGAGGCAATGCATTTTTATTGGCTAACTAGTACAGGTGTGAAGTAATTCTTTTACACGCTGGGTATCTCCTTGTCCTTGTTCATTGCCCGTAGTCTGACAAGGATAAAATTATGCTTGATATTCAACTTGACATAGCTTGACAAGTGATCCATTTTCAAATGTTTGTGTTTTTGATTGACAAATACGTTGCACATCACGCGGTTTTCCTCCTTCCTTTTTTATCCCGTGCAAATAATAAGAACGGATTGCTATACGTAGTCTAACATAATTTGGTACGTTTTGCCTCGTCTTGCGCAATAAGCGTTCTGCGTCTTTTTCTATCTAATAAAGTTTTCGTATTATTACCTCTTTGTCTGGTAAAATAGATAGGTCTAATCAAATCATTCTACATAGAAATGAGTATTACTTTCTCCGTAATGGAATGCGCACTTTTTCCGGATTTGAGTTAGTGAAAACTGTGCGTATTCTGAAAATTTCAAACCCAGGAGATTTTGAAAAACCGGGGGTATTTTCACATAATCTCGGGAACAGAGTTGAGGCCTACAGCACAATCAGGTAAGGAACAGTAATGGGATTCCCAAGATGCAAAAGCACAAAAAGTGATTCTAACAAAAGATGGAACAAAGGACCTTTAACTCATATTTTAATCATATATTATATCACAAGACCTTTAAATTTAATCGATTAAACTATGCAACATATTTTAAGCATGGTTTCGCTTGGAAAATTTATTTATAAGTTATTGTGCATGAAACTATTTGCCAAAAAGCAAAATCATGCAAAAAATATTTGGATAGTTTAATCCATTTAAAGGACCCCGCAATATTTAAATGGAAATTGGTTACCCGTGATATTTGGATAAAATTTAAATATGTTATTGTGGATGCCGTAAGCAACATTTTTTACCCTGTGCACAACCCTGTACAAATGACAGGTGAGGCGTGGTTAGCTGTCAAATATTGGAATCTTATATCCAAAAGCAGAGTAACTATGGCAGATTTTGATGGACAAAAAATCTATTTCTACTGAGTGGACCAAGTTAAGTCAAAAAATGTCAACCATTTTCACACCTGTCAAAACTCTGCCAAATGGCAGCACTCATCTTTTCCAGTTTTCAATATTTTATGATGTCATTTGACATTTTTAACTTTTATGTAAATTCTGAATTCCAAAATTGAAAAAGAAATGACAGAGCTGTCAAAACCTGTAATTTGTTTTAGTACAAAAAAAAAAATTCTTTTTTGTTTCAAGATAGTTTATTGGTGATAAAACATTAAACAAAGTCCACGCATGTCACATTTTGACAACTGTCAGAGTCTCTTAATAGTTTTTTGGTTCATATTGAGTTTGTTTGCTTAGTGAAGTTCTACAACTATTTAGAGTGATAGAATAATACAATAATACAATAATACAATAATACAATAATACAATAATACAATAATACAATAATACAATAATACAATAATACAATAATACAATAATACAATAATACAATAATACAATAGAACTGAACCAATTTTATGCTCGTTGTAGAACTTCACTAAGCAAACAAACTCATGGCGTTACCTTATTTAAATAGCGCTTTGCCTAAAACGCGACTGGAAAAAAACAGTTATTGTTCACGATTACGAACACGTCAAGATACGGCTTGTGATGATCCAGAAATTTGACCCGATAATTACAAAGTCTTTACTGTAAAAATTAAAATTTATCAAATAATCAAAATTTAATTCCGGTATTTTTAAATCTCTATCGATAAATTAAAATGAAACAAATTAACGTTTAATATTATATTAGGTGTTTCATCATGCTTGTGTCATCTCCTAAATCAATGAACTTAAAAAGAGCAAGGCCAAGTAATTATAAATGAATTATGGCATTCTTGAACCCATAATGTCTTCGACCCCGATAAATCAGTATATTAAGACATAATTATTCGATTTTTTAGGCTAAAAATGATATAAATTTCAAGGAAATTGCATCATTCTTTTTAATAATAATGAGGTCGACCAATGGAATTCGGATTGCTACGCAAACGACCGCCTATATTGACGATTTGGGGGAAAATTAATAATTTGCGGGGAGATCGAATTAATATAAAAACCGGGGTAACAGTTGCCAGTTATCACTCCAGTTGAGTAAAAGTCTACAGAACCAAATGAGTTGGTCAGGTTGAAAATTCGCGAAGCCTCGGGGAAATACGCGTTCGAAATAGACTTTGAAAATTTTTGGAAAATCGTGAAAGTAATTACATTTGAAATTCGTTCAATATTTTATGTGCGTGCTAGCTAAATATTTTGAGTAATTAATTAAGTAATTTTATTTGCAATCATATATGCAATCTTGTCATTACTGACTTTTTAAAAATTTGGAAGTGACACTTTACCTGTGTCACTTCCCTCTTCGATTTCCCTCACCGATTTCCCTATTCGACTTCCCTCACCGATTTCCCTCACTCTAATTTATTTACCTTTGCTGGCAACAATGAAAACCAGTCAGGTAAAAACGTCAAAGCAGCGAATGACACATTTTGGCATGTTTGTTTTATTTTTTTAATATTAAAAAAATTGATTGACAGATCATAATTATTGGTGTGCTTGCAAATAAAATAGTATACAAACCTCTGAGGGAAGTTTTCATTTCTGTCTAGAGATTATTAGTCAATCTCTTGATTGACTATATAAATCTCTCGACAGTAATGAAACACTTCCCTACTCGGTATGTAATATACTATTACGTGTGTTTTATGGACAAAATGTAGAGTACAAGATTTATTTTTGATGATCATGACTTTGTGTGAATTTTACTAGAAAACTTTTGATTTTAATCACGGTGGAACTTTACTACAATAAACTTAATAACTTGAGTGTTTTATAAAGGAAACATTATCGCATAACTCAGTGGCGGCTGGCCCTAAGGGGCCAAGGGGCCGTGGCACTGGCGCAAAATATGTCGGTCCTTTTAAAATATTTTTTTTTTTTTTTTAGTTCAATAGTTATTACAATCGTCAGATCAAATTACTTATTATTTTATAATTTGATCCCGACAGAAAAATTTCTGTCGTTATTATTCCTAAATTTCCTAGACAATAATTTAAGCACTGACTAAACTAAACTCGCTAGACTATCCGTCCGAGCCCATCTCACAACGGCCCCGCTGCAACACGGCAATTACATTGGAGAAGGTCATGCCGCGCTCCCAGTAACCAGCTGTTTTTATACGTATAAACGGGGCCACCTGATCGAACGGCCCGGATTAGTTTTTGCGGCAATTTAATTAACACACAACACACAACAAGAACCTGGAACAAGCCAAGTGAGCTGGAACAAGTCTGGAAAATGTCTGGATAAATCTGGATGAAGTCTGGAAAAGTCTGGAAATCTCTGGAAAAGTCTGGAAAGAGCCTGGAAATTTCTGGAAAGGGTCGGAAAAATTCTGCCAAAGGTCCCAAAAGACCTGGGGATCATTTTCCAGAATCCGGATCAGTGTGGACAAGTCTGGATAAGGTCTGGATAAATCTGGATAAAGTCTGTAAAACTCTGGAAAACTCTGGATAAGTCTGGATATTGCCTGGAAAAGTCTGGAAATCTCTGGAAACGTCTGGAAAAGACTTGGAAATTTCTGGAAAGGCTTGGAAAATTACTGAAAAAGGTCCCAAAAGACCTGGGGATTATTTTCCAGAATCCGGATCAGTCTGAACAAGTCTGGATAAAGTCTGGATTAATCTGGATGAAGTCTGGAAAACTGGAAAGCTCTGGATAAGTCTGGATAATGTCTGGAAATCTCTGGAAACGTCTGGAAAAGGCCTGGAAATTTCTTGAAAGGGTCGGAAAAGTTCTAGAAAAGGTCCCAAAAGACCTGGGGATCATTTTCCAGAATCCGGATCAGTCTGTACAAGTCTGGATAAAGTCTGGATAAAGTCTGTAAAACTCTGGATAAGTCTGTAAAAGTCTGGAAATCTCTTGAAACGTCTGGAAAAGACTTGGAAATTTCTGGAATGGGTTGGAAAAATTCTGAAAAAAGATCCCAAAAGACCTCAGGATCATTTTCCAGAATCCGGATCAGTCTGTACAAGTATGGATTAATCTGGATGAAGTCTGGAAAACTCTGGAAAGCTCTGGATATGTCTGGATAATGTCTGGAAATCTCTGGAAACGTCTGGAAAAGGCCTGCAAATTTCTTGAGAGGGTCAGAAAAATTCTGGAAAAGGTCCCAAAAGACCTGGGGATCATTTTCCAGAATCCGGATCAGTCTGTACAAGTCTGGATAAATCTGGATGAAATCTGGAAAACTCTGGAAAGCTCTGAATAAGTCTGGATAATGTCTGGAAAAGTCTGGAAATCTCTGGGGCTGAAACGCCGAACACCAAAGAAATTTGATTTTTTTTACTGTCTCATTTGATTTGACTATCGATAGACAGTCAACGTTGACTCCAGGAATATCTTATTGATTAGATTTTTTAGCGGCGTTCCTGGCGCCATAGGGCGGCATATTTCTTTGAGCGCCTGCCGCAAAGAAATCAGTTTCGCCTGGAAAGACAGTGCAGTAGATATTTTTTATAAATTTGATTCCTATTTGATTTGTATAGTGCCTTATGTCTTATTTTATATAAAACTGTTTTATTAAATTTCTCGTACTCCGCCCGTGCTTCATTTATTATTTTGTAGAAATGGTAAATGCCCACGTTTGAATTGAGAATAAGTGAAAAAACTTTCTGAGGCGTGTTTTTTTTACAACTTTTAGATCAAAATTTGGGTTAGTTTGGGTCAGTCCAAAAAAATTTGCGCGCCTCTGGGGCTTCCCCCCTGAGTGTGTGCACCGTCAACTTTTCCTCTCACCAGCCGCCACTGGCATAACTTAATTACCTTCTGATATAATGACATTTAATGTGCAACAAAAATATGAAGAGAACTTATAATGCATTTAACAATATACAATTTTGAGTTAGAATTATGAACTAAACAGTTGAATTTATTAGCTAGGCATAGGAATCCGAAAATAGAATTTGTTCTGATAAACTATTAACTGCAATAGGAAATTTTGAAAACAAATTTGATGACATAAAATAGAATTGTTTTCTTAAAATATTGGAAACTTGTTAAAAGGAAACTTATATTAGAATTTGTTCTGATTAAATAAACTATTAAAGGGAATAGAAAATTTTGGAAAGAAACTTGAAGTTCATGAAATAGAATTGTCTCTAAATATGGGAAAGTTGTTTAAAAGAATTTATTGTTCATGAAATGAATTTTGAGATGGCGCCGTATGCGGGCTTAGTGAGTTTTTTTCATAAATAAGTAAAATAGATATTTTTTTTTGTTTGTTTTTTTTTCGATTTATTATCGTAGGATGGACAAAGACAAATCCAATAAAGCAGAAATCATAAAAATCTGTCCAGCCGTTCTCGAGTTATAAGTGCTCAACACCAACACAACTGTGTTTTATATATATGTCGTAGGCATAATGCAAATTTGGGCTTTTTATAATTTGCCTAGGCATTTTACAAAAAGCCGGCAAAACGCAAGCATAAAATGCATTTTTCGTTATGCCGGCACCAATTCAGGTATAGGTACTGATAAAATGTCGGCGAAACAAGAACAGAAGAATATATATCATGTTGTGACTGATTATTTTTAGGCATTTTAGAATTTGCCAAAAACGGTGCCGTCAAAACGTGAAAATAAGGTCGAAAGTACTATCCAATATAAACAATACAGTTACAGTAATTTTTTTTATTTAGAAAACATAAAGGGATGTGACAAAATTATGAATTAGAATATATCATCTCATTGTCTGGGCATTATGATTATTGCTGGAGTGAAGTGCATAACTTGTCTGATTAAAATTGCAAACTAATCCAGACTAACCGGGTTATTATCAGTAAATTTGATAATGTCTGATTAAAATTGCCAATTAACCCAAACTAACTGGGTTAATATCGGTAAGTTTGATAATGATAACGGACTGAAATAAAAATGCGTGTGTGTTTCTCGCACGCTGGTAGGAAAATCTATCACACATTCTACTACGCGACAGTTCAATATCAGCTGTTCGGAGTACTCCACCCAACTGTTCGGATTACTCGAACTGTTCGGAGTACGTGAACTGTTCGGAGTACGCGAACTGTTCAATGTACGCGAACTGTTCGGAGTACTCCAACTGTTTGGAGTGAACCAACTGACCGGAGTACTCCTACTGTTGGAAGTACTGCCAAGATCGGAGTAACCTAACTGTTCGGAGTACTCCTGCTGATCGGAGTACTCTAACTGTTCAAAGTACTCCTACTGATCGAAGTACGCCAACTGTTCAAAGTACCTCCAATTGTTGGGAGTACTCCGAGTACACCAACTATTCGGAATACTCCGGTTACTCCAACTGTTTGGAGCACTCCGAGTATTCCAACGGTTCAGACTACTCCAAGTGTTCGGAGTACATTGCCAAACTTACCGATATTAACCAGGCTGGTTTGAGTTAGTTTGCAATTTTATTCAGACATTACCAAACTTACCGATAATAACCCGGTCATCATTTATAATGCCGTGTGGACAATCCGATATTTTCTATATTAATCATAAATTTTGTCATATCTCCTTGGGCACTTTCTAAATTGCCCGGGCATTGAATTTAATGCTCAATTATTTACATTACTCGTAACAAAATACAATACACAGAAAAATACTACTACGAACTGATTTTTCATTCGAAACTTGAAACGAGTCCGAACAGTACAGCGTCGGACTGGGCCTAAGAGGCCCGGGTGGCATAACGTTTTAAGGGGCCCGCTGCTCGCCTAGGAGAGCATTATGTCGACCAACAAACCGGGTCAGTTAAGTTAGCCCCCCCTATAGAAAATTTCTGGATGAAAATTATCCCATAATTTTGCTCTCATTTTGCTCCATTTGGCGCCACTAATTTCGTTTTTTGCTCTATTACAGTGGAGAGACTATGTGGCCTATTAGGTGGGGGGGGGGGGGGGGGGGGCTGAATTAACGCTAGCCCCCCCAGTGAAAATTCAGAAATTTGATCACGTTCATTTTGTTCTCCGAGTTTTGCTCCATTTTGCTCCATTATCGGCGAGTTTTGCTCCATTACCAGGAGAGACCTACAGAGCTCCCAAGGATCTCTTCCAGCCCCCCCTCCAGTGAAAATTCTGTAATTTGATCATGCTCATTTTGTTCTCCAAGTTTTGCTCCATTTTGCGCCATAATCGGCGAATTTTGCTCTATTACCAGGAGAGACCTGCAGAGCTCCCCAAAAATCTCTCCTAGCCTCCCACCGGTAAAAATTTTGAAATTTGAACATGCTCATTTTATTCTCCGAGTTTTGCTCCATTTTGCTCCATAATCGGCGAGTTTTGCTCCATTACCAGGAGAGACCTACAGAGCTCCCAAAAATCTCTCCTATAGCTTTTCCTGGGTCTTTATTCTTGAAACAGGGGATCAGTGTTTCTGGGAGAACGAGTGTTCCGTCTTTGTTCCTTATATTATCATTTTCATATCATTGAGCAAGACGAAACACTCATTCTCTTGGGAACGCTGCTCCCCTGTTTCAAGAATAAGGACACTGGGAGCTCTGTAGGTCTCTCCTGGTAATGGAGCAAAACTTGTCGATTGTGGAGCAAAACTCGGAGAACAAAATGAGCATGTTCAAATTTCAAAATTTTTACCGGGGGGGGGGGGGGGGGGGGGGGCTAGGAGAGATTTTTGGCAGCACTGTAAGTCTCTTCTGGTAATAGAGCAAAACTCGCCGATTATGGAGCAAAATGGAGCAAAACTCGGAGAACAAAATGAGCTTGATCAAATTTCAGAATTTTCACTGGGAGGGTGGGGGGGGGGGCTAGCGTTAATTCAGACCCCAACAAACCAGAGGAGAAACCAACGCTAAACTGCGCGAAACGGGTCGGATCTCTCCCTCTTCTTTCTCTCTCGCGCCTGCCGAGACGAAAAACCAGCAGCGAGAATCTTTCTAGACAAAACTTAGATAGGAAATAAACTATCAGTACGATAGTTCGGCTAGCGTTCAAAATTGGGTTTGTGCGCTCGTCACCGTACTCTTTTCTCTTGACGCGGACTCTAACTATTGACGTGCTTTACAATTTATTTGTGAGTTCACACTTCACAAATCGGAAGCTGAAAACACCTACGGTACACGATAGTTAATGAACAATAACAAAACACTAATGACATATAGTCCCCAGTACATCGACCCTAAAATTTTGTAACTCATGTACACGCCAAACTTCCTGAGCGGCTTCATAACACCAAGTCGGACAATATTTTTCATATCTCTAACCTGGGCGATGGGATATTGCCGCGCTAGCTCTTCGTGAAGTTGTCGTTCTCACGTCCCTAAGGAAGTTGATACATGTACGTGTAGTTTCAATGCCAATCGACTGTTTTTTATATTACATTAACGATATCACATTTGTCGGACAAAATCCATGTGGCTTTGGGGAAGGTCCGACGCCCTCAACATGTCGCTGTGGCGTCCCTGAGGAAGTTGATACATGTACGTGTGGTTTTGATTCCAACCGACTGTTTTCTATGTTACATTATTAATATCACATAGGTCGGACAAAAATCCCGTGGCTTTGGGGGGTCCGACGCCCCCAACATGTCGCTGTGGCGTCCCGAAGGAAGTTGATACATGTATGTCCGACAAAAATAATTATGAATAACAATGTAATTTTAAAACATGTGTAGTAAATGTCGGACAAATGAAATGAGTATTAAAGTCAGTCGGACAAAAGTCCTTAATAATAAACTGACTAATATGCACGTTGCGTTAAGGCAAATTTAATTTTTTTCATTGATTGTCTCAAATTTCTTGTCCGACAAATGTGATATCGTAGGTATTAAAGCTACTCGTACATGTATCAACTTCCTTAGGGACGCCACAGCGACATGTTGGGGGTGTCGGACCTTCCCCAAAGCCACATGGTTTTTGTCCGACAAATGTGATATCGTTGATGTAATGTAAAAAACGGTAGATTGGCATTGAAACTTCACGTACATGTATCAACTTCCTTAGGGACGTCAGAACGACAACTTCACGAAGAGCTAGCGCAGCAATGTCCCATCGTCCAGGGTGGAGACATGAAAAATATTGTCCGGCTTGGTGTTATGAAGCCGCTCAGGAAGATGGGCGTGTACATGAGTTACAAAATTTTAAGGTCGATGTACTGGGGACTAATACGTGTTGCCGCAAATGAACTAAACAAATACGGATATACATAAAACATGTTAAAATAGGATAACTTGACTGGCTAGCTCTCGCTAACTTGCGCCTGTTTGGCCAATCGAGTCAGTAGTCAGTGTTGCCAATTTGTACGATAATAATTGTGGGGACGCACGATAAAAGACCACTGGTATAATAATAACTCGTTCGATACATGTGCATGCGCGCATTGATTGGTGGAGTCAAGCAGCCTGACTCATTTATAAAAACAAAAGCATTTATCTGAGAGGGGCCCGCACAAGCCAGGGCCCGGGTGGCAAATGCCGCCCTGACCCTATGCCCAGTCCGACCCTGGAACAGTAAACAAACACTCAAGTCATTAACCGTCGTAAAAGCATAACCTCGAAATCAAAGGAGCTAAAGTACATTTTGGTCTGTAGCCGCGAGTTTCAAGGACTAGTACGGATTAGGTGGACGGGTTAGTTTGGGTTAGTTTGCATACTTTTGGTTAGTTTCGTTACAGTTCGTTTAATACTGGTTATAAGTGTACTAATTAAAAGCGAAGCATGTTTTTGTTTATCTAAATTTAATATCAACATACAAGAACTAGTACGCATTACGTGGACGGGGTTAGTTTCCATACTTTTGGTTAGTTTCGTTACATTTCGTTTATTACTGGTTAAAGCGCGCAAAACGGAAACCGAATGCGAGCGATGAGAACGGATTTCAGATTTGTGATTAGCGACTAAAATTATACCTTCCTACAAAAAATCAACAAATTCGGATTGGGTAACGGATAATAGATAATTACTCTAATACCTAATCGAAAAATGTCGACTTGTTTTATATCTATTCACGTTTTGACGGCACCGTTTTTGGCAAATTGTGAAATAGTGAAATGCCTAAAAGTAATCAGTCACAACGTGATATATATTTTTCTCTTTTTGTTTTGCCGGCATTTTATCAGTTTGCCTGAATTGTTGTCGGCATAACGAAAAATTCATTTTATGCTTGCGTTTTGCCGGCTTTTTGTAAATTGCCTAGGCATTTTAGGAAAAGCCTAAATTTGCATTATGCCTACGAAATATATATAGATTGAGAGCAACTAAGAGGTTATTTTAATTGTATTGTGAAAGCATCGGTACGGCTAAAAATAATTTTTGAATTGAGAGAAACTGTAATTTAGCTAGTTAAATTTGAGTTGATATTAATCAAGCGACGTCAAAAATGTCCAACCCTCCGAGCCTCGTACCACAATTCAACACCACCATGCCTAACCTTTTTATAGGATTAGATTCCATACCTACCTATGATGGAACTACTAGTGCTGAAGAATTTCTAAATGTCCTAGAAGAAACCAGTATTTTAGCTGACTGGACAGACACACAGAAAATTTCAGTAGCTCGATTGAAACTGAGATATCGAGCCAAGCAGTACATAGAGTCAGAGCCAACCCTGAAGACCACAACAAGCTGGGCTCTACTCAAGGACAGTTTAAAAACTCAATTTGGCAGGCATTATGTGAAAGGGACCGCTATGAAGCAGTTCATTGAATGCAAGCAACGAACAGGTGAAGCTTGTAGACAATACCTTACTAGATTGAAGGTATTGGGGCACCGGACCGCTACACTCACCGGAAATCCAGCAACAGATAAATTGTTGGAAGAGAAATTTCTCGGGGACATTGCTACACAATTTACCCTAGGATTGTTGATGCCGATTAAACAACGTGTCCTCTCAGGAAATCCAGCAACCTTGGACGAAGCATTAGAAATAGCTGAGAGGGAAGAATCGATCGAAAATTTTCTGAAGCCACACAGTCGCGAATGCCGCGGAATTATGAATAAAAAGAAGACAGCAGGCCCAAGCCGTCAGAACTGTTGGAACCGAGAAACGCCACAAGCTAGAAAAATAGTGTGCTACAATTGCAACCATGAAGGTCACGTAAGACCAAATTGTCCAAAACTAAAGGACGTGAACAGACAAGGTAACAGAGGTACGCTTGTATGTTTCAGATGTCACAAGGAAGGGCATTTTGCTAAAAATTGCCGCACGAAAGTCAGCGCTTTAGGCAGAATTTAAACTTGAACGCAGCCCCCTATCAACCCCGAGACGTGGCTGCCAATGAGGCAAGTTGGGATTAAATGAAGAAAAATGGGTAGGGAATAGGGAATATACATGCTCCAAGGTGAGAACCCCAGAAACTTGTAATGTAGTAAGGATTAGGGTTAATGATAAGTCGTACCTAGCCTTAATAGATTCTGGAGCTGTAGTATCCCTAGTTAAGCCCGAGATTGCCAAGGGGTTCAAGAAAGAAAAATGTGATGTAAATTTGGTGGATATACAGGCAGGGTCGGATTAAGGTCTTTTGGGGCCCGGGGCTATTTTCACAAAAGGGGCCCCTAGGTCCCTGAAATAAATTCAAATGTCACTCAAACAAAACTTTACCTTGCAGGTGCATTTATTACAGTGACTTTATACAAGACAGTGGCGACAGTGGGTTGTCTCATTTTTGATTGGTTCTCAGAATTACGTCATCCGCCATGTTTTGCCAAAAGGAATTTGTTTTTATCATTTAATCCTATCTCAATGAATCCTATGGAGTTTTATGCAATTTTGATTTGACAAAACATGGCGGGTGGGGTGGGCCCTATCAAGGTTCCTAATGTCGCCACTGTCTTGTATAAAGTCACTGTAGCTTTTATTACAGTGACTCTATTACACAGTGGCGACATTTGCTGTCTCATTTTTGATTGGTTCTAAATTCCCATATATTTATATTGAAAACGCCGCCATCTTGTTCCCACCTATTGCTTATTTCAAATATGAATATATGGGATTAAGGTGAACATCCATCATAAAACATGGAAAACAACGTATTTGATGGACCTGATAATAGTCATCAAATATGTCGATTTCAATTTTTTATGAAAGATGTCTATTTGAATCCTATAAATTCATATTTAAAAGTAACAAGAGGTTGGAAACAAAATGGCGGCGGGGCCTCTATTGTCGCCACTGTATGTAAAGGTTTATTTAGCCACTGTAGCTTTTATTACAGTGACTCTATTAATACTCTTATAACAGTGGCGACAATGGAGAGTTAGCTCCGCCCACCCGCCATGTTGTTGCAAACTTTAATATTTGCGGCATAGCTGTATTATGACGTTCAAAAGAAATTAATTTAATGAAACTTGTAGAGAGGCACTGTAGGTTGATGATAAAACTGTTGCTGTCCTTTTCTATTTGCCTGTGTTAAACAAAGAGGCAGCTAATTGGTTTGCTCGCTGCGCAATAAACAACGTAGAAGTCCAATTCCTCCTCTTCGTGTTTATAAGCCATTAGACATTTTAAGTTGGACTAAACACGTTAACGTAATCTTTAACCGTAAACCCTATTTTTTACTAAAGCGTCGAGTGACCGTCGGTGCTTACAAATCAGTTTAAGTTAAATTTTCACGTAAACGTTAACGTTATATCTCACAATCATGACCTAACCTCTAAATTTTGTTGTGAAAAAGACAAATTAGAAATATTTTTTTGTATTTTGATTATTTTGAATTACATGACAACTTTTTGACAAACTAATTTCACATTCCCATTGTCACTTTCTCTTCTTTACAAGATGGCAGTATAAAATTTGAAATCCGACGTTTTTCAAATACGGACTTGCTTTTTTACCGTGTTATTGAAAAATTATAAACAGTATCGGTTTTAGGATGCCCAAAGATGACAAAATCGCAAATAAAAAATCTAGGTTCGTATTTAAAAAACGTAAGTTAAGGATGGCCGCCTGAAGACGAAACGTCGAATTTTAAATTTAGTACCACCATCTTCTAAAGGGGAACAAGTGACAATGATGAAGTGACATTTATTTTAAAATTGCTTTTCAAATAAGCCCGGGAAAAAAAAAACAATTTCTCAAAATTTTGGTTTTTTCCGAATATCTCCGGAAGTATTAGGAATCTTTCTAGTTTAAAAACGGTATTCTATTGGTCATAAAATTGCGCAACTTTGCCATAATTTAACCGACCCCGTATCTCTTACGGTTACCGAGATCCCAATGATGAGGCTCAAATTTGGGCCACCCTGTATATCTGGAAAACGAAGCATTTCCGGACACATGTTTATCAAGAAAAAAGTTTTATTTTTACGAGATCTACCATCCCTAGAAGTTTGTAACAAACCTTTCGTGACACCCTGTATAGATTAGGTACTTCATGGACATTTTTTGATTATTGATTTTTGTTTCCAGGCCAGCGTTTTCCCGCATTTCTTTTCCTGCCGACTGCGGAAAAACGCTGGGCTAGATTCCTATCTCAAAAATAACAAGACTAGAATCTAAAAATTCAAAAAGTCTGCCAAATATTATTTAAGTTGGTCTTGTAGTGTATAGTGGCGCTAGTATCGATATGATGCCAGTGTCGCACCACAGAATTGGTTACTCTCACCTTGGTTTATTATATTTCTCTATGATAAAGACATAACGACATAACCTCAATCTCGAAACAAGGATATTACACCTCTCTTTCGCTAACTACCCTAACATCTACGTCATCATTTATCAAATTTCAAAATGACCATAAATGAGAGCGAAATTCAAAGAAAGTCTGTTTTTTTTTTAAATATAATTCCCCAAATCAAAAATTTAGTAACTGTGTTGGCAACACAAGCCTTTTCTACATAAAAAATTTGAAAGCATTGACAATTTCACATTGTATTGCCATCATAATGTCATTTTGACTTTTATCTTTAAAAAAAAACAGACTTTATTCAAATTTAAATTCCTACAGATCTGTTTGTATTTTACACTTTAAACATAAAACCAAAATGGTGGACGTAACTGTACGTAATATGGATGTTTAATATGTACCTACATAAAAGGTACAAAAGTGTACCTCTTATGTACGTTCTGAATAGGTCATATGACGTACAGACGTAAATATGACATAAAATGGACGTTTTAAGTATGTAGTGTGTTTGCTGGGTGATAGATAATAGATGGCGAAATCGAAATTGTAAAATTATATGCATGATTTCTTCCCCGTGTGAGGTGGTGTTTTGGGGCCCCCCTCATTTCGGGGCCCGGGGCTTTAGCCCCCAAAGCCCCCCCTTTAATCCGGCCCTGTATACAGGACAATAAAATTCCTGTAAGAGGTATTGCAAATATACCTGTGATGTTCGACGGAGATATCGTTGTGAGACAAAATTTTATTGTGGTTAATACAGATTCATTAAGGGCAGATTTACTATTGGGAATAGATTTTCTGCGCCAATATGGTATTAAAGTAGATTGGCAGAACAACTGTATGTACGCTTTTGAGAAGCAAATCCAAATGTATGAAGAAAATATTGATGCTGAGTATGCGATACAGAAAGGAGAAAAACAGTTGATGAACAAATTTAGAAACTTGGAAATGGAGCTTGATGAGCTGAAAAATTATGTGAAAAATTTGGAGAGAAATGGAAATAGAGCTAATATGGAAGATAATGTAGGAAACGAAGAGACGATGAAATTTTCAAAAGGAAAGGATCCGACGTCACTGCATATGATGAAGGATCAGGGTCTAACGGCGATATGCAGTCGCTGTGAAACCAAATCCAACTTACAGCTTGGAGCAACCCAGGAGAAAGTTATGACGTCATCAAGGAACCCGGCCAGTTCCAGGGAAATCCATAGATCCATTCCACTTCGACAGGATGAAGTTATTAGAGGTCTAGTGAAGGACGAAACTTTGTTGTTTCCATTAGAGAAAAACTTGAATGAAGGTTCAGTGAAGGAGTTTTTGTTGTTGCCATTAGAAAAAAATTCTAATGAAGGTCCAGTGAGGGACGAGATTTGGTTGGATGAAGGTTTTCCGGCGTCTCTGGGAGAGAAGGTTATTAAACCGCCGATGATTGATGAAGTGTGCCATGGAACCCTACGCGGAGCTTCAAGGGCTAAGGCTCAACACATTAAACAATGTGATGAAGTTTCGACAGGCTGGCCAGTAGCACCCGTTTTTGAGAGGAAGGAAGTGAACTTCCAGAAAAATTCAGAAGGAATTTTGAGGGTCCATTAGAAAGGAATTCTAATGAAGGTCCAGTGAAGGACGTGGAATTCAGAAACCAAGATGGTTTTCTGGTGACTCTGAGAGAGGAGGTGATAATACCACCGATGAGTCAGGTAGTGTGTCAAGCAACTCTACGCAGAGCTTCAAGGGTTAAGGCTCAGCACATAGTTATCGAACAATGTGAGGAAGCTCTGTCAGGATTGCTAGTGGCACGTGTTTTGTGTAAGAAGGACAGTGTAGTCCCAGCAAGGTTATTGAATATAACAGAGAAAGAATTAACTCTAAGAAGTAGATCTGTAATCGCTAGAGCATACGATGCGGAAATTGAGCAAGCCAAGAAGAAGGAGGAAACTCTGCAAATAAGGAGTATTGACCAGAAGGGAGTCAAAGAAATTTTGGAGAAGTTAAATTTAGACAATCCCAAATCGAGTGATGAACAGAGACTTAAGCAGCTTGTTCTTGAGTTTATTGACATATTTAAAACACCAGAAGATAAACTAAGTTGTACAACAGAGGTCGTGCATAGAAATATTACGGAGGATGTGCAGCCAATCATAAAGAGACCATATAGAGTACCATATCATCGACAAAAGGTTATGAAGCAAGAAATCCAGAAATTACTCGATGACGGAGTAATCGTAGAAAGTGAGTCACCATGGAGTTTTCCTGCTATCCTTATAGAAAAGAAGAGACACCCTGGAGAAGACATCCAGTATAGGCTTGTCATAGATTATCGGGAATTAAATATCATAACAAAAACTGATTATTTCCCATTACCCAATATACAAGAGACCATCGAAAAATTAGCGGTATCTCACCTATTTTCTACCATGGATTTGGCATCTGGATATTTTCAAGTGCCCATACAACCAGAGGACCAGGAGAAAACAGCATTTTCTACTCCTGATAACCATTACCAATTTTTGAGAATGGCAATGGGTTTGAAGAATGCACCGGCTACTTGGAGCCGTATGATGAATCATATCCTAGGAAAACTAACGTATACGGAGTGTGTAGTATACCTAGACGACATAATTGTATTTTCCAAAGACGTAGACTCGCATTTAGAACGATTGAGGCAAATTTTTGAAAAAATACGTGGAAGTAATTTAAAGTTGAAACCGACGAAATGTCATTTTATGTTGGTTCTTTGCGAAGAAAGAAATTTAGTATCTAGGGCATCTTATATGCGAAGGTGCACTGAAAAAAATGGTAGTCTTGAACCAAA
The DNA here is from genome assembly GCA_917834065.1 of Ceutorhynchus assimilis. NCBI lineage: Eukaryota > Metazoa > Arthropoda > Insecta > Coleoptera > Curculionidae > Ceutorhynchus > Ceutorhynchus assimilis. Next base: position 37,308,387 of record OU892278.1, on the reverse strand, counting down.
GTAGTCAACTGTCTTGATAAGGGATTATTAGCGACAAGAGAAAATATTTTCTTATAAAAGAATATTTATTGCATGGGGAGAAATGTTCTGAGTTCAAGTAAAATAGTTCTCTTGAAAAAATCCAAAAATTCTCTTGACTGTTCCTTTCTTCAACCAAGTTCAATTTATCTTCTCTCAAGAGCTACGGAAATTATAGATAGGAAAGCTATTCGTTCAAGAGACATTACAGTTGTTCCAATTGCCTGACAATCTTGTTATTCAGAACCAAAATACAACGCGAAGGGAATTATGGGAAATAAGTGCAGGTGAACGATTGACGAAAGCGGCCTCGCCATGCCAGTACTCTTCTGAGTTTCGTTCCGTAAATAGGTCGTTTGTGCGAAAAAAAATCTAAATCTGCCGGTCGGGATAAATATTGTCGCGGCTTTGGGTTGCCTGCTGACAAAAATCTTGGGTTCGTGGTTCGTTTCGTTTATTCCAAAAATCAAAGTCCAATTAACACAGCAATAATTTATTCCACTTAACAAAACACTCTGACACTAATTACTTTATTAACAAACTCAACAATCAAACTCTTTACAATCACTATTTAAATCGTATCACAGTCGAACTGAAACTTACTTACAAACCAATACCGGCCTTCTTATATATCCCTAAATCTATTCCTGTGAAATCTAGAATACACACGATAATCTAATTTTCCAGATTAAAGTAGAATAATTCGCTAGATTCTAGTATTTCTGCCATCGATTCTTGACAGCCTGGCGGACGCCGTTTTTTCTGGCGTTAACGATTTCGTAGCACTGCCCTCCTCTTAAGGTTGATTGTCCCGATCAACTTCACGCCCATGATATTTCGCCAATCTGTCCAGATGTACAACTTTCATCTTACTCCTGGTGTTGCGCTGGACTCGATAAACCAAATCATTGATCCTCTTGATTATTTTGTAGGGTCCCTCCCACGCTGAAGACAACTTCGGCGATACTCCTTTCTTTCTAGCTGGGTTATACAACCACACTAAATCACCTTCTTGAAATCCGACCGAATTGGCTTTCAAGTCGTATCTGGTCTTCATTCGGTCACTGGCTAGTTGAATATGCTCCCGAGCAAAATCATGGATACCCAGAAGTCGTGCCCTTACTTCGTCGGCATAATCTCGGATTTCTCTTCGTTCTTCTTCGGGTACTCCAAACATCAGATCGCAAGGTAACCTGAGTTCCCTTCCAAAAACAATTCTAGCCGGACTTTCACCTGTTGAATTGTGAACAGCCGCTCTGTAAGCCATTAAAAAGAGAGGCAAATGCTTGTCCCAATCTCGTTGGTTCTTTGCGACCACTTTTGTCAGGTGTTCCTCTATGGTCTTATTGAATCGTTCCACCATGCCATCAGACTGAGGGTGTAAAGGTGTGGTCCTGGTCTTACGGATTCCCATGATCTCACAAATTTTCTTAAAGATGGCTGTTAGCTCCAACAGTGGACTGTTGTAATGTAACTGATCGTTGAATTGAATTTTCAATACAAAATTACAAAATATATTAATAATTTGACAATGTGACAATAATTAAACAATCTTTCCTTGGCGACGAATAAAATTCTCCGTCACTTGTTTTCAGCTGGTCAACGGCAACGATATATTGGAGAAATATACATAAGTTTATTTACTTGCCCTAACATGCCGCCAGCCTTGAAATAACTAATTTCAACATTAAACCAATTGAACTATATCATATTAAAAAAAAAAGAAAAAAGAAAGGGTTCACTGAATTGGCAAAACACAAATTTTAGATATTGCACGTTTAAATACCGAACCATCAGCACATCGTACACTGACTACACGAACTATGCTGTCTGGGCCAGGATGAAGTTCGAGCACTCTACCAGTTTTCCATTTGTTGACTGGAACCTGATCCTCCTTGATGATTACCAAACTACCAACTGCTAATAGTTTGGTGTAAGACTTTTTCCATTTGATTCGAGACTGCAATTCGGAGATGTATTCCACATTCCATCGCTTCCAGAAATGATGAACCATAGCTTGTAAACGCTGATATTTGCTCAGTCGATTTTCCGCGACGATCGTGTAATCTGGTTCTGGAAGGGCGGTTAAAGGTTTTCCCACCAGAAAATGGGCCGGAGTAAGTGGTGTTGTATCCTGAGGGTCCGTAGACAGCGGTGATAATGGCCGGGAGTTCAACACCCCTTCAATTTGAATTAATATTGTGCAAAGACCCTCATAAGTAAGACTAGAAGCACCTATAACGCGTTTCAAATGGAATTTAAAGCTTTTTACACCGGCTTCCCATAAGCCACCAAAATTAGGTGCTCTAGGCGGATTAAAGTGCCACGATATTCCTTCAGCTGAAAGTGTTGAGGCTATATCATTTGAATTAGTCTTAATAAAGTCAAAAAGCGTCGCATTGGCCCCCACGAATGTAGAACCATTGTCTGAATAAATATGCAAAGGTTTACCCCGTCTTGCTATGAAGCGTTTTAATACTGCAATGAAAGAAGGAGTGGTCATGTCAGTGACGACGTCTAGATGTATACATTTCGTACTCATGCAAACAAACACACACACGTAGGCCTTTAAGGTTTTTGGATTTATCGTTTTTCTGTCTCTTATAGTTATTGGTCCAGCATAATCAATACCAGTATGTGTAAAGACAGGTTGAAATGCTGTAACTCGACTTTCAGGCAAATTTCCCATTTGACAGTGCTGTGCAACTGGTTTAGCCCTAAAACACACAACACAATTTCGTACGATTGATCGGGAAATTCGACGACTGGAAATTGGCCAAAACCTTTGACGGATTGAATATAGAAGCTGTTGAGGCCCACAATGTAATAACTCTATATGTTCATGTCTCAAAATCAAAACAGTAAGAGGATGTTTATTATGCACTATAATAGGATGTTTTTGATCAACTGAAATATTTGCCTTTTGTATGCGTCCACCAACTCTGATCAATCCTGCTTCATCCAAATAAGGATTTAAACTCAAAATTTGACTAGAAGTGGATAAAGCTTCGCCTCTTTGTAATGTAGCATATTCTTTTGGAAACGATTGGATTTGTGATACTCTTATTAAGCAAATAAGAGCATTATTTAGTTCTTCGGATTGAATGATACCAACTGAGACAGTCTTAGATTTGAGACGAAAATAAACTCGAAAACATATTGCAATAATTCGTTGTAACTTTAGTAGAGACGAGAATCGGACAAAATCAAAATCAAAGACCTCCATCAAAACTATAGAATGACTAAGAACTTTCTGTTCAGGTATGTCTGAGGTTAATTCAACAACCTTTTGAGTTTCTTTTAAGGGACTGGAAAATACTAATGTGGGTCCTTTCCACCATAAGTCTGACTCTAGTAAATAAGTACTAGAGGCTCCTCTGGATAAACAATCCGCGGGGTTGTTTTCTGATCGAATATGATACCAATCCTCAGAGTTAGACAAGTTTTGAATTTTTGTTACGCGGTTTGCTACAAAAGTTTTCCATCTACTTGGGCAACTTTGAATCCAACATAATGCTATGGATGAATCTGTCCAGTAGAAATATTTGTCAACTTGAATTTCTATTGATTGTTTGACCTTTTTCACCAATTTAGCAGCAACATATGCTGCACAAAGCTCTAAACGCGCTAGAGTTATCGTTTTTATCGGGGCCACACGAGATTTGGAAAGGACAAGATTGGAAGAAATATATTCACCAGAAGCTGTCAAACAAACCATGTAAACGCACAAGCGCCGTATGCTTTTTCCGATGCGTCCGCAAAAGCATGAATTTGTAAGATTTTAAAATTATTATCTAGTACATGACGAGGAATAGTTACTTGATTGAGAAGTTTCAAGTCCTCACAAAATATCAGCCATTTTTCTCTAAGACATTGTGACACTGGTTCGTCCCACGTTATCCGTTCTCGCCAAAGACATTGTAGAATTAATTTTGCAACTACCACAATTGGACCCAGTAAACCCAGTGGGTCAAATATTTGACTGGTTATGGACAAAATAATTCGTTTCGAAATTTTTATATCCGTCGTATCAGAAGCCCTAATAGAATAGTGAATTGAATCCTGAGTAGCATTCCAAAATATACCCAATGTTTTATTCTGTTGGCCCTCACCTAGATGCAAAATACTCGAAAATTGATCTTGATCCACTTCAAATTGGTTCATTAGCTCAGGCTGATTCGAAAGCCATTTTCGCAACTTAAACCCAGCGGTACTAAGAATCAAAAATATATCGTGTTGAAGTTGCAACAATTTGGACTTCGAAAACGCACCAGTCAATAAGTCATCAAGATAAAAACATTTCATTATAGCCTGGCTTGCTTCAGGATATTTATCTTTAAATTCTAGACCCAATTGATACAAAGTTCGAACCGCCAGAAACGGTGAAGAAGCACAACCGTATGTCACGGTGTTAAGCTCAAAACATTCAATGTCGGCGAATTGATTGTCAGGATTTCTCCATAAAATTCTTTGATATCCACGTTCAGAAGGATTAATCAAGACTTGTCGGTACATCTTCGCAATATCAGCATTGATCACATAGGGAAAAATTCGAAAATTTAGAAGAATAGATAATAAATCATTTTGAATGGTTGAGCCCACATATTGCACGTCGTTTAAAGAAACCCCAGTATCGCTTTGTGCTGAAGCATCAAAGACAACTCGGACCTTGGTTGTCAAACTGGCTTGTTTGACAACTGCATGATGTGGTAGATAAAAATACTTATTTGAATCCCTCGAATCCATCGAAAAGTCTGTAATTTTCGTCATATGACCAAGATCGCTGTATTCATTAATAAACGAGACATATTCTTTCTTTAACCATGCGTCCTTGTGTAAGCGTTTTTCCAAAAAAAGTAATCTCTTATAAGCCATTTGCCTGGAAAGACCTAGTTGACCAACAGTTTCTTTGAATGGAAATTTGACAACAAAACGACCTTCAGAATCGCGAGAAAAGTTGTTGACAAAATGACTTTCGCAATATTCTTCGGCCTTAGACATAACCTTTACATTCCAGTCACATTCCTCTAGTTCCCAGAATTTTGTCAAGTCTCGATCTATTTTCTGCTCTAACGAAAGACATGCCATTACCCTGTCCTGAGAATTGAAAGCACATAACGGATTAAAGTTACCACCAATAATCCAGCCCAATATAGTCTTTTGAAGAACTGGCATACCAGTAGAACGAATTTGTTTCATAAGCAGTATTCTGAAGAATACGTCATTACCTAACAACATGTCGATGTTACCTCGTGAATTGAATGCTTCGTCAGCTAAACTTACATTTTTGGGAATATTCCATTTGGAAATGTCAAAGGACACCGATGGCAAATTCTGAGTTATTTTGGAAATGACCAAACAAGGAATAGTTTCTTCGAAATCATTATTTACATTCGACATGACAGTCACATCTACTCTGGAACTCGCCGTAGCTGACAACGCTTGACCTACTCCAATAATTTTGAAATTAACGCAATGTTTCTGGAGACCCAGTTTGTTAACCAAACTTTCCGACATGAAATTGCTCTGCGATCCTGGATCAAGTAAGGCTCGAACAATGTAAATCACTCCGTCCCTACCTAGAACTCGAATTTTAGCAGTGGCTAGCAGTGATAACGTTGTATTATAATTTTTCCCAGATTCAGTGGACTGGCGCTCAACACAACAGCACTCTCAGGTTCAGCTGACGGGGGCACCGGATACTCCTCAGAATGCAATAGTGAATTATGTTTCTGGCCACAATGACGACAAGAGCTCGACTTTGAACAGTTGCTTGTGTGTTCTGGACTAAAACAATTCAAACACAATTTTAATTCACTTATAGCTGCGAGTCGAGCTTGCACATTCAAATTCCTGAATGCGAAACATTTATAAATGGAGTGTGGCTTATTACAAAAATAACAAGAAAATTTATTTTGTGGCGTAGCTGCCAAATGACATTTAATTTTTTCTGATTTAATTTCCATTTTTGAGGATTCCAACTTTTCCAATAACTCGCATCTTGCCTTCAAGAATTTGTTAACGTCTTCCAAGCTAGGAAGTTCGTTACTTTTTACCTGAAAGGATTCCCATTCTCGAAGAGTTATGAGATCGAATTTAATTGTGAGCATGAATACAATGAGTGTGTCCCAATGCTCAACTTCCTGACCAAGGCTTTTCAAAGATCTTAAATTTTTATTGAATATATCGTAAACTTTTCTAAGCTCAGTATATGACTCTTTCATGACTTTTGGACAATCAAACAAATCCTTGATATAATTATAAATAATTAGACGATTGTTTTCATACCTATCGGTCAAGATAGTCCAAGCATTGGGATAATTGTCATTAGTAACCTGCAAATTAGCAATTGCATGCAATGGTTCTTCACTAAGAAAAGATTTCAAATAGAAGAACTTCTCCACGTCCGACAAATGCACATTCTCATGGACAATAGCACGAAAGGCATCTCTAAATTCGAGCCACTTGCCATAAGAGCCATCAAAAGTAATTTTAGATCAGGCAACTTTATAGACGGTTTTTGACTCACTTGCTGTGGAGCATTACTAGCACGAGATGCTCCACCGCTGCCGGCGCTACCTGACTGATTGTCAACACCTGAATTGTTCAAAATTGATTTAATTCTACTGAGAATAGAAAAATATTCTTTTTCAAAATTAAACCTTTCAACATTTTGAGATTCAATAATGACATCTATATCTACCTCAACACCCTCAGCTGTTGTATCTAAAGACAATTGACACTCTATATCCGTCTGGACATCATTAAACTGAGATAAAAGAGGTTCAACATTTTCTAGCCGAGTTTCGATTTGAATCAAGTCTAATTCGGATAGCTTTTCTAAATCAAGTTTATCGAGAAACCCTTTTATTCTAGTTAAATTACCTTTCAGAGTACCTCTTTTCAATTTCAATTTGCGTAAATCCGCCATAATAACCATAATATTCAAAGCTGAAAAATATAAAAGGCAACAACTGCGCAATAAATGATTCCAGTACTTACTTACCAGATCTCAAACACAACACAAAACCAAATGAATTGCCAATTATCTATGCTGTAATAATTAATAGAACGGACTTACAACACTTTGTCGACTAATATTCCAGACTGGAACTCCCTGTATTGGCCTAAGGTCATTGCTACACCAACGTCACCCGGTTGAACCATTTAACTGAGCCAATGCCAACAGGAACAGATAGAACAATGACCGCCTTGGCCCTTCCCCGCCTTGACTGCGAAAATTGACTGGAGAAAACAATAACGTATCCGTGTCGATAGGACCAAAATGTTAGCTCCAACAGTGGACTGTATAAATGAAACTGATCGTTGAATTGAATTTTCAATAGAAAATTACAAAATATATTAATAATTTGACAATGTGACAATAATTAAACAATCTTTCCTTGGCGACGAACAAAATTCTCCGTCACTTGTTTTCAGCTGGTCAACGGCAACGATATATTGGAGAAATATACATAAGTTTATTTACTTGCCCTAACAATGGCAGATTCGAAGTTTCGTCCCTGGTCTGAATGTAACTCTAGTGGCACACCATGACGACTAAAAACTTCGTCCACTAGCACCTGGGCAACAGTGATGGCTTCTTGATTGGGAATAGCGAAAACTTCTGGCCATTTACTGAAGTAATCCATGATAACTAAGATGTATTTGTTACCACGCTCTGACTCTGGGAACGGTCCAGCAACATCTATCGCTATTCTTTCAAATGGGAGACCGACGTTGTACTGTTTCATGGGCCCCCGAGATCTTAGTTTAGGGCCTTTACTGGTAGCACAGATGTTGCATTTTCGGCACCAGCTTTTAACATCTTCATGGTAGTGAACCCAATAAAAACGTTCCCGAATTTTGTCCAAAGTCTTGTTAACTCCGAAATGCATCTTCCACTCGGTCTTTTGGGATAACCAGTTGGCTCTTAGTGGATTTCCCATCGGCACTTTCCCAAACTCTTTTGAGCAACCCATTTTCTACGGCCAGAGAGTTCCACTGGGCCCACAACGCCTTGTAAATCAAGCTTTTGTTTGACAATTCCCCCCATTCTGGCCTACATTCATCATTTTCTTTAAGATGTAGAATTTGCCCGATGTCCTGGTCTGCCTCCTGATCTTCTCTCATTTGCTTGGTAGTCCATTTGTCATCGACGATCAGGCCCGTTCTTCTTACAGCTGGACTAGTGTTTTTCTCATGTATATCGATTCTTTGACAATGTTTGCAATCTTCTTTACATGGCCGTCTAGACAGAGCGTCAGCATTTTTATGCAGATTTCCAGGTCGATGTTTAATTTGGAAATCGTATTGCTGCAATTTCTCAATCCATCTAGCAAGCTGTCCTTCAAGAGTTTTCATTTCTAAAAGCCATTTTAGAGCTGCATGATCTGTTCGAATTAGAAACTTGCGTCCGTAGAGATACTTATGAAAGTGGTCGACTGCTTTTACTATGGCAAGCAACTCTCTTCTGGTGACACAATAATTTCGTTCCGGCTTTGATAATGTTCTGCTGTAGTACTCCACGACATGTTCCTGTGAATTTTGGATTTGTGAAAAGACAGCTCCAACACTGGTGTTACTTGCATCTGTGTCCAAAATCAACATGCCTTTGTGATCAGGATAGGACAACACTGGGCTCGTACATAATGCTCCTTTCAATTTTCTAAATGCGGAATCGCCTTCTTGGGTCCAATTGAATGTTGATTTTTCTTCTGTTAATCGATGAAGTGGAGCAGCTATATTGGCGAATCCTTCCACAAATCTTCGATAATAAGAACATAATCCTAGAAAACTCCTTAGTTCATGTTTGTCGCGTGGTTTTGGCCAGTCCCTGATAGCATCTATTTTTCCTTCCATAACTTGTATGCCCTCTTCAGATACCACGTGACCTAAGAATTCCACTTTCTTTTGAAATAGGAAACACTTATTTGGATTGAGATTCAAGTTGGCATTCCGGAAGCGGTCAAAAACTTCTTTTAGGTTATTGAGATGTTCTTGGAACGAATTTCCCATAATCATGACATCATCCAAATATACCAGGCAAGTTCTCCATGTAAGGCCTCGCAAAACAAGATGCATCAGTCGCTCAAACGTAGCTGGAGCATTACACAATCCGAAAGGTATTACATTAAACTGGTATAGTCCGCTTCCGGTACTGAAGGCAGTTTTCTCTTTGTCATCGTCATGTATTGCCACTTGCCAGTATCCACTTTTGAGATCCAAGGTGGAAAACCATTTGGAGCCCGATAGAGTTGTTAGTGTATCGTCTATTCTTGGGAGAGGGAAGCTGTCCTTCTTGGTGACGTCATTGAGCTTTCAGTAGTCCATACAAAATCTAAGACACCCATCTTTCTTCGTAACCAGTACTACTGGCGCGGACCATGGACTATTTGACTCAGGACATTTTATCAATTTGGTTTTCCACTTCCTGTTGCTTAGCTACTGGCATACGTCGTGGTGGTTGTCTAATTAGGTGTGCCAATCCAGTATCAATTTTGTGTTGAATTAAGCTGGTTCGTCCGGTTTGATTGTCCATCACAAATACGTCTGCTTCTTTCAAAATGAAATCTGTGGCTTCTTGAAGTCTATCTGGATCGAGATGTTTCCATGATTTCGCCAAAGTCTGCATCAAGGTGTCTGTATCCAATTTGGATTTCACAAAATGTCGCTTATCTGGTAGGTCACAGTTCGATATTTGCTTCACTGGTTCGAGAGCTCCAATAATGCCTCCTTCTTTTATTCTTACTGTTTCGGCAGAAACATTGGCAATTCTTATCATAATGTCTCCATTTGTTCTTACTAGAGTCTTTCCAACAAGAAATCTTTCTGGTTTATCTCCAATGAAATTACGTGTTAGTCCAACGCAGCACCCAGGGTTTGTTTCTAATCTTCCGCAAATGATCTTTTCAGTACTTCGAGGAATCCTCACTGGGGTTGTGGCCAAGATCTTAACGGCATCGGATTCTTCTTGTGTTGTTAGGATAATTTCTTCATTACCAAATTTAAGGATGTTCATGGAAGGATCAAAGGAGAAACCATGTTGGCCGATTAAATCCATTCCCAAAATGAAATCATCTTCTATGTCGGCAACTAATGTTTTGTGCATGAAGGTGGTAGATCCAAAAGTAAGCTCAATCATAGCTTCTCCTTGAATTGGTGCAGATTCGCCGGTGACTGTTCATAGTGACAGGTTTCTAGTGAGCGGTTGGATTGCTCGAGACTTGACTAATGTTCTTCTAATTATGGAAACTTCAGCACCCGTATCAAAAGTGATGGTTTTCAATTCTCCATTGATTTGTCCTTCGAATTTTAATCCACTATAATGATTGCCCAATGATTTTATATAAACAAACCTGGGGGCTTCGTCATTACTAACCAGCATTCGCCCCTCCATACTGGTTAGTTCTCGTTTTCCTGTCTGTTATTAGGGCTGGCGTCTCTCGATCTCGAAAAGCGTTGGAAACGATCCCTTGATGGAGAGGGCATTCTTACTCTACAATCTCGTTGAATGTGTCCAACCTTATGGCAGCGATAACATTCTAATCGATTTCTTTGTGTTGGTGTTTGTCTGGAGTCGTTTCCCGTTTTTCTGTCTTCTCGTAATATTTTCTTTATTTCCTCCATGAAATTACTCATAAGGTTCTCGAAACTGCCATCCTCTTTTGATGATTGTTTTTCCTTTGGGTCCTCAATGGACACTGCTCGTATTCTGGGTCGTGAGGCACCAAATATTGCTTCCAGTTCTAATGCTCGGACAAGGGCTTCGCTACTTTGTCTGAACTTGGACATCCTTAGGTTTTCCTGGATCTTCGAATCTCTGAGACCATCAATAAACGCAGATACTGCCATCTGTAGGAAACGCCAAACTCACTAGCCTTTTAACTTCCGATTCGAATTCTTTTTTTTTTTTACCGATATGCGCACTCGCAAGGAAATGTCCTATCACGCTCGAGAAGCGGCAAGTGCGCGGAAATGTCGGTGTATGTTGGTCTTGAAACGGTTCAGGTTGTAACCTGCAGGGAAAACCGTCGCAGGGAGTTTATTCCACAGCGATGCTGTTCTCCAGAGATATGAATTCTGATATAATGAGGTTCTTGGTGCCTCTAGTTTGACAGTAAATTCATGGTTACCGTCTGTTTGACGGGTTCGCCTGGTAGGTGCTACTCTCGGTGGAATCATACGTGCCAACTCTTCAGAGCATTTTCCGTGATAGTACCTGTAGAAGAGAGATAAATCGCCCACAGATCTGCGATGTTCGAGACCATCCAAGTTACGAGTAAGTGTGGGGTCATTGATCAGCTTGATAGCTCGTTTTTGCACGGTATTCAAAAGCATTAAGGTATGTTTGGGTGCTGCACTCCATATATGTGAGCAGTACTCCATAGTTGGTCGAATCTGGGCTTTGTAGAGTGTCAGCAATTGGCTTGGTGTGTACAGATGTCTTGTACAAAATAGCACCCCCAGCTTTTGGGAGGCCCTTTTAGCAATATCTGCCACGTGACTGTGCCAAGACATGTTGGTCTCTGCAGTAACCCCCAAGATGTTCAACTGACTCTGTAATGTGACAGCACTTCCAGATAGCATGATGTTTGGCTCACCGGTGCTGGTCTTTTTTGAAAACAGAGCTGCTTGGGTTTTCTGCGCGTTGAACTGTACAAGGTTTTTGTTACCCCAGTCCTCTATTATCTCCAGGTCGTTATTTATCTGCGATATTTGAGTTAGTCTAAGATGATGGAATTCACGTGCGGAAAGACCTGTGGGTGGTATGAGTGAGGAGACTACATTGCCATCGTCTGCAAAGCAATAAAGTGGATTTACTGTTTTATCTATGAGGTCATTTATGTAAATCAGGAAAAGAGTTGCCGAAAGGATTGCTCCCTGTGGCACACCAGCATTTATTTGGTAAGAGTTGGAGTTCTGGCCATCCAGTGCAACATAAATGGATCTGTCCTTTAGGTAACTTTCAAACCAAGTGCAAAGTTTCGGCGATAATCCCATTGCTTTGAGCTTGTTGAGCAGATTTTCATGCCAAACTTTGTCGAATGCTTTAGATATATCTAAGGCAATTGTTCTTGTTTCACCCCGCAACTCAATCGCTTTTTGCCATAAGTGAGTGACGTATGTAAGTAAATCGCCAGTTGACCTATATTTTCGAAATCCGTATTGCTTATCGTTGATAATTTTGTACTTTTCCAAGTACTTGGTTAGGTGATTGTTCACAACTCTTTCCATTACTTTTGATATCATTCTTGTAGACTCTCGCCGGGTTTTTGAACTCTTGATTTAACTTGAGTTCTGAATACTTCTTGTCTGTAATGGTCTCCGAAGCGCAGTTCTAAAGTTTGACTTAGATGCTGGTAATTCTGTTGGTAGATTGACGGAATGGACTGAAGAAGCTCTAAGGCTGGTCCTCGTAGCGCCACTATTAGTGCTGTAGCTTTTTCTTGGTCGTTCCATCCGTTGGTATTTGCAGCAGCTTCAAATTGTCGAATATACATGGTCCAGGACGTAGAACCGTCGAAAGTTGGTGGTTTTATCTTCATACTGGAGAATGCTCCAACACTAGCTGGATTTATGGACTGTATTTCTAATCTACGCATCTTATCCTCGAGTGCTTGAACTTGGTCCTCAACTTCTTGTCTTAATTGCTGAACATCGTCTTTAACTTCTTGAACATCGGCTTTGACCTCAGCTTTTACTCCTTGAACATCGATTTTGACTTCAGTTTTTACTTCCTGGACGTCCTGTTTAACTTCTTGCACATCGTCTTTAACTTTTTCAATCTTCTGGTCTAGGTTAGCGACAGTTCCTTGTATGGTTTGGAATATCTTCTGCAGTTTTCCAAGGTCTTCTTGCCGTTCTTGTTGTCGCCTAGCTTCTTCTTGTTGTCGTCTAGCTTCTTCTTGTTGTCGTCTAGCTTCTTCTTCTTGTTTTTCTTTTTGTCGCCTGAGTTCTTCGTCTTGTTTTTCTTTTTGTCGTTTGGCCTCTTCGTCTTGTTTTTCTTGTTGTCTTCTAGCCTCTTCTTGTTTTCGTCTAGCTTCTTCTTCTTGTTTTTCTTTTTGTCGTCTGGCTTCTTCGTCTTGTTTTTCTTGTAGTCGTCTGGTTTCTTCGTCCTGTTTTTCTTGTTGTCTTCTAGCTTCTTCGTCTTGTTTTTCTTGTTGTCGTCTGGTCTCAAGAGACTTCAAGAAGTTCCAACATTTTGCGCAGAAGTTCTTCAACTTTTTGTTCGTCCATTTTTGCTTGTTGTCTTGTGATAGGCATATACAGAACGCTCTAGAATTTCCCTCGAACTTTCTTCAAATATCTTTTCTGGTCTTTGCTCGAAGTTCCAAAAACGCCGGTGAAGTTACAAATTGGATAACTTGCTTTATTCTAGAATAGAATGTTCTGGAATTTTCTTGAAACTTCTTTTCTAGATGTCGATTGATAGGTACAGCAAACACGTCGGTGAAGTCACAATTTCGATATCTCCCTTGGTTTCCAAATAGAATTTTCTAGAACCCACTCGAAGATTCACTATCAAAGTCTAAATCGGGTATAGAGTCACTTCCAGGGTAATTCACACGATCGGTTGAGTCTCTTTTTGTGATTGTCACTATTTGCACTGCACTAACTGTCCCAGTGTTCACTTAGTGTTCAGTTTTTATACTACACTAGTGTCCCCGCACTTCCGTAATTGGATTTCACTCTGCAGTCCTTTATATCCCACTTCTGACACCAAATGTCGCGGCTTTGGGTTGCCTGCTGACAAAAATCTTGGGTTCGTGGTTCGTTTCGTTTATTCCAAAAATCAAAGTCCAATTAACACAGCAATAATTTATTCCACTTAACAAAACACTCTGACACTAATTACTTTATTAACAAACTCAACAATCAAACTCTTTACAATCACTATTTAAATCGTATCACAGTCGAACTGAAACTTACTTACAAACCAATACCGGCCTTCTTATATATCCCTAAATCTATTCTTGTGAAATCTAGAATACACACGATAATCTAATTTTCCAGATTAAAGTAGAATAATTCGCTAGATTCTAGTATTTCTGCCATCGATTCTTGACAGCCTGGCGGACGCCGTTTTTTCTGGCGTTAACGATTTCGTAGCAATATTTTATTGAAATGAAGTTGAATTGCAATAGTTACTTAATTTTCAAAAACTATCCAATTTAAGTATATCGATCTTCACCAGAAATTACAAGTTGTCTGTTTTTTATCAACTAAAAATATTAAATGTGCCTATAGTTAATTGTTTGGTGATGGACACTCGATGCTATTTGCAATCGATTATTTGTAGCCTATAGCAAAGTGGGAAGAAGATAGAATGAGAAATAAGAAAATTATTGACTTCCTACACTTTGCTATTCAGGTACAGAATTGTCAATGGCACCAAAGTGCCCTCAAAACAATTGACAAGTTTTATTATTAATTTTTACTGCTATACAGATAACGTGTAACTTCTGTGAAGATCGGAATCCAATCAAAACAAGTAATCTTTCAACGGAGCAACATGAAGTTTGACTCAAAAGACAAATCTCTTCCGAAGAGATATTTAGGCTTTTCCCTCAAAATCTCTCTTACATGTTGGTTTTGAACCAAGAGAGTAATAGCTTTGAGCGAAAAGAATAAAATCTTGCCTGAATTAATTTAAGACAATCTATAGGAAGAGAGTTAATGCTTTGGATCAAGAAACATCGCTCTTGGACCTATTCAAAAGCGCGAATCTTTTGACTGAAAGTCATATTCATTTCGTTGAAGAGATCCTTTTTTTCAGTGTGGATATACAACCCACCCCGATAAAACCAGAATAATAGAAAATTATCCGGCACCCAAGAATGTCAAAGAAATAAGAGCTTTTCTTGGACTATGTGGATTCTATAGAAAGTTTGTTCCCAATTTTGCGAGGATTAGTCAGCCGTTAAAGTATTTAACCAAGAAGAATATTAAATATCTTTGGGGACCAGAACAAGAGAGTGCTTTCGAAACCCTAAAGAAACTACTAATAACACCTCCTATTTTAAAGTACCCAGATTTCAGCAAACAGTTCATGGTCAATACGGATGCAAGTGCGACCGCAATTGCAGCTATTTTAACGCAAGAATATGAAGGAAAAGAACATCCTGTATGCTATACCAGTGGAACACTGAATGATGCCGAACGCCGATATAGCACCATAGAAAGAGAATGTTTAGATATAGTTTTTGCCGTAAAAGCTTACAGAAACTATTTAACTGGTACTCATTTCGTTATTGTGACAGACCATAGGCCTCTCAAATATTTATTGACGATTAAAGACGCGAGCTCAAGACTAGCCAAGTGGGCCATGTTTCTTATGGAATACAGTTTTACGATTCAGTATAGAAAAGGAAATCTAAATAGCAATGTAGATGCATTAACTCGATTACGTGAAGAAACTGACGAAAAAGAAGAAAGGGAACCACCCGTGATAGCTGTCGTTACTAGAGGACAAGAGCTGAGACCTGTATCATCTGCAATTTGGACAAAAGAAGAAATACAGAAATTGCAGCAGGAAGATGAGTCGATGGACCGAATAAAGGAAAATTTGGATAATGAGAATTCCCCGTATTTTATTGACGACGGAATTATTTATAAACAAAGAGAAGAGTGGCAGCGAACTGACAGAATACTAGCTCCTAAGAAGATAATTCCAGAAATTTTGCGGATTTATCACAACGCAATTTATTCAGGACACTCTGGTCAGAAGAAGACAAAAGAAATAATAGAAAAGGATTTCTATTGGACATCTATAGGTAAAGACGTTAAGGACTTCGTGGAGAAATGTAAATCATGTAGCTTACACAAGACCAATCACCAACCACCAGTGACTTGGCAACACAACTTTGTACCAAAAAGTCCGTGGGGACGTATAAGTATGGATATAGTACGACCATTAAATAAAACTAATAATAGAAATCGATACATGTTGACCTGTATAGATTACTTGACGAGATATCCAGAATGCATTCCAATACCAGACATCAAGGCGGAACGTTGTGGAACGCAGTTTCTCAGTAAACTCTTTACTGAAATTTGCACTATTCTTGGAATTAAAAAGTTAAAGACCACACCATACTACCCAAGTGCCAATGGAATAATAGAACGGTTTCACAAAACCATAAAAACGATGATAAGTCATTACATCGATGATCACCATGATAGTTGGGATGAAGTGCTACCCTTTTGTCTTCTAGCGTATAGGAATTTGCCACATGAGGCAACGCAAGAATCTCCATTCTTTTTAATGTTTGGGAGAGATATGGAGCTTCCAGTACATCTAATGATGCCACATGGGCCAGTAAAATACGACATAGACGAAAACTATGCTACAGAGTTAGTTACCAGAATGCAGAACGCCCACGAGTTAGCTCAGAGGAACATAGAGGTTTCTATTGAAAAAAGATGCGATAAACACAATGCAAAACGGACTAGGAAAGAATTCCACGTCGGGGATTTAGTTTATGTGAATAATCCAGTTTTACCAGGGAGGAATTTAGCACCAAAAATCCGTTGTAAATGGTCAGGACCGAGTCGAATTACTCAATAGCTAGGACCGGTTACCTTTAAAATAAAGTAGTTGCATGGAAAGAAAGAGCAGATTTTACAAGCTGAAAGGCTCAAACCATGTAAAGGGTTGGAGGATAGAATGATAAATCCTACACCAGATGACGGAGATAGTGAATCCGATGAAGAGGAGGACAATGAGGTTCTACCCAGAGGAGAAGATATTATAGAATTTCCACTGATCCATAGGGAAATGACAAGAGACGAGAATGAGGATATCATCGATCACAATGAAAATAATGGCGTAAATGAGGAAATAAGGGAGCAAGAAGAAGATGAATTTTTAGCACGGGGACAAGAATTACTCGTCAGGCATAGAGAAATGGAAGAAGTTTTAAATCAAGAAAATGAGGAAAATTCTGAAGATGAAGAGGAAGAAGAAGAGGTCGAGGAACACAAACGGGAAGTACGAAGAAGTACGAGGACACCGGACATAAAATGGCCCGCTAGATTTAAGGATTATGTAATGAAGAAACTGTAAAACGTAGAAAAAAAAAAAAATCAAAATATGTTTAGTCTATGTATATCTAACTAGGAATTGAGAAAAATGTGGAATGCAAAAGGAAGGATGTTAGCTATAAAATTTATGAATAAGAAGTATAGAATCGAATGTAAGGATTCATTGATTTAAAGGCCATAATTTAGGTAATTAGGGAAATAATTGTATAAAATTTGGTAGACAATTAGAAACATGCCATCAGAAAATAATAGGTACCAAGAAAACGACGAACTCGTTCCGCTACCACGTATCCATGCCGAGATGGAAAGTTTGGACAATGCTGTCCTAGTAATGAAACTCAGACGAGCCAGTAGGAGCAAACACGAAGACCATGGTAGCAGTAGCCAACCACAGCCAGTAACCACGAGGGAAGTGTTGTGAAAAAGTGAAAAGTCAAAAAGGGTGTAAGTGTAACGTGTAACTCGCAAACCAGCGAGACCACCCTTGAGCAGCATCAGCATCCAGATCGTAGCTATCCTAGCTATGATACCTACTACTGTGAGATTGACATCGACACTACAGGCCACCAACCAATGAGTCGTAGTGGAAGGCCGCAATATAGGCCCAATCGATATAGGCCTAATGAGTAACCAGCGCTTCAAGTAAACTTTGCTACAAGCAAGGGTAATTATCTTGTAAGATTGAAATTTGTTTTGTGTCGTTCTAGCATCAACAATTTTGAAGGAAAATATTAGATGGAAATTGTACTAATGAAGAAAGATTAACAAAATTTTTGATGCGAGGATAAAATCTAGAGTTGAGTAAAGAATTATAATTAATCTTTAATAATTATTATTGTAAATGAAGTTGCGAAATTACACAGGAAAAGTTAATTTCGTATTACTTTTGTTGTTTTAGTGAAATTTTGAAATATAACAGATATTTTTGAGAAATGTGAAGTTTAGGATAGGAAAAGCACGTACATAATTAGGTTGAACGAACTGATAAATACTCGGATAACATTATAGTCAAATTTTTAAAATTGAGAAAAGTGAACCTTAAATCACAGAGGGTTCACCGACGAAACGTTGTTATACGAGGCAAGCACCTAATTTATGGTGAAATTCTATATTTTAATGGGCCAATTGAATAAGAATTGTCCGAAATTATCTTATTCAATATAATTTCGGTTTTAAAGGGCGGAGGCATGTGATGATCCAGAAATTTGACCCGATAATTACAAAGTCTTTACTGTAAAAATTAAAATTTATCAAATAATCAAAATTTAATTCCGGTATTTTTAAATCTGTATCGATAAATTAAAATGAAACAAATTAACGTTTAATATTATATTAGGTGTTTCATCATGCTTATGTCATCTCCTAAATAAATGAACTTAAAAAGAACAAGGCCAAGTAATTATAGATGAATTATGGCATTCTTGAACCCATAATGTCTTCGACCTCGATAAATCAGTATATTACGACATAAATATTCGATTTTTTAGGCTAAAAATGATATAAATTTCAAGGAAATTGCATCATTCTTTTTGATAATAATGAGGTCGACCAATGGAATTCGGATTGCTACGCAAACGACCGCCTATATTGACGATTTGGGGGATAATTAATAATATTTTGCGGGGAGATCGAATTAATATAAAAACCGGGGTAACAGTTGCCAGTTATCACTCCAGTTGAGTAAAAGTCTACAGAACCAAATGAGTTGGTCAGGCTGAAAATTCGCGAAGCCTCGGGGAAATACGCGTTCGAAATAGACTTTGAAAATTTATGGAAAATCGTGAAAGTAATAACATTTGAAATTCGTTCAATATTTTATGTGCGTGCTAGCTAAATATTTTGAGTAATTAACTAAGTAATTTTACGTGTGTTTTATGGACAAAATGTAAGTACTCTATAGTGACAAGATTTATTTTTGATGAACATGACTTTGTGTGAATTTTACTAGAAAACTTTTGATTTTAATCACGGTGGAACTTTACTACAATAAACTTAATAACTTGAGTGTTTTATAAAGGAAACATTATCGCATAACTTAATTACCTTCTGACATAATGACATTTAATGTGCAACAAAAATATGAAGAGTACTTATAATGCATTTAACAATATACAATTTTGAGTTGGAATTATGAACTAAACAGTTGAATTTATTAGCTAGGCATAGGAATCCGAAAATAGAATTTGTTCTGATAAACTATTAACTGCAATAGGAAATTTTGAAAAGAAATTTGATGACATAAAATAGAATTGTTTTCTTAAAATATTGGAAACTTGTTAAAAGGAAACTTATATTAGAATTTGTTCTGATTAAATAAACTATTAAAGGGAATAGAAAATTTTGGAAAGAAACTTGAAGTTCATGAAATAGAATTGTCTCTAAATATGGGAAAGTTGTTAAAAGAATTTATTGTTCATGAAATGAATTTTGAATTAGGAATTTTATGTTTCAAGTAGAAGTCATTGTTTTTTATGAGAATAAATTAGTTGATAAACAAATAGGTAATTATTTTGGGTTTTCATAAGTAAAGGACTTAGAGATTTTAAAGAATTATTTAATTAGGTAAGGGATAGTTATTAGGAATGATTCGGATGTAGTAAAATGAGTTAAATTATAATTTATGAGAAGTAGTATAAATAGGGCGTTTCTTATTTTAGTAGGGATATTTCAGTGGTCCGTAAAATAACAATATAGAACGGATGTGAAGTATTGATATTACAGAAATAAAGAAGGATGTAAAGTATTGGAAGATATTTGGCTGATTTTTGGGTTTTATGTGAAATAAAATATAATTTAGTACACCTCATTAGTTTGTTTCTCTCTCTTGCAAATAGACCCTCTTCCACATATTTTAGATAGCAAGCTCCAAGTATATAAACAGCATCAATATACCGCTCGCCATTTACCATCTAACTATTTACATAGAGTACTTGGGGCGTTTTGCTACATTGTCAGGTGTGTGGTTGTCTATTATTTGTACACTAGCTGACCCAGCGAACTTCGTTCCTCCTCTGAATTATTAAATACCTATTAAATGTTGTGTTAACGTATCTAAAGTGCGTTTTTTTTTAAAGATAAAAGTCAAAATGACATTATGTTGGCAATACAATGTAAAATTGTCAATGCTTTCAAAATTTTTATGTGGAAAAGGCTTGTTTTGCCAACATAGTTACTAAATTTTTGAATTGGGGAATTATCTTAAAAAAAAAACAGATTTTATTAACTGAATTAAATTCAGTTTTTTTCGATTGTGAATTTTGCTTTGGTTGTAGAAAATTAATTTTTACTCTCTGGATCAGAAGTCACCTAAAATTTAAATTTTACATCATCCCTTTTTAGGCATCTTGTGGGCATTATTCTTATAAAGTCTACCACCAAATAAATAAACTCAGGCACAAGAATGTTCAAAAAATGTAAAGAAAACAAAAAAAATCTCCAGCGCAGCCCTGTTTCATTTTATCTGCACTGCAATACTCCATCTGTTCTACTGTATCTGCACTATTCTATCTGATCTACTCTTTCTGTACCACTTCTATCTGATCGGAATAGTGAAATAGTTCTGTTTGGAATAGCTCCAGTTCCTTAGCAGTAATCTGTTCTACTGCATCTGCAATGAAATTACCGCACAACGGCGAGCTTCGTTTTAGGTACCTATCATATATGGCGCCGTATACAAAACGGTTGTGGCGGACTCATAACCTGGCTCTCTGCCACTCGACACCAGCCGGCCGGAGCACTCCCAACAGTCGCCACGGAACACGGCTGTCAAGGGATGCCTGAGAGGAGAAACGGAACTTAGCCACAGAACGTCAATGGTCAAGCGTTAAGAAATGACAGGGAGACCAGTTCGCGCTCTTTCGGAATGAACGAATCAACAACAAAATAAAATACACAATTAAAACATTGTCATTCTATTTATTTTTGGACATTTTTACTGTGAAGAACAATTAAAAATAAAGTGCTTTCCTCAAATTGTTTTTGTGCAAAGTGTGTGACAATAAAATCCACATGGTTTGCAATGAAAATGTGACGGTAAACTTGGTATCGGTTATAAGAGATGGCGCCGTATGCGGGCTTAGTGAGTTTTTTTCATAAATAAGTAAAATAGATATTTTTTTTTGTTTGTTTTTTTTCGATTTATTATCGTATGATGGACAAAGACAAATCCAATAAAGCAGAAATCATAAAAATCAGTCCAGCCGTTCTCGAGTTATAAGTGCTCAACACCAACACAACTGTGTTTTATATATATGTCGTAGGCATAATGCAAATTTGGGCTTTTTATAATTTGCCTAGGCATTTTACAAAAAGCCGGCAAAACGCAAGCATAAAATGCATTTTTCGTTATGCCGGCACCAATTCAAGTGATAAAATGCCGGCGAAACAAGAACAGAAGAATATAATTATATCATGTTGTGACTGATTATTTTTAGGCATTTTAGAATTTGCCAAAAACGGTGCCGTCAAAACGTGAAAATAAAGTCGAAAATACTATCAAATATAAACAATACAGTTACAGTAAATTTTTTTATTTAGAAAACATAAAGGGATGTGACAAAATTATGAATTAGAATATATCATCTCATTGTCTGGGCATTATGATTATTGCTGGAGTGAAGTGCATAACTTGTCTGATTAAAATTGCAAACTAATCCAGACTAACCGGGTTATTATCAGTAAATTTGATAATGTCTGATTAAAATTGCCAATTAACCCAAACTAACTGGGTTAATATCGGTAAGTTTGATAATGATAACGGACTGAAATAAAAATGCGTGTGTGTTTCCCGCACGCTGGTAGGAAAATCTATCACACATTCTACTACGTGACAGTTCAATAACAGCTGTTCGGAGTGCTCCACCCAACTGTTCGGATTACGCAAACTGTTCGGAGTACGTGAACTGTTCGGAGTACGCGAACTGTTCAATGTACGCGAACTGTTCGGAGTACTCCAACTGTTTGGAGTGAACCAACTGACCGGAGTACTCCTACTGTAGCGCTACTTTGGTTTTCCGGTGAGAAAGCGGTTGATTTCGGAATTTTCGGAAAACTCGGGCGCCACCCTTAGGATTTATGTGGTTAAGGGCCCACGTGCTCTAGGTAGCTTTTAAACAGTTGGAGACGGAAAAACCAGAGGTCAATATGCGCATTTTTCCCCAAAATGAAAAACACAGAAAGGTAACTAACAAATTAAGTTTATTACGTCAAAAATAATAGATGCAATACGTAATGGAAAATGATTAAAAGATAATAATTAATGAACTGACGGAATAACGAAAAGAGAGAGAGAGAGAGCGAGTGTGTAAACGAATACTAGCGTGCCTTTTAGGTTATGCGGCGGTAGACGCGAAAGCTTATACGGAACGGTTACGCGGCACGGTAACGGTACGCGGGGAAGAAAAGCTCTGCAGGTCCACTCTCGGGAAATCCAGCTCCTTCAGCCGTCAGTGCCGGTGATTTGGCCTTTTTAGGCGATCGGTGCGGGGTGCATGACGTATCTTAGTATACAAAGGCATAGGGACAGAGAGAGCCACCCTGTAAACGGTCCAGCTCGTAACCCCCTCACGTCCGTCACAGAAAGAATAGGACCACCCTGTAAACGGTCCAGCACGTAACCCCATTCAATCCGTGTATCCCCCTGTATAGCAAGAGCATCATGCACGTGTACGAAAGAAACAAGAAACGATCTGTGTGAAGTGAAGAATACTCAATATACATTGATATAAGGACAACGGGTGCCACCCTGTAAACGGTCCAGCACGTAACCCCCATTGTCCGTCACAGACTGAATAGGGCCGAAACCCCATTCAGTCCGTGTACATCACTGTATAAAAAGTAGTCCCACTCACCCAGATCGTACGATTTACTGAAGCGTCGCGACGGCACTGACGACGTCGGAGCGGAATCCAAGCCGGCGCTCACCTCGGTGGTCGGTGGTCGGTGGTCTAGGCGCTGGTGGTCTGGGCTGCTGGTACCTGAAACAGAGGAAGAAGAGTGTCCGTTTATGGACGCGCGCCTCCTTTTATAATCGGTCGTCGGGCATCGAAGGTGGGAATCGCAGTGGGAAATCCGAGACCCTGCGATGCGGGACGAATGCGTGAAGCGTTCGGTGTTCGGTTCTATTGGATCGTACGGTTTCAAACAAGGTCACGAGTTTTATTTAAATAAATTATCATGTAGAATTAATCCGGTCGAAGTAATTAATTTAGAACCGCGGTAGCATTCATTAAAATACCCGGAAAATTATGTAAGTTCGTTACACACCCCCTCTTCTTCGGAAAAAAATATTTATACCTATAAATATTTTCTAAATTTTAACAATAATTTAGTTTATACGGTCCCCTAAAACACAATAAAAGAAAAGTAACATATCTTATACTCGCGGATTTAACCTAAAAAAAATTAAACAAATACTTCCTGTCCGCCGGTGCCTGGTCTAGAGGTGAATTGGCTTCGCCGCGTCGAGGTCTACGTTGGATGGTGGCTCCCTCAGGCGCCCCCTGGTACCTCACCAGCTTATCGCTATCGGTGTCGGTAACGTAACGGTTTTTAAAGCGTGTTGACAACACTGTATTCCAACAGAGACTCGGCTCAGAGGCTCAATATGGTCGGTATCGGTTTAATAAATTTCTTTAAACGGAGGCGAGATTTCCTGGCCTGCCTGCCGCAAAGCGTCCGGTAATTCGGGTTTTGAAAAGCGTCGCCGGGTCGGGACGGAATTTCTTCGGCGGATCCATGCTTTTCTACAACAGAAAACAAGCGGTGATTATGCACGAACATACGCCGGTTTGAGGTCTTTAATATGAACACGGCAGAGCTTTTTGCCTGTACCGTCTTTCAAATCATACACTACGGGCGAAACGACCTTAGTCACAGTATAAGGTCCGGAATATTTCGGTGCCAGTTTTGCCGCGAAACCTTTAACGGCAGAGGAGAGTGGGTTTTCCTTTCGCATAACTTTGTCCCCAATATGACATCTCCAGTCACGTCGGCGAAGGTTGTAATTATGACTTTGGGCCGTGAAAGCGCGGCTGAGATTGACCTGGACTAATTCGTAGACTTCCTGTAGTCGTTTCAGGCGATCGGAATGAGTGACCACATCGGCAGGTAATAGCTCGTCTGAGAGGTTCTCCGGTTCGGAGTTACGGTATAAAGCCTTCGGTGGGTCCATCTCCCGACCAAAATTCAGAAAAGCTGGTGAAAATCCGGTTGAATCCTGTCTGGAACTGTTCAGAGCAAAAAACCAGTTCGGACAGGTGTGCATCCCATTTACGGTGATTTTCTTCACAAAATTGAGCAATCATAATCTTTATGGTCTTGTTTGTGCGTTCTACAGGATTTGCCTGCGGGGTGTAGACTGGGGTAAGGCGGTGAGCAATACCCATTTCCTGTAGGAGCTCTTTAAATGGTCGACCAGTATATTGAGTGCCATTGTCGGTTAGAACGGTTCGCGGACATCCAAATTTAGTGACTACTTGCTCAAAAAGTGCTTGACTGACGGCTCGGGCTGTTGCTTGTCTAATCGGTCGGCATTCTACCCATTTTGTGAAACGGTCCTGGAACATAACTAACCAGTTATTTCCCTTTGAGGATCGGGGTAACGGTCCGATCAGATCGGTGGTAACGCTTTCCCACGGTTGGGAATTTCGGGAGGGTTGCATTTTGCCTGGAGTTTTCTGCTGTGATGGCTTATAGCGTTGGCAGCGGAGGCAGGCTTTGACATATCGAGCTATGTCCCTCATCATACCCGGCCAGTAATACTTTCTACAAATCCTTGCGGTTGTTTTAGCAATACCTCGGTGTCCGGCCATAGGAGAGTCATGATTTTCCTCCAGGACAGACATTCGGGCACTTTTGGGTACGCAAAGTTTCCACGGGTCGGACATCTCATTTTCGGTTAAATCGGACAGATCCCAAAAGTGGCGGTATAATTGTCCGTCTCGGATGCAAAGATCGGGAAAATCGGCAGGATTGTTCTCCACGGAGGCCTTTTTAGCACTATACCAGCTACACGGTTCAAAGGCTTTCAGGCTCAAAATCGGTTCAGGCTCCTCGACTTCAGGAATATCAATCGGGTCTCGGGAAAGCGTATCGGCAACTTTATTGAGCACTCCTTTTCGGTATTTTATTTCGAAGTCGAACTGTTGGAGATAAATACTCCATCGAGCTAATCTACCGGACGGACTCTTCATGGAATGTAGCCATTTCAGGCTTTGATGATCGGTAACTACGGTGAAACGGTAACCCTCCAGGTAGGGTCGCATCTTCTCAATACCCCACACTATTGCCAGGCATTCCTTTTCGGTAACGGAATATTTCTTTTCCGCGGGACTCAAACTACGGCTTGCATATGCAATGACATGATCGCCATCGGTACTATGTTGAATTAATGCCGCACCCAGCCCATTATCGGATGCATCTGTTTGCAACACGAATGGCTTCGAAAAATCGGGACAAGCCAATATTGGAGCTTCGGTGAGGTGAGTTTTAAGTGTGTCAAAAGCCGTTTGTTCAACTTCAGTCCAAGTCCATCGGATGCCCTTTTTAAGTAGGCGGTTGAGTGGGCTAGCTAATTGGGAAAAATTCTGTACAAATCGGCGGTACCACGAAGCTACTCCCAAAAAGCGTCGTAAGCCACGGATATTAGTAGGAGCTGGCAATTCTCGGATTGCCGCTACTTTGTCTGGATCGGTTCGGATTCCTTCGGAAGTGACAAGGTGTCCCAGATATCGGAGGGAACGTTTTCCAAATTCACATTTATCCGGATTTAGTCGTAAATTGGCCGCTCTAAGACGTCGGAAAACTTCGGTTAAATTGTTCATGTGCTCTTCAAAAGTTTCGCCAAGGATTATAATGTCATCCAGATATGCAAAGCAATAACTATCTAGTTCTGTATCTAGTTCTGGGCCTATAATGCTGTCCATTAATCTCTGGAATGTAGCGGGAGCGGAGTGTAACCCAAAAGGCATTACTCGAAACTGGTATAGACCCATTCCTGGTACGGTGAAAGCGGTAATCGGTTTGCTATCTTTAGCAAGAGGTATTTGCCAGTACCCTTGTTTAAGGTCAATGCTGGAAATGTATCGGGCGCGGCGGAGTTTATCCAGAATGGCATTGATGAATGGTAAAGGGTATGCATCCTTTCGGGATATGGCATTGACTTTCTGAAAGTCAATACAAAACCGGTGCTTGCCATCTTTCTTTCGGACAATGACCACGGGAGAACTCCACGGGCTGGCGGACGGTTCGATGATTCCATCGTCCAGCATTTTCCTACCTTCGGTGTTGACTACTTCTTGCATTCGGGGATTTTGGGGTCGGTAACGTTGTTTTATCGGTTCGGGATTCAGTAGATGAATGGTATGTTCCACTAAAGGGGTTGTCCCTTTGATTTGGTCAAACTTTGGCAGTTCTCGGTCCAGAAACTTCTTTAAAAGCACCTCTTCGGCGGACGTTAATTCCAGGTTGGGCGGATTATCTATCGGGCCAATCGGACTACACAAAGTAGGAAACGGTAGAAGACAGTTATTCAGATAAATCTCGCCACTGCCCAAATCCAGGTGAAATTTGTGTCGACTCAGAATATCCATACCAAGCACAATGTCGGACGTCAAATTCGGAAAGTAGCTGATGGTTTCGGTCAGTGTAATGTTTCCGAGCTGTAACGGTATTCGGTAAGCTTTCGAAATGTCGATTACACCCCCATTGGCCACTTTGGCACATCGGACCTCAGGTTGTACTTCGGGATAATCACTGAGTCGGCATATATCTGCAGCGAGGTCCCCTATATATGAGTTGGCGGCTCCGGTATCAATTAAAGCTAAGAACGGGGCCTCTTCGATGTAAATGCATACATGTGGTCGGGAATCCGGTAGACGAATCGGGTTCACCCCTGTCGGAAAATAGGGATGTCTATTCGAGGTTATCGGTTTACGGTGCTGGGCTGACCTCGGACTAGGAGAGCACCTTTTTAGTTTCCCGAACGGGAACGGTCACATGGGCAGTTTCGGGACATTATACCTGGTTTTCTGCAACGGGAGCAGAATAATTTTGCATTACCTCGGCAATCGGTTCTGAAGTGTCCAGTTTCTCCACACGTCCAGCAAATCATTGCTTCGGACCGATTGTTCGGTCTAGAATTTCGTTGGTACGATTCGGTTTTATTAGGCCATTCGGTTCTATTAGGCCGTTCGGTTCTACGGTTTTGCTGCCAGCCTCTCGTTGGTGCTGGGTTTGTAGACGGGTTTTGGGTAACAGAAATGCCGGCCGGTGGACGGTGTGCATTTCTAGATGTCGACGGGGATGTCTTCAGTTCGGACAATAGGCTTTCGATTTCCCTTAAGGTGCGGGAAAATGAAACCACATCGGTAATGTCGCTCTTGCGTATATGTTGTCTGTATTCAGGTAAAAGGTTTCTATACAACCACTGAAGCTCCTGTTCTGGAGTTATGCTTCCATGCCTCCTGATGAGGGTTTGTAGGTCGGTAATATATCGGTGGGTTGGCTCGTTTGGCTGTTGGAGCCGGCGGCTAATTTCAATCTCCAGGTCGGCGGCATAATTGATCGGAAAATAAAAACTGCGGAAATCCGTCAGAAATTCGTCCCAGGTATTCCAGTGAGCTCGGTTATTTCGGTACCATAGGGATGCATCACCCTGTAAAAGTTCTGGAATGTGCGGTAGTAATCGGTCTATCAGTATCCCCTGGGAGGCGCAAATTTCCTGTAGCCTCTCTATGAAAGTTACCGGATCGGTTCGTCCATTAAAATGGATATTCCATTTATGTACTTTCAGTGCCATTCCCGGAGATCCGCATGCGACTGGAGAAGGCAGCGGTTGGTGGATGGCTATAGTCGGTATCGGCGGGTTAAGCACCTGAGTTGTACCTGGTGCACCAGTATTAGCAGTACTGGTTTGAGTCAGGGCAGCGGTACTATTTGTGCTGGAAGCGGTCGGAAAGATAAATCCTGCCATAGTGCTCGGTGCAGGTGAAGCTTTTCCTTGGCGATAGAATGTTACTAGTCGCTTTTTCAACGTTTCAACGGTACCGGTAGTATCCAGTCCAAACTTTGTTAATTCAGGAATCAGTTCATCTTTCTTTAGTAGATAAACCCAACTCACACGGCCATCGTTGGGATCGTACCAAACGGGATAAGTGGTTATTGGTACGTTAACGGACGGGTTTACCGGACTGGTTGTAACCACAGTAGAGGCGGTGGTATTCGGTGTACTGGTAACCGGTGGGTTTCCATTGTTGCCGGTGCCTCCTGTCATTGTAACTCTTGGTTAACGGTCTTTCAACGATAGCGGAGTACAGAATAAAAGCTCGAATAACAACGGCCTTCAACGGTTAGTTAACAGCAGGTTCGTTAGCAGGCTTACGGTTACATTCGGCAGTACGGTACGGTACGAAGAAGGGCGCTCGCTGACGATTCGGATCTAAAAGTCAGATGTCGGCGTATTCTAGGCTGCGGTGCAGATAGGACACTCCGACTCCTCAGGTGGACGGTCGGAACTAGAATGATTCGGAAGGATAAGGTATACGGTTCGGTTATACAAATCTCTTGAGTTTTATTCGGTTCGGTAAAGCGGTATATTTCTCTCGGAACGGTTTCTTAGATGTTACTCCCTTGAAGTCTCGGTCGGTTCTGTCTTCTAGATGTTGCTTCTTGGAGCTCTCGGTCGGTTCTGTCCTAGATGTTTCTCCTTTGAAGTCTCGGTCGGTTCTGTCTTCTGTATCGGGTAACGATATTATCTTATATTCTTCCAAGGCAGTGGGCATGAAGAGTTGGTGGTGGGATGATGGCTAGTACGCACACTCCTCTCTCACGGTTTACTATTCGGTAAATACGGTAAATCTTCAGAAATATTATGAAATGTGGCAACCTGGCAATCGGTACAAGATATTACTATTCTAGTTGTAGAATGAGATTCGGCAACCTTGATTTAGTCGGAAAGTTGGTAGGACACAATTCACACGGTGCAATGAAAATTGCCGTGAAAATGGCTACAGAGAAGCCGGTTTCTGTGGAATCACATCAATGAGGAAAGTTTTAAGACGGAAAAATGAAATCAGCGACCTCGGGTTACGAGAAAATGAGCGGCAGCTCAAATTTTGTTATGCGCATGCGCTTACCAATACTTCCCAAAAACGGAGGCCTCCGGTCCAATGCGGTACGGTTTACAGGAACTCTTTTCCACGGTCAGACGGCATTGGTTGAGACCCTAAACTCATGGGGCGGATGGTAAGACATGCACGGAACGGTTCAAAGTCCAATAGGAGCGGTTGATTCCGGCGCTATGCGGTCTGGCATTCACATCAAAAACGGTACGGTAACGGTCAGACCTACGGGTGTCGCCAAAACAAACGGCCTCTCGGTGGAAACGGGGACTAATGATTACGTAATTACCTCGGTCATAAGCTGAAATCATGGCAGAACGGTCAAAGCGGTCAAAACGGCGGTAAAAACGGCGGTCCCTGCTCGGGCGCCAAATTTGTAGCGCTACTTTGGTTTTCCGGTGAGAAAGCGGTTGATTTCGGAATTTTCGGAAAACTCGGGCGCCACCCTTAGGATTTATGTGGTTAAGGGCCCACGTGCTCTAGGTAGCTTTTAAACAGTTGGAGACGGAAAAACCAGAGGTCAATATGCGCATTTTTCCCCAAAATGAAAAACACAGAAAGGTAACTAACAAATTAAGTTTATTACGTCAAAAATAATAGATGCAATACGTAATGGAAAATGATTAAAAGATAATAATTAATGAACTGACGGAATAACGAAAAGAGAGAGAGAGAGAGCGAGTGTGTAAACGAATACTAGCGTGCCTTTTAGGTTATGCGGCGGTAGACGCGAAAGCTTATACGGAACGGTTACGCGGCACGGTAACGGTACGCGGGGAAGAAAAGCTCTGCAGGTCCACTCTCGGGAAATCCAGCTCCTTCAGCCGTCAGTGCCGGTGATTTGGCCTTTTTAGGCGATCGGTGCGGGGTGCATGACGTATCTTAGTATACAAAGGCATAGGGACAGAGAGAGCCACCCTGTAAACGGTCTAGCTCGTAACCCCCTCACGTCCGTCACAGAAAGAATAGGACCACCCTGTAAACGGTCCAGCACGTAACCCCATTCAATCCGTGTATCCCCCTGTATAGCAAGAGCATCATGCACGTGTACGAAAGAAACAAGAAACGATCTGTGTGAAGTGAAGAATACTCAATATACATTGATATAAGGACAACGGGTGCCACCCTGTAAACGGTCCAGCACGTAACCCCCATTGTCCGTCACAGACAGAATAGGGCCGAAACCCCATTCAGTCCGTGTACATCACTGTATAAAAAGTAGTCCCACTCACCCAGATCGTACGATTTACTGAAGCGTGGCGACGGCACTGACGACGTCGGAGCGGAATCCAAGCCGGCGCTCACCTCGGTGGTCGGTGGTCGGTGGTCTAGGCGCTGGTGGTCTGGGCTGCTGGTACCTGAAACAGAGGAAGAAGAGTGTCCGTTTATGGACGCGCGCCTCCTTTTATAATCGGTCGTCGGGCATCGAAGGTGGGAATCGCAGTGGGAAATCCGAGACCCTGCGATGCGGGACGAATGCGTGAAGCGTTCGGTGTTCGGTTCTATTGGATCGTACGGTTTCAAACAAGGTCACGAGTTTTATTTAAATAAATTATCATGTAGAATTAATCCGGTCGAAGTAATTAATTTAGAACCGCGGTAGCATTCATTAAAATACCCGGAAAATTATGTAAGTTCGTTACACTACTGTTTGAAGTACTGCCAAGATCGGAGTAATCTAACTGTTCGGAGTACTCCTACTGATCGGAGTACTCTAACTGTTCAAAGTACTCCTACTGATCGAAGTACGCCAACTGTTCAAAGTACCTCCAATTGTTGGGAGTACTCCGAGTACACCAACTATTCGGAATACTCCGGTTACTCCAACTGTTTGAGTACTCCAACTGTTTGGAGCACTCCGAGTATTCCAACGGTTCAGACTACTCCAATAGTGTTCGGAGTACATTGCCAAACTTACCGATATTAACCAGGCTGGTTTGAGTTAGTTTGCAATTTTATTCAGACATTACCAAACTTACCGATAATAACCCGGTCATCATTTATAATGCCGTGTGGACAATCCGATATTTTCTATATTAATCATAAATTTTGTCATATCTCCTTGGGCACTTTCTAAATTGCCCGGGCATTGAATTTAATGCTCAATTATTTACATTACTCGTAACAAAATACAATACACAGAAAAATACTACTACGAACTGATTTTTCATTCGAAACTTGAAACGAGTCCGAACAGTTACAGTAAACAAACACTCAAGTCATTAACCGTCGTAAAAGCATAACCTCGAAATCAAAGGAGCTAAAGTACATTTTGGTCTGTAGCCGCGAGTTTCAAGGACTAGTACGGATTAGGTGGATGGGTTAGTTTGGGTTAGTTTGCATACTTTTGGTTAGTTTCGTTACAGTTCGTTTAATACTGGTTATAAGTGTACTGGTTAAAAGCGAAGCATGTTTTTGTTTTTCTAAATTTAATATCAACATACAAGAACTAGTACGCATTACGTGGACGGGGTTAGTTTCCATACTTTTGGTTAGTTTCGTTACAGTTCGTTTATTACTGGTTAAAGCGCGCAAAACGGAAACCGAATGCGAGCGATGAGAACGGATTCCAGATTTGTGATTAGCGACTAAAATTATACCTTCCTACAAAAAATCAACAAATTCGGATTGGGTAACGGATAATAGATAATTACCCTAATACCTAATCGAAAAATGTCGACTTGTTTTATATCTATTTACGTTTTGACGGCACCGTTTTTGGCAAATTGTGAAATGCCTAAAAGTAATCAGTCACAACGTGATATATATTTTTCTCTTTTTGTTTTGCCGGCATTTTATCATTTTGCCTGAATTGTTGTCGGCATAACGAAAAATTCATTTTATGCTTGCGTTTTGCCGGCTTTTTGTAAAATGCCTAGGCATTTTAGGAAAAGCCTAAATTTGCATTATGCCTACGACATATATATAGATTGAGAGCAACTAAGAGGTTATTTTAATTGTATTGTGAAAGCATCGGTAGGGCTAAAAATTATTTTAGAATTGAGAGAAACTGTAATTTAGTTAGTTAAATTTGAGTTGATATTAATCAAGCGTCGTCAAAAATGTCCAACCCTCCGAGCCCCGTACCACAATTCAACACCACCATGCCTAACCTTTTTATAGGATTAGATTCCATACCTACCTATGATGTAACTACTAGTGCTGAAGAATTTCAAAATGTCCTAGAAGAAACCAGTATTTTAGCTGACTGGACAGACACACAGAAAATTTCAGTAGCTCGATTGAAACTGAGATATCGAGCCAAGCAGTACATAGAGTCAGAGCCAACCCTGAAGACCACAAGCTGGGCTCTACTCAAGGACAGTTTAAAAACTCATTTTGGCAGGCATTATGTGAAAGGGACCGCTATGAAGCAGTTCATTGAATGCAAGCAACGAACAGGTGAAGCTTGTAGACAATACCTTACTAGATTGAAGGTATTGGGGCACCGGACCGCTACACTCACCGGAAATCCAGCAACAGATAAATTGTTGGAAGAGAAATTGCTCGGGGACATTGCTACGCAATTTACCCTAGGATTGTTGATGCCGATTAAACAATGCGTCCTCTCATGAAATCCAGCAACCTTGGACGAAGCATTAGAAATAGCTGAGAGGGAAGAATCGATCGAAAATTTTCTGAAGCCACACAGTCGCGAATGCCGTGGAATTATGAATAAAAAGAAGACAGCAGGCCCAAGCCGTCAGAACTGTTGGAACCGAGAAACGCCACAAGCTAGAAAAATGGTGTGCTACAATTGCAACCAGGAAGGTCACGTAAGACCAAATTGTCCAAAACTAAAGGACGTGAACAGACAAGGTAACAGAGGTACGCTTGTTTGTTTCAGATGCCACAAGGAAGGGCATTTTGCTAAAAATTGCCGCACGAAGGTCAGCGCTTTTACCCAGCAATCGGGAAATAGGCAGCATTTAAACTTGAACGCAGCCCCCTATCAACCCCGAGACGTGGCTGCCAACGAGGCAAGTTGGGATTAAATGAAGAAAAATGGGTAGGGTAGGGATATATACATGCTCCAAGGTGAGAACCCCAGAAATGTGTAATGTAGTAAGGATTAGGGTTAATGATAAGTCGTACCTAGCCTTAATAGATTCTGGAGCTGTAGTATCCCTAGTTAAGCCCGAGATTGCCAAGGGGTTCAAAAAAGAAAAATGTGATGTAAATTTGGTGGATATACAGGACAAAAAAAATTCCTGTAAGAGGTATGGCAAATATACCTGTGATGTTCGACGGAGACATCGTTGTGAGACAAAATTTTATTGTGGTTAATACAGATTCATTAAGGGCAGATTTACTATTGGGAATAGATTTTCTGCGCCAATATGGTATTAAAGTAGATTGGCAGAACAACTGTATGTACGCTTTTGAGAAGCAAATCCAAATGTATGAAGAAAATATTGATGCTGAGTATGCGATACAGAAAGGAGAAAAACAGTTGATGAACAAATTTAGAAACTTGGAAATGGAGCTTGATGAGCTGAAAGATTATGTGAAAAATTTGGAGAGAAATGGAAATAGAGCTAATATGGAAGATAATGTAGGAAACGAAGAGACGATGAAATTTTCAAAAGGGAAGGATCCGACGTCACTGCATATGATGAAGGATCAGGGTCTAACAGCGATATGCAGTCGCTGTGAAACCAAATCCAACTTACAGCTTGGAGCAACCCAGGAGAAAGTTATGACGTCATCAAGGAACCCGGCCAGTTCCAGGGAAATCCATAGATCCATTCCACTTCGACAGGATGAAGTTATTAGAGGTCTAGTGAAGGACGAAACTTTGTTGTTTCCATTAGAGAAAAACTTTAATGAAGGTTCAGTGAAGGAGTTTTTGTTGTTGCCACTAGAAAAAAATTCTAATGAAGGTCCAGTGAGGGACGAGATTTGGTTGGATGAAGGTTTTCCGGCGTCTCTGGGAGAGAAGGTTATTAAGCCGCCGATGATTGATGAAGTGTGCCATGGAACCCTATGCGGAGCTTCAAGGGCTAAGGCTCAACACATTAAACAATGTGATGAAGTTTCGACAGGCTGGCCAGTAGCACCAGTTTTTGAGAGGAAGGACAGTGAACTTCCAGAAAAATTCAGAAGGATTTTGAGGGTCCATTAGAAAGGAATTCTAATGAAGGTCCAGTGAAGGACGTGGAATTCAGAAACCAAGATGGTTTTCTGGTGACTCTGAGAGAGGAGGTGATAATACCACCGATGAGTCAGGTAGTGTGTCAACTTTACGCAGAGCTTCAAGGGTTAAGGCTCAGCACATAGTTATCGAACAATGTGAGGAAGCTCTGTCAGGATTGCTAGTGGCACGTGTTTTGTGTAAGAAGGACAGTGTAGTCCCAGCAAGGTTATTGAATATAACAGAGAAAGAATTAACTCTAAGAAGTAGATCTGTAATCGCTAGAGCATACGATGCGGAAATTGAGCAAGCCAAGAAGAAGGAAGAAACTCTGCAAATAAGGAGTATTGACCAGAAGGGAGTCAAAGAAATTTTGGAGAAGTTAAATTTAGACAATCCCAAATCGAGTGATGAACAGAGACTTAAGCAGCTTGTTCTTGAGTTTATTGACATATTTAAAACACCAGAAGATAAACTAAGTTGTACAACAGAGGTCGTGCATAGAATTATTACGGAAGATGTGCAGCCAATCATAAAGAGACCATATAGAGTACCATATCATCGACAAGAGGTTATGAAGCAAGAAATCCAGAAATTACTCGATGACGGAGTAATCGTAGAAAGTGAGTCACCATGGAGTTTTCCTGCTATTCTTATAGAAAAGAAGAGACACCCTGGAGAAGACATCCAGTATAGGCTTGTCATAGATTATCGGGAATTAAATACCATAACAAAAACTGATTATTTCCCATTACCCAATATACAAGAGACCATCGAAAAATTAGCGGTATCTCACCTATTTTCTACCATGGATTTGGCATCTGGCTATTTTTAAGTGCCCATACAACCAGATGACCAGAAGAAAACAGCATTTTCTACTCCTGATAACCATTACCAATTTTTGAGAATGGCAATGGGTTTGAAGAATGCACCGGCTACTTGGAGCCGTATGATGAATCATATCCCATAGGAAAACTAACGTATACGGAGTGTCTAGTATACCTAGACGACATAATTGTATTTTCCAGAGACGTAGACTCGCATTTAGAACGATTGAGGCAAATTTTTGAAAAATTACGTGGAAGTAATTTAAAGTTGAAACCGACGAAATGTCATTTTATGAAGAAAGAAATTGAGTATCTAGGGCATCTTATATGCGAAGGTGCACTGAAAAAAATGGTAGTCTTGAACCAAAGTAGTCAACTCTCTTGATAAGGAATTATTAGCGACAAGAGAAAATATTTTCTTATAAAAGAATATTTATTGCATGGGGAGAAATGTTCTGAGTTCAAGTAAAATAGTTCTCTTGAAAAAATCCAAAAATTCTCTTGACTGTTCCTTTCTTCAACCAAGTTCAATTTATCTTCTCTCAAGAGCTACGGAAATTATAGATAGGAAAGCTATTCGTTCAAGAGACATTACAGTTGTTCCAATTGCCTGACAATCTTGTTATTCAGAACCAAAATACAACGCGAAGGGAATTATGGGAAATAAGTGCAGGTGAACGATTGACGAAAGCGGCCTCGCCATGCCAGTACTCTTCTGAGTTTCGTTCCGTAAATAGGTCGTTTGTGCGAAAAAAAATCTAAATCTGCCGGTCGGGATAAATATTTTATTGAAATGAAGTTGAATTGCAATAGTTACTTAATTTTCAAAAACTATCCAATATAAGTATATCGATCTTCACCAGAAATTACAAGTTGTCTGTTTTTTATCAACTAAAAATATTAAATGTGCCTATAGTTAATTGTTTGGTGATGGACACTCGATGCTATTTGCAATCGATTATTTGTAGCCTATAGCAGAGTGGGAAGAAGATAGAATGAGAAATAAGAAAATTATTGACTTCCTACACTTTGCTATTCAGGTACAGAATTGTCAATGGCACCTTAGTGCCCTCAAAACAATTGACATGGATATACAACCCACCCCGATAAAACCAGAATAATAGAAAATTATCCGGCACCCAAGAATGTC
The DNA here is from genome assembly GCA_917834065.1 of Ceutorhynchus assimilis. Lineage (NCBI taxonomy): Eukaryota > Metazoa > Arthropoda > Insecta > Coleoptera > Curculionidae > Ceutorhynchus > Ceutorhynchus assimilis. The sequence goes on along the minus strand of OU892278.1, from coordinate 37,272,093 downwards.
AAAGAAATAAGAGCTTTTCTTGGACTATATGGATTCTATAGAAAGTTTGTTCCCAATTTTGCGAAGATTAGTCAGCCGTTAACGTATTTAACCAAGAAGAATATTAAATATCTTTGGGGACCAGAACAAGAGAGTGCTTTCGAAACCCTAAAGAAACTACTTATAACACCTCCTATTTTAAAGTACCCAGATTTCAGCAAACAGTTCATGGTCAATACGGATGCAAGTGCGACCGCAATTGCAGCTATTTTAACGCAAGAATATGAAGGAAAAGAACATCCTATATGCTATACCAGTGGAACACTGAATGATGCCGAACGCCGATACAGCACCATAGAAAGAGAATGTTTAGATATAGTTTTTGCCGTAAAAGCTTACAGAAACTATTTAACTGGTACTCATTTCGTTATTGTGACAGACCATAGGCCTCTCAAATATTTATTGACGATTAAAGACGCGAGCTCAAGACTAGCCAAGTGGGCCATGTTTCTTATGGAATACAGTTTTACGATTCAGTATAGAAAAGGAAATCTAAATAGCAATGTAGATGCATTAACTCGATTACGTGAAGAAACTGACGAAAAAGAAGAAAGGGAACCACCCGTGATAGCTGTCGTTACTAGAGGACAAGAGCTGAGACCTGTATCATCTGCAATTTGGACAAAAGAAGAACTACAGAAATTGCAGCAGGAAGATGAGTCGATGGACCGAATAAAGGAAAATTTGGATAATGAGAATTCCCCGTATTTTATTGACGACGGTATTATTTATAAACAAAGAGAAGAGTGGCAGCGAACTGACAGAATACTAGCTCCTAAGAAGATAATTCCAGAAATTTTGCGGATTTATCACAACGCAATTTATTCAGGACACTCTGGTCAGAAGAAGACAAAAGAAATAATAGAAAAGGATTTCTATTGGACATCTATAGGTAAAGACGTTAAGGACTTCGTGGAGAAATGTAAATCATGTAGCTTACACAAGACCAATTACCAACCACCAGTGACTTGGCAACACAACTTTGTACCAAAAAGTCCGTGGGGACGTATAAGTATGGATATAGTAGGACCATTAAATAAAACTAATAATGGAAATCGATACATGTTGACCTGTATAGATTACTTGACGAGATATCCAGAATGCATTCCAATACCAGACATCAAGGCGGAAACGGTTGCAAAAGCTTTCGTCGAGAAGATTATATGTCGTTTCGGAGTTCCACGAGAAATACTAACCGATTGTGGAACGCAGTTTCTCAGTAAACTCTTTACTGAAATTTGCAATATTCTTGGAATTAAAAAGTTAAAGACCACACCATACCACCCAAGTGCCAATGGAATAATAGAACGGTTTCACAAAACCATAAAAACGATGATAAGTCATTACATCGATGATCACCATGATAGTTGGGATGAAGTGCTACCGTTTTGTCTTCTAGTGTATAGGAATTTGCCACATGAGGCAACGCAAGAATCTCCATTCTTTTTATTGTTTGGGAGAGATATGGAGCTTCCAGTACATCTAATGATGCCACATGGGCCAGTAAAATACGACATAGACCAAAACTATGCTACAGAGTTAGTTACCAGAATGCAGAACGCCCACGAGTTAGCTCAGAGGAACATAGAGGTTTCTATTGAAAAACGATGCGATAAACACAATGCAAAACGGACTCGGAAAGAATTCCAAGTCGGGGATTTAGTTTTTTTTTTTTTTTTTTTTTACGGATATGCGCACTCGCAAGGAAATGTCCTATCACGCTCGAGAAGCGGCAGTTTATGTGAAGAATCCAGTTTTACCAGGGAGGAATTTAGAACCAAAAATCCGTTGTAAATGGTCAGGACCGAGTCGAATTACTCAACAGCTAGGACCGGTTACCTTTAAAATAAAGTAGTTGCATGGAAAGAAAGAGCAGATTTTACATGCTGAAAGGCTCAAACCATGTAAAGGGTTGGAGGATAGAATGATAAGTCCTACACCAGATGACGGAGATAGTGAATCCGATGAAGAGGAGGACAATGAGGTTCTACCCAGAGGAGAAGATATTATAGAATTTCCACTGATCCATAGGGAAATGACAAGAGACGAGAATGAGGAAATCATCGATCACAATGAAAATAATGGCGTAAATGAGGAAATAAGGGAGCAAGAAGAAGATGAATTTTTAGTACGGGGACAAGAATTACCCGTCAGGCATAGAGAAATGGAAGAAGTTTTAAACCAAGAAAATGAGGAAAATTCTGAAGATGTAGAGGAAGAAGAAGAGGTCGAGGAACACGAACCGGAAGTACGAAGAAGTACGAGGACACGGGACATAAAATGGCCCGCTAGATTTAAGGATTATGTAATGAAGAAACTGTAAAACGTAGAAAAAAAAAAAAAAATCAAAATATGTTTAGTCTATGTATATCTAACTAGGAATTGAGAAAAATGTGGAATGCAAAAGGAAGGATGTTAGCTATAAAATTTATGAATAAGAAGTATAGAATCGAATGTAAGGATTCATTGATTTAAAGGCCATAATTTAGGTAATTAGGGAAATAATTGTATAAAATTTGGTAGACAATTAGAAACATGCCATCAGAAAATAATAGGTACCAAGAAAACGACGAACTCGTTCCGCTACCACGTATCCATGTCGAGATGGAAAGTTTGGACAATGCTGTCCTAGTAATGAAACTCAGACGAGCCAGTAGGAGCAAATACGAAGACCATGGTAGCAGTAGCCAACCACAGCCAGTAACCACGAGGGAAGTGTTGTGAAAAAGTGAAAAGTCAAAAAGGGTGTAAGTGTAACGTGTAACTAGCAAACCAGCGAGACCACCCTTGAGCAGCATCAGCATCCAGATCGTAGCTATCCTAGCTATGATACCTACTACTGTGAGATTGACATCGACACTACAGGCCACCAACCAATGAGTCGTAGTGGAAGGCCGCAATATAGGCCCAATCGATATAGGCCTAATGAGTAACCAGTGCTTCAAGTAAACTTTGCTACAAGCAAGGGTAATTATCTTGTAAGATTGAAATTTGTTTTGTGTCGTTCTAGCATCAAAAATTTTGAAGGAAAATATTAGATGGAAATTGTACTAATGAAGAAAGATTAACAAAATTTTTGATGCGAGGATAAAATCTAGAGTTGAGTAAAGAATTATAATTAATCTTTAATAATTATTATTGTAAATGAAGTTGCGAAATTACACAGGAAAAGTTAATTTCGTATTACTTTTGTTGTTTTAGTAAAATTTTGAAATATAACAGATATTTTTGAGAAATGTGAAGTTTAGGATAGGAAAAGCACGTACATAATTAGGTTGAACGAACTGATAAATACTCGGATAACATTATAGTCAAATTTTTAAAATTGAGAAAAGTGAACCATAAATCACAGAGGGTTCACCGACCAAACCTTGTTATACGAGGCAGGCACCTAATTTATGGTGAAATTCTATATTTTAATGGGCCAATTGAATAAGAATTGTCCGAAATTATCTTATTCAATATAATTTCGGTTTTAAAGGGCGGAGGCATGTGATGATCCAGAAATTTGACCCGATAATTACAAAGTCTTTACTGTAAAAATTAAAATTTATCAAATAATCAAAATTTAATTCCGGTATTTTTACATCTGTATCGATAAATTAAAATGAAACAAATTAACGTTTAATATTATATAAGGTGTTTCATCATGCTTGTGTCATCTCCTAAATCAATGAACTTAAAAAGAACAAGGCCAAGTAATTATAGATGAATTATGGCATTCTTGAATCCATAATGTCTTCGACCTCGATAAATCAGTATATTACGACATAAATATTCGATTTTTTAGGCTAAAAATTATATAAATTTCAAGGAAATTGCATCATTCTTTTCAATAATAATGAGGTCGACCAATGGAATTCGGATTGCTACGCAAACGACCGCCTATATTGACGATTTGGGAGATAATTAATAATATTTTGCGGGGAGATCGAATTAATATAAAAACCGGGGTAACAGTTGCCAGTTATCACTCCAGTTGAGTAAAAGTCTACAGAACCAAATGAGTTGGTCAGGTTGAAAATTCGCGAAGCCTCGGGGAAATACGCGTTCGAAATAGACTTTGAAAATTTATGGAAAATCGTGAAAGTAATAACATTTGAAATTCGTTCAATATTTTATGTGCGTGCTAGCTAAATATTTTGAGTAATTAATTAAGTGACTTTGTGTGAATTTTCCTAGAAAACTTTTGATTTTAATCACGGTGGAACTTTACTACAATAAACTTAATAACTTGAGTGTTTTATAAAGGAAACATTATCGCATAACTTAATTACCTTCTGATATAATGACATTTAATGTGCAACAAAAATATGAAGAGTACTTATAATGCATTTAACAATATACAATTTTGAGTTGGAATTATGAACTAAACAGTTGAATTTATTAGCTAGGCATAGGAATACGAAAATAGAATTTGTTCTGATAAACTATTAACTGCAATAGGAAATTTTGAAAAGAAATTTGATGACATAAAATAGAATTGTTTTCTTAAAATATTGGAAACATGTTAAAAGGAAACTTATATTAGAATTTGTTCTGATTAAATAAACTATTAAAGGGAATAGAAAATTTTGGAAAGAAACTTGAAGTTCATGAAATAGAATTGTCTCTAAATATGGGAAAGTTGTTAAAAGAATTTATTGTTCATGAAACGAATTTTGAATTAGGAATTTTATGTTTCAAGTAGAAGTCATTGTTTTTTATGAGAATAAATTAGTTGATAAACAAATAGGTAATTATTTTGGGTTTTCATAAGTAAAGGACTTAGAGATTTTAAAGAATTATTTAATTAGGTAAAGGATAGTTATTAGGAATGATTCGGATGTAGTAAAATGAGTTAAATTATAATTTATGAGAAATAGTATGAATAGGGCATTTCTTATTTAGTAGGCATATTTCAGTGGTCCGTAAAATAACAATATAGAACGGATGTGAAGTATTGATATTACAGAAATAAAGAAGGATGTAAAGTATTGGAAGATATTTGGCTGATTTTTGGGTTTTATGTGAAATAAAAAATACACACATCAAAATAGTCTAGGGAACAAGATAATTCGTCTACTTATCAGAAATTTTTGCTGATTTTATTTTTAAAATATTTAAACTAAATAAGTTTGCAAAAAAAAGCCGACATGGTAAATTTAACAAGATTTGTTCGATAAATAATACTTGCACTTTATCTTTTTTAAAAAGTTGTTCTTTCCTAAAATTGAAAGACAGATATTTCTTGTTCCCTAGACCAAAGAATATTATAGACTAACCGTCTCTAGAAGTCTCGTCCGTATTCTAAAATTTGAGACCTCGATGGACGCCGGCTTTAGCCGGGGTGGACGCTGGTTAGAGTTTATTGCCCACTGTTGCCGAGTTGTCGCTGTTGTAGGTGCTAGGTGCTTTTGGTTCAGCGGCGATAAGCCGGCGTCCGTGGGGAGATGGACGCCAGACGCGTGCCAAGAGGAATTCGGAAGTTCACAATATGTTTATTTTTAATTAAGCGTCTAGGCGATCAATCCGATTCGGTGGCAGCTGTATAAATTTGAAAACACTTATTTTAAAAATGTCTGGAAATATTTGCCAATATTACAATTGCGGTGTTAGCCGACATAATTCTCAACGGCGATTATTTAGATTTCCATTTAAAAATGAAGATCTGTGTAAACAGTGGATTATTAATTGCGGTAAGTTAGTTTTGTATATTGAAATTTTCATATCCCATTTTTTTGCGGAAGAATTAACAATCATTTGACCGGTGGTTGGTTAAAGGGCCTCTTTTAAATATTACCCTAGATTTACGAAAAAAATCAGATGTTTATACAGGATGTCAGAAAATTACCTGGCAGGACTTTATTTGAAAGGGGATTCTATAACCAAAAATCTCCCTGATGGGAGACAACCATAAAGAGGTCGTTAAAAATATGCATGAATGAATATTTTATAATAAAACATGCCATTAAAAAAAAAACACAGGCTCTACTATAAGGGTTTTTAGAGTTTGAAAAAGAAAAACTATTGTTATATATTTTTTTTTTGTTTTAAGGAAATCCTTCACTCGCTGGACTAGCTCCTGAAGATATTCGAAATAAATACCTGTGCGAGAATCATTTTACAGACGAAGATTATAGGACTGAAAAAAAATTTTACTTAAAAAAAGATGCAGTTCCAAAAGTCTATGAAGCTTTAAAGGTTTTAACGCCAAAACGAACTTACCAAAATAGACATATACTTCCACTTTGTAGTCCTGAAATGTCAGATTCAAATTCTCAAAAAAAAAAACGACCTAAAGAAAATCTAGATAACTCTTTTGCAAATGAACTTTCAGATTTACCAGATGCACAATATACTCCTCGTAAAATTGCATTAAAACAAAAACTCAGATGTAACGTTTCAAAACTAAAGAATTATAAATGCCGTCTAAAAGAATTGTCTCAAAAAGTTAAAAACGCCAGAAATTTTAAATCTAATATTATGCCTGCTATTACTGTTTTATCTAGTATTGCCCAAACGTTTGTTTTAATGCAATTTCGAGGTTCACGAAGGAAAGTGTGGAACCGCAAAGAGCAAGAATTTGCCATATCTTTTTTCTATAAAAGTCCAGCAGCATATTGTTTCTTGAGGCGGAAGGGAATCATCCTACCTGCAGTAAGTACGATTCGAAGATGGATTTCTTCAAATCTCTTCAAAGCTGGACTTGATGAAAACTGTAGGGAACATCTTCAAATGAAATGTGCTACTATGAGTAAACAAGAAAAAAAATGTGTAATTGCGTTTGATGAAGTTAGTATCAAGAGCTGTCTAGAATACAATAAAAAATTAGATATTATTGAAGGTTTTGAAGACTTTGGTCCACTCGGTAGAACATCTAAAGAAGCATCACATGCATTAGCGTTCTCAATGAGAGGTTTATATTCCAATTGAAAAATGCCTATAGCCTACTTTTTTTCCTATAACTTGGCACCTTCAACTATATTAAAACAATTAATTATTTATGTTACTAATGAATTACAAAAAATCGGTTTCATTCCAAAAGCTATTGTGTGTGATCAGGGCTCTACTAATCGATCAGCGTTCAAATATTTAGGAATAACAAAAGAAAGCCCATTTTTTATTTCAAAAGATCAAACAATTTTTGCCATTTTTGATGTCCCCCACCTTTTTAAGAGTCTTAGGAATAATTTGCTCACAGGAACTTATAAACTTGAGGATAAGATTATATCTTTTGATGTGATAAGAAAAACCGTAGAAATTGATAGAGCATCCAAAACAGCTAGAGCATTGACAAAAATTAGTGACAAACATTTAAATCCAAGTCCGTTCGAAAAAATGTCCTGTCGTCTAGCCCTACAAATTTTTTCCAAAACAGTTGCTTTTGCTATCAAAACATGCGTCGAATTAAATTTAATTAATAATAAAGAAGGATTAGATACTGCAGAATTTGTTCTCACTTTAAATAATTTATTTGACGCCTTAAACAGTAAACGCCTTTATGACAAAAATCCTTTTAATCGCGGCCTCAGTGAAAAAAATCCTGCGGTTTTGGAAGTTCTAAGAACTAGCAGAGATATGTTTTCATCTTTAATAAAAGTGTCTAATTCAAAGCCTAAAAAATCAGAAACAAAATCTATTCTTAGATATAGTAGACCACCATGTTTTGACGGTATGGTGCAAACAATTAATGCAATACTGGCTCTATTTGAAAATGAAAAGCAAGACGGAAATCATTTTATTTTAACTAATCGTCTCAATCAGGACTTCCTGGAGAATTCTTTTTCCATTATTAGACAACGTGGTGGATGGAGTCTGAATCCCTCAGCAAAATCTTTTAGACTTGCTTTTAGAATCCAATCAATAACTAATCTTTTAAAACCGTCAAAGTTGTCCAATTGTGAGGAAGATTCAGACATCCAACTCACACAACCAACTTGCCCCAATATATTATTGGCATCAACATCAAAAGCTCTGCATTATCAGAATGAGAATAAGCAACCATCTACTAGCTCTACTGATGCATTTTTAGAGGATCAATTATTAGACGATACCGTGTCTGAATCTAATACAAATACCGATCCTAAATCTACGAGTAATTCCGCGGAAGAAACTGATCTGGAAGATTGCGCAATTTCTTATTATGCAGGGTATCTTATTAAAAAAACGCTGGATAAATTTCAATGCGATGTTTGCCGATCTTCATTTCAAGCACGTGATTATTCTTTACTTTCTGACAAAAAAAATATATTTTTGTTAAACAAAAACTATGGTTGCAATGAAACCATACATCTATTAGTACCTTCTGTAAATATGCATGCAATGGTTCAGCGATTTATGTTGATATTTAATGAATATTTTGATATCTATAAACATCAAGAGTCTGTTGGTGCACGGATTAAAAACAAAATTATCACAGAAAATGTTCAATGGTTAGGTGACAACAATAATCCTTGTTATGAGCATAGATCGTTTTTAATATCTCACCTGGTAAGCACCAATCTCTTCAAATATTGCAAATGGTCAAGACATAATTTAAAAAAAGATTTAAAACAAAAGATGAAAAATTTGAAAAACCAGTAGAAGGTACCTACATATTTCAATTCTTTCAGGTTTATTTCAGAATAATCTTCGTTACGAAATCCAAATCCAAAGCCTTATTTTTTTTAATGAAACACCTACAGGCGTTTGGAAACTATCTTTTTTTTTTGAAAAATCGCTCGAACCTGTCAATTTTATTTTTGAGCTTCCCCTTTTTTTGGAGAAAAAAAATAGACAGGGTGTTCCAGAAATGGTGTTACTTGCATCAACTTTGTTATTTCCAACGGCAGCCCTGTATGTTATTGCATTTTTGGATTCTACAAAAAAATATTGAAATATTCTATGTATAATGTCCTATACCTATCTTCAACTGTTTCGGAAATATTGACAGTTGATTTTTTTGCAACTTTGACAGGCTCTAAAACCTTGACGGTTAATTTAAGAGCAAAACCGATCATACATTCTTATCAATTTTCCATAAACCCATCATTTGACACCAACTTTGTATTTAATTCATGATTGAAAATTCCGGTTAAACTCAATCTCCGAAAAATGCGCAGCTTAAAAATAAAATTGACAGGTCCGAGCGATTCTTTTCAAACCCCTGTAAGTGTTCCATTCTTTTTACCCATGCTGTATAATCTTTACCTATGCTGAGAAATCTAAAATCTATACTAAACAGGGAGGGCCAACGGAAACTTTCCACGTCAAATATTTGTCCCCCACTAAAAAATAGCAAAAATCGCTCAAACGCAACGATTTTGTTATTTTATTTTTAGGACAGTGGGTACGTACCGTACCTAAGTACCTCAGGTATTTCGCACACCCTGGTAGGTTCCAGAAAAACCCAATATTAATATGTATAAATAGTTTTTTTTGTAAATATTGAAAATGCAATTTTTTTTTATCGTTAGTAATTTATTTGTAGCGATATTTTAGAATCCTGAACTTCTTTAATTTTTCAACATATATTATTTTATAATTAAGCAAAGAATATCAATGGATGCTATGTTCTATCATTTTCTTTGGGGTTTTCAGTATATTTGGCGAATTTGCCACTTAAAAATTTATGTTTTTATTTTGAATTATGAATTATTTATTTATTTTTTTGTAGATCGGTCTAAGTTCCTTTTATATAATGAATTTATTAGTGACAGAAAATTACTGTAAAAATACATACTTATAAAACTATTTATTATTTTGTTTTTATTTATCCTAATAATATTAGGTTTGTTTCTGCAGAAATCACAAACCAGTCAGAGCGGATTCCATTGGTTGAAAACAGTCAGAAAACTAGTTTCAACCAATGAAATTCACTCTGACTGGTTTGTGATTTCTGCAGAAACAGACCTATTATTATTCAATGGTACTGGTAGGGTACAGTCGCGGCCATTGGAATTGGCACAAATTTTTGAACGCGCTTTGTATAAAGCCAAAACTGACAAAATTTTGGCATTAACGGCTTGTTAAAAAAAAATCCTGTGGAGTTCACACCCGGTAGAAGTGAAACCTTCATCGAACTGCATGCATTACACACAAACTAACATACACAGTGGCGCCCCCCCCCTCCAAAAGACTTGAGAAAGAACGCAAATAAATATAGTTTAAAAAAACTAAAATACACGCTGGGGTGCTTTGTTCCACATTTCTTATACATTGAGCACCCCACGCTTTTTTCACAATAATTCTAATATTTTTTGTTCATTAATATTTTTTTTTTTATATTACAAATTATTTTCCACTTTTTAGTTCAATTTACTATGAAAGCGTGTTTTCTAGTTTTTTCAAAATATATTTATTTTTCACTTTTTAGTTCGATGTATTATAAAAGCGTGCCAGCCCCAGAGATTTCCAAACTTTTTCAGACATTCTCCAGACTTATTCAGAGCTTTCCTGAGTTTTCCAGATTTCATCAAGATTTATCCAGACTTGTACTGACTGATCCGGATTCTGGAAAATGATCCCCAGGTCTTTTGGGACCTTTTTCAGAATTTTGTCCAACCCTTTCCAGAAATTTCCAAGTCTTTTCCAGACTTTTCCAGACAATATCCAGAGTTTCACAGACTTTATCCAGATTTATCCAGACCTTATCCAGACTTGTACAGGGTGCTGCAATTTGGAGTGTTTCAACAGGAAAAACATACTTCCAGACCAGATAGAGAAAAATTGACTTAAATGTCATGGGATCGATTTTTGAGAAACGTCAATTGTCAAAAATCGTATCACGATATCTTCAATGGTACCATTGATACAGGGCGATTTTCGATTTTCCCCTATTATTAAAAATGGCTATAAGTTTTTTATTTATCAATTTTTCTTATTTCTGTCAAAACATTATGACGACACTTTTTTGACCACAATTCAGTGGCGGACTCTTTTTTTTTCTATATCGCTCCGATTTCGAGATATCGTCCAAATTCCGATATTTTCAAATGAAACTCCCTATATATTAATAGCTCATTGGATAGCTCTCTTTTTGCTGATTTCAATGATATAAAGTTCGATAGGTTTATCTCTAACAGTTTTCGAGAAAAAAAATCATATCTATTTTTGTCGTAAGGACCAATGTGTTAGAAAAGGATTTTATATGTGTAAGGAAAGTGAGGAAGGTCTCTTTCTAACACATTGTTTCTTATGACTGAAACAGATATAATTTTTTTCTAGAAAACTGTTAGAGATAAACCTATCGAACTTTATATCATTGAAATGAGCAAAAACAGAGCTATCCAATGAGCTATTATTATAGAGGATGTTTCATTTGAAAATATCGGAATTTGGTCGATATCTCGAAATCGGAGCGATATAGAAAAAAACCGAGTCCGCCCTTGGATTGTGCTCAAAAAAGTGTCTCCATAATGTTTTTACAGAAATGAAAAAAATTGATAAATAAAAAACTTATGGCCATTTTTCATAATAGGGGAAAATCGAAAATCGCCATGTATTAATGGTACCATTGAAGATATCGCGATACGGTTTTTGACAATCGACGTTTCTCGAAAATCGATTCCATGATATCTAAGTCAATTTTCCTCTATCTGGTCTGGAATTGTGTTTTTTCTGTAAAAACACTCCAAATTGCAGCACCCTGTACAGACTGATCCGGATTCTGGAAAATGATCCCTAGGTCTTTTGGGACCTTTGGCAGAATTTTTCCGACCCTTTCCAGAAATTTCCAGGCTCTTTCCAGACGTTTCCAGAGCTTTTCAGAGTTTTCCAGACTTCATCCAGATTAATCCAGACTTTAACAGACTTGTTCAGACTGATCCGGATTCTGGAAAATGATCCCCAGGTCTTTTGGGACCTTTTTCAGAATTTTTCCAACCCTTTCCAGAAATTTCCAAGCTTTTTCCAGACGTTTCCAGAGATTTCCAGACTTTTCCAGACAATACCCAGACTTATCCAGGGTTTTCCAGAGTTTTACAGACTTTATCCAGATCTTATCCAGACATACATACTGATCCGGATTCTGGAAAATGATCCCCAGGTCTTTTGGGACCTTTGGCAGAATTTTTCCGACCCTTTCCAGAAATTTCCAGGTTTTTTCTAGACGTTTTCAGAGATTTCCAGACTTTTCCAGACTTGTTCCAGCTCACTTGGCTTGTTCCAGGTTCTTGTTGTGTATTGTGTGTTAATTATAAGCGTGTTAAAAAAGTGTTGCTTTTCGTTTCATTTCATCGGGTCGCTTTTTCATTTCATCGAGTCTCAAATCACTCCCAACGATTCTAAAGAAGTTTTCACTTCAAAAAGTCAAATAGTTCATTTTTTTGATGGAATACAAGGTGCATTCAAAAATTTGTGCCAATTCCAATGGCCGCAACTGTACATAATAAGTACATACCTACCTATAAAACACAGACAATTAATTTCCTATACAAAATCTATACTAAAATTATCAATTTGTGTACTTAAATTGGTGCAGTCACATGAAATACCTACCCAATAGCAAAACTTCCAATTATTTGTTATCATAATAGTGAATTGCACGGTGCTGAACATAGCCAGTCACAACTTGGCAACGCAGCTCCGCAATAACCCGTGTATTTGGTGCCTCAAATTAATTTAATCACAGAAACGAAGGATTTTGGTAGCACAGTAGCGCCATCACGCGGGTTTATATTTTCGCCGGCGGACGGGTCTTCTATAGACGGAGTCTATTATATTCTTTGCCTAGACTATTTTGATGAGTGTAATTTAGTACACCTCATTAGTTTGTTTCTCTCTCTTGCAAATAGACCCTCTTCCACAGATTTTAGATAGCAAGCTCCAAGCATATAAACACCATCAATATACCGCTCGCCATTTACCATCTAACTATTTACATAGAGTACTTGGGGCGTTTTGCTACAGGCTGTTCCTTAATTCTATTTCTAATCTTACTTTACTTACGGACAGCTTTGCTTTGCTGACAAATTTCAAAAATCCGTCAAAATAAGCGCAAATTATATTATTAGTGCGTGACTTTATTCGTGCAGTAATAAAGTCTAGCACAAACGTTAATAAAACTAGCCTTATTCAACGGTGCAACTACGCAAGCGCAGATGTCAATATAGCGTTTGCATTATTACTGCTGGACCTTATTTCACTTCCAATAACTCTCTAATCACTTATTTAAGGTCGCGTTAATGGCCGCCATGTTTAAATTTAGTTGTTGAAAATGACAACTGCGCCACTCTAGACATACGGTTCAATATTTAATTTTTTGTCCAAAACAAAATCTGTTTGTCGTGGCGCCATCTACTTGAAATTGCTTGAACTGTTTTCACCTGCAAAATTCGTTTTAAGGTCATCTCAAAAAATCCGTAATAATTTCCAAAATCCTTTGGCATAATTGGCATGAACATTATTTGATATATTATCTACAATCTCTACAATTAGCTTTTTTAAGTTTTTCGTGGTTATCAATAAAATATGCTTTTCACGGATCCAAGCTTGATAAACATGCAAATATGCAATCACCAACACATTTAATTGTTTTGGTGGTTGTGAACATGATTTTTGAATTTAAAAAAAAAGACTGAATATCGAAAAACCAAAATAAGGAATTGTAGATAATCGATCAAATAATGTTTATGCCAAATTTGAGCCAATTCTGATGTGCCGTTTTTTTAAAGACCTTAAAACAAGTTTCGAATAATCAACCAATCACAGTTTAAACATCGCGGCCATTAACGCGGCCTTGAACAAAATTCATTCAAAAAATGACGTTGTGTCATGGGTCTATTTTATAATGAATGAAATAATCTGTGATACATCACAGGCAGGATATGTGGTTCAAAGTAAAGTCGGGGTATGACAAATAATCTGGAGTGAGTAGGTACCTAGGTATTCACCTGTTGCAGCAGAAGTTTTTCATGTTGGATTTTGGCAGCGGTATAGTGTTTCCTCGTTGATCTCATTGAGGAAATTAAAAACAAATTACAGCAAGCCGGTGAATAATTTTCAGACAAAATGATAATAACAAAGATCTGAATGGCATTGCAAGAGGAATATAAACATTTTCGATCAGCATGGGAATCAGTTTCATCTGAAAAACAAATGCTTGAAGAATCAACCCCAAGACTGTGTACTGAAGAGGTACGAAACAAGCTTACAGAAGGAAGCACTACTGCTTTAGTAGCAAAGAACAAAAATATTTCTGAAGAAAAAGTCTGGCCATATAACTAGATTTTGTTTTTTAAAAAAGAAAGAAAATTTAAATAGAGAGAATTCCAAAGAGAATGAATATGTGAGAATATTTGGATATAGGGGTACCATTATAACAAAAGTCCACAGCCACAGATTATACATGAAAAACTTAATATTATGTAACGCAAAAATGTACACTAGAAATGCGGACCCGGTGCGCGCGCACTCCTCATTACCAACACTACGTAGTGCTTTTCCTGGGTAGAGAACATGCAAAAATGAGCCGTGGTAGATTATGGACAAAGTTCTGAGGTAATCAACAAAGATAAACTTGATTCCCATCCATCGTACGTTACCAAATAAATAATGTATTGCACGTCAGAATCTCTGAATTCAGTACCTGACATTTGATGCCCATTTCCGGCAGGTTTTTACAAAGCAATATCAACTTTATGGATAAAGGACATTACGAGAAAAATTTGACACCTCATTCAGGGTAAAATTGGATAGGTAGGTATAGTATCTGCTGAACCGCCAAGCAAAGATGAGACCGCGCGCGCGTGCCCCAATGACCTGCCCTGCCACCTTTTTCCGGCAAATTCTTACGAGGCAGAATCGACTTTTTAGATAGAAGACATCAAAACCTTTAATATGTTAGCCTATTTAGGGCAAAACTCGATGAGGGTAGTTTGTCGACGTCAAAAAACCCCAGGTGCGCCCCAGGATGTCTATTCTCGAAGCTGGGAAACAGCCTTCTCACGTAAACGATTGAGAATATTTCATTTTGAATAAATAATATGGATTTTTTACTTGAATGCATAGCTTGAATGATTACCTTTATATTTTGCTGGTGGTCTCTAAACTTCACCTTTTTCAATAAAAATGTAATGCTTCCTTTCCTTTTTTTCCTATTTTCTCCCGGACTATTAGGGATAAACCTGGTGCCTATAGAGTCCGTCCATAAACTACAGTAGCGCCCTCTTTCGACAGCAATGTAAGTTCTTGTATTATGACAAGTGCTTGATTCCATTTACACAAATGTAGTTTTTGTTATTAAAAACGATTTCAAAGCGAAATATTTTTCATTGTAAAGGTATGGTTGTTTACACGGAACAATTGTATTTAATTTCACTTTTTTTCTTGTAATTATTATTTGCAAACGCTTTTTATTATCTTTTATTCAGGCTATTGTGCATACCCACTGTTTGTCATGCCTTTACCCAGGAACAGTTTCACAAATTATTGTGTTGTTAACTGTGGCAATAATTATGCCAACACAAGTGGAAATGTTCACTTCTACCGTTTTCCTAGTCGGTCCCATGATCAGGAAAGACACAGGAACTATACACTGAGTTTTCATATTGATTTATTGTCTATTTTTTCATAAAATAGATTTTGACATTGTCAACTTTGAAACGTAAACAATACCTCTTGGCCCTGATTGGTCGCAAAATGAGGTGTCCCTGCAGGTTGACATTATGGTGATTTCCATTTGCCAGTCAGTGCGCAGAAAGTTTATCCGTATCTTTTTCTAAAAGCATGTAACATATAAGGATAAGGATAAAAAAAAATTACACTGGTTCGACAAATGGAAATTGCTATCAGTGCAAATGGCATGTTCCGACCAATAAGCGGCATTTTGTTTATGTTTCAAAGTTGAGGATGTCAAAATCTATCTTGGGGGAAAAAAAAGCCTGTAGTTACTTTACTCTTTATCGTTTTGAGATCCAATTCAAAAAATAGTAAAATGTGGGAGCCAGAAAGACAGTCAAGTCAGTAGCGTCCATTTTATTGTTATACCTAGCTCAACAGCATAAGGAGAGCTGTTTATGGAGGTTTGGCGCATAACATGCTCTTTCAAAATGGATAAGTCCCCTCCAAAATCTCGTTCAACTACTTGCAATACAAGTTTAGCTTTCACTAGAGCCACACCTTTTTTGTATGCAGCTTCATGGTGATTAAATTTTATATTTTGGAAACCAAAATGTATTTCCAGCTCCATTTTTCGAAATTCTAGTGAAAATTTGACGAACTATTAATACAAAAACTTTTGACATCTCTCACTAGGGGTCGCGAATTTCAATTTGTGACCGGTCCCTATATTTCGAATCAGGTTTGAAAGGCTTATCCAATGGGTCAATAATATACGGAATGTTCCATTTAAGAAAATTCAACTTTGCTTTGCCACATCGCTTTTCTGACACACCCTTGTATTAGACCGTAGCATAACGACCATTTTTCCAAAACGATTTTCTCCCGTCTGCCATTAAGGGTGGTTATTCTTTTTCCAATAAGAAGTGGAATAGCTGAAATTTCAAAGAGCCCCGCGTGTGATAATATAATTATATGCTAATTTGAAAATGTAATGAAAAGTGGATGTTAGAGTTAAGGATTTATTTCATTTATTTGTATTAGTATCATATTATTAGATATGGCAACACGGCTAAAGCCCTGAAAACTTGGCGCGACCGCGCTTGTCATATGTCACTCGGCGTAGGAATATTGGAGCTGAAGGGCGGAGCTTGGAGCGGTTGCCGAGGGCCGTTACTAGTAAATAGTCAGCCATTCTGCCTCGCAAAATTGTACTGTTCTGCAAGCATTTTATTTTCTCGTAATTAAAAACGTAAAGTTGAACAAGTGGGTTCTTATTTCTGCAAAATATTACCTGTTGAAGGAACCCAGCAACATCCCTAATAACACCGATCTCCCAGAAACATCCTATTTATGTACCATTAAGGTCCTTATGTTTCCGACATAAATGGTACATCGCTGCGATGTTTGTAATGTAACATCTCTAGGATGATTGTCCTGAAATGTTTTAGAAACATCCTTTCGAAAATATCTATCGACAAAAAGATTTTTCGTTCTCAAAATTAGATACTTATTACAGCTGAAAAATGGCTAACATTATTTTACAAAACTAGGTAGGACCTCAGACCGGCAGGACCCAGTATTAAATTTGCCAATTTTGTGTGATTTCTGAAAATGTCTCTATCACACACACAAACTAATTTCAAATTCCATAATATACCTGTAATGTATATAGATAAGGTACTTAATATTAATTTTGTATTGTAACAACAGCAAAATTTAATTTTTCATTCGACTTACAACTTGGAATAAAATAAAATATGTATTGATAAAAGTCTTCTCTCTTTTCAACTTTCAAACATCGTGAATATTCGTGAAGCCGAAGTGTATGGCGCAGGCGCGTGCTCAGGCATTTGTACTTGTACCGGTCAGGACAGGAGGGCACGCCACCACGTAGGGTCGGCGCCGCAGCCAGCGCAGACGGGCAGAATCAGTCGAACGGGTCGTCCTGTGCGCTTCGCTTGTGTTGTTGGGCGGAATTTTATTTCGTAATGGCGTCGTGCTGTGTGGAGGATTTGTCAATTTGTGGTTTTTCGCTACACCTAGTTGTGCCATTTTGTGTTCGAAAGGATCTCTGCGACCTACCAGTGCTTATTAGTTGGTGAGAAAGATTATTTGTTGAAAGATAACGTCGCATAACTATCAATTGTTTAGTTTATTTAATTTCAATATGGCGTCGGTTAGGAAATTTCTAACTTTTCTAATAAATAGCCCCTAAAAACCCGAACTTCATTCTTCATTAGGTAAGAGAAAATAACCAATAATTATTTTTTGTTTTCATAGTTGATTACATTCTAGGTGTGCAAGTTGAATTGTACTTCAAGAACTTTGGATTTTGGTTCTGTGGTTGTTTTGGTTAGTTAATGGTACCTTTATGAAATTGGAGCACCAAAAAAAAAAAGAAAACGCCGAACTCCCCCACTACAACATGCTGCCACTGCCAAACTATGGTTTTCGATGACATGACGGGGCATAAATACTACATTATTTAGGCAAAATTGTCCGTCGGTTATTATTAGTTGATAGATAATCAATATAAGTATGCATGTACCTTATTTTTTCAATAAAAAATGTTATTGGAAACTGATGTGCCTACTTAATTTTATAATTTTCAATTTTTGTTTTTTTTTTGGAAAAAGTTCTATCTGACTTCCAGAAAATAGAACGAAAATTGAAAATTATTGAATTAGGTAATTTTTAATCCATAATCCTAAAATTCATTCACCTATTAAAGTCATACTAGAAACATATAGAGGATGTTTCTTACACCTGCCCCGGATGTATTAGGTACATCCCGCGTCATCTTAGAAACATCCCTGAGAGATGTTTATAGGACATCGCAAATGATGACACGGCTGTTGCCTGCAACATCCCAGGGATGTCCCCAGGAAAATAGGGACCTCCCAGGGACGTCTTCATTATCCCTGATGGATGTTTCTGGAATGTTTCTGCGATGTTACTGTGTTATTAGGGATGGTCCTTCGAGCCGGATAGAATTAGTGCAGGTGCTTGTAGAAAATCGAAGAAAAAATCGAAGGAAACAAATACGGTTGCCTCCGAACCGCTCGTCATATGCTCGCCATCACGAAACACAACAGGTTAGGTCGTTCCGTTTAATTTTTATTACTATTTCAACCGTGAAACAAATAACCTTATGCACCGCGTGGAGTTAAAAATTGTTTAACTTAAATATCACGAAATAAACAACAAAAATAATCTCGATTCTCGTTTCAATTAGAAATTTAGTTCACAAAATCACGAAAAATCAAATATTAAAAACGTTATTAACACGAAAACGCGGTGTTTGCACGATTAACAAGGTTAAATGTATCACAGTATCACGTATTTTGCATGCATTTTGTTCTGCACGACATTATTAGTTTTTGAACGAAAGGATATCCACCCTGAGAACGTATTTGTATAAATAGTTGTAGCTTAATTAATTTCACTGTTGATTACCCTATTTGCTCCTCGATTTGCCCTATTATTTTTTTAATTTTCACGCCAAGCAACTAACAAGGCGATAAGCTTATTCCAGTGCCGTCGTCTGAAATAATATTTTTTGTGAATAATTAATTATTCAAAATTTAATCAAAATTAACTAAATTTTTAACTATTTTATTTACTTAAAACAAAAACGAAATGTCTGAAAACGGTGACGCGAACGATATTGGGCTTGACCCAAAAATCGAACTGGAAGGTTTCAAAAATAATCGAGCCAACATAAAACGAGAAATGACTCGATTTCAAACATTTCTCGATAAATATGAAAGTTCAAAATTCGAACAACTCCAAATTCGTTTAAAAGACGCGAAAACAATATTAAATCGATTTCGAGAAGTTCAAACTGAGATCGAAGAACTAATCTTGAGTAAAATTCCGGAGAATTACGATGAACAGCAATTCGAAGACGAACGCGAAACATTTGAAAACAAATATTTTGACGTAATCGGTGAGGCAGAAAAAATAATAAGTTTTCATTTGAAGACAGCGGCGCCGGCGCCGGTAGCTCCTGGCTCAGGCATCAGTTCTTCCTCCGGCTTGTTTGTGGCTGGAGCCGCTCCTGGGGCCCCAGGAGGTAGCGGTGCGCAATTTCTTCCATCTTTTTCACCATTTAACGTTTCGGCGATCGGACAGCCGCCGGCATTGCCAAATGTTGCATCTCAGCTGGGATTTTTGAAGGTTCCTAAATTCACGGGCGATTATGCCGAGTGGCAACGGTTTAGCGACATTTTTACAGCTATCGTGCATAGTGCAAACATACCGGATGTAGCAAAGTTTTGTTATTTAGAAGAAGCGTTAGTTGGAGAGCCGAAAAAATTAATTGCATCATTAACAGCTACAGACGAAAATTATAAAATCGCTTGGGATTTGTTAAAAAATCGTTACGATAATAAAAAAATAATAATCAATTCGCACTTAAAAGAAATCATGGAAATTCCATCAGTGAATCGGGATTCTCACATTCAGTTAAGAAGCTTATCAAATACTTTCTTTAAAGCTTATAGGTCACTCGAAGCAATGGGTGAAAACGTAAAAGATTGGGATAGGATATTAATTTACATTTTAGTCTCGAAGCTGGATTTTAATAGCAAAAAGGAGTGGGAGATATATTGTAAAAATTTACAAAACCCCACCACCGAAGAGTTCAATAAATTTGTATCGCAGCGTTGTCAAATTTTAGAAACTTTAGACAGCAAATCTTATAACTCAAACACGAACGTGAATAAAAAATACGAATCTAAATCTTTTTATACTAACACAGAAAATACATTCAAGCCAAAATGCCCATATTGTAAAGAGCAACACTTTATTTATTTCTGCGACAAATTTAAGCAACTCTCAATACCGGATCGTATCGAACAAGTTAAAAAACTATCGTTATGCACTAATTGTCTGCGTTTTGGCCATAAAATTATGGAGTGTAAGTCTGCAGGCTGTAAAATCTGCGGAATGAGACATGCCACATTATTACACAAGGACAATCGTGCGCAGAATAATCTTCATAAATCTCATGTCAATTCGCGAAAATCGGATGGGAATACTACGTCACATATGGTGACTGAAAACGAATACCCTCGCGATAACCGTATTGAAAACTCGGATGATAGCCACAAATCTTACGAAAATATCGAAAGTTCGGAAACTACTTTAGCTAATTCGTGTCAAGATGTAAAAGACTCTTTCAATTTGTTATCGACCGCAATCGTAAACGTTTTTGATAATAATCGGAAAGTTGTATCATGCAGAGTCTTACTGGATTCTGGCTCGCAGTCTAATTTCATCTCGAAATCTTTTGTCAAAAAACTAAAGCTGAATACAGAAAAAATTGATATTTCGGTGATAGGCATAAGTCAAACAAAAACCACGATAACTGAAAAAACTGAAATCGAGCTTTTTTCGCGACATACAAACTATAAAACAAAATTGAAATTTTTCGTAGCACCATCAGTATGTGGGTTTATACCTCAGAGATATTTTGATCCTTCAAAGTTGCATATTCCTTCAGAATTGCACCTAGCAGATCCAGGATTCAATGTACCTTCGGAAATCGACATGCTGATGGGTTGCGAAGTATTTTTTGAATTGATTACGATGGGACAGTTTCGATTGGGTAAAGGTTTCCCTATTCTTCAAAAAACGCTTTTAGGCTGGATAATATCGGGTCCGTTGCCCTGTGGCGAAGCAAAAGGCAAACTGGACGTTACTTTGACAAGTTCTTATCACAGTCAAACTCAAGATACATTAGAGCAAAGCCTAGAGAGGTTCTGGTCTGTAGAAGAGGTAGAAAACCCTTTACCACGAGCGTCACTGTCTCAGGAAGAACTCGAATGCGAGGAACATTTCATTAAAAACACGACGCGAGATCAATGCGGCAGGTTTGTCGTTAAGCTCCCGTTAAAAGGTAATTTCATGGACTTAGGAGAATCAGAAAAAATCGCGTTAAATCGTTTGTATTCTATGGAAAGACGTTTATCAAAAAACCCGAAATTAGAGAAACAATACAAGGACTTTATGCTTGAATATCAGGACCTCGGTCATATGTCTGAGATATCTCGCGATCTCGAATCGAAAACCCCAATCGTTTACATACCTCATCATTCTGTAGAGAAGCCTGGTAGTCTAACTACAAAATTACGAGTAGTTTTTGACGCTGCTTGTAAAACGTCTACAAATTTGTCGTTAAATAATGTTTTGAAGGTAGGCCCTACGATACAGAATGATTTGTTTTCAATTCTGGTGCGTTTCAGAAAACATAACGTGGTTTTGGTAGGAGACTTAGCCAAAATGTACCGACAAATTTTGGTACACGAAGATGAGCGCAATTTACAGCGCATCGTTTGGCGCAATTCACCGGAGGAGGAAGTCAAGCATTTTCAACTTAATACGATAACCTATGGCACAGCTTCGGCTTCTTTCTTATCAACACGGTGCTTGCAACAAATAGCCATAGATAATGACAAAACTTATCAAATCGAAAGTAATATAATCCGATCCGATTTTTATGTCGATGATTTATTGACAGGTTCCACTAGTTACGAAGACTTGGACAAGCTTAGAAAAAATCTCGGTCAGATTTTATCAGAATACGGATTCGAACTTAGAAAATTTCAATCTAACGACTCAACATTAATTTCTAATATCAATCAAAACATTCGTGAAGGCCAGAATTACGTAATTTCGGATGATTCTTCTGTTAAAACTCTTGGTGTTTCTTGGGTGCCACATTTAGACAAATTCGAATATAACTCTCCGAGCGTCTATAGAGAAATTCAGAACATAACTAAAAGATCGATTTTATCGTTCGTCGCGAAAATTTTCGATCCTTTAGGAATATTAGGGCCGTTATCAATTCGTGCCAAATTAATAATACAGAAACTTTGGAAACTTCATATAGATTGGGACGATACGAACATACCCGATGATTTAATTTCTGAATGGCTTACATTAAAATTCGAAGTATCACGAGTTGGTTTAATGCAGGTCCCACGCCACGTGTTAGTTAAATATCCAAGAGTTATTGAAATCCACGGGTTCTCGGATGCGAGCGAATGCGCTTATGCAGGTTGCATCTTTATTCGTTCTATAGACCACGACGGGCACATCGAAAGTCATCTTCTCTGCGCTAAATCTCGAATAAGTCCAATTAAATGTCAAAGTATACCTAGACTCGAACTTTTAGGTGCGTTACTTCTAGTTAGGCTTTTAGTAAAATGCGCCGAAGCATTGAAAATAAGTTTCTCTCGCACATATTTTTGGACAGACTCCACTATTGTGTTGAACTGGATTGCAAAAGAACCAAAAACATGGAAAACATTTATCGCGAACCGCGTAGCAGAAATTCAACAATACACCCGAACTCAAGACTGGAATTATATAGCTTCAGTAGAAAATCCTGCTGACATCCTTAGTAGAGGAGCAAGTTTGAAACAAATCATCAATTCTGAATTATGGTTACACGGACCTAAGTTTCTTACAAATCCTGAACAATGGCCCGAAAACTCGAATATTTCTTTTCATGTAAATTCATTGTTAGACGTTCCTGAAGTCAAACCTATATCATTGCTCGTTCAAAATAATCGAAGTAATATTTTTGAATTATTTTCTGATCTGAAAACCCTAATTCACGTTGTCGCATATTGCTTAAGGTTTTGTCACAATTCAAAATTACCAAAAGAAGGTCGGAGAAGGGAAAAGCGTCTATCAATTAGTGAAATTGAAATGTCCGAGATCACACTCATAAAATTAGTACAAAGTGAAAGCTTCACTAAAGACTTTGATTCTTTAAAAAGATCTCATCAAATACCTCAAAAAAGTAAGTTAAAAATGCTTTGCCCTTTTCTTGACGAAAACGGAATAATCAGAATTGGCGGCAGACTTAAAAATTCAGGACTCCATTATGGCACTAAACATCCGATAGTATTACCAACAAATCATAAATTTACTCAATTGATTATTATATACGAACATAAACGTACTTTACATTCAGGCACACAATGCACACTGTCACACGTCAGACAAAAGTACTGGCCTCTCAATGGCAAAAATGCCGTGAGGTATCAAGTTCGCAAATGTGTTGAATGTTTCAGAGCCAATCCACATCCCAATATTTATCCCAAAATGGGAGATTTACCTCAACAGCGTGTTAGTCCGTCAAGACCATTCTTATCAATTTCGGTTGATTATGCTGGTCCTTACGAATTACGAGCTAGCAAACTACGCTCAAATAAATTAGTTAAAGGTTACATATGCGTATTTGTGTGCTGTTCAACTAAAGCAGTTCATATTGAACTTATTACAGATTTAACTAGTGACGGCTTTCTGAATTTGCTTAAACGATTCGTATCACGTAGAGGCCTTTGCAAGGATATTTTTTCAGACAACGGCACTAATTTTGTTGGCGCAAATAACATAATCATTTCGGTGCAAGATTTAGTTGAAAAAGGTAACTTTCAGGGTTACATCAATCATTCAAAAATTAAGTGGCACTTCTTGCCAGCACGTTCGCCTCATTTTGTCTGACAGATCAAAAGGTTAATCATGTGAAACGCTATCTTCACATACAACAAATAAAACAGCACTTCTGGACTCGTTGGAGCAAGGAATATCTCCATTTGCTACAAGTCAGGAACAAATGGCAGTTTGATAAACCTCCCGAATTCCACCTTAATTCAGTAGTTTTGATTAAGGAGGAAAATGTTCCTCCAATGTGTTGGCCTTTAGGCCGAATCGTTGAAATCCATCCCGGCAGTGACAATATCACCAGAGTGGTCAGTGTGAAGACTAGAAATGGTGTTGTTAAGCGTGCGGTAAATATTGTTTTACTAGGCAGAAAAAAGTACAAGATTTAATGCCGTGGATGGTGTTTCAAACCAGCCGAGGCATTAAATCTGCTTTTCTGCCATGTAAAACATATAATTTTTTCTCCGAATGTTCAAATTCACACATGGACGTCTTTTTTACATTTATTTCATTCATTATTATTATCCAAATAATTAAATTATTCTGACAATTCTCATTGTCACTATCAATTTCAAATACCAAATTGAGTGAAATTATTACCTGGAACGTTGTGACACTGTCACTTTTAATGCCTAGGCAGTAAAAGTCCACTTTTACTGCCTAGGCAGTAAAAATACAACTTTTGATCCTGTCAAGTGTCATCAAAAGGCCGCTTTTACTGTCATTCGGAGAAAAACAATTTTTGTCGCAATTTGGTTCATCGTTTATTATAGGTAGTAGGAGAGCCGGCAATGTGAACGGGTATGTGATCATTGCAATGGATAATTTTCACATAAAAGAATAGCTCATAGTTACCTTTAAACTAAATGGATGGGTTGCCTTGATTCTCATGGCTGTAACCCTTTGATGGCTGGGCCTAAACTGCCCCTCTTTTTTCGAAGGAACAATGTTATCGCTACAATAGCTGAAAATGGGTAGATATATTCTTTAATATGTCTTCTCAAATAATATACAGTGATACCACTATTGCTATCTCAGAAACGGTAAGAGATACGAGGTCTGTTAAATTAGAAAAAAGTTGCCTTTTTGATGCCTATTCAAGACTCGTTTACAGTGTTGCCGAATTCCTTTTAGTTTAGGAAATACAGGGTGATTTCTAAGAAACGCCTAAAACTATTCCATCAATTATTTTGAAAACTATGGATTTTCGGAACACTATTTAAATTTGAAATTTTTATAATTTTTATCGGTTTATAACATGGCATCTTCAAATTTCAAATTCGACGTTTCGTGATCGACCTACCATCATCAACTTCATTTTTTTAAATATGGACCTAGATTTTTTATGTCATTTTCAGGAAGCTCCCTTTATTCCCTTTTTAACAATATACCTCTTAAGTATGATTGGCCGACGTTTCTGCTTTTAAAGGTGTTCATCAACCATAGCAATCTTTGATTGGTTTTTCTATTGAAGACCCGATATGTATGTACAGGGTGATCTATTATAAATGTAACCCCCTGCTAACTTTTTCATTTGACGTTTTTGACAGAAGTGTCAAATACAAAAGTTTCAAGAAATTGTCAAAAGTTTTTAACTAAGTCACTTTTAGGCATACAGGGTGCGTCAAAAAAGTGCAGCAGCGTGAAGTTATATTTTTTTAAATGGAAAACCCTGTATATTGTGCGCTTATTTGTTAGTCCCCTTTAACCTGTTTTCAACGATATAGGATTTGATATGTCTATCTTCAACAGTTATAGGGAAAAACATGAAAACCCCTTTTAAGGTTTCATATTGAAAAAAGGAAAATTATACCATTTGAGCTTTAAAGAATTTTTTTTATTATCAGTTTATTGTTCAAATTTTATTCATAAATATACAAGGTGAAATATTAGAATAAATCCAGATGTCTAAGCTATTATTTTTATTTTTAAAAAAATAACATGAGAGACCTAGGAAGGAATTTTCGTGTTTTTCCCTATACCTATTAGAGATAAACCGAGGGATAAACATATCAAACCATTTATCGTTTAAATCAGGTTAAAGGGGACTAACAAATAGGCGCACAATATACAGGGTATTCCATTTAAAAAAATATAACTTCACCCTGCTGCACTTTTTTGACGCACCCTGTATGCCTAAGACTGACTTAGTTAAAAACTATTGACAATTTTGTATTTGACACAACTTTTGTATTTGACACTTCTGTCAAAAACGTCAAATGAAAAAGTTAGCAGGGGGTTACATTTATAATAGATCACCCTGTACGTAATTAGTTTTTAAGTAATTATTTTAATTATTGTTCACAATTAGAATTTTAAGTGTTCATTCAAAATTATTTTGTCTTTGTTATAAATGACGAATTCCAGGGCCTAATCAAGGTAAAATTTTGGTAAAAATCACTGATGATCTCTTTTTCGAGCAGAAACGTCGGCCAATCATACTTAAGAAGTATATCGTTGAAAGAAGAATAAATTGCGCTTTCTAAAAATGACATAAAAAGTCCAGGTCCATATTTGAAAAAATGAAGTTGATGATGGTAGCTCGATCACGAAACGTCGAATTTGAAATTTGAAGATGCCATGTTGTAAAGCGATAAAAATTATAAAACTTTTAAATTTAAATTGTGTCCCGAAAATCGATAGTTTTCGAAATAATTATTGATGAAATGGTTTTAGGCGTTTCTTAGAAATCACCCTGTATTTCCTAAACTAAAAGGAATTTGGCAACACTGTGAACGAATCTTGAATGGGCATCAAAAAAGGCAACTTTTTTCTAATTTAACTGACCTCGTATCTTTTACCGTTTCGGAGATAGCAATAGTGGTATCACTTAAAACGGACACCCTGTATAGGGATACCTCGATTTTGATGGCCGGAAATGATGGCAGCCTTCATTGAAAGTCGAGCCCGCGCGTTATTTTGCTTGCTAAATACAAATTTTTCAAAGTGACAGCTTTCAAAGTCACTTAAAGGCAGGCCGCACATCAAAGAAACATGAAACGTGAAACATCAAACATGAAACATAAAACATGAAACAATAAATTACCAAAAGCGAAACCGTTTCTTTCCTGCATACCAATTGAAGAAACAAGAATAATGTTTGCAATTTGCAAAGTCTTTTGGTAGTGTAGTGGAGTATAGAGCAGTGGCGGCTCGTGACAATCCAAACTGGTGAGGCCCATGGCCCATAAAATTTTAAAGTGTTACGCCCAAATTTTGACCCAAAATTTCATTAAAAGAACATCTGGGATATTTTTTTTTCGTATATTTCTAATGAAAATTTTCATTTCCTACAGTTGCAAAACAACAGCAGTAGGTACATAATTCTTATTTTAATACAAATATTGAGTTTCAAATTAACAAAATAAATTCCAAAAAACAGTTTTTTAACCCGCAACAGACCAAAATAAAAAGTGTGAGCCAATTAACCAATTAAATACTTGTCGTAGCAGCAAGAGATGCAAGATTTCTTATTAACAAGCCCAAAATTGTGCGCCTCAATGCCTATAAAAATTCGCTATCGTCTCACCTACAGTTGAAGGGTTGTGGTGGGGAGTTCCGTGGCATCGCTTCGGCGTTCTGTGACGCACATGAGGCCAAAATTTTTGGGATTTCTATTTTATTTTAATGCTGTCCGGGAACGATTTGAGCGCCTATAAGGATAAATAGGTAGAAGCGCTCGCTAAATTCAAGAAATAGTATTATATTTTAATGAAAATTCGATGTTTTGATTCTTTTAATGATTGAAAATAGTTGAAAACGTTAAATATTTAATAAATATTATTTCAAAATTTTACATCATTATTGTAATTTTTACATGTGAGGCCCGGCCTCAGTTGCTTTATACGACGAGCCGCCACTGGTATAGAGGGTAGCACATAATGGAAAGTGTTGAAGAGCAACAACAACTGCTGTTGTGGCAACTTCTCTATTATCGTCAAAAGCCAAAAAAAATAAAGGAAACGACGTTACTGGGTACATCCATACAATAATGTACTTTTTACCTATTAGGCAACATTTTGGCAGACTTTTTCTTGTGATTGTCTATTCGAATACTTCTCCATGTTATGCTTATACAATTCTCCATCTTGCTCTACCACTGAAACGAAAACAATATTGAATTCTTGGTAGTAATTAATTTTTTTATAAATGTATTTATGGCCAAAAACCGTGAAACTGAAACGGAAAAATAGAACGCGATCTATTTCATGAAACACGTTTCAAGTAATAAAAATGTTTCTCTTCGAACATTAAATAATACTTTCATTCTTGCTCGATATTATATTGATTAATGATACGAATTCCACACGCCCCGTGGATACCAAACCGGAATCCACGGCCTGTCGACCAATCAAATTCTCCATATTTTCGGAATACACGGGCCGCAACGAGACAATACAAACAAAACATGACTGACGTCTGCTGTCAGATCACGAAACTTTCAATTAAAAAAAATTAAGGCGGGTTTAGACTTTTGATGATTGTTATTTTTTACAAAAACTAATGATTTTCTTTCAAAAACTTCGAAGAGAAAGTATAGTCTTCTACTCGCAAATAATGGCTATTATTCACTCGAATGATTCCAAGAATATACTATTCTCGCGCATGAAACAAATTTGTTTTATTGGTGGGCGGATTTGTATTTGTTTGTTCTTGTTCTATTTTCATAAAACGAGCTTTACGTTTTATGTTTCATGTTTCACGTTTCATGTTTCTTTGATGTGCGTCCTCCCTTAGTTAAAAGAGGACTCTGTGAAGGGGATTTTGCATACAGCTGTAGGTCTTTAGACAAAAAAAAAGAAACATGAAATTATAATAATAAAGTGTTTGCCGCATATGATGAAAGCCCCCTAGGTACTTCTTATTTGTTGCGCTTATGGTTCTTGAAGTATCTTTTCATAAAACAACTTTACGGCCATGAGAATCGAGGCAACCCTTCCATTTGGTTTAAAGGTTACTATGAAGTATTGTTTTATGTAGAAATTATCCATTGCAAGGATCACATACCCGTTAGTATTGCCGGCTCTTTGACTATCAGGACTTGTACCAGTCTGCAATTTCTGCCAGTCAAAACTTAAGCTTTTGGTAGCAACTTATTTAATATAAATTAATGGCAGAGGGAAATAATTGATCTCAAATTTGAAAAATTTTGACATTTTGAAAAATTAAAAATAAATATCTCCCACATAACAGTGAAAGAACATTCATATTCTCAGAATATTCCCTCAAAGTGCTTTTTGGAATGTTCTTTTAGGAATGTTCAATGAATATTCTAAGATTGTGTCGATTGAAATATTCATTTTTGAACGTTCTATTTATGTACTAGGAATGTTGCTTCTATGCACCTACCTGAAAGATTGTGCTAAGAACCTACTTTATATAACATTATTTGAATATTCTCATACGAACATTGTTATAATGTACTCTAAAAAATGTTCTTTCGGCTAATATCTCTATCAAGTATTAAGAATATACCTACCAAGTTGTGCTGAGAAGTTAATGTAAGTAGGTACCCATGATAAGAATATTTCCATATTGTTCACCTAATTATCTAAAGTACCTACTCAAAAACTTATTTGAACTATTAAACAATAATGCTCTATCTAGAACCTACTAAGAATAATATAGGCATATTCTTTTTCTTTTGCTTTGTAAGACTTCCAAGAGAGGGAGCCACGCGCTATTAAAGATCTACATCTTGCCTCGCGTTTGAATCACCTTGGAACCTGTTTATCTTAGTTGGCGTGCTTCGACGAGAGCATAACAAGCTCGAAACCGGAGCTTTGGTTAAACACTTGTGTTTTCCAGAGAAATTTTCCAACAATTCTTTCACTGCCTTAAATATAAAAGGACTAGAAGGAGCATTATTTGGAAAAGAAAATTAACATTCCAAGTATATCCTTAGAATCAAACAAGAATGTTATGTCTAGGATACATATTGAAAATTATATATGTAGATATACAGGGTGTCCCACGGTGGATGGCGTATTAGACGTTTATGGAGAACTAAAAAGCGGATCATTTCGAAAATTTGGCAACCGGGATAAACGACCATGATCTACACTTTAAAAATATTTTTGACCATGCGGTGTTGCCGCTTCTACTCTAAACTAGTGGCAACATCACTATTTTAAATGGAACACCCCGTATTTAATTGCATATTTGGATTCTACGTAAAATTCTGAGCAGATTTCATGTGATATACCCTATACCTAAGTTCAACTGTTTTGGAAATATTGACAGTTGAAAATTGACTTTTTGCAACTTTGACAGGCTGTAAAACCTAATTGGTTAATTTTAGAGGAAAACCGATTCCACATTCCTGTCTTGGATTTTGATAAACTATCATTTAACACCAACTTTGAACTTAACCAGAGATTAAATTTAACTGAAATTTTTAATCATGGATTTAATTCTAAGTCTGTGTCAAATGATAATAGCAAGCATATTGGTATAATATTCTTTTGAGAACATAACTATAATGTCATAGAAACATTCTTTGAATATGAGAATATACATTTCGAACATATTTTTAGAATCAAACAGGAATATTCTTTTCAGGATGTACTGAGAATCTCATAGGTATATTCTAGGAATATCCTAATGGATTTCCCGGGAAGTGCTTGGGTATTGCAAACAGTACTTCTACAATCTTTTCTCAGAACATTCTCAGGACATTCGCAATGGTTTTGGCGAACATTCTAGGCACATTCCTCCTAAAAAAAGAACATTCTTAATACATTCTAAGGATGCAATTTTGTTATGTGGGCTGTACCACTCCAATTTTTCTGCCGGTGCAAAGGTACAATATTTATCTAAAATCCATTGTAACAAAACATGTTTTAGGCGGGAGAAAATTGTTTCAACATCTCAGCATTTTGATACAACTTCAAAAATTGTAAATATTATTATACCAACCGAGATTTTGTGCCATTTACTTATTGATGTATTACATCGTAAATGTAACATAAATTTAATTTAGCAGACGGGAGGTCGTTGATCCACATGTCCGATTTTTGCGACATTTTGAAATTAGTAATATGACACTTTATACTAACCTAGGGTTTCCGCCGTTCAGCTTCCTTTTACTCATTTTTGTTTAAATTACCTTCACAATGTGTGGCAGACGGGATAATATTGATCCAAATCTCCACTTTTCATTACATTTTCAAATTAGCATATCATTGTATTGTCACACGCGGGGCCCTTTGAAATTTCAGCCATTCCACTTCTTATTGCATAAAGAATAACCACCCTTAATGGCAGACGGGAGAAAATCGTTTCAAAAAAATGGTCGTTATGCACCGGTCTATATACTACTTGTATCCAACTTCATTGAAAGATTTCTGATTTACCTGCAACTTTCACATTTGACATTTCTGGGTAACTCTTCAAACAGGTGAGTCAGGGACAATATTTCATAGAAGTACTGTTTACAGCAGCCTTGGAGCTAATTTTTGATAAAATAAGAAATGGCAACATGTAGGCATTTGGTATCTGCAAATATCCAATGAATTCAGAATGGGTAGAGAAAATAACCAAACTTATGAGATACAAAGGAGAATAGGACTCAGCGGCCGCTATCGAATCGGAAGATTAACTTGCAATTTACATTTTACAAAGCAACATCCAAATGTGCCTGAAACGAGAGGACAAAGAGGTCTACAACGACTACAACCAACGTGTGCTGTGTGCTTGCCCATCCCGTAGTGCCCGTGCATACATATAGGGACCAGTCACAAATTGAAATTCGCGACCCCTAGTGAGATGCCAGAAGTTTTTGTATCAATAGTGTGTCAAATTTTCACTAGAATTGCGAAAAATGGAGCTGGAAATACATTTTGGTTTCCAAAATATTAAATTTAATCACCACGAAGCTGCATACAAAAAAGGTGTGGCTCTAGTGAAAGCTAAACATGTATTGCAAGTACACACATCAAAATAGTCTTGGGAACAACAAGCTGCAACTGAATACATTTATAAATTGAACAAAATATACTTTTAAAAGATTTTTAAATTTTATTAAATCCTGGTGGAAGAGCAGGTATGATAAATTTTACAAGATTTGTTCAACAAATACCCATATGGTATCTTTTTAAAAAAAGTTATTCTGTCTAAAAATTAAAAGACGAATATTTCTTGTTCCCTAGACTTTTTTGATGAGTGTAGTTGAACGAGATTTTGGAGGGGACTTATCCATTTTGAAAGGGCATGTTATGCGCCAAATCTCCATAAACAGCTCTCCTTATGCTGTTGAGCTAGGTATAACAATAAAATGGACGCTACAAATCCTTGACTGTCTTTCTGGCTCCCACATTTTACTATTTTTTGAATTGGATCTTAAAACGATAAAGAGTAAAGTAACTACAGGCTTTTTTTTCCCCAAGATAGATTTTGACATCCTCAACTTTGAAACATAAACAATGCCGCTTATTGGTCGGAACATGCCATTTGCACTGATAGCAATTTCCATTTGTCGAACCAGTGTAAATTTTTTTTATCGTTATCCTTACATGTTACATGCTTTTAGAAAAGGGTGCGGATAAACTTACTGCGCACTGACTGGCAAATGGAAATCACCACGATGTCAACCTGCAGGGACACCTCATTTTGCGACCAATCAGGGCCAAGAGGTATTGTTTACGTTTCAAAGTTGACAATGTCAAAATCTATTTTATGAAAAAATAGACAATAAGTAAAGGAGCTATGACAGTTCGAGCGCAAAATCAGTCATTTTCCCATGTAAATCTCCATAAGAAAATCTAAGGTCCGTTCTGGCAATTTTTGTACCGTTCAAGGTCATCCGTCCAGCCCGCCAGCAGTCGTTGGCGCTAAGCCCCGCCCCCTTTCCAGTACCCATGTCTTTTATTGGTCGCGTCAGCCGCCGCTGCGTTCAGGGTCATTGACCGTACCTGACTCCAAGCGGCTCATCGAACACACATAGAACCTCATGACTTCGTACCTCATGCAAGGTGCATTGTACTGATGATGACGTAACTAATAATAAAAACGTCGTTTCGTCATCGGGTCTGATGACGACGTAATTTATAATAAAAACGTCGTTTCGCTATCGCGTCGTCAACGTTTATTGCAACCGCAGCGAAACCATAACTTGTTACTTTCCTGTGACCTGCGATAAACAAGCTCTGACTAGTAGTAGCCAATCACCAGCTTCGTATCCATCTGCACAGACCAGCGAACTTTTCCTAGAAATATGGGCCATCGTTTCAATTTTATTGTTGCTTAGTACGTTGGCATCCTGCGATAAGCAAGTCCTAACAAGTCTCTAATCAATCAGAAGGCTGAGGTCTCTCGTCTCAATATAAGAAACCAGCGACAATCAGCCGATTTTTTTAAAAATATTATTTAAATCATCAACGTTTTAGCTAGTATTTAAATCAAAATCGCCGCTAGTTCGAGTGACTTTTATTGTCAACATGACTTAGTCCCATGACTCATTTTTACAAATATTTCTCTACAAAAATAATTCCGTCTTGAGTTTTCCTCATAAGGATTTTCCTGGTATTTTTGCTTCAAATATTCATTACCTATCATCAATATATTGCTAAATTATATTAACACGTTCACCAACAAAAACAAAAATAAGGCAAACGCGTCGCATAGGAAATTACACTGCTTGAGCCGTCCAGCCGCAATACTGATAAACTATTTTCATTCAGAGAAAACAATTAAACCTGCGACAATGATAAGAGCAGGCGTTACGTCATAGGCATATATGTGAATATTTTCATCATTGCAGTACTACTTAGATAAAAATGTTGTGTTAGTAGATAGTCAAAGGGGATTCAAGAATCAAGCATTCTTGACACGATGGTGGATGCGCCGTCGTTGGTACGAAGGTGGATGCGTCGTCGGCGCCATCTTGTCAAACGTCATGGCGCCATCTGTCGTGAGTGCGATGAATTATTGCAATTGATCGACAGGAAGGGTTCAAAATTACAGGTTCCTGTAATATGGAGTTTGCGTGGAAGAGATTGTTTCATGTCGTTTAGATGTCGCTACGTATATTTAATTATAGTTCAGGTTCTGATGACGCCATAGTGACCTGGGTCACGTGTGTTACGTCAGTGTATGTCGGTGGCGCCATCTAGCGTACATAGTGCAAAGTTCAATTTACGGTTCAGGTTCTGTGATGACCTTATAGCGGCCTGAGACACGTGGGTTACGTCATTCTGTTATCGGTGGCGCCATCTAGCCTACATAAAGTAAAGTTTATTGTGTTCTAATACAGGATATCGTAGTGGTGAATAAGATAAATTCATGAATCAGCACGCCGCCGACGTTTAATGTGGGAAAGTAATAAACAAAACAGGGGTATCATATTTCACGGTTATTTTTACTTATAACTGATAAGCGTTTCCGTTTTAGCAAAAACAACAACAAGCTCAGACTTGCATTTATATTTTATCAATGATAGGTAAACATGCATGGATATTTTCACTGCCGACTAACTACATATATGTATAATAATATATTTAAAAACATTCCAGCCCATAGCCCCCTTATAATTTCAGTCAAGTTGGACATTATTTATTACCCAAAGAACAACCCTTAGGGCCAAAAAAGGGTGATATGAAAAATTTAAAAAGTACCTAACCATACCATAACTCTTTTCAGGCGGGGACAGCGAAGCTGCTTTTTCCGGGGTGTGCGCAACCCTAACTATCAAGGGAATGCCTGAAAACCGGATTTTGACCATCTGCGCACATGTCGTTAGGGCCTTATTCCATTTTTTCAATTATTTCGCTTTCTAGCGATCCGATTCACTTCGTTCTTTTACGAAAATTTTTTAAATAATTAGTCGCGTATTTGAAGACCAGTTCCACCCGTTTAGCATATGCCAAACGGGCCGTATTCCATTTTTTCAATTAATTAACGTTCTATCGACTCGATTCAATTTATTCTTTTTCTAGAAATTTTTAAATAATTATTGGCCTATTTCAAGACTAGTTCTACTCGTTTAGCATGTGCCAAAAGGGCCGTATTCTATTTTTTCAATTAATTAACGTTCTATTGATTCGATTTTATCAGTTTTTTCACCAAACATTTCTAGATAATTGGTGTGCGTTTTTGAAAACTAGTTTCAACCATTTAGCATACGCCAAAAGGGCCGTAATCAGTTTTTTTTTCGAATAATCCACTTTCTATTGGCCCAATTTAATTTACTATTTCACCAAAAACTTCTAAATAATTAGTGGCATCAATGAAGACTAGGTCCAGCCATTTAGCATACGCCAACAGGAACAGGGCCGTAACCAGTTTTTTCAATCAATCCACTTTCCAGTGATCCAATTCAATTCGTTCGTTTACCATGAATATTCACAATAATGTATTGGAATGTAAATATTTTAGTATAGAAAGTTCTAAACACAAAAACAGCAGAGAGGATAACATTTAACAATAGGCTACATCTGAATAAAAAGTATGCAAATTTTTGTAAAAAAAAAAAATCCAAGAGTTGAGGGACCTTTCTATACAGTTCCAGATGACTTTGAGCGAGCGTGTAATCTCAACCATATGAGTTTAGATCTGGATCGGCAAGCCACACAGCTTATTAACTGGAATATTTGTACCTGTATAAAAGAAAAAAGCGCTCACAATAGCTGAAAACCCATATTTGCTTCATGTTTACATTGATTCTTATGAAAATCCTTCTCAAAAATCTGATAGTCGGGGTGGAGGGGGGGGGGTCACTATTATAAAACCGTCCAGTCCTACGTCCGTCCTGATACTTATAGTTCTGCCATAGCTAATCTTCATTCATTACTTTGCAGTTCCTCAAAGAGTGAAGACGTGCAAAACTAGTTCTCCTATACTGATTTACACGTTTGTGAGAAACAATAGCCATTTCCAGTTAGTTCTATAAAAAATATACCCCAAATAAAACGAAGCGTTCAGATTAAAAGATGTCCCTCTTCGCAGATTTAGTGAAACATATAGCCTCTCTCCTGGGACTACTCACACCAAAATATAGTGATAACATCGCTAAAGAAGGCCTGGAGGAATGTACTCGAGGACTAAGAAAACTCAACAAAGCGATCAAACAAGCAGCAACCATGGGTGAAAAGCAGCACTTAGAGTCATGTCTGCGGAATATAAGAAGTATGAGGAATCAGTTCAAGAATATGCAAAAGAAAGGCGCAGGACTTTCACCATCACGCCCTGAAGGAGCAAGAGAGCGGGTGCATTGGGATGATTCAAATTCAGCTTTCAGCAGCAGGATAAGAACAGGGATCATTACAAATTTGAAGCATAAAGATCCCAAGCTGTTTTTGGTAGATTGTGCAGCTTCATTTAAACGCAGGATCCAGAATGCTCTTAAAAAGGATGAAGCCATCAAAGTTAATGCTGCTTTCTGTGGGGAATTTACAATTGTCAAGGGCGATAAAGTACTTAAAGAATTCAAGTACTTCACAACGTCTAACAAGGCCATCTACCGAGATACTAATCTTGAGCAATGGTTTAAGGAAAAGGTTACTGAACCCATTATGAACGAGTTGGAAGAATTTCAGGAACGAGATAGTGGTTGGGCCCTAGAGAAGATAGTGAATTTAGGCATCAACATTAACAAATTCACGCCTCAACTAGGATCTTCATACATCGAGCTACCTCAATCAATAAAGTGTAAAGAAGCTTGTATAAACGTGAAAAACAATGATCAATCCTGCTTTGCTTGGGCAGTAGTTTCTGCATTGTTTCCAGCCGAAAAAGATCCTCAACGATTAAGCAAATACCCAGATTTTAGAGAAGTGTTGAAGCTGAAAGGGATTCAGTTTCCAATGACCTTAGGACAGATACCCAGTTTTGAAAAACAAAATAGCCTATCTGTGAATGTTTACAAGCTTGAAAAATCCAAGAAAAACTTTAAAGTCTTACCAGCATTCTTAACAAAAATCAAACATGAAAAACATGTTAACCTCCTGCTAATTCAAGATCAATATTCAGAGGAGAAGGATTGTGAGGAGGGAAAAAGTATAGTTCCAGAAAAGTATCATTATGTATGGATTAAAAACCTTTCCCGTCTAATATCTTCACAATTGAGTAAACATGACGGTAAAAAATTCATTTGCGATCGCTGCCTTCATTATTTTCATTCGCAAGAAAAGCTCAACAAACACCTTGAAGATTGTATGAAGATCAATGAAACAGCTATTAGGATGCCAGAAATCGGGAAAAATATATTGAAGTTCAAAAATTTTAAAAACAAGGAAAGAGCGCCCTTTATAGTTTATGCGGATTTGGAGAGCGTTTTGAACCCAACAATGGAGGATCCTAAAAGGACTCAGCGACATATTCCAGCTGCTGTAGGATATTACCTAAAGTGCTCCTACGATGACTCATTATCTTTTTACAAGTCATTCCGTGGTGCAGAATGTATGCAGTGGTTCGCTGATGAGATGGTTCAGCTTGCAGAGAATATCGCAACTATATTCTGGTGTCCCTACGATATTGATATGACTAAAGCCGAAGAATCAGAGTTTCAGAAAGCTACACACTGTTACATCTGCGAGCACCCGTTCAATTCGCCAAGTGATAAAGTTCGAGATCACAACCACTTGATTCCTAACAACAACTACAGAGGTGCTGCCCATTCGTCGCCATGTAACATTAATCAACAAGATTCACACGTGATATCTGTGGTGTTTCATAACTTGAGCGGCTACGATGCCCATTTCATCATTGCAGACATAGCTAACAAAATGAAAGGATCTATTGACTTGTTACCAATAACAAAGGAAAAATACATCTCATTCACCAAGCACATTGATGATTATCCAATCCAGTTTCGCTTCATAGATAGTTTTCGATTTATGAGTTCATCCTTGGATAAACTAGCATCAAATTTACCTGAGTACCCCAACTTAAGGTCTCAGTTCGCAGAGCTAGATGAAGATAAAACTGCTTTACTGACAAGAAAGGGTGTGATGCCATATGATTACATCGACTCGTTCGATCGATTTGAGGAAGCTTGTTTGCCGCCAATAGAAGCATTTTTCAACACACTTAATGATGCACCATGTCCTCAAAAATCGTATCAAAGGGCTAAACAGGTATGGTCCAACTTCAATTGCCAAGACTTGGGTGATTATATCGATCTATATATGAAGACTGATATCTTATTGCTCGCCGATGTATTTGAACAATTTCGCTCCAGCTGTCTCGAAACATATGAATTGGACCCCGCCCACTACTACACGCTACCCGGCTTCACTTGGGACGCAATGTTAAAATATACTAGAAAAGAAATTGAGCTTCTCACCGATCAAGACATGTTTCTCTTTGTGGAACGAGGAATTCGAGGTGGATTGAGCCAAGTTTGCTCAAGCCGCTATTCCAAGGCTAATAATAAATACATACCAACCTATAATCCCATGGAACCATCAAAATATTTAATGTACTTCGATATCAATAATCAGTATGGCTGGGCAATGTCACAGTATCTACCCTATGGAGGATTCGAATGGGCTGATGCCAACATTGATGTAACCCAAGTGTCAGATGATGCCGATACTAGCTATATGCTAGAAGTCGACTTAGAATATCCTAGGGAACTACACGATGCCCATAAAGATATTCCCTTCGGTCCAGAGCATATTAATCCGAAAACTGGAAATCCTCCAAAATCAGCAAGAGAGCTAACAAAGCTAATGGCAACACTGCATAGGAAGGAGAAATATGTAATTCATTATCGAGCCTTGAAGCAAGCCTTAGAGCATGGCTTAAAAATTAAAAAAATACACAGAGTTTTAAAATTCAAACAATCACCTTGGCTCAAATCATACATTGATCTAAATACTACATTGAGAAAAGAAGCTAAAAACGAGTTTGAAAAGAATCTTTTAAAGCTAATGAATAATGCAGTATTTGGAAAGACAATGGAAAATATTCGGAAAAGAGTAAATGTCAGGCTTCTAACAAAATGGTCGGGAAGATATGGAGCTGAGGCTTATATATCGAAGCCAGAATTCAAGACCAGCACCATATTCAATGAAAATCTAGTGGCAGTAGAGTTAAGAAAGCTTGAGATATACTTGAACAAGCCAATATACATCGGACAAGCAATTCTAGATCTTGCAAAAACCACCATCTACGATTTTCATTACGGCTACATAAAAAAAGAATTTGAAGACAATTGTTCAGTTCTTTACACCGACACCGACAGTCTCATTTATGAGATAACTGAAAAAGATCCATATGAAATTATCCGGCGGGACTGCTTTAAATGTTTTGATACATCGGACTATCCAAAAAATAATCAATACAGTATACCTTTGGTCAACAAAAAAGTTCTTGGTCTTATGAAAGACGAAAACAATGGCATTCCAATGACGAATTATGTCGGCCTCCGATCAAAATTGTATGCAACTAAGGTTATGGTAACAGAAGGAGATATAGAGAAGAGGAAAAAAGAATTACGTGATGAAGAATTCGATGAAGATGAAATTGAACTTATTTTATCGAATTATGGGGTTTCAAAAAAAGCAAAGGGAGTTAAGTCACAAGTGGTTCAAACTAAGATAACGTTTGATGACTACATAGAATGCTTAGAAACCTATAGCGAAAAACATATTACGCAAAATTTGATACAAGCACAGAAGCATGTAGTATATTCAATAACCCAAGAAAAGATTGCCTTAAGCCCATTTGATGATAAACGTTTCATTTTATCTAATAGTTACAACACTCTTCCTTGGGGACATTACTCAATTAAGAGTGAATCCTAGGATTGAATGTCACTAAACATCAATGTGTCTAAAAATTTCACTTATAATACTTTCCATGTTTTAGCTTTAAGTTGTTGTTGTGACAATGTAAATATTTTATATACATAGCCATAGATATTAATGCAGTATTATTTTATTTTTACACTTTTCGCTTTCAATATTTTTCAAGTTTAAATAGTTTAGTCATTGTAAATATTTTATATACATAGTCATAGATATTAATGCAGTGTTATGATTTTTCAGTTATTTTTCCTGTACAAAAAATGTAATTTTTTATAATAATTTAGATTTAAAAAAAAACACGATATCCATCCTCGGGGAGGTCACCAATACCTATAGATAGTAATTGTAAATTTATAGTTTAGCTGTAGCTAATATTCCTTCACAAAATGTAATTCTTATAATAATTTAGATTAAAACACGATAGGTATCCTTTGTTGGGGGGACACCATACCTATAGTAATCATAGTAAATAAGTAATTGAAAAAAGAAAAAAAAAAAAAAAAAAACAATAGTTTTAGCTGGAGGTATTATTATTCTTATACAAAATGTAAATTTTATAATGTTTACTTTAGTCACTTTAACGTAATACTTATACCATTGTAATTGTACTAATAAAGTTGAAAAAAAACAAATGTAATTTTGATAATAATTTAATTAAAAAAATATTTTCTAAAAACAATGCTCCACTTATTTTTCCCAAACACTACCAAATGCGTGTGAAAATTCAGCACACAAGAATTAGCACCAAGCCAACAGAAACAACTAATTTTATTATTATTTAACGTTCTATTTATAATGAAAAAACAAAACTATAAAGAGGTGAAGTTCAATAATGGCCGTTTCCACAACCAACCTAAAATAGTTGGTGGAAATGGCCATAATAGTTGCTATAGCTAGCTAAGAACACGTTCAGACTGGAAAATCTCTGACCTGCGCGTTAGGTCCTCCGATCTCTAAACGGATACAGGACTGATTTTAGACTAGTCTGTATACAGCTATACAGGTCTAGAGACAGGTCCGTATACAGCTGCTATACAGGTCTATAGACGGAGCTGTCTCGAAAAGCTGTCTCTATAGACAGAGCTGTCTCGAAAAGCTGTCTCTATAGACAGAGCTGTCTCGAAAAGCTGTCCCTATAGACAGAGCTGTCTCGAAATGCTGTCTCTATAGACAGAGCTAAGCTAATATCTGTACCTCAGAGGTAAATTGTATTAAGTCATAATATTATAAATTAATATACTGACACAGTGATTCTAGTACAATTTACCTTTAAGCCTAATGAGTCACTTGACACAGGTTCCAACTAGGTATTTCGGTTGTCTTAAAAGCTAGGTGTATGAAATTTTTCCCGGAGATCAAGTAAGTTATTAGAAGTAGTATTCAGTTAAAAACCCATTTTCGAAAAAAAAGTGACTTAATACAGTTTACCTCTGAGGTACAGATATACATATCCTCGGGCAGCTATGATTGACAAGGCCTGGTACGCTCAATCATATACGGGGTGACAATTTGATAATAATAGCTGCCCGAGGATATGTATATCTGTACCCCAGAGGTAAACTGTATTAAGTCACTTTTTTTTCGAAAATGGGTTTTTAACTGAATACTACTTCTAATAACTTACTTGATCTCCGGGAAAAATTTCATACACCTAGCTTTTAAGACAACCGAAATACCTAGTTGGAACCTGTGTCAAGTGACTCATTAGGCTTAAAGGTAAATTGTACTAGAATCACTGTGTCAGTATATTAATTTATAATATTATGACTTAATACAATTTACCTCTGAGGTACAGATATTAGCTTAGCTCTGTCTATAGAGGCAGCATTTCGAGACAGCTCTGTCTATAGGGACAGCTTTTCGAGACAGCTCTGTCTATAGAGACAGCTTTTCGAGACAGCTCTGTCTATAGAGACAGCTTTTCGAGACAGCTCCGTCTATAGACCTGTATAGCAGCTGTATACGGACCTGTCTCTAGACCTGTATAGCTGTATACAGACTAGTCTAAAATCAGTCCTGTATCCGTTTAGAGATCGGAGGACCTAACGCGCAGGTCAGAGATTTTCCAGTCTGAACGTGTTCTTAGCTAGCTATAGCAACTATTATGGCCATTTCCACCAACTATTTTAGGTTGGTTGTGGAAACGGCCATTATTGAACTTCACCTCTTTATAGTTTTGTTTTTTCATTATAAATAGAACGTTAAATAATAATAAAATTAGTTGTTTCTGTTGGCTTGGTGCTAATTCTTGTGTGCTGAATTTTCACACGCATTTGGTAGTGTTTGGGAAAAATAAGTGGAGCATTGTTTTTAGAAAATATTTTTTTAATTAAATTATTATCAAAATTACATTTGTTTTTTTTCAACTTTATTAGTACAATTACAATGGTATAAGTATTACGTTAAAGTGACTAAAGTAAACATTATAAAATTTACATTTTGCATAAGAATAATAATACCTCCAGCTAAAAATATTGTTTTTTTTTTTTTTTTTTTCTTTTTTCAATTACTTATTTACTATGATTACTATAGGTATGGTGTCCCCCCAACAAAGGATACCTATCGTGTTTTAATCTAAATTATTATAAGAATTACATTTTGTGAAGGAATATTAGCTACAGCTAAACTATAAATTTACAATTACTATCTATAGGTATTGGTGACCTCCCCGAGGATGGATATCGTGTTTTTTTTTAAATCTAAATTATTATAAAAAATTACATTTTTTGTACAGGAAAAATAACTGAAAAATCATAACACTGCATTAATATCTATGACTATGTATATAAAATATTTACAATGACTAAACTATTTAAACTTGAAAAATATTGAAAGCGAAAAGTGTAAAAATAAAATAATACTGCATTAATATCTATGGCTATGTATATAAAATATTTACATTGTCACAACAACAACTTAAAGCTAAAACATGGAAAGTATTATAAGTGAAATTTTTAGACACATTGATGTTTAGTGACATTCAATCCTAGGATTCACTCTTAATTGAGTAATGTCCCCAAGGAAGAGTGTTGTAACTATTAGATAAAATGAAACGTTTATCATCAAATGGGCTTAAGGCAATCTTTTCTTGGGTTATTGAATATACTACATGCTTCTGTGCTTGTATCAAATTTTGCGTAATATGTTTTTCGCTATAGGTTTCTAAGCATTCTATGTAGTCATCAAACGTTATCTTAGTTTGAACCACTTGTGACTTAACTCCCTTTGCTTTTTTTGAAACCCCATAATTCGATAAAATAAGTTCAATTTCATCTTCATCGAATTCTTCATCACGTAATTCTTTTTTCCTCTTCTCTATATCTCCTTCTGTTACCATAACCTTAGTTGCATACAATTTTGATCGGAGGCCGACATAATTCGTCATTGGAATGCCATTGTTTTCGTCTTTCATAAGACCAAGAACTTTTTTGTTGACCAAAGGTATACTGTATTGATTATTTTTTGGATAGTCCGATGTATCAAAACATTTAAAGCAGTCCCGCCGGATAATTTCATATGGATCTTTTTCAGTTATCTCATAAATGAGACTGTCGGTGTCGGTGTAAAGAACTGAACAATTGTCTTCAAATTCTTTTTTTATGTAGCCGTAATGAAAATCGTAGATGGTGGTTTTTGCAAGATCTAGAATTGCTTGTCCGATGTATATTGGCTTGTTCAAGTATATCTCAAGCTTTCTTAACTCTACTGCCACTAGATTTTCATTGAATATGGTGCTGGTCTTGAATTCTGGCTTCGATATATAAGCCTCAGCTCCATATCTTCCCGACCATTTTGTTAGAAGCCTGACATTTACTCTTTTCCGAATATTTTCCATTGTCTTTCCAAATACTGCATTATTCATTAGCTTAAAAAGATTCTTTTCAAACTCGTTTTTAGCTTCTTTTCTCAATGTAGTATTTAGATCAATGTATGATTTGAGCCAAGGTGATTGTTTGAATTTTAAAGCTCTGTGTATTTTTTTAATTTTTAAGCCATGCTCTAAGGCTTGCTTCAAGGCTCGATAATGAATTACATATTTCTCCTTCCTATGCAGTGTTGCCATTAGCTTTGTTAGCTCTCTTGCTGATTTTGGAGGATTTCCAGTTTTCGGATTAATATGCTCTGGACCGAAGGGAATATCTTTATGGGCATCGTGTAGTTCCCTAGGATATTCTAAGTCGACTTCTAGCATATAGCCAGTATCGGCATCATCTGACACTTGGGTTACATCAATGTTGGCATCAGCCCATTCGAATCCTCCATAGGGTAGATACTGTGACATTGCCCAGCCATACTGATTATTGATATCGAAGTACATTAAATATTTTGATGGTTCCATGGGATTATAGGTTGGTATGTATTTATTATTAGCCTTGGAATAGCGGC
Organism: Ceutorhynchus assimilis; assembly: GCA_917834065.1. Classification (NCBI taxonomy): domain Eukaryota; kingdom Metazoa; phylum Arthropoda; class Insecta; order Coleoptera; family Curculionidae; genus Ceutorhynchus; species Ceutorhynchus assimilis. The sequence goes on along the minus strand of OU892278.1, from coordinate 37,227,937 downwards.
TTGAGCAAACTTGGCTCAATCCACCTCGAATTCCTCGTTCCACAAAGAGAAACATGTCTTGATCGGTGAGAAGCTCAATTTCTTTTCTAGTATATTTTAACATTGCGTCCCAAGTGAAGCCGGGTAGCGTGTAGTAGTGGGCGGGGTCCAATTCATATGTTTCGAGACAGCTGGAGCGAAATTGTTCAAATACATCGGCGAGCAATAATATATCAGTCTTCATATATAGATCGATATAATCACCCAAGTCTTGGCAATTGAAGTTGGACCATACCTGTTTAGCCCTTTGATACGATTTTTGAGGACATGGTGCATCATTAAGTGTGTTGAAAAATGCTTCTATTGGCGGCAAACAAGCTTCCTCAAATCGATCGAACGAGTCGATGTAATCATATGGCATCACACCCTTTCTTGTCAGTAAAGCAGTTTTATCTTCATCTAGCTCTGCGAACTGAGACCTTAAGTTGGGGTACTCAGGTAAATTTGATGCTAGTTTATCCAAGGATGAACTCATAAATCGAAAACTATCTATGATGCGAAACTGGATTGGATAATCATCAATGTGCTTGGTGAATGAGATGTATTTTTCCTTTGTTATTGGTAACAAGTCAATAGATCCTTTCATTTTGTTAGCTATGTCTGCAATGATGAAATGGGCATCGTAGCCGCTCAAGTTATGAAACACCACAGATATCACGTGTGAATCTTGTTGATTAATGTTACATGGCGACGAATGGGCAGCACCTCTGTAGTTGTTGTTAGGAATCAAGTGGTTGTGATCTCGAACTTTATCACTTGGCGAATTGAACGGGTGCTCGCAGATGTAACAGTGTGTAGCTTTCTGAAACTCTGATTCTTCGGCTTTAGTCATATCAATATCGTAGGGACACCAGAATATAGTTGCGATATTCTCTGCAAGCTGAACCATCTCATCAGCGAACCACTGCATACATTCTGCACCACGGAATGACTTGTAAAAAGATAATGAGTCATCGTAGGAGCACTTTAGGTAATATCCTACAGCAGCTGGAATATGTCGCTGAGTCCTTTTAGGATCCTCCATTGTTGGGTTCAAAACGCTCTCCAAATCCGCATAAACTATAAAGGGCGCTCTTTCCTTGTTTTTAAAATTTTTGAACTTCAATATATTTTTCCCGATTTCTGGCATCCTAATAGCTGTTTCATTGATCTTCATACAATCTTCAAGGTGTTTGTTGAGCTTTTCTTGCGAATGAAAATAATGAAGGCAGCGATCGCAAATGAATTTTTTACCGTCATGTTTACTCAATTGTGAAGATATTAGACGGGAAAGGTTTTTAATCCATACATAATGATACTTTTCTGGAACTATACTTTTTCCCTCCTCACAATCCTTCTCCTCTGAATATTGATCTTGAATTAGCAGGAGGTTAACATGTTTTTCATGTTTGATTTTTGTTAAGAATGCTGGTAAGACTTTAAAGTTTTTCTTGGATTTTTCAAGCTTGTAAACATTCACAGATAGGCTATTTTGTTTTTCAAAACTGGGTATCTGTCCTAAGGTCATTGGAAACTGAATCCCTTTCAGCTTCAACACTTCTCTAAAATCTGGGTATTTGCTTAATCGTTGAGGATCTTTTTCGGCTGGAAACAATGCAGAAACTACTGCCCAAGCAAAGCAGGATTGATCATTGTTTTTCACGTTTATACAAGCTTCTTTACACTTTATTGATTGAGGTAGCTCGATGTATGAAGATCCTAGTTGAGGCGTGAATTTGTTAATGTTGATGCCTAAATTCACTATCTTCTCTAGGGCCCAACCACTATCTCGTTCCTGAAATTCTTCCAACTCGTTCATAATGGGTTCAGTAACCTTTTCCTTAAACCATTGCTCAAGATTAGTATCTCGGTAGATGGCCTTGTTAGACGTTGTGAAGTACTTGAATTCTTTAAGTACTTTATCGCCCTTGACAATTGTAAATTCCCCACAGAAAGCAGCATTAACTTTGATGGCTTCATCCTTTTTAAGAGCATTCTGGATCCTGCGTTTAAATGAAGCTGCACAATCTACCAAAAACAGCTTGGGATCTTTATGCTTCAAATTTGTAATGATCCCTGTTCTTATCCTGCTGCTGAAAGCTGAATTTGAATCATCCCAATGCACCCGCTCTCTTGCTCCTTCAGGGCGTGATGGTGAAAGTCCTGCGCCTTTCTTTTGCATATTCTTGAACTGATTCCTCATACTTCTTATATTCCGCAGACATGACTCTAAGTGCTGCTTTTCACCCATGGTTGCTGCTTGTTTGATCGCTTTGTTGAGTTTTCTTAGTCCTCGAGTACATTCCTCCAGGCCTTCTTTAGCGATGTTATCACTATATTTTGGTGTGAGTAGTCCCAGGAGAGAGGCTATATGTTTCACTAAATCTGCGAAGAGGGACATCTTTTAATCTGAACGCTTCGTTTTATTTGGGGTATATTTTTTATAGAACTAACTGGAAATGGCTATTGTTTCTCACAAACGTGTAAATCAGTATAGGAGAACTAGTTTTGCACGTCTTCACTCTTTGAGGAACTGCAAAGTAATGAATGAAGATTAGCTATGGCAGAACTATAAGTATCAGGACGGACGTAGGACTGGACGGTTTTATAATAGTGACCCCCCCCCTCCACCCCGACTATCAGATTTTTGAGAAGGATTTTCATAAGAATCAATGTAAACATGAAGCAAATATGGGTTTTCAGCTATTGTGAGCGCTTTTTTCTTTTATACAGGTACAAATATTCCAGTTAATAAGCTGTGTGGCTTGCCGATCCAGATCTAAACTCATATGGTTGAGATTACACGCTCGCTCAAAGTCATCTGGAACTGTATAGAAAGGTCCCTCAACTCTTGGATTTTTTTTTTTTACAAAAATTTGCATACTTTTTATTCAGATGTAGCCTATTGTTAAATGTTATCCTCTCTGCTGTTTTTGTGTTTAGAACTTTCTATACTAAAATATTTACATTCCAATACATTATTGTGAATATTCATGGTAAACGAACGAATTGAATTGGATCACTGGAAAGTGGATTGATTGAAAAAACTGGTTACGGCCCTGTTCCTGTTGGCGTATGCTAAATGGCTGGACCTAGTCTTCATTGATGCCACTAATTATTTAGAAGTTTTTGGTGAAATAGTAAATTAAATTGGGCCAATAGAAAGTGGATTATTCGAAAAAAAAACTGATTACGGCCCTTTTGGCGTATGCTAAATGGTTGAAACTAGTTTTCAAAAACGCACACCAATTATCTAGAAATGTTTGGTGAAAAAACTGATAAAATCGAATCAATAGAACGTTAATTAATTGAAAAAATAGAATACGGCCCTTTTGGCACATGCTAAACGAGTAGAACTAGTCTTGAAATAGGCCAATAATTATTTAAAAATTTCTAGAAAAAGAATAAATTGAATCGAGTCGATAGAACGTTAATTAATTGAAAAAATGGAATACGGCCCGTTTGGCATATGCTAAACGGGTGGAACTGGTCTTCAAATACGCGACTAATTATTTAAAAAATTTTCGTAAAAGAACGAAGTGAATCGGATCGCTAGAAAGCGAAATAATTGAAAAAATGGAATAAGGCCCTAACGACATGTGCGCAGATGGTCAAAATCCGGTTTTCAGGCATTCCCTTGATAGTTAGGGTTGCGCACACCCCGGAAAAAGCAGCTTCGCTGTCCCCGCCTGAAAAGAGTTATGGTATGGTTAGGTACTTTTTAAATTTTTCATATCACCCTTTTTTGGCCCTAAGGGTTGTTCTTTGGGTAATAAATAATGTCCAACTTGACTGAAATTATAAGGGGGCTATGGGCTGGAATGTTTTTAAATATATTATTATACATATATGTAGTTAGTCGGCAGTGAAAATATCCATGCATGTTTACCTATCATTGATAAAATATAAATGCAAGTCTGAGCTTGTTGTTGTTTTTGCTAAAACGGAAACGCTTATCAGTTATAAGTAAAAATAACCGTGAAATATGATACCCCTGTTTTGTTTATTACTTTCCCACATTAAACGTCGGCGGCGTGCTGATTCATGAATTTATCTTATTCACCACTACGATATCCTGTATTAGAACACAATAAACTTTACTTTATGTAGGCTAGATGGCGCCACCGATAACAGAATGACGTAACCCACGTGTCTCAGGCCGCTATAAGGTCATCACAGAACCTGAACCGTAAATTGAACTTTGCACTATGTACGCTAGATGGCGCCACCGACATACACTGACGTAACACACGTGACCCAGGTCACTATGGCGTCATCAGAACCTGAACTATAATTAAATATACGTAGCGACATCTAAACGACATGAAACAATCTCTTCCACGCAAACTCCATATTACAGGAACCTGTAATTTTGAACCCTTCCTGTCGATCAATTGCAATAATTCATCGCACTCACGACAGATGGCGCCATGACGTTTGACAAGATGGCGCCGACGACGCATCCACCTTCGTGTCAACGACGGCGCATCCACCATCGTGTCAAGAATGCTTGATTCTTGAATCCCCTTTGACTATCTACTAACACAACATTTTTATCTAAGTAGTACTGCAATGATGAAAATATTCACATATATGCCTATGACGTAACGCCTGCTCTTATCATTGTCGCAGGTTTAATTGTTTTCTCTGAATGAAAATAGTTTATCAGTATTGCGGCTGGACGGCTCAAGCAGTGTAATTTCCTATGCGACGCGTTTGCCTTATTTTTGTTTTTGTTGGTGAACGTGTTAATATAATTTAGCAATATATTGATGATAGGTAATGAATATTTGAAGCAAAAATACCAGGAAAATCCTTATGAGGAAAACTCAAGACGGAATTATTTTTGTAGAGAAATATTTGTAAAAATGAGTCATGGGACTAAGTCATGTTGACAATAAAAGTCACTCGAACTAGCGGCGATTTTGATTTAAATACTAGCTAAAACGTTGATGATTTAAATAATATTTTTAAAAAAATCGGCTGATTGTCGCTGGTTTCTTATATTGAGACGAGAGACCTCAGCGTTCTGATTGATTAGAGACTTGTTAGGACTTGCTTATCGCAGGATGCCAACGTACTAAGCAACAATAAAATTGAAACGATGGCCCATATTTCTAGGAAAAGTTCGCTGGTCTGTGCAGATGGATACGAAGCTGGTGATTGGCTACTACTAGTCAGAGCTTGTTTATCGCAGGTCACAGGAAAGTAACAAGTTATGGTTTCGCTGCGGTTGCAATAAACGTTGACGACGCGATAGCGAAACGACGTTTTTATTATAAATTACGTCGTCATCAGACCCGATGACGAAACGACGTTTTTATTATTAGTTACGTCATCATCAGTACAATGCACCTTGCATGAGGTACGAAGTCATGAGGTTCTATGTGTGTTCGATGAGCCGCTTGGAGTCAGGTACGGTCAATGACCCTGAACGCAGCGGCGGCTGACGCGACCAATAAAAGACATGGGTACTGGAAAGGGGGCGGGGCTTAGCGCCAACGACTGCTGGCGGGCTGGACGGATGACCTTGAACGGTACAAAAATTGCCAGAACGGACCTTAGATTTTCTTATGGAGATTTACATGGGAAAATGACTGATTTTGCGCTCGAACTGTCATAGCTCCTTTACTACAATAAATCAATACTAAAACTCAGTGTATAGTTTCTGTGTCTTTCCTGATCATGGGATCGACTAGGAAAACTGTAGAAGTGAACATTTCCACTTGTGTTGGCATAATTATTGCCACAGTTAACAACACAATAATTTGTGAAACTGTTCCTGGGCAAAGGCATGACAAGTAGTGGGTATGCACAATAGCCTGAATAAAAGATAATAAAAAGCGTTTGGCAAATAATAATTACAAGAAAAAAAGTGAAATTAAATACAATTGTTCCGTGTAAACAACCATACCTTTATAATGAAAAATATTTCGCTTTGAAATCCTTTTTAATAACAAAATTTACATTTGTGTAAACGGAATCAAGCACTTGTCATAATACAAGAACTTACATTGCTGTCGAAAGAGGGCGCTACTGTAGTTTATGGACGGACTCTATACAAATAAAACTCTTATACTTACTAGCTTTGTTCCAACACAAAAAGAAACCGTATAATGTAATGTACCGTCACGATTCTGTGCAATGAAAAGATTGGGCCTCAGCGCCTTCAGCTCAGAAGTTCGTTCCACATTTTTCATTCCATATTAGGGATAAAAGTATTAGGTACATAAATCAAGTATGAGTATAAAGTCAATACAGGGATAATAAACTTGAGCCAATTTCAAGCGATTGACCAGACGGTCATCTTGACAGATTAGCAATGCATTCAACGTCCGTTAAGACTAATTGGTTGACAAATGACGCTTAATTAATGGTTTATCTGTCAAGATGACCGATGGGTCAATCGTTAAAATGGCTCATCACTTGTCAACCAATTGAAAGGTTGTAACCTACTGTATTTACTTGCTTGAGAATAAACGTTATTTTAGTCCAGGACGTGGCGTCGAAAACAAGCAAGAGTTTTTGAAGACAAATATTTTCAAAATAGATCGTACTTTAGTCATAAAAGGCTAGAGTACAGGGTGATCCAGTATAAAGTGAACACCCCCTACCTTTTCGCCAAAAAAATTTTTTTGAGAAAATCAAGATAGCCATTTGGTGTATTTTGTTTCTAGGTGTTTGAGAACGTTTTTCGAAATTTAATTAGATTTTTCGTTAAAGCGCTGTGACCAAAAAAGTAATTTTTTTAAATGGAATAACCTATATTTAAGTCAATTTTTCACACGTCTCTATTTTTCTCATTTCAAATATATAGTTGGTTTATCTTTATTCTAAAAATTTGCGATATATTCTCACTTCAAAATTCACATAAAAATAGCCGAAAAGGTTAGCTTTATTAAAGGTAAAATTATTTAGATTTACCTTGATACCTTTTTCGGCTATTTTTATTCGAATTTTGAAGTGAGAGTATATCGTAAATGTTTAAAATAAAGATAAACAAACTATATATTTAAAATCAGAAAAATAGGGACGTTTAAAAAATTGATTTAAATATAGGTTATTCCATTTAAAAAAATTACTTTTTTGGTTACAGCGCTTTAACGAAAAATCTAATTAAATTTTGAAAAACGTTCTCAAACACCTAGAAACAAAATACATCAAATGGCTATCTTGATTGTTGAGAAAAAAAAATTCTAGCGAAAAGGTAGGGGTGTTCACTTTATACTGGATCACCCTGTACAGGGTGGGCCAAATTGGACACTTTCTTATGGAAACACCCTTTATTTTTAGAGATAGAAAAAAATGGACCCCCCACTCTGAGGCTCAAATTTCATGAAATCTTGATTGGTGCAAACCGCATTTTGATATCTTCAACCGTTTAGCCGCTAGAGGGCGAATCTCGATTTTGAGCAATACTGTAAAGCCTCCATAACTTTTTTGTTTATGAAAATAATTCGTTTCCGTAAAGACCTTTTGGATGCACTTTTTCAAGCAGAACTCAGTGACGTTCTCAGTTCTTTTCTGTCTGGCTTCGATTTTGAGATATTGACCAGAATCCGATTTTTTTCAACAGGACAGCCTATATATTAATAGTTCATTAGAAAGCTATGCTTTCGCTGATTTCAATGATATAAGGTTCGATAGGTTTATCTCTAACAGTTTTCGAGAAAAAAAATTATTTCGGTTTCTGTCATAAGAAACAGTGTGTTGGAAAAGGACTTTATCTCTGTAAGGAAACTGAGAAAGGTATCTTTCTTACACATTGTTTCTTATGACAAAAACCAAAATATTTAATTTTCTCGAAAACTGTTAGAGATAAACCTATCGAACTTTATATCATTGAAATCAGCGAAAGCATAGCTTTCTAATGAACTATTAATATATGGGGTGTCCTATTGAAAAAAATCGTATTTTGGTCAATATCTAGAAATCGAAGCCAGACAGAAAAAAACTGCGAATGTCACTGAATTCTGCTTGAAAAAGTGCTTCCAAAAGGTCTTTACGGAAATGAATTATTATCATAAACAAAAAAGTTATGGAGACTTTACAGTATTGCTCAAAATCGAGAATCGCCCTCTAGCGCCTAAACGGTTGAAGATATCAAAATGCGGTTTGCACCAATCAAAATTTCATGAAATTCGAGCCTCAGAGTGGGAGGTTCATTTTTTTCTATCTCTAAAAATAGAGGGTGTTTCCATAAGAAAGTGTCCAATTTGGACCACCCTGTACAGTCAGCACTTACAGTTCCGGGACAGCTGGCGTTGGGACGCGCGCAAAGTTGTTATTTTAGGATGTAGGTATCTAACTGTTTCCTCAAATCTCAAAATAAATAGAAATTTTGCACATTATCTGTTTGAAGGTCACCGATAACGTGTGTAAAGCGTCAGACGTCTAGATCGCTGCGAAAAGGGTGTCAGACACCCTCAAAGTTTTTATTTTATGGCATTTTCTTCGGTGTCCTGTCAAAATATATTTTTGCAAGTATTTGACAAATATATTTGAAGAAAATGCCATATAAAAACTTTGAGGACGTCTGGCCCCCTTTTTGCTACGAGCTAGACGTCTGACGATTTACATACGTTATCTGTGACCTTCAAATAGATAATGTGCAAAATTTGTATAAGTTTTGAGCTTTGAGAAAATAGATTAGATGCTTCTTAAAATTGTACAATTAAGGTTGGCTTTCGTTGCAACGTCCAGCGTTTACGGTCAGCCGCGACGTCCTGCCGTCGAGCACTTCTTCAATGCGTTATAACGACAATAGTGTTTTTGAAGCGGCTCGTCTCTTGGACGTAGCGGCCTGCCGATGACGGCTACGTCTCGACTGCTCAACAACAAGTCGAGACGTGAGCGCTAACGTCAAAGTTTCAATTAAACAATGACGAGAGCGTGAAAAATATAGTAAATGTTGATTTTATTAGAAAAATGTTCAAAAAATGTTCTGATAGTGATGACCAAGTGCGTGAATTCCCGTGTTTATACGACCATGAAAACAAAGATTTCCAAATTCGTGAAATCATTTAGAGTCAGATTGGGAAAGAGAAATTGGAATATTTACACTATTTAGACTGCATCTTTATACCTTCATGAATAAGAGTTAAAACAAATTCGAATTGGTCTTTATTAACTATTAAGTCGAAAAAAGCCAGGAAACTTCTCATTATCGGCTTCAAGAAGGTTCCTCATTAGAATTTTATAATATCTTTCTTGGGTTTTTAGATGCGTTTAATTCGTCGGTTTTTTCTCGCATAGACAATAATAAACTCAGAAATTTCCTATTCTTTTCCAACTTCTAGCAAAAAAGAATGCTGTTGCCAGATCCAGTTTTTAATCACTAATCACTCATTTTAAAATACTCAAACCGCTGCTATACTTTCGATGTAGACGTTTTAAGCAAAGTATGTGACCATAACGGCTGGCCGTTGCTGCCAGGCGTTGCCGCGGACCGTAAACGCTGGAGGTCGCAACGAAATCCAACCTTTAGACTGTATATCTTTTTTGAAACAATTTATTGTCCGTAGTCTTGACCTTCTTACAAACGTGTCTCTTAATAAAGTGTCTAACTATGACTAATGTGTCTACATGACACTCAACCTACCTAGTGTTAATTACCTATCTGGTACCTAACACTACATCTCTCCTCTCATGAAGTTTTCTGAAAAACACAAACAAATAAACATATTTTCAAATATTGACAAACTTGAATACAAAATTAATAGATACATATTATTATAAATAATAGATATGACATATAAAAATAATGGAGTTATTTATTCACTGAAAATAAGGAGCACTTATTAAAAACCATCTATTTCTTCTATATACCTAATCCATTATCTGTTTTTATAAGATAAAAACGAGGTGCTTCTAATTTTTTAGAAATAACTCCATATTTTTTTTTAATCGGTTATCCAAACTGGATCATTGATTTTAAGTTCTGGCAATTCTTTTGTGTTATGTCTAGAATTATAATTTAAAGCTTGCTTTTCTTTTCTCATTGTTTCCCCTCTAATGAAGCTGTCTTTAATATCTATAATTTCATTTAATTTTTCAGGGATAATAGGCAGTAATGTCCTCATTTTACGTGCAAACAAAAGTTCAGCAGGACTGAAGCCACATTCTAAAGGAGTTGATCTATATGACATTAATGCTAAATTTGTATCTGAATTCTTTGATAATAAAGACTTTGCTGTCTTTACTGCCACCTCTACACTCCCATTCGATTGAGCATAATAGGGACTACTAGTTACATGTTTGAAGTTATAATCAATAGAAAATGATTTAAATAAATTTTGAAGTTGAGGTCCATTATCAGATCTCACTTCCTCCGGGATGCCGAAACGAGCAAAAATTTCTTTCAATTTACTAATTATATTTTTCTCAGTTAAGCTATTTAAAACTACAATTTCAAAAAATCTGGAATAACAATCTGTAATTATGAGATACCAAGATTTAAACTTAAATAAACTAAGCGGCAGATGAAGTGGGACACCCGAAAAATTGCCTAATTTTGACTTGCTATAACTTCAACATTTCTTTGCCGATCTTGGATTATCAGGCAGGGTTACAAAGCGCCATCTTTGGTCTATGCATCAGTGTCGTCGTACATTTTTTTTAAAAATTCCTTCTCGGTATAAAGGGTGTGAATGTATCGCGGCGAAAAATTTCCATTTTTTGGCGAAGAATATGGGAAAGATGGAGATTCCAATAGAGTTCTTTCTAGTGGTGACTCGATCACTAGGTCAACACCTCGAGACGTCTTTGCTATTTTTTCGATACATCGCGTTGCTATGGAAATATGGCCATTTTATGGTATTTCGTTTTTCTCTTGAAATTAGCGATTCTTTAATTGAACAATAACAGATTCCGTTCAAATTGCATCATAATAGTTATTTATGATATAAGTGCTAAAAGTGACATTTTATTTTGTGAAAAGGGTAGTTTGGGACATGACGCCGAAGGCGGAGTGTTCCATCCCTTTGAACAAAATAAAATCACTTTTAGCACGAATATCATACACTATTTTTTCTACAAAGGCACTAAAAGTAATTACTTTTAGCACTAGTGCTAAAAGTAATCACTTTTAGCACCAGTTTCATAAAATGGCATTTTAGACACTGACAGCATCCGTTAAAAATGACACTTTTAGTGACGTTTGTAGAAAAAATGACTTATATAGAAAAAAGTCAACACCAGTGGCGTGCAAAAGGGGGTTTATGAAATTAAAATAAAAAAAATCGATTTTATCTGAAAGTTTTAAGTTTTGTTAAGCTTTAAAATTTAACGCCCAAATGCAGCATAAGGATTAGGGACTCAATTCAGATTAGTTGCTGAAACCAGGTTAGGACTTCTCTTTTATATGCAAATTTTCGAACTAAGCGAGAATAAACTCCCAAGTCCATACGGTGCATATAGGCGTAAAAGATGTTATAAATAACTCTGATATGATGTCATTTTGGTTCTCCTCTAGCCTGAATAACTGCGTGACACCGCCTTGGCACGCTCGAAATTATTCGGTTAATTAACTCTATATTAACTGACTCCCAGAGCTCCAGAATCATCTCCTCGAGATCGTCTAGAGCTTCTGGCTGACGTTCTCCCCGGCAAAGCTCTAACTTCATTCAGCTCCAGACGTGGTCAATTGGATTCATGTCTGAGGATCTAGGAGGCAATTCGGTACGATTGAACTTTTGCTCTTGCAGATACCAGTTCACTAATAATGCTCGTTGAGACTGAGCATTATCGTCTACAAGAACAAAATCCCCGCCATAATTTCGAACATGCCGGAGAACTTACGGAATCTGACATTTATCCAGGGACACTTGACCGTTAACATTGCCCCGAAATACCACGATACGACGAGTTCTGTTCTTCCGATGTGTTAAATACCGACCCAAACTGTCAATCCTCCACCGCCGAATGCAACTTGGGGACGCATGTTTTCTTCTAAACAACGTTTTCCCCATCTCCGCCAGGTTAGCAATCGACCGTCAGAATTGTAGAAGTTAAAACGGCATACATCAACAAAAAGACAGTCTCTCCACCTAAAACCAATTCAGGTGTTCCTGGGCCCATTTTTTTCAGTTCCCCCGGTGACTGTTTGTAAAAAGTGGACACTTTGCCCGACGGGAGAATTTAATCCCTGGTCATGTAGGCGTCTTCTAATGGTGTCTGCTGAAACATTCATCTGCAGATGCGTTAGGACTCTATTGACAGTCCAAACTTTATTTTCAATTGCAGTAGGTACTACTAGTCGATCCTGACGAGGATTTGTTCTTTTTTGAGATCCTCCACCGAGCAGCGATACCGTTGACAGGTCTGTTCACACGTTAACATTAAATAACATGAAAAATACTGTTTTTTTTTTTCACTAAACGCTTCTGAATATCAAAATCAAACTCATCGCAGTTATTTATAACACCTTTTTAACTGTAACGCTCAACAAAACCGTTAAAATTTTCAAATAAATGGATTTTTTTAATTTCAATTTCATAAATTTCCTTTTGCACGCCACTGGTGTTGACCATTTTCTATACAAGTCATTCCATGATGCAATTTAAATGGAATCTGTTATTGTTAAATTAAAGAATCGCTAATTTCAAGAGTAAAACGAAATACCATAAAATGGCCATATTTCCATAGCAACGCAATGTATCGAAAAAATGGCAAAGACGTCTCGAGGTGTTGATCTAGTGATCGAGTTACCACTAGAAAGAACTTTATTGGACCCTCCAGCTTTCCCATATTCTTCGCCAAAAAATGGAAATTTTTCGCCGCCTTACATTCACACCCTACATAACGAGAAGGAATTAAAAAAAAAAGTACGACGACACTGACGCATAGACCAAAGATGGCGCTTTGTAACCCTGCCTGATAATCCAAGATCGGCAGAGAAATGTCGAAGTTATAGCAAGTCAAAATTAGGCAATTTTTCGGGTGTCCCACTTCATCTGCCGTTTAGTTTAGTTTAGATCAACAGCAACCTTTTGCCAAGCTCTGCTGGGAAGAGTATCATGTAAAAAGGGCTCTTTGATGTTAATTCTATTTTCAATACAATTTTTACAAGATTTGACTAGATTCTCAATTTGAGATGATAATCCTAACCACCATACGGCCATTTTTGCTCTTTCACGACACTTAACAATACCCTGGTGACCAGAATGAATGAAATTTAGAACTTCTAATTGTAAAGAATGAGGTATAACGATACGATTTGCTGTCAAAAGAATTCCACAATTTAAAGAAAAATCAAATCGGTATTGATAATAAAATTGTAACTCTGGAGACAACTTACTTTTATTTGGCCAACCCGAAATTGAATATTCCAATATTTTTTTACAAATATTATCCGATTCCTGTTCATGAACAATTTTTGATAAATAAGCATCTTTAACTGGAAATTTTTTTACAATCTCGCCAACATATGACTCTACCTCTTCTAAAAGTTCTTCATAAGAGCACATTTCAAGAGGGTTTCTGGAAAGAGCATCAGCTACTTGAAGGTTTTTACCAGGAGTATATTCAACCGAATAATTATACCAGTAGTACAGCAATACGGGTCCTATCACAAAATTCCGACGCCGTCGTTGACACGAAGGTGGATGCACCGCCATGGCCCCATCTTGTCGACAGATGGCGCCATGGGACCTGCTCCTGCGGGGCTCTGCCCCCCAAAAAGGGGTCCCGCAGGGCTCCGCCACTCAAAAAAGGGGCCCGCAGGGCTGCGCCCCCCCAAAAGGGGCCCCCGGATTTTATTATGGGTACCAGAAAAAGGGGAGGAGGGAAATGTTTGCCCGCCATTTTGTCAACCGTCTTCTGTCAAACGTCATCTGTCAAACGTCATCTGTCAAACGTCACCTGTCAAACGTCATCTGTCAAACGTCATGACGTCATAGCGGGTGTTTTGAGTCATTTCGGGTTCTATGATGACGTCATACCGGGTGATTACGGTGAATTCTTGCAATTGATCGGCAGGAAGGGGTTCAAAATAACAGATTCCTGTAATATGGAGTTTGCGTGGAAGGGATTGTTCCGAGTCGTTTCGAAATCGCTACGTATATTTAATTATGGTTCGGGTTCTGTGATGACGTCATAGCGACCTGGGTCACGTCTGTGTCGCCATCTAGAGTACAGAGTGCAAAGTTCGATTCATGGTTTGGGTTCTGTGATGACGTCATAGCGACCTGGGTCACGTCTGTGGCGCCATTTAGAGTACATAGTGTCAAGTTTTTTGTGTCGCATAACATGATGCTGTCGGAAAAATAAAAATCAAATACAATAAATATTGAACTGTTTATTAAAACATTATAGATTAATAAAATAGATACAATTATTAGTGACCCTATTGATCATTTGATATAATATATACTTAATATTCAGACTTGGAGCCGTCAAAATTTCAACTATTAACTCAGAAAGGTGTCTTTTGTTATGATTATATCAATTATTTTTCAGTATTAAACGAAACTTCTCTACCTTCCATCGATAAATTCTACAAGTTAAATGATGAAGATTTAAGCGATGAAAAGTTCGCTCACCCCAAAATGTCTGATATTTGTCAAAAATTCAAAATTTAGGTGAATATTCGGATCTCTATTTGAAAACTGACATTTTACTTTTGGCCGATGTTTTTGAAAATTTTCGCAAAAACTGTATAGCTACACACAAACTAGATCCAGCGTGATATCACAGCATGCCTGGTTATACTTGGGACAGCATGCTCCAATTTACAAAATGTCGTTTAGATATTTTACGGGACATTGATCAGATAATGTTTGTGGAGCTCTCTCTCTCTGGTAAGCAGAGAACTTAATTGCCCTGCACAGTTTGGAAATCACACACGACGTGTAAAGCCAACCGTTTTTGGCAAGCTGGAGCCGAACTTGAACGCAATATGCCAATTTTGGCTTGGCTTTAGCCGTTCAGAATCGGCCGCGGTAAAGTAACTTTTGGAGGTGCTTTTAACTGAGTCTAGAAATGGTTATACGATTTTTGATTAGATGAGACCAAATTCAATATGGCGTGGCGGCCAGCAAGTTAGTTTTGAATATGTGTTTTCATGCATATTTCAATTATTTTGCTTCGAGTTTTGCTTGCAGCTTTGATTTTGGTTATTCAATAAAATATTTGTAGGTACGTAAACTATTGAGTTGGGCAGAAACTAGATATATTTTTTTTTTTCGTCCATGTGTGGACGCCACGCCATCTTGAATGTCACGTGGTTTGGATTGCCTAATCGAGAAACGGTATTTGGCGTTCCACCAAATTCACACCAGATTTGGCATTGCCGGTAGAAGGGGAAATGTAGGTTTTGGCATTAGCATTGCCGTCTTTGAACGCACTCCTGAACAAAAAGTTCACAGAATTCCAGGAAAAAGAAAGCGGTGTGTATCATTTCAATTGCAGTGTTATATACTAAACAATGTCTCTTACAGGCTGGACGCTCCAACAACTTTAAGCTCTAAATATAAGTATTAATAGGATCATAAACCTCTAAAAGCCATTCATATCTGCCAGTACCAGGATAACCTGTAACGTCATGGGAGTTGCCGAACATCTGCCAAGATCTGCAATCAATGTGGTGGAATTTTTAAATCATTTCATCCACAAATAACATGGGTTGAGGAAAAAAGTATTCCAGTACTTCCAAGCTAGATATTCAGGAATGTGAGAAATTAGCAGTTTATACGAATTACTTTCAGAGGAGTACGTTCGCGGATTTCGTTCGCAGGCGGAAATTTGGGATCTGTTTCTATTTAAATACTCAATATCTATTGAAAAAAAAATTCAAGGGTGATGATAAAGACGTATTTCATTTTTATGATTATGAATATTGCTACAATTTAGATGGTAGTCGCACTCACAGTCCTATTAACCATATTGGCAATGATTGTTGAGAATAAAAATAAGCTTTAGTATAAACTATGTTTTATTCTCCTGAGAATGACAGAGATGAAGCCACCATTGATCTCTGTATACCACCAACCCAAACCCACAGTCAAATAGCGCCAACGCACACTTAACATAAATATCATACAACTTTTATTCATGTTCCAGAATTGTATCAAGATTATTTCCATTTTAATAATTTTTAAAAAGAAACTTCTTAAACGGCGTTCTGCTATTTGGACGACAATGGAGAGTGATTTGAAAAACGCGTCACGGGCAAATTTCGTTACTCGAGAGAGAAGAAAGATGCAACGTAAAGGAACAGAGAAAGACAGCTATTGATTGACACAAACCAAGGATTATAAGCGTCGAGAGGAGTGCCCATTATTGACAAGCGCCGATATTGACACAAACCAAGGATTGTAAGCGTAAGGAGGATTGCCTATTATTGACAAGCGGTATTGGAAAAATAAAATCATTTCTGGCGAATTTCTGTGTTTTCCGGATATCTCTGGACAGCACTCGGAATTTTTGAAATATCAAAGCAGCATATTAATGAGCACAAAGTTGCACTATACTTTTTTCTGATTCAACCGACGTTGGGTCTTTTTCCGTAGGATTCCAATACAGGATTCGAATAGGATTCAAAATACCTAGTATTCGAATGCTACCCGTCTCCCAAATTACCAAGTGTTATCACAGGAGTTTATTCAAAACATGCCACATTAGTAATAATTATCAAATGTTGTTACAGCTGACAACAGGAAACCGGTTGCAAAACTACAGGACCTGCCGCAAAACACGCCACATCAGATCCTGCCGGCCAAACTGGTGCAAACCAAGTTTGGTAAAAGCGTGCTATTAGAGCTGACTGAAAAGGTTGTGTTCCTGCCAAAGCGTGCTACAGAAGCATTCAAGCCGGTTATTGAACAGTTCGATACCGGAGCTTACAGCGTGATATACAGGGGCCAGAAAGCAATACCCGGTGTGCCGAATCTAGTGTGTGATTTCCAAATTAAGTTCCCTGCTTACCAGAGAGAGAGAGATAGGGTAAGTTTCAATTACATACACTATTCAAAGGTGATTGGTTTTTCAGAAATTTTTATTTGTAAAAATATTTTTCAATTTCTCGCAACTTTCTTATTAGATTATATGTTGTTATTTCCTTGTTGGTTATGGATGTTCTTTGAACGTAGTGTTTCTGTTGTTGCAGCAGCAGCCAGCAGTAGCCAAACTACACGAGGTGCCTGAAACCACAACAGATCTTTTCACAGCGTGCTGTTGCTGGAATTGGTGGTTGTCTTCCTGCTACGCCAACGTGCTACGGAAAGATTCGAGAGAGAGAGAGAGGGTAAGTTTCAACTTTGTAAATAAATTGATTGATCTTTAGCCACATACATATACGTACACTATGAATGCTTCAAAGGTCATTAAAGAGTCTCAAAAGTTGATTTTGGTATTTCAAAAATTGCGTAAAATTATTTTTGATAATTTTTCGAAAAGAGACAAAACAATTTGGTGCAAACGTTTAACTAAAAAAATTTGCTCGTGCAATAAAGTTGTTCGTAATGCTACAAAACTCTCAGTTGGTCTTCAACGAAAATTGCAAACAATTATTCAACAGCTTAAAATCATTAGAAAACTAATTTCAAAACAACACCAACATGTGGGAACAGGTTTGAGTGGTTCAGCAGCAGCAACAACACCACCACTTTCAAAGAGGGTTTTATGCGAAAATGTTTTATCTTGTTTTCAGGGAAGGGTACGAACTGGGATTATCATCAATTTAATTCACAAGGATGTCGATCAATTTTTGAATGATGCATTTAGGATATTTCTGAAAAAAGTCACTGAAACTTTACGTCAGTTTCCACTAATTAAAGTCAATACAACATTTTGTGGTGAATTTATTAAAGCAAAAAATGATCGAGATATTTGTGATGTGAAATATTTCAATACCAAAAATGTCATCATTGATGTTGGAACAGATATTTTTGATTGGTTCAATGATCATGTACGAGATGAAATTTTGAACAAGCTTTCAGAATTTCAGGAGCGCGATTCGAGCTTTGCATTACGTAGAATACTTTAATTGGAAATTAATATAAATAAAATGGAAATTGGAAACGGGTCATCTTACATTAAATTACCTATTGAAATTTCAAAGAAATGGGCTTGCATCAACATTAAGAATTCTGATGAAGCTTGCTTTGATGAATCTTGCTTCTATTGGTCTGTGGTATGTGGTCTCTTTCCTTCCTCTAAGAATAACGAGCTAATATCATCATACCCATATTATAGGGCTGTTTTGAATACACAAAATCTACCTATCCCAATGCCCCTCAATCAAATTCAAAATTTTGAAAAGTTAAATAATATTTCGATTAACGCTTACGGTTTGGAACTGAATGTCGCCAATAATAAACAATTTTATACAGTAGCACCGGTTAGATTAACAAAACCAAAACTAGATAAACACGTCAATTTGCTGATTGTTGAAAACAAATATTATCCAAAAGTAGACGATTATGATTTTGAACAACCAGCAGAGCTACAAGATGAGGAAATCAAGTATCATTATTGCTATATTAGCAACTTGTCTGGACTTGTATCCTCGCAGCTCAGTAAACTTAAAAGTAAGAAATTTATTTGTGATAGGTGTTTGAATTATTTTGCATCTGAACAGCGCTTGATTGAACATGAAAATTTGTGCTCCAGATTAAATGATTACAAGATTACTTTCCCCAAATATGAACACGTTGAATTTCGAAATTTTACTTACAAACATGACACACCTTTTGTCATCTATGCTGATTTCGAAAGCATACTTCAAAATTTAAACAACTGCAAAAATTTCGGAAGAAACTCGTAAATATCAGAAACATGTTCCATTTAGTGCTGAATACTACCTCAGATGTGGGTATGATGATTCCATATCGTATTTCAAAAGTTATCGAGGTGTAGACTGCATGCAATGGTTTGTTGAACAAGTGTCTCAAATGTCTAAATTTATTTATTCAAAATTCAAACATATTGTACCTCTTACTGATGTTGAAACTATAAGCTTGTCCAATGTGTCGTCGACACAGTGTCATATTTGTGAAAAACCTTTTACAAACAGCGATAAGATTGTTCGTGATCATGATCATTTTACGGGGAAATTTCGTAATTATGCGCACCAATCCTGCAATCTAAACTATCGTAAGCATTTTATAGTTCCAGTAGTTTTCCATAATCTCTCCGGCTACGATATTCATTTCGTAATCCGAGAGCTTGCTAAGCATGGCCGCGTGAGCGTACTACCAGTGAACAAAGAAAAATACATTTCGATCACCTACAGGGAACCTAATAATAGGCTGCGTTTCAGATTCATTGATTCCCTAAGATTTTTGGGTGCCTCTTTGGACGAACTTGTCTCCACGTTGAACAAAAAGGACTTGCTGATATTGAAAATAGTTATTTGTTTTACTAGGCAGAAAAGTACAAGATTTAATGCCGCGGCTGGTGTTTCATAGCCGAGGCTAGGAAACCAGCCGAGGCATTAAATCTACTTTTCTGCCATGTAAAACATATAATTTTTTCTCCGAATGTTCAAATTCACACATGGACATCTTTTTTATATTTATTTCATTCATTATCACTATCCAAATAATTGAATTATTTTGACAATTGTCATTGTCATCATCAATTTCAAATACCAAATTGAGTGAAATTATTACCTGGAACGTTGTGACACTGTCACTTTTAATGCCTAGGCAGTAAAAGTCCACTTTTACTGCCTAGGCAGTAAAAATGCAACTTTTGATCCTGTCAAGTGTCATTAAAAGGCCACTTTTACTGTCATTCGGAGAAAAAAGAATTTTCAGACTTGGAGCCGTCAAAATTTCAACTATTAACTCAGAAAGGTGTCTTTTGTTATGATTATATCAATTATTTTTCAGTATTAAACGAACCTTCCATCGATAAATTCTACAACAAGTTAAATGATGAAGATTTAAGCGATGAAAAGTTCGCTCACGCCCAAAATGTCTGGCATTTGTTCAAAATTCAAAATTTAGGTGAATATCCGGATCTCTATTTGAAAACTGACATTTTACTTTTGGCCGATGTTTTTGAAAATTTTCGCAAAAACTGTATAGCTACACACAAACTAGATCCAGCGTGGTATCACAGCATGTCTGGTTATACTTGGGACAGCATGCTCCAATTTACAAAATGTCGTTTAGATATTCTACGGGACATTGATCAGATAATGTTTGTGGAGCAGGGAATTCGTGGAGGCATTGCCGTATGCGTGAATCGTTATGCTCGGGCCAATAACAAATATATGGATACATATGATGTGTCAAATGAATCAAGGTATTTGCTCTATCTCGATATGAATAATTTATATGGAAAAGCAATGACCGAGCCCCTACCCTACGGTGGTTTTGAGTGGGTAGACGGAGACGACAATATAAAAAATTTTGATGTTATGGCAGTGGAAGACGATTCTCCAGAGGGCTACATCCTGGAAGTAGATTTGGAATATCCTAGACACTTACATGATTTGCATAAAGATTTACCATCCGCGGCAGAACATCGTAAGCCGCCAAATTCAAATTTACCGAAATTAATGACCACGCTGTACGACAAGAAAAACTATGTTATACATTATCGAAATTTAAAACAGGCACTGAAACATGGCCTAGTACTGAAGAAAATTCGCAAGATTTTAAAATTTAAGCAGTCAATGTGGCTCAAGCCCTATATCGAGCATAACAATAACTTACGTAAACAGAGTAAGAATGACTTTGACAAAAATCTTTTCAAATTGTTCAATAACGCGGTGTTCGGAAAGACTATGGAAAACATACGAAATCATAGGATTGTGAAATTTGTAAAGACGTGGGAAGGGCGGTATGGTGCGAAAAATTTAATATCTAGTCCAAGATTTCATAGCAGAACTATTCTAGATGATGATTTATTGTTGGTTGAAATGAAGAAAGCCGAACTATTTTTCAACAAACCATTGTATGTAGGCATGTCGATTTTAGATATTTCGAAAATATTCATGTATTCCTTTCACTACGAATACATGTTGTCCAAATTAGATTCTGAAAAATGTCACATTCAATATATGGATACCGACAGCTTTATATATGACATCGAAACCGATGATGTTTATGAAGAAGTCATCAAGGCCGACTTGTCCTAATTCGATACATCAGAGTACCCTCCAGATAACCCATATAACATACCGCAGGTCAATAAAAAGGTTTTAGGTTTAATGAAAGATGAACTGAATGGTGATATTATGACTCACCAAGTAGGCCTGAGATCCAAAATGTATAGCTTCAAGACCCTTAAGGGAAAAGTTGTGAAAAAATCGAAAGGCGTCAAAAAAAATATAGTCAAGTATAAAATTTCATTTGATGATTACGTTGATTGTTTGAAAATTTTCAAAGAAGGTACCGTAACGCAGAGAACCATTCGGTCTTTTCAACATAATAATGTGTTCAGCTTTGAACAATCAAAAGTTGCACTAAGTCCAGCTGACGATAAGCGTTTCTTAGTGCCCAATTCCTTCAAAACTCTTCCCTGGGGGATAGTCTTGATGGTGACGAATTAAAAGTATCGCAATGTTGAGCATCAATATGTTTTCTCTCTTTCTCTCTCTCTCTCTCTCTCTCTAACGCGTATGTGTATGTATTATGTCAATTAATTTATAAGGTCAATATTAATAATTGTTTGTATATTTGGAATAATGTCTCATTTTATCTCTCTCTCTCTCTAACATTATGTATATATTATGTTAATTAATCAATTAGGTCACTAATAATAATTGTATATTTGAAATAATGTATTAATCTATCTCGCTCTAACTCGTATTAAGTATATATTATATCAAATGATCAATAGGGTCACTAATAATTGTATCTATTTTATTAATCTATAATGTTTTAATAAACAGTTCAATATTTATTGTATTTGATTTTTATTTTTCCGACAGCATCCTGTTATGCGACACAAAAAACTTGACACTATGTACTCTAAATGGCGCCACAGACGTGACCCAGGTCGCTATGACGTCATCACAGAACCCAAACCATGAATCGAACTTTGCACTCTGTACTCTAGATGGCGACACAGACGTGACCCAGGTCCCTATGACGTCATCACAGAACCCGAACCATAATTAAATATACGTAGCGATTTCGAAACGACTCGGAAAAATCCCTTCCACGCAAACTCCATATTACAGGAACCTGTTATTTTGAACCCCTTCCTGCCGATCAATTGCAAGAATTCACCGCAATCACCCGGTATGACGTCATCATAGAACCCGAAACGACTCAAAACACCCGCTATGACGTCATGACGTTTGACAGATGACGTTTGACAGGTGACGTTTGACAGATGACGTTTGACAGATGACGTTTGACAGATGAAGTTTGACAGATGACGGTTGACAAAATGGCGGGCAAACATTTCCCTCCTCCCCTTTTTCTGGTACCCATAATAAAATCCGGGGGCCCCTTTGGGGGGGGCGCAGCCCTGCGGGCCCCTTTTTTGGGGGGGCGGAGCCCTGTGGGGCCCCTTTTTTGGGGGGCAGAGCCCCGTGGGAGCAGGTCCCATGGCGCCATCTGTCGACAAGATGGGGCCATGGCGGTGCATCCACCTTCGTGTCAACGACGGCGCATCCACCACGTGTCAAGAATGAAAGATTAAGGTTATGGTCGGCATTTTGTGATAGGACCCGTGTTGCTGTACTACTTATACCTCATCAACCTTATACGAAACCTTTGAAGACGAGGTGTAAAATCATCTAAATGTTTAGTTTGTAAGATTTGTGATAGTGGTTTATGATCGGTTTCTAAAATGATATTCGAAAGACCAATTAGATATTCCTTAAACTTTTCACACGCCCAAGTTAAACGTAAAGCTTCTCGCTCAATTTGAGCATAACGGGATTCTGTTTGAGTTAAAGTTCTTGAAGCATAGGCAACAATTTCTCTATCAGAATTTTCATTGATTTGCATAAGAGTACATCCCAAACCAAATGACGATGCATCGGCACTCACCACAATTTTCTTTTTAGGATCAAATAAGATAGGCAAGGTGAATTTGTCAATAAATCTTTAATTTTAGCAAAAGAATTTCTTTTAGCAATGTCCCAAGAAAAAGTCACACCATTTTTCAATAGCGAAGTCAGAGGTTCAAGAATATCGGATTTATTTTGTATAAAACGGGCAGAAAAATTAACCAGTCCTAAAAATTGTTGAAGATTTTTTTTATTTGAAGGTTCGGGAAATTTTTGAATTGCTTCAATCCTTGATCTACTTGTATTCCAGATGAATTTATAATATGTCCTAAAAACTTTATGCTTTCCACACCAACTTCACATTTTGATTTATTTAAAGTTATACCTTCTTGATTAGGTCTCAATAAAACATTTCGTAGGATGGAATCATGTTCTTCTACTGTAGCTGCATGAATCAGAATATCATCAACATGAATTATTATCCCTTTGACACCTGTGAAAAGTTTTGAAAATTTCTGACTAAATTATTCTGGAGCACATGAAGAAAAATCGACCAAAAGGTGATATAAATGTTGTCAAATGTCGAGATTCCTTTGAAAGCCTTAGTTGGTAAAATCCTGAGGAAGCATCTAATTTTGAAAATATTTTAGATCCTCTTATTTTTGCCAAAGAATTTCAACTTTAGGTATTGGGAAATAGGCACGTAAAATACTTTTATTTAACTTTGTATAATCACAACAAAGTCTGACAGAATCGCCTTTTGGTATTACCACAATCGGAGACACCCATTCGGTTGGTTCCCTAACTTCTTCAATTATATTTAAATGTAATAGTCTATTGATTTCATTCTCTAATTTGTCTAATAACGGAAGCGGAACAATTCTAGGAGTAGATTGGATGAAAGGCTTAGCATCTGGAATAATTTTTAATGAAATCTCATCTTTAAATTCACCAATTTCATTAAAAAGCCCTGGAAATTCTTGAAAAATGTTAACTTTAGAAGTTAAACAAAGTATTTTATTTCGATTTAAATTTGAGCCATTAAAGGATAAAAGATCAAGCTTGATAATTCCTGGACGCCCCAAAATAGGAACAATAAGATTTTCTAAGACATAAGCTTCAATATAGCAAGATTTTTGAGTATCATATTCCAATAAATTTATAAATATTCTACCCATAACACGCAAAGATTCATCATCCGGACCTGATATAGTGTCATTACAAGGTAAAATTATAGCCGATTGCGGCAAAAATTGTTTGGGGAGACATACTACATCAGCTCCAGTATCTACCAAAAAATTTACAGAATAATCTGAATTATTTATTTTTTTTATTGATAACCTCTTTCACTTATTTAAAGTACTCCTCAGCGTGTTTAAATCCAACATTCAGCAACGCGCGTGTTTTAAAGTTACCAATGACAACATCAACAACCAACAACCCGAGAAAGGTCTAAATGGCAACTTTTTAATTATTGATTTGTCAGGCGTAGGTACTTGTAGATAACGTCAAATAAAATATAACAAAGTGTCAAGCATGAATTAAGCATTCTACAATTATTAGTAATTTATGATTTGATTGAACGTATACCAATAAAAAAAATAGTGTAAAGTATTCGTGCTCTATTTCAAGCACTCCGGCTGCGCCGTCGTGCTCGAAAAATCGCACGTGTTTTAAAGACCTTAATATCCACTTATACTTTAATATACTATTTTGAATCAACCATCCATTGTGATTGATTGTTAACAAATATTTTTCCTATATAAAAGCAATTTTTTGTGGCGCACTCAAAATCATTTGAGGTATCAACATCCTCGGCTTGAGAAGGATTACCTGAAGTACTAGGATTGATAGAGGCGTCGTCCAATTTTGGCAAATGTAGATTATTTATTTTTTTGAATGCACGAAATTCGGTTCCTTGAGTGCTCGAAGCAGCTGGATTTGATATTTTCAACTTGCATACTTTATCCCAGTGTCCCTTTTTTGAACAAAATCTACAAACTGAATTCCTGGCTGGACAATTTGTTCTTTGATGAAAATTTAAACCGCAAAATTCACAAAACCTCCTGGATGATAAATGTGATGATGGACGAGAAAGAGCATTTAAAGTTCCTGAAGTTGACTGTTCTTGTAATAAATGAGCTGATTGTTGAGTCTGAATTTCTGCTTGTTCAGCATAAAGAATCGCATCAGGAAGAGTAAGATTAGAGATCAACTGTAACTTTTCACTGGATTTTTTATCCAACATTCCAACAACTATTCTATCACGAATTAATTCTTCTTTGAGAGACCCATAATTACATTTAATTGCCAGGGTATGTAATGCCGTAATAATTTTTTTTTATATCTTCACCTTGAATTATTAAGATGCGGAAAAAAGTAATTGTCGAAAGCTCTTAACATTTCAACATATGTCGAGGGATTAACTGGAAATTGAATAAGAATCTCTTCACTCTGTTCTCCCATAGCGTATAAAAGTATATTTATTTTTTCCTCATCTGAATTTGACATTTGACCAGAAACATTGAGGTATCTGTCAAATCTTTTGCGCCATTGGGGCCATAATAAAGGATCTTCAAAATTAAATGAATCAGGTATGGGAACATACTGCCGTGTAGGCTGTTGTGTATGGGGTGTAGAGGATTAATGATACAACACTAAAGGCAAATACTCTATTGGAACACAGAACTATAAGCTTTATATGTAAAGCAACATATTTAATCTAAATTGCACATTGTCAACACCACGTCAGACTAAACACCATAGTAACTATAATTACTAGCTATGGCAACTCTAGAATGACATGTTGTTACCAGTTGTACTCAAATATACCCTGTTTTTTTTTTAAAGATAAAAGTCAAAATGACATTATGTTGGCAATACAATGTGCCAACATAGTTACTAAATTTTTGACTTGGGGAATTATCTTTAAAAAAAAAAACAGACTTTACATTACACGCCCTTCCTTAAGGAAAAGACAAATATAAAATACCAAATATCAATAACTAATCTACAAACTAATATATAAATAAACTACTATGAACTAAAGATTTATTCTTTTAGTGGGCTTAACAATTCTACCACTTTTAGTAACACAAGGAGCTCCGACAGGAGTCTCTAGAGAACTTTTCATAAATGACTTATCATTTATAAAATATTCTTCATTTTGTGAAGGTACGTCAATATGACGATCAATATCATCACGATCGTTATCACTTATAGGAGCACTAACACGAGTGGTATTATTAGTCTTTACATCAGTCTTTACATCTTTTTGGACTAGAGGTACAAACGAAGGTACCTCAGTTGGCACATTAGACGGAGATAAGTAGGGTTTAAGATAACGCCTGTTTCTGCGATAATCGGTATTGTTTATTCGAACAATATAATCATTAAAATCTAATTTCTCAATAATTACACCTAATTTCCATTCTCGCACTTTGTTTTGTAACAACACTTTTTGACCAGGATGAAGATCTGCCAGTTCTTTTGCAGTTTGATCATAATAACGTTTTTGTTTATATTGAGCGACTTTCAATTTTTTATTGATGCCTTCAAAATCTAAATATTGAGGCTGCAAGATTTCAGTTGGCACAGGAAGTGTTGTTCTCAATTGTCTACCCATTAAAAGTACACTGGGTGCAGGAAGATTTTGCTTAGGAGACGTATTATAACTTAAAACCGATAAAAATGAATCTTGATTGTTTTGTATGGCTTTGACGAACAAGCCTTTAATGGTTTGAATAGTTCTTTCAATCATACCATTACTTTTGGGATGATTGGGGCTAGATGTGGACAAGTCAATGTTATATTTTTTTGCAAACTGTCGAAATTCATGAGAATTGAATGGTGGACCATTATCTGAAAAAAATTCCTGAGCAATGCCATTATTTGTAAAAACATTCTTCAGACAAGAAATAACAGAATCTGTGGTTTTGGTTGTTAATTTATTGACAATCACAAACTTGCTAAAATAGTCTACAATAACTATGAAATTGTGAGGTTTCACAAACATAAAATCCACTCCAATTTTTTGCCAAGGAAGCATTGGTGGTTTATGAGGAGTCAAAGGCTCATTTTGGTTACTTTTGGCATACATTTGGCAAATTGGACAAGTTAAAATCATTTTTTCAATGTCGGTCATTAATCCAGGGTAAAAAATGGATTCTTGGGCTTTTCTCTTGCAGGATATAATACCTTGATGAGTTTGATGGATAAGGTTTAAAAATTCAGATTTGAGATATTCTGGGATAATAAGCCTTTTTTTGTAGAACAAGACATCTTTGTGAAGATAAATATCACTTTTGAAATTCCAGAACGGCTTGATCGTAGGTAAAAGGTTATTTTTATGCTGTGGCCAACCGTTTAGAGTGTAACATTTTACCCTCTGTAAAATTGGGTCATTCGAAATAGCAGCCTGTAATCTTTTTTCATTTTCTTTGGATGTTGAAATAACCGAATATACATGCAGATTTGATTCTAAATAGTTAGTATTGATATAATTGCTAGAAGGCTCTCGACTTAAAGTGTCTGGAATTAATAATTGTTTTCCTGGAACATAAACGAGATTAAATTGATATCTGAGCAACCTTATTGTTAGTCTTTGAATTCCGGGTGACATATCATCTAATGATTTTTTTAATAATCCTATTAAAGGTTTATGATCTGAGTGAAGTTCAAAATTTTGCCCTTAAAGATAGTAGTGGAAACGCTCACATCCATAAACTAAGGCCAAAAGCTCTTTCTCAATGTGATTGTACTTTTGTTGAGTGGGGGTTAGGGACACAGATGCAAATTCTATAGGTTTATTATCTTGAACCAAAACGGCGCCAAGTCCATAAGGACTAGCATCCACAGCTAAAACAGTTTTCTTTTTAGGATCAAAATATGATAAAGTTGTAGCTGAGGAAACTAATTGTTTTAGATGAACAAAACAGGCTTCTTCAGTTGCGGTCCACGTCCAAACAAATTTGTCACTCAATAATTTTCTCAATATTGTACTTTCTTGAGACAAATTTGGAATAAATTTTGATAAATACACAATCATGCCAAGAAATCTTTGAAGACTTTTTTTTCTGTAGGAGAAGACATATTAACAATTGGCTCAGTCTTGACTGGATCCGGAGACACCCCTTCTGCATTAAGTATGTGCTCCAAAAATTTAATTTCATTTTTACAAAACTTTGATTTGCCCAAATTAAGCGTTAGACCCGTTGCTCTTATCTTAGATAACACTATGTCAAGGTTTTTATTGTGTTCAGAAATATCCCTACCATACACAAGAATGTCATCAAAATAAGAAACTACACCCTCAACACCATCCAGTGTTTGTTGAATGAATCTCTCAAATATTTCAGGAGCTGACTTAAGTCCATAAGGAAGACGAAGATACCTGTATCTTCCATATGGAGTTATTATAGTACAGAGAAGAGAACTTTCATTATCTAATGGTATTTGTAAAAATGCCGAAGATGCATTCAACAATGAAAAATACTTGGCACCAGCCAGTTTTGAATATAAATATTCAGTAGTAGGAATTTGACACAATTGCCTTTTTACATATTTATTCAGGTTTCTTGGATCCATGCATAGGCGAATCGATCCATTAGGCTTGGGCACAATTACAATTGGGCTAACCCAATCAGTTGGTTCTTCAACAAGCAAAAGAATATTTTCAGAAACTAACTTGCTGAGCTCAGCTTTAACTTTATCGCGTAAAGCAATTGGAATCTTCCTGCAAGCACTGAGTCAGTGCCACTGACACATGGTACTGCATTGTTTTGCAATATAATTTTACAATTTTTATTAATTTTCCCAATTCCATCAAAAACACTCTTATGAAAATCTACAATACTTTTCAAATCTAGGATGTCTTTACTATTGATATTTGATTTCTGTATTACCGAGTATATTTCTTTATTTATCATTTTAAAAGCTTTCACACCTGGGAGACCCAAAATTGATTTAGGTGTTTCATTACTTAGAACATAGAAACTCAAATTTCTATCGATATTATTGAAGCAACAATTGACACAAATTTGTCCTAAAACATTAATGTTATGTCCAGAATATGAAAATAATTTTGAAGAAACTGGTAAGAGCATTTCATTCTTTAGCTTTAAAGTTTTAAAATCTTGATAATTTAGAATATTTACAGAACTCCTAGTATCAATTTTTAAATTAACACCTGAACCATTTATATTTATCGTTTCATACCATTCTATTGAGCTAACATTGTCTATAATAGACCATAATACTTGGAAATCATCATCACCCTCCGAGTCACTCTTGTCAACACTATCAGCTGTTGAATCAATTGAATTAGAGGCTTGCAAATTACTTTGGTTCTGATCTGGTTGACAAAAATGACTACAATTACATGGATTGTCAACAAACTGTTCCTCTATTTTGACTTCATGAACATGTTTACTTGTATTAAAATTTGGACAGAATTTCTTATAATGACCATGCTGTCCACAAGTTAAACAAATTCGTTTATATGCAGGACAATTATTTTTCAAATGTGAAAGGCCACACTTACCACAATTGACAGTCCCACTGCCAGAATCTACTCCAGGAGTACTTCTATTAGCTACAGCACAGAAGTGGTTACAACACTTTTGATTATACACTTTCTTGTTGTTGTATCTTGTTGAGGTTTGTCCAGAGTTTTGATTATTATGAAAATATCGCTTTTGAATTGCACTTACATTTGATGAATCACCTGCAGCTTTTGTGATTTCTCGTTGTGTCGCTACACTGCTCTCCATGGATCTAGCTACCTTGATTGCTTCATTCAATTCCAGATCTGAATACTGAAGCAGTTTTTCCTGTATTTTCAGGTTACTGATTCCAAGGACAATTCTGTCTCTAATAAGAACATCTTTTTCTTTAAATTGACATGTAGATGACAACTGCCTCAGAGCTATTAAAACTGATCTACAGACTCTCCAGGAAGTTGATCACGTTTAAAAAACTTATAATGCTCATACACTAGGGTTTTAATGGGGTTGCAATATGCTTCAAATTTCTCCAGAATACAACTCAACTTTGTTCCATCTTCTGTTTCACTATACTCAAATGTATTGTAAATCTGAATCCCTTGATCACCTAGGTAATTGAGCAAAATTGCTATTTTAACTTCATCACTTGCCTTGGATTTATTACTTGCAAGTAGATAATATTTAAATTTTTGTTTCCATAATCGCCATCTATCAGCAACATTACCTTCATGGAAATTGAAATTGTTTAAGGGCTTGCAATCATTCCACTCAGCCATTTTTATGAAAATAGTTGTACTTACTAATATCTAGTAGATTCACAAGTTCCAGCCTTAAAAAGTAGGGAATCGGTTTCGTTTTGCCAGACAAGAACGTCAATCAGTTGTCTTTTTTGCTGTCGATATCACTAGTAAACTGGTACTTTCCGATTTTATTTTAACCTTTAGCGCGCTTTTACGCTGCCACCATGTTGTGTATGGGGTGTAGAGGATTAATGATACAACACTAAAGGCAAATACTCTATTGGAACACAGAACTATAAGTTTTATATGTAAAGCAACATCTTTAATCTAAATTGCACATTGTCAACACCACGTCAGACTAAACACCATAGTAACTATAATTACTAGCTAAGGGCAACTCTAGAATGACATGTTGTTACCAGTTGTACTCAAATACATTACATAGGCAATAAAACAGGATCGGCTGCTGGCACGAAATCTGAATGTCCCAATAATTCATTCGAGTCCTGTAAATTTTTCTTATTTCTTCTCAAAGGCATAATGCTTTCACCGCTGCCACCATGTACAATTAGACTGTATGTCTTTTTTAAAACAATTTATTGTCCGTAGTCTTGACCTTACAAACGTCTCTTAATAAAGTGTCTAACTATGACTAATGTGTCTACATGACAACCTACCTAGTGTTAATTACCTATCTGGTACCTAACACTACAAAAATTACAACTTTGCCCGCGTCCGAGGTCCAGCTGTCCCGGAACTGTGAGTGCTGACTGTATACTAGCCTTCTAATACTAAAGTACGACCTATTTTGAAAATATCAGCCTTGAGAAAACTCTTGCATGTTTTTGACGCCAGCTCCCCAACTATATTATTATATTATATTTTGTGTAATAATGATTTAATTTTTGCATTTCTAAATATCAAAATATAACCGAAACGTGAGTTATATTGTAAGACCCTATGTTATCCTTATACTAATAATTCTCCTTTCCTATATTAATTATTAGCGTACGCCTATGTTAATACTAATAAATATATAAAACTGCTTAATCAGCGGTACTGCACTGGTAGTACTGCCACCTGCTAAGGAAAATGCTTGGATCAGCAAATATTTATTATTTAAGCCAGAGCTTTCCAGTAAGGAGCGTTCATTTGTTTTCAGGCACTCGCTGTAGCAATTTGATCCACATATTTTCCGATTGTCACTAATGTATTTTAATTAATAAAATAAATGTTTTTTAAAAATACAAGTTTCTGAATCGAAAATATAATTCGTGGTTGCAGAGTGTTTTATTTTTTATTTCCTACTGAACTATTATAACCATATAATACCTTGGTTACGATGATCATAAACAGGGTCTTAACTACCGCACGGGAGTTAAGGATTTCATAACTCCCGCGCGGGAGTTAAGGATATCATAACTCCCAAGGGAGTTAAGGATTTCCATAACTCCCGCTTTTACCTTGAATAGGTGTAACTTTGACAGAAAATAGAAATTTTGGTATTCTTTCGATCTGAACAAACTGATCTAAATCACTTGAGGTTTGTTTCAAACAATTTTCATCCGGTGTTACAACGATTTCATTGGCCCCAGCTGTTTTTTTGACGCCTCATGAACAAACCTCAAGTGATCACAGTCATCACTTTGGTCAGATCGAAAGAATACCAGGAGTACCCACGGGTAATTGGTTTCCCTCGGGCCGAAGGCCCTCGGGACACAAACTTTGCCCTGGGGTATTAACACCCTCATAATTCCCTTGATACATAAATAACTATTACTGTCTCTACCTAGGTACTTCTCCTCAATTATTATTGAATACTTAGTTTAATAGGTTACCTACTAGAACGATTTATATGGTCATTCAATGTCATTCAGAGTAAGTGCTTATCTCACAAAGCCAAATAGTGATAGTAGGTACCTAATTTAGATTTTCATAATCATAATCCAGGAAAACAATGCAAGTTTTCCATATTTTTCCTTTACATAAACGCGCCAGTAAAGGAATTTATTTACATATTTAATTTATTTACTCTTCACAAACACTAATTTCTAGTAATTACATGCAAAGGAAACTTACAACTATTATCCATTCATAATCCGATGTCCATAGGTATACCTATTTATCCCCTTTCCCTATCAAATAGCACTGAAAGGTGAATAAGTATACCTTTACCTTTGGACATCGGATTGTGAATAGATAAGTAATTATTTAATTTACAAAAAAAAAACAATACAAATACTTGACTAGGAAATACTAACAGTAGAAAACTAAGCAATACACACAAATAAAAGAAAGATGTGTCCTGATGCCCCTGATGGAACAAATCCAGTATTACAAAACCACTAAAACCAGAAAATGTTTGGGGTTTCCGCGATTATTTTTAGCCATGAGTCTTTTATGCTTATACACATTAAATGAAACTTTAAATTACACTTATAACTTCGAATTTACGATAAAATAACAATTATGAACTATCATCCGTATCGACGGCCATCTTGAAAGTCAGGAATGCAGGTGACGTCACAGCACTTGTGAACAAATTTTGCCGATTTAGCAATCTGTAGAGTTTACCTATTTATTTGTTATCAGACAGGATAAGAGGAACCAAAATCTGAAGATAGGTACACCTTAAACATGTTTCAATTTTTTTTTTCAAACTTCAAGATGTCCGAATGTGAATAAAAGAGATGAGAGGATAAGACACGCGAACCAAACCGCTTGTCGCTGCGACCGGCGCACAGTGATACGGATTTGGATTCTAAAGTTTTACACTCAATACACACTCAGAGTGGTGTATATAGGTCCTGCACTTTGAGTGTAGTTTTCACCAACATCAGCGAGAGTAAAATTTTGATATTTTAATATAAAGTATATGGTAAAAGTACCTTGACGGGGTGTAAAACTAATAAATCTCTAATACACTGAGAAGTGTAAAATTAACACTAAAGAGTGTATAACTAGTTCATTATAGTGTAAAAATAATCTAGTATTATGGTAGAAAAAGTATTCAATCTACACCCAACAGTGTAAAACTACCCCAACACTGTGTACGTAGATACACTTAATAGTGTGAAAGCACTTTGATAGAGTGTAAAAGTTCTTTTAAATAGTGTAAAACTATTCTAATGGGGTGTAAAAAAATAGTACAAATGTTTTTTTAAAAAAAAATAATTTATTCAAAAATATCAAAAATATAAAAAAAGACACCTTTAATTTGACACATCATTTAGTGCAAAGCATGGTCGGCGCACTCGTATTACCGCTTTGAGCTAGCTTTTTTAGTTCACTCGTGACCGCTGATTGCTCTGCTGGTCTTATAAAACTGAGGTTATGAAAGTGAAAATGAAACAAATTCCGAACCCAAGTAGCACATACATGTCCCTGCGACTACGTATTAACCAAATACAACGTCGCCAGAAGTGCGGATAAGTGTCCGTCAATGATTTTTCGTTAAAATTACGTCGTGCCGTCGTCCTTAATATGTGGTCAAGAATTCGGACCTTTATCTAGCTCAATTTTGACGTAATAAATGAAAACCAGTTTTAACGTTAAATTGATAACGTCAATCCGTCGTTCTCTTATATACTTGTGACCTCTGAAACGTCTTCTAAACGTCGTCTAATACGACCAATCATAAGGTAAGATAAAAATCGTAAAATGGACGTTATAATATTGTACCAAATTCAACGTTGCATTGAAGACGTCAATCTGTCGTTATCTTCATGTCCTGCGACCTCTGAAACGTTTTGAAAACGTCGTCTGACACGACCAATCATAAGGTCAGATAGAGGTATTATAAAAACGTCCGGCCGACGTTAAAATTGGACACAGGTAAAATTAGGTGTAGGATTTCATACTTTTTGCGTCGTTCATTAATGAACTGTCATCAGTCAAATAAAAACATAAACAAACAATAGATATGGTATTACGATAAAAAGTTTTCACCAATTTGAAAAATTTGCTTTTATATTTTTGATATAATATGGGACAAAACAGGAGCTTCAAATACTCATCCACATATTACAAAAGAAGATTTTTTTTTAGATTTAGTGAAAAGGGAGAAATTTATTTCAAACATGAAGGAAATCGAGCAAGAAGGGAAATTGAAACTATTGGAAGAGAACCCTGTAATTTCCAATTAGGAAATTAAAAAATATTCAATAGATGTCGGGTTAAAAGACAATATTCTAAGATTTTGAACATCAAAAATAAAACATTTACAGTTTCCTGAAAAATTTCAAATAAATGAGAGCGTTGAAGCACCTAAAGAACTGGTTACGATAGGTTACCGTATGGGACCTATAGTTAATCTAGGTTTATATGTTTGTACTATTATATTACCTATGGTCCTATGTTTATATAGGGAAAGTCCATTTTCATGACGAAAACACGCATTAGGTTAGGATAAGGTGCAAATTATTAACTTGGCCATTTTATGTATCGCAAGGTCCTATCTAATTGTCCGCCATTGCTGCACGTTTAATAAAAATAAAATAATATTCGAAAAATCCTTGAAAAATCAATCCTTAATAAGGAAATTTAGTCAAAATTACTTATTTTTGTGTACATCGGACTTGCCCAAAGATGTTTTTGACCCATCGAAGCTATACAAGAAATTATGTAAATTACACATTTATTTATTTTTTTTGGAAAATATTAACAAAATAGGAGCCCGTTTGTTTTGTGTGCATATCATAATTATATTTGACAGAAAAGTTGACTTCGTTTGAAACTTTTGTGCCTACAGAAGCTAAATATTTAGTTTCACTTATTTTATTGTTAACAAGGCCAGGCGCCATTATTATTTTATGTCCCCCAATATTCTTATAGGTAGGTACCTATTCATTTTGTTTTTAAATATGATGAGTTGGGAAATAAAATAACACTAATAATAAACGAAAAGTGCGAATTTGGTGCAATATATTAAACCTGGAACGTCCTTTATTTGGTTTTTGTCTTTAGGTTAGTCATGGTTTACGACGTTTAGTAAACGTTCAAATCTGGTTGTGTATGCTGACGTATAAGTTAAAAACTAGTATAGCTTCGCGACCTGCGACGTCGTTACAACCATGAAATGATTCTGCATTTTGGTGAAAATACGGGTTGTATAGTCGTCTAATTGACGTCGCGTCATAACGTCAAGACATCAATGACGACGTTGTTAGGACGTAAAAGCGCTGCTTGGGAATGTTCTGTGTACCGAATCCTTTATCGGAAATGTCATTGTCATTTGGCCTTGCCATATTTCAAAATTTAAATTTAAATTGTCTTTTGATTGTGTTTATTCTTGTGAAAAACTAGGGACTCGACAAATCTCTGTAGTCTGCAAACAGTGGCGACGATGAATAGAGGCCCCGCCGCCATATTTTTGAAATTTCAAATATAAATACATAGGAATTATTGGATATAAATGGATATCTATCATCAAAATTTGGAGGTAACGTATTTCTCTGACTAAAATTCAAATACGTTATTTTTAATTTTTTATAATAGACATGAATATATCCGAGGGGCATTCAGCCATTTATTTCCTATTATTCATATCAAAAATTTGCAAGAATATGGCAGCGAGACCTCCATTGTCGCCATTGTTTGAAAAGGGTTGTCGAGTTACTGAAAAAATTACAGGGAACTATCAATAACAAAGTGCCATCTTTCGGAGAATGACCGAACTAGTATTTATAGTTCACTCTCAGTCGGCAGAGGGCGCTAAAATACGACATGATATGTTAACATTGGAGAGTCCAGTCTATTTAACCCCTATATATATTAGTCTATGGTGCAAAGCTTGATATGTGTCAAAGCAGAGACCGCGGGCCCTTGCACCAATAAGCTGTCCTGTCACCCTTTTCAGGCAAGTTCTTACGAGGCAGGATCGACTTTTTAGATAGGGGACATCGAGACCTTCAATCTGATACCCTACTTAGGGCATAACTCGATGGGGGTAGTGTTACGTTTTTTTCAATTTGTTAATAATTTGTTAAAAGATATTTCCGGCAGCATTTGCTCTCAGGCAGGAATACAGGTTAATAGATGCACATAACACTATATATTGATAATAGTGTCGACACATAACTCGATCGGGGTAGGAAAAATGCGGTCGTCTCCCAGACTATAAATTGTCAATTTAAATTTGCTTATTACCTATCCTGTCTTTTGGCCAAAACATTGTAAAATTTTTTTGCGTTGAATAGTATTATTGTATTAAATCTGCGATTAGTCATTATTAGTTCATACGAGGGTAGTTGAATTAAATTAATATATAGGTAACACTTTTACAGTGTTTTTTTATTTAAATAAATGTTAAAAGGTAATTTTATTTGTTTATTGGGATTGAAAAAATGCATTAACTGCATTATGGTCTGGTTCCCTTGATTTTGCTAAATTTCCAAAAATTCAAAAAATTCTAGATTCTTACTACGTTATGGTACGCATTCAGTTTTTATGATAACCCCTTCATTTTTTCATTCTATTCAATTTTCCTCTCCTCAGTTTTTTCGATAGAATTTACCGTTTTTGACTTGTTCACGATTTTTTCCGAAAAGTGCCGAAATTCAAGATGGCGGATTGCTTTTTCTAAGGACGCAACAACCGGACGAATGGGGACTTTTGGTATGTTTACTAGGAGTACTAACGCTAACTATTTTTGATAGTTGCAGCTTTATAAAAATTTTTGCAAATGCAAAATTATTTGCACTGGCCTATTATGGCAGTTAAAGTTATCGCTACCAACACCGTTGCGGACGAACGAGAAAAACAACGTCAAGGCAGGATCGATTGATTGATCATAATGAAACTCGCAGTAGAACCCTTATTGCCATCAAACACTGCCAGAGCTTTCAAGCAGCAAGTGGCATAAGGATATCAATGCAAACCATAAGGCGTAGACTTCACGAGGGTGGACTTACGGCAGAATACGGCTAATAGCAGAATGTAGTAGGACAAGCGTCTAGCGAACCGACCAGATTATCGTAATCAAGGCTTCGCGCACGCGCCTACCGCCCCGAGAAATATCGATCGATACCTCATCGATACCTATCGATATTCATTTTTGAAACGGTTGACGGTTGAGGTTTGATTGAGGTTAAGTGTGTTGTCACAAACAACAGTTTGTGATTAGATTGTGTTTGGAATATTCGAAAAATTGTGAACTGTTTATATCATAGTAAATTACGGAAGCGTGGAAGGGCCATACTTTTTTTTTTTTAATACTGCAAATTACGACTTCTATCTCGTAGTTACGAGTTATTATCTCGTAATAACGACTTATATCTCGTAATTATGAAATTACGATTTTTATCTCGTAATCACGACTTCATATCTCGTAATTACGACTTATTTCTCGTTATTTTGAAAATTACGACTTTTATCTCGTAATTTTGAAAATTACGACTTTTATCTCGTAATTTTGAAAATTACGACTTTTATCTCGTAATTTTGAAAATTACGACTTTTATCTCGTAATAACGACTTATATCTCGTAATTTTGAAATAACAATACGTTTTCTTATCCCTGTATTCCCTGTTACAATACAACTAAACAAACAACAGTCAACAGTGAACGGTTTGTTCGGTTGCTTTGGTTTTAGTGTGTGGCGTTGTGCATCATATTTATTTAAATGGAAGACGATCTAAGTCAATGACATCAAAACACAGATAGACGGAACAATAAACAAAATTTTCGTATGACAACATCTCTGTCTCTTTTGGGTCTTTGTGCTATCCCCACCACTGAGAATGCCAAATTTTGTCTTGAATCCCTAAAAACTATATTTTTCTCCTTTTCTAATTAACGTTTTCAATTTTATTTCTGAACTCAATTTGGCAACAGCAGATTGTAGCAAAACACCGCCCAGAAGTGCCTTGTTGAATGGCAGACAGGTGTTGGTTGGAGTAGCTAGCTATCTTTATCGCAAACAGGGATTATTCATTAGCGATAGACAAGAAACGACCAATATGATATTGGTACTCCCAGAATAAAGGGCTCGTATCGAATATTTTTAGTTTATTTATCAATTTGTTATTTAATTTAGTCATCCAATTAAATTTTGAGATATATTCACGTGTGGGCGGGGTTTTTTACACCATTTTGAGCAATGATGTCTCCCCACCCTGACCCCGCGAGCAACTCACCTCCCCTGGCCCTTGGGTGGTCTTGTCAACACAACAAATATCAGTTTATGAATGGGATGATCCGTCTATCTGTGTTTTGATGTCATTGATGTAAGTATAGTAGGTATTATAATTTGTCTATATAT
This sequence comes from Ceutorhynchus assimilis, assembly GCA_917834065.1. Lineage (NCBI taxonomy): Eukaryota > Metazoa > Arthropoda > Insecta > Coleoptera > Curculionidae > Ceutorhynchus > Ceutorhynchus assimilis. Next base: position 37,189,500 of record OU892278.1, on the reverse strand, counting down.
TTTTTAAGGAGGCGATAAATAGAAGTACAAATTCCGTTGTCCGCGCGGGTGTAGGTTCGTTGTACCTCATAATTCAAGTGCCCTAAACAAAAAATTATGGGTTAAATGTCATTCATTTGAGAGTGCTAATTCCTAACCTAATTTTATTTGTGAGCTCAAGGAGCGACACCATACGTAATAGTTATTTACCTAACAAGTGCGGAAAGTGGTCCTTTACCGCACGCGACGGCAAGCCGTCAAGGGCGGTAAAGTCACTTTACGCACGTGTTAGGTACAAAATTTTTCCTTCGAGCAAATAATTTTTGGAATAAAAATCTAATAAGAAGTAAAAATGCATAAAAAGTAGCAAATATTGATTGTTAAAAACAATAAATTATTTAATTTTATGGATAACGCGAATGCAAATACCTTGAATGCATGTTTATTTACAGTGCGGTAAAGGATTTTTACCGCACTGAAGAAAAAAGGTAAAAATTCAAGGTAAAAATAAACTGCAACTGGTGGCTGAGTAGTCGCAGTGGGGTAAAGGACTTTCACAGCAGTGAGTGCGGTAAAGAATTTTTACCGCCCTAGTGCGGTAAAGTACTTCCTACGGGACGCAAATGAGTGCGGTAAAGGGTACTTTACCGCACGCTCGTAGGAAAATACTTGAATACCTACCTAACCTAAAGGCCGTCACACACGGTTTGGCATAACGCATAAGCATAAGATCCAACCAATCACAGCTTGGTATTAGACAGGGTTGGCAAAAGCCCGGGTTTTTTGAGTCCTTGGGTGGGTATTTGTGTTTTTGTCTTGCGTTTTTGTGTTTTTGTCGGGTAATTGGGTTATTGTTGGGTTTTTGTGGTTTTTGGTAAATTATAGGGACAATAATTTGATCAACATGGCTGAATTCTTTGCTAACTTTCATTCATGCCCCGCGAGTTCGGCATCTTTGAAACGAATTTTCAGCTCCTATGGGTTAGTCTGGGCAGAGCTCCGGAATTAAAGGCCGTCAGACACGGTTTGGCATAACGCATAAGCATAAGATCCAACCAATCACAGCTTGGTATTAGACAGGGTTGGCAAAAGCCCGGGTTTTTTGAGTCCTTGGGTGGGTATTTGTGTTTTTGTCTTGCGTTTTTGTGTTTTTGTCGGGTAATTGGGTTATTGTTGGGTTTTTGTGGTTTTTGGTAAATTATAGGGATAATAATTTGATCAACATGGCTGAATTCTTTGCTAACTTTCATTCATGCCCCGCGAGTTCGGCATCTTTGAAACGAATTTTCAGCTCCTATGGGTTAGTCTGGGCAGAGCTCCGGAATTGAATATTACCAGAAAAAGTCAAAATATTAAAAATGAGCCACTTTCGAAAACAAGGAAATAAAAAAACGTTATTCGTTTTGTTATTGTTTGTTCTTTCCACTTCCAGTTACTTTTGTTTAGAGTCTTATGATCGTATTCAACATTCTCTTTTAGCTAGACTAAAAGACCTCTTTTTAAATATTTAAATCCATATATTTTTTCTAATTATCTTTATAAGTTCAAAAAAGGAGATAGATACATTTTTAAAGTGCTGTTTTAACTAAAAGAGGATGTTGAATAGGTATTGAATATGGGTATTATTAGAGATTTTTTTTAGTTTGATTTATAAGTTTAGTGGAATTATATTATAATTTGTTTCTTGAAAAAGTATAATGTACTATGCTGACTGATTTTATTTTTTTTGAAAATATATTATTTATGTATAAAAGCATGCAGACAGAAACAGATTTTCTTTATTTTACTTCCTTATTTGCTGTAATGTTTTATAAAAAATATGGACTTTTGTGTTGGGTTTTTGCGATGGGTATTTGTATATGACACTGGGTGGGTTTTTGATACAAAAACCCGCTGGGTTTTTTGAATGGGTTTTATATTTTGCCACAGTGTTGTCGAACGTCAAAATACTAAATCGGGAGAAACTAACGTTGAAAATCGGTAGATTAATGCGCAAAATCGGTAGGTATAACACAAGGATAATAAACACCACTAAGGATTTCTTATCGGCCTCGTTTTCGGTAACCGCGGCCATATTGGTATATCACCATTGCCGACGTCATTTACTAAATCGTCAGCTGTTTACGCCAGCGGTCCTAGTTTAGAATTTAAATTTATGATGAAAAGTATTTTAATTTTGATTAACATAATAGGCAGAGAGGAAAATGCAAACGAAATCTAAACAGGAGTTGTTAATGTTAATTATTATGTAGTGAGAACATAAGTATGCATAAAGCAAAAGACCGCGGAATCATAACCTATGAAGTAAACAGCCTACGTTAAGGCGAGTATTCCCCCAAAGAAATGCTCTGATACCAACCATTGCTAACAAATTTGTCGTCGGAGGATCTATTTGACATATGAAAGTTCTGACACGGACAAACAATTCGATAGTAGGTCGGGTGCGGTTATCGATAGAAAAATAAGCGAAAACAAAACCGATAAAATTGATTTTTTGGCGAAAAACGGTAAAGAAATCGATAGAATCGTAATTATTGTCGAAAATCGGTAGAAATTCATCAGTATTCGGTATTTCGGTAGGTCCGTTGCCATTTCGGTAGAAATACCGTAACTTCGATAGCATCGACAACACTGTTTTGCCAACCCTGGCATTAGAGGTCATCTGATTTTCAGCTGACAGTTTGGCATAAAAATTTCTATAGGAATAAATATTTATGCGCTATGCTATGCGTTATGCTATGCAAATGTGTGTGTGACGGCTTAATCTCCAATTCTTGACTTCAACACTATGAGATGGAAATATTAAAACAGCATAAGTCTTTCTTCGACTCCCCTGCCTCATATACGCATGCGTCAAAAAAATGGTGTTTGTCGGCTATCTGACAATTTGACATCACTTTCACAGCTTACAGTGGCTAAATAAACCTTTACATACAGTGGCGACAATAGAGGTCCCGCCGCCATCTTGTTCCCAACCTCTTGTTACTTTTAAATATTAATATATAGGAGTTAAATGGACATCTATCATAAAAAATTGGAATCGACGTATTTGATGACCATTATTAGGTCCATCAAATACGTTGTTTTCAATGTTTTTGATGGATGTTCACCTTAATCCCATATATTCATATTTAAAAGTAACAAGGGGTTGGGAACAAGATGGCGGCGTTTTCAATATAAATATATGGGATTTTTGAACCAATCAAAAATAAAACAGCAATTGTCGCCACTGTGGGTTATAGACTCACTGTATCACAGCTAACTTCACTTTTATAAAAATTTGAATGTAAGGTCGCGGGGAGCGGGAACCAATGGGAGCACGGCATTCCTACGCATGTGCAATCACATCTCTGTCAGTCGAAGGACACACACATGCAGAATGCATTTATCTATATATCCATCAGATGTTGGTTTCAAATTTTCATTGTATATTCTGTAAAATTACATATTTATCCGTTATTATATTAAAGGCCTGGTTTCGCACGTGCGATGGATGCATGCGTCCGACGCTTGCAGCGGCTGCATGCGTTCATCGCAGGGGCTCCCCATATGGACATGGTATCACGTGCTTGTGATTTTACTAGTGCGTCAACATCTGGCGTCTGCGTCTAGATGCAGCATCAAAACCCAACGACTGCTTCGAAGACCAGTCTGAGGGCGAGAACGCAGGCGATTATGCATTTTCGAGCCATCAACATGAGTGGTGAAAAATGGAGCCGGGATGACGAGATGTTATTAATTGAATTGGTATCATTTCACAAATGCCTTTATGATGCTTCAAGTGAAAAATATAAAGATCTAATTGTGAAAAATAATGTCTGGAAACAGATACCGGGAAAAATGGAGGGAAAAAGCGGTAACAACGGATTGATTGCTTCATCATCTTCTTCTTCAAATAGACAGGCCAACACAAGCTCCATGATGCTTGCACGAACTGGACCGCCGCGTGCCGCTGTTGCATCTAGACGCACAAGCAAAACCACTCAAACGCATGCGATAGACGCTGCAGCCGCTGCAAGCATCGGACGCAAGCATCCATCGCACGTGCGAAACCAGGCCTGTAAGCAGTTCTTTTTCATCGGCAATTTTTTCCTATTCTAATCTATTTATATTAAAAATCGTTTTTGTATACCTTAATAAGGCACGTTGATACACGCTCGGACGCCGCGCCGGCGCCTTGGACAAGGTAGACGACAAATATTTATTAGGTATTTAATTTCCCACGTGACTTCGAAGAGATCGACTGAGCCGCATTTTTTATGAAGTTTTAATTGAAACTGGTTATACTTTACTTCCCTGTCCCAAGCAAGTCAAAACTGCAAATGTCTTTGATTAGGCCCTGCGCTTTAGGTATCCTCAAATAGTATCTTCAAGATCGACTACATTATTTTTTCATACATCAACAAGGAAATTATCATTATCCTACTGATTGATTTATATGCGGTGGCTGTGGCCGTGATTCACTTATAAGGTAGGTAAGGTTATGTATTACTTATATGTAGTTGAAAGTTGAATGAATTGAGCCAAGAATTGAGCACATGTGCAAAAGATATATTATATTCCTCTAGTTATCGCCTCCGCTGAAAATAGCAATGGGTATAGATACCTACTGATGTGTTGCCAGAACGTTAAAACAACTGAAAATATTTATTCTAATTTTCAGATTTTAGACAGGACTCTAGAGGATTTTCTTAAAGACAGAGGAGTTTCTGCGAGCACCATCAAATATTTCATTGAGGAAAATTTATGTACCTACCTATTATCTCTGTCTTAATTTCAACCATCTACTTCTAGTGAGTAGTTCTGTAATGATATTATTTGGCCCCTTCCAAATTTGCAGCAAATTATTAATTTGGTCAAAAAAGCTGAACTTTACGACCTTGATACACTTACAAATCCTAATTACTATTCCAGATTGACTCTGAAGCAATATGTGCTATGTCAGACGAACAACTGAAAGAGCTGATTCCTGCATATGGAGATAGAGCTGCTGTAAAAAAATTTGCAAAAAGGGACTCAACCGCAACCACTTCTAAACAAAGTTTGATAGAAAGACTAAAGGCAAAAATGGACCAAAGAAAAGAAGGTTCTTCGCGCGGCAAATCGGATAATCGAAGAAAAACCTATAAACAAACGCGCATAATAGAAATTGGTTGGCTTTGCATGCACAAAAGAGAAGACGGTTACAAACAAGTAAGAGCTCGGAATGGAGGTGGTACCAGACGTATAGCCATTGACAGAACTAGTCGATGCACAGGAGTCCTTCAAATGGCAAAAGATTTGTTTTTTCCAAATGGTATGTCTACTAAAGGGCCAATTTCAAATTTTGAAGTGGAATTGGTTGACTACAAAAGCCACAACTTTGATGAAAACTTATCAATTCAAGAAATGTATGATTTAGCAGCGTTGCCAACTCTTAGATTTTATTTGGCCACAACCCGTAAGATTGGAGTCGATGAGGAAGATGATGAGGATTTTACAACAGATGCTGGAGCTCATTCGCGAAGGAGTACAAGACTAGCGGAAAGAACTACTGTGTCAGCGTCAGCAACTAGCACGATCACTTCATCTGCAGTTGACCAATTTCCAGCAAGTTATGGAGTAATATCATCCGTGAGAGAAGAGCCAGTATTTGTAGAAAACATCTCTACCTACCTAGGCAGCTTCACTTCGGTAAGTGGGTACTTACTAATTACTAAGCACGGAACCCATTTATTACTTAAGACACTTATTTATTATTACTTCTTTCTGCTTGTTGTAGTCACTTGACTGATGTCTGATTTTCCTCAACAAATAGTGAATAAAATAAAATCTGTTTTTCATGACAACGACTATGAAGTTTCAGTTTTGCAGCTTCCTTATGAAGTAGAGACTCTTCAATCAAACCATGAGCAGGTAATCATACTTCATTGGGGATATCTTATCATGTCTGTTGGACGCAACAAAATTCTTTGCTTTTTCACTACTTATATCATGTACAGGAATCAGCATTATTATTGGTTATAAGTGGACGCCTCTAATAACTTGGTTATTTTTAAAGATAGAGACCTGATTTTTTCACGAAATTATGAAAAGTTAAGTTGCATTTACATCCACTTCCATACTTCCAACTTTAAGTTGAAATTGACGTTTGATATTTTTAGCCGCCATACCAACAGTTATGGGGGGCTAATCAATCATCAAAAAAAAAATCTATTTTCACTCAAAATGAGTTATTTGAGTCAAAAATGACCTAACAACATAATTTTATCATGTTGTTGTCAGTCTGTATGTCTGTCTGTCTGACTGTCTGTCTGTCTGACTGTCTGTCTGTCTGACTGTCTGTCTGTGACACAATATCTCAAAAACCGCTCAACTATTTTTAGCCAAATTTGGCACAAAAATTCTGTGGCACCGTAAAATGAGCCCATTAGTTTTTTATGGGGGTGGGAGTTTTGTAAAGGGGTGAAAAAGGGGGTTGAATCGTAAAAAAATCATAGCTCGAGAACCATCGCAGCTAGAGAAACGCGGTTTTCAAATTTAGATTGGCAATTAAATTCCAAGAAAACTTGCCATGAGGTCAAAATTTGTCAGATCGTTAGTTTTAGTTTAAACTGAAATGAATTAGGTAATTTTTGAATGGTCTGATAATAATTTTTAGTATTATCAAAAACCCTCCTATACCAAATTTGAAAGAAATAGGATACAGTAACAAATAATTAAATCTTACTTGTTATATCAATTGAATTAGGTAGAGGAATAAACTCAAACTTGATCTAGGTTTCTGGGGTACATAAATCCTATACCTATTTACTTTTTTATTTTGCAGGATACAGACGCAGCTACTACTATATTTTCATCAGAATATGATTTTGAAATCGAAGGAATTGTTAACAATAATGTTCCATCTGTAAAACATAACAACGATGAAATAGTATATTACAATCCGAGACGGGAAATGCTTCATTACTGGTCGAGAGGTTTTATAGTTTATCGAGACGCGAGGGTTGTATACTATTTTATTTTTAACCATAATTTCTTGAAAAAAAAAATTCGGGGCAACCAAATGAGGTCGGCAAATGAAGAGGAAAATGAGAACGGGAAATATTTCCCTGCTCCATTTTCCGCCCGTGGACGGGAAATGAGGACGGAAAAAATTTCCCGTCCTCACTTCCCGTCCTGGGACAGGTAATGGAGCAGGAAAATGAAAAGACAGAAATGTGACATTTTCAAATTTTTGAAAAGTCAGTAATGACAACATTTCATATATGGTTAAAAATAAAGTTAATTTTCCACAGAGGAAATGTGTTTTTTGAGCTACTAGAAGCAGTTAAATTGAGAAACGTTGATTTGAAAACAGCTAAAATTGAAATGATATTACCAAACGGTGAGCCTGAACAAGTCGAAGATATAGGGGGTGTATTAAGAGACACTATTTCAGAGTTTTTCACTTCGTTTTATGACATGTGCACAATGGGCGGTCAATACAAAGTACCATCATTAAGACACGACTTTCAGAGAGAAGAGCGGAATGCTGTTGGCAAGATTATCAGTGCCAGTTTTTTGGCCGAATCTTATTTCCCCATAAAGCTTGCACCAGTGTTTATCAAGGATTGTTTGGGGGAGCCAACAGAAGATGAAGATGTACTGCAGAACTTTCTCAAATATGTTTCTGACTCTGATGCAACATTATTAGAAACTGGGTTGGAAAATTTCGAAAAGGTCGACCTGGAAGATTTGCTTGAGTTTATTATGATGGAAAATGGATACCTAATAAGGATAACTTTAAAAAAATGCTTGTGCAAATCTCCAAGGAGGAGATGCTCCAGAAACCTTCATTTGTTAAAAACTGCTTTACTGTGAGCTTAAATCCAATAAAAAGTATGCTTGATTTAGCAAACATTTATTCGAAACTAGAAGCAAGCGATAAAAACGTGATTGCTTTGTTTATTACAGATGACAATCTTACATCTGAAAAACAAAAAATCATCACCTTCTTAAAAAAATTTATAAAAGAATGCGATGAAAAAACAAGAGCATCATTTCTTAGATTCTGCACTGGATCTGATCTTGCCATAAAAAAAATCAAAATAGAATTTAATGATACTGAGGGGTTTGGGAGAACACCTATCGCACATACATGTTCTGGTCTCCTTGAAATCCTAATTAGCTATGAAAACTTTATGTCCTTTCGATCAGAATTGGGTAATATTTTGAATAGCAAAATATGGGTCATAGATATCGTTTAATAAAAATTACCAAAAAAAAATATTTTCCAAAGATATAATAATATGTAACATGTACCATTGCGATAAAAAAAAGTAATACAACAAAATATAATTTAATCTGCTGGTCTATTATAATAGTAGATTATACCACGAGTCAATAATGATAGCTATTATTCCCGAAGAATCTTTACGAACTGAGCCGCGTTAGCGGCGAGGGAGTAACATTCCGAGGGAATATTAGCCATTATTGCGAGTAGTATACTCTACTTTATTTACGACAAATTATTTTATTTGAGATTTTTAATAGAAAATTCCATCCATTTCACTACAAATCCACAAGCACTACCCGTTTGACACTGACACTTTTGAGCAATAATGACCATTAATCCCGCTACTCGTCATTATTTCCTGCAGGTGACCTTAGTCGTAAATAATAGTAGATTATACCACGAGTCAATAATGATAGCTATTATTCCCGAGGATTATTACGAACTGAGCCGCGTTAGCGGCGAGGGAGTAACATTCCGAGGGAATAATAGCCATTATTGCGAGTAGTATACTCTACTTTATTTACGACAAATTAATTTATTTGAAATTTTCAATGAACAAATTTCATCCGTCTCATAATTTTCAATACAAATGCACAAGCACTACACGTTTGACACTGACACTTTTGTGGAATAATGACCATTAATCCCGCTACTCGTCATTAATCCCTGGAGGAATAATATATGTCATTATACTGCCAAAATCACAAATATAATACGCACATTATACATTAGTCGTAAATAATAGTAGATTATACCACGAGTCAATAAGGATAGCTATTATTCCCGAGGATTATTACGAACTGAGCCGCGTAAGCGGCGAGGGAGTAACATTCCGAGGGAATAATAGCCATTATTGCGAGTGGTATACTCTACTTTATTTACGACAAATTAATTTATTTGAGATTTTCAATGAACAAATTTCATCCGTCTCATAATTTTCAATACAAATCCACAAGCACTACACGTTTGACACTGACACTTTTGAGGAATAATGACCATTAATCCCGCTACTCGTCATTATTCCCTGGGGGAATAACATATGTCATTATACTGCCAAAATCACAAATATAATACGCACATTATACATTAGTCGTAAATAAAATATTATATTGGTCTATTTTTTTTTTTTTTTTTTTTTACGGATATGCGCACTCGCAAGGAAATGTCCTATCACGCTCGAGAAGCGGCAAGTGCGCGGAAATGTCGGTGTATGTTGGTCTTGAAACGGTTCAGGTTGTAACCTGCAGGGAAAACCGTCGTAGGGAGTTTATTCCACAGCGATGCTGTTCTCCAGAGATATGAATTCTGATATAATGAGGTTCTTGGTGCCTCTAGTTTGACAGTAAATTCATGGTTACCGTCTGTTTGACGGGTTCGCCTGGTAGGTGCTACTCTCGGTGGAATCATACGTGCCAACTCTTCAGAGCATTTTCCGTGATAGTACCTGTAGAAGAGAGATAAATCGCCCACCGTTCTGCGATGTTCGAGACCATCCAAGTTACGAGTAAGTGCGGGGTCATTGATCAGCTTGATAGCTCGTTTTTGCACGGTATTCAAAAGCATTAAGGTATGTTTGGGTGCTGCACTCCATATATGTGAGCAGTACTCCATAGTTGGTAGAATCTGGGCTTTGTAGAGTGTCAGCAATTGGCTTGGTGTGTACAGATGTCTTGTACGAAATAGCACCCCCAGCTTTTGGGAGGCCCTTTTAGCAATATCTGCCACGTGACTGTGCCAAGACATGTTGGTCTCTGCAGTAACCCCCAAGATGTTCAACTGACTCTGTAATGTGACAGCACTTCCAGATAGCATGATGTTTGGCTCACCGGTGCTGGTCTTTTTTGAAAACAGAGCTGCTTGGGTTTTCTGCGCGTTGAACTGTACAAGGTTTTTGTTACCCCAGTCCTCTATTATCTCCAGGTCGTTATTTATCTGCGATATTTGAGTTAGTCTAAGATGATGGAATTCACGTGCGGAAAGACCTGTCGGTGGTATGAGTGAGGAGACTACATTGCCATCGTCTGCAAAGCAATAAAGTGGATTTACTGTTTTATCTATGAGGTCATTTATGTAAATCAGAAAAAGAGTTGGCGAAAGGATTGCTCCCTGTGGCACACCAGCATTTATTTGGTAAGAGTTGGAGTTCTGGCCATCCAGTGCAACATAAATGGATCTGTCCTTTAGGTAACTTTCAAACCAAGTGCAAAGTTTCGGCGATAATCCCATTGCTTTGAGCTTGTTGAGCAGATTTTCATGCCAAACTTTGTCGAATGCTTTAGATATATCTAAGGCAATTGTTCTTGTTTCACCCCGCAACTCAATCGCTTTTTGCCATAAGTGAGTGACGTATGTAAGTAAATCGCCAGTTGACCTATATTTTCGAAATCCGTATTGCTTATCGTTGATAATTTTGTACTTTTCCAAGTACTTGGTTAGGTGATTGTTCACAACTCTTTCCATTACTTTTGATATCACCGGAAGTAGAGCAATTGGTCTATAGTTTAACGGATCTGTCTTTTTTCCTTTCTTTGGAATGGGTTGTACTGCGGCAGACTTCCATGATGATGGATATACTCCTTGCCTGTAAGACAAATTGAATAATTTTGCGAAAGTTGGGGTGAGTTCGTTGGCGCAATTTTTGAGTACTATTGCGGGAATGCCATCCGGACCCATTGCTTTGTTTGTATCCAGCTTTTTTAGGGATTTTCGTATTTCTCTGTGATAAAAGGGTACCTCTGGCATACTATGGGAAACCCTTTCAATGAACGGTGGAGTTTTTCCGTTTGGCACTGTTAGGTTGGAGCTGGAGGAAAACATTTGGGCAAGCATATTGGCTTTTTCCTCTGATGTTGTGGCTAAGTGATTATTTTTATCTGTAAGTGGTGGTATGGATGACTTGGTGAAGTTAGATCCAACAGCTTTTGCAAGAGACCAAAAAGACCTAGAACTACTTGGACAATTCAGCAACCTGTTTTTTATTCTTTGATTGTATGTTTCTTTAGCGGAGTCAATAGTAATTTTGCAACTATTTCTGGCTTCTATAAATTCTGTGTGGTTTTGAGCGGTTTGCTGTCGTTTCCAAAGGTTATATGCTCTGTGTTTTTTCTGTACAGCCGTTTGACACTGGCGGTTGAACCAAGGTTTTGCATTAGCTCTACGTTTAGTTGTATGTGGGATATATGCGTCCATTCCAGATAAGATTACTTGTGTTATTTCATTACAGCAAATAGTGGGATCAACTGTTTTAAAGCAAACCTCTTGCCATGGAAAATCCAGGTAATACTGTTTTAGGTCATTCCATTTTGCCGATTTATAGTGCCACATTTTACGAGGAAGTGGTTGTAGGCTTGGTGGGATGAGCATTTCGCACTTTGTTATTATAAGTTTATGATCGGACGAACCAAGTGGAGCATCTACTTGAATTGTGTACGAGTCAGGATTGGTGGTTAGGAACAAGTCTAAAAGCGCTGCAAATTCGCCCCTTTCTGAGATACGGGTAGGTTCATCGACAAGCTGCGTTAGACCACAACTTATGGCAAAAGCTTCTGCTTCTCTGCCTTCGTTATCTGTTTTGTTGTGGTGTTTCAGCCAGGGTATATTGTGGACGTTGAAATCGCCTAAAAAGACAATTTCCGCCTGTGGATAGTTTGACTGTATACTATCACAGCTTTCGGATAATGTCGCGAAAAAGTTTTGGTAATCGGTGTTACTTGGCGGTCGGTAGAGGCAGCAGATAAACTTGGTCGTTGACTTTGAGGTGAATTTTAGCCATATGATATCAAGGTTCGCTGGTTCTAGCTTCTCCTCTCGATGACATGAAAGGTCATTTTTAATGTACACACAGATCCCAAAATTATGTCGAAATCGGTGGTGTAGGTCATAGCCGGGATAAAGATAGTTCACAATAGGTGTTGCAGAACTGATTTTAGTTTCAGTGAGAACAAGGATGTCAGGTCTTTGTTCTTCAAGATGTTGGTGAACTGAATTCATATTTGTACTTATTCCTCTTATATTGCTAAAATCAATTCTGAGTTGAGTTTTTGATCTTCTCTTTATATCTTTGCATGAAGGACCCCCAGGATCACCCGACGCCCGGAGATCCGAGTGGTCGGGTATTTTACCTCCGGAATATTTTGATCCTGGAGGCGCCATCATGCTATCTGTTACTCATTGTTGGAACCGGACTGCCAGCGCAGTAGCGGAACGTGGTGATACCACTTAGCGCTACTCAATTCTGGCATGGTGGTATCTCACCGGTCGACGCCCAATGAGTAAAAAGCGTCTACCACCTACCATTCTATTACACATTATTTGTACCTTATGTCAAATTTTTGAAGGTAATATCAAATATACATGTCTAGAGAAACTAATTTTGATCCCTTGTATGTACTACTTTTTTTTTATCGCAATGTTACCTCAGTAGGTAAACTTGTTTTTTTTTTTTCAAAAAATGTCAAAAAGTTGTCTACCTATTTTCTGTGCAATTTTTTCAAGCTATCAAGCTAGAGTTTTATCTTTGTTTTAGAGGTGATCAGCTGAGATGATTGAACCAAATTTGATAATATGCAACACTACATATTTTATAATTTATAGGCAAGGGTATTATTATATGTGATAATATCAAGGCCCACACGAGCAAAAAGTGGGGATTTTTTTTTCATTTTATGATTTTTTTCAAATGTAGGTATTGCTCGCGAAACTTCACATCTCCGCCACTGGTTGCTCGTGAGCCTTGATATTATCACCTAATTCAACAGTCTATGAGAGAGTATAGCATACCAAATTTGATTCTCAGCTAGGTGGGTTATTGCCTCGGTTACTGCATATAAAAGTTTTTCTATCAGTTGTTAAAGTCTTGTACCACCCTGTATAAATAGGTATATTTTACTACATACAGGGTGGCCAATCGAAAACGAAACAGAGGCCTTTGCGGGCAGCCCATAATTTTTTTTTTTAAATCGCTCGGCCAGTCGATTTTGTTTTCGAGGGGGACAAATCCTGATGCAACTATTTATTGTACATGCAACTATTTATTGTGTGCCAAAAAGGCTCTACCGATTTCAACTTTATTTTTTCAAATGGGACACCCTGTATTTTATTATATATGTGGATTCCACCAATAATTCTAAGTAATTTTATCTCAGGTACCATGGCTCTATTGTCAATAGTTTTCGAGTTAGAGCCCCGTGAAAAATGTCATTCTAATGATGTCACCTACAGGGTGAATCAAAAATGGTAATCTTTCTGGAATTTGGAAATTATGATTTTTTTTTTTAATTTTTGTTTCACCCTGCAAGTGACATCATTAGATACCCTATCAAAAACTGAGGAAGGAATGTCAAAGTCATTTTGCTCTAAGTTAAACCGTTTGAATTTTATAGGCCCCTAAAGTGTCTAAAGTGACATTTTTCACGGGGCTCTAACTCGAAAACTATTGACAATAGAGCCATGGTACCTGAGATAAAATTACTTACATATATATATATACAGGGTTAGTAAAAAGTACTGCAACACTTAAATATCTTCAAAACTGCTTAAGCCGCGTTCACACAATTTGGAATCTGACAGTTTTCAGGCATGCGGAATTCAACAGTGCTATTGAGAATGTTGCCAGATTTCCCAGTTTTGCGCTACACGTAGTCTTTTTGTTATCTTGAATAGAATGCCCCATTCATTTTTATTGCAATGAATTGGGCGTGCCAAATTTGATAAGACTTCAATTTTTCAGAATTCTATCCCTACTAGTTGTTGAAATATGACAACACCGTATTTTCGGTGAAAAGTATCGCAACGCTTGAATATCTTCAAACGCTGCTTAAGCACGTTCACGAAATTTGGCATCTGGGTGTTTTTAAGCAAGTGAAATTTAACCGTGATATCGGCATTGTTGCCAGATTTCCCAGTTCTGCCCTACAAGTAGTCTTTTTACTATCGCGAATAGAATGCCCCATTTATTTTCATAGCAATAAATTGGACGTGTCAAATTTGATAAGATTCCAAATTTTCTGAATTCTATCTTCACTAGTTGCTGAAATATGCCAACACCGCATTTTCAGTGAACGGTATCGCAACGCTTGAATATCTTTAAAAATCCTCTTAAGCTCGTCCACTAAATTCGGTATCTGGGGATTTATAGGCAAGCGAAATTCAACTGTGATATCGGCATTGTTGCCAAGTTTCCCAGTTTCGAGCTACACATAATCTTGCTCGTGGCTTATGGTTTTTTTTCCCTCCAATAAGACGAGTTACTTGTTCATGAGGTTTTCATATTTCCGGGAGTTTCCGATAAGTTTGCGGCTCCTCCTGAAATAGGTAGGTAACTATCCCAGAATGATTATCATTATAGTAGTATTTAACAGTACAAGCAGCATATTGGAAATTTGGAATCTCATCAAAATTTGAACTAATTCATTGCAATAAAAATAAATTTATTCAAGATAACAAAAAGACTACGTGTAGCGCGAAACTGGGAAACTTGGCATTAATGCCGATATCACAATTGAATTTCGCTTGCCTATAAATTCCCAGATAGGTACCGAATTTAGTGGACGAGCTCAAGCGGGTTTTAAAGATATTCAAGCGTTGCGATACCGCTCACTGAAAATGCGGTGTTGGCATATTTCAGCAACTAGTAGAGATAGAATACTGAAAATTTGGAATCTTATTAATTTTGGCACGTCCAATATATTGCAATAAAAATACATGGGGCATTCTATTCAAGATAAGAAAAAGACTACGTGTAGCGCAAAACTGAAAAGTCTGGCAACAATGCCGATATCTCGGTTGAATTTTGCTTGCCCAAAAACCCCCAGATACCAAATTTCGTGAACGTGCTTGAGCGGCGTTTGAAGATATTCAAGCGTTGCTATACTTTTCACTGAAAATACGGTGTTGTCATATTTCAGCAACTAGTAGAGCTAGAATTCTGAAAGTTTGGAAACTTATCAAATTTGGCACGCCCAATTCATTGCGATAATAATAAATGGGGCATTCTATTTAAGATAACAAAAAGACTACGTGTAGCGCAAAACTGGGAAATCTGGCAACATTGCCAATAGCACTGTTAAATTTCGCATGCCTGAAAACTGATTCCGAATTGTGTGAACGCAGCTTAAGCAGTTTTGAAGATATTTAAGTGTTGCAGTACTTTTTACTAACCCTGTATATTAAAAATAAAGTTGACATCGGTAGAGCCTTTTTGGCACACCCTGTACAATAAATAGTTGGATCAGGATTTGTCCCCCTCGAAAACAAAATCGACGGGTCCGAGCGATTTAAAAAAAAAAAAAATATGAGCTGCCCGCAATGGCCTCTGTTCCGTTTTCGATTGGCGACCCTGTATATCAATTTTATTTAGCTTTTCAAGATCATATTGTTGATAGAACGATCAAGATTGTAGGTATTTAAAAATATACATTATATCGATAATCCTGACTAGTCCAAGAAACGGGGATCTGAAAAGAGGGTCTACCTCAACATAATTAGAAGTTGAAATTTTTTTGGGGGGATCGGTCCATTTTAATATGCTAAACAACATATTAAGTTTGCGACCTTGTACTTCCATAGGGTTTTCAGTTAGGGGTGGTTTTTAGGGGTAATTTGCGGTTTATGGAGAACGCTGCTCAAAGGGATGGTTCAATAGCAAAAAGTTTCAAATGAATGTTGTAGCTGAAGTTTTTGCCATTTTGTGCGCATTTGTTGAAGCAGCGGCCGAATGCATAATCCGATTTCAATTTTTCAAACACCGCATTATTGCTAATGGAATGCACTCTCCAATGCTTTTTGTTCGAATTTTTTGCTTGAAAATTAAGCGAGCACAGACTTGTCTAATGTGCGAGGAAGTTGTAAATTACATCGAAAACTACCCCTTTCTTTCATTCACTGTAATTTCTAAACGGGGCCAAATATTTGGTGACAGTTTTGGACAATCGGCAGCCCATTTATTCCTCTCATAATGCCCCAGAGGATTTTTTTTTTCATCAATTACTTAATGACTTATTGGGCTGAAAACGCCGCGCGGGATTTTTCAAAAAGTGAAAAAAAATTAAAATGGTCGCATAGCGCTGAAATTTGGTACGATGGCCTTATTTATTGTTCTTACTGCAATTTCAATTGCTTCACATGATGTAAAATTGCAGTATATTCATGAGAACAATAAATAAAGCCATCATACCAAATTTCAGCGCTATGCGACAATTTTAATTTTTTTTTACTTTTTGAAAAATCTCGCGCGACGCTTTCAGGCCAATAAGTCATTAAGTAATTAACACAAAAAAAATCCGCTGGGACATTATGAGAGGAATAAATGTGCTGCCGATTGTCGAAAACTGTCACCAAATATTTGGCCCGTTTAGAAATTAGAGTGAATGCAAGAAAGAGGTAGTTTTCGATGCAATTCACAACTTCTTCGCACATTAGACAAGTCCGTGCTCTCTTAATTTTCATGCAAAAAATTCGAACAAAAAAGCATTGGAGAGTGCATTTCATTAGCAATAATGTGGTGTTTGAAATATTGAAATCGGATTATGCATTCGGCCGCTGCTGCAACAAATGCGCGAAAAATGGCAAAACGTTGATTCAGTGACCTTGAACAAAAACATGCTACTATTCAAGACGCTGCAGAAAAAAAACTATAGAAGATAGAGGGGTGCTGTCGCTGAGTTTTTTATAGCAAAAAACTTCAGCTACAACATTCATTTGAAACTTTTTGCTATTGGACCATCCCTTTGAGCAGCGTTCTCCATAAACCGCAAATTACCCCTAAAAACCACCCCTAACTAAAAACTATATGGAAGTACAAGGTCGCAAACTTAATATGTTATTAAGTACATGAAAATGAACTGATCCCCGCCAAAAAATATTAACTTCTAATTATATTGAGGTAAACTTCCTTCATTGCTTGGCCTAGACTGACTCATTTGAGTCATTTGAGTCATTTGAGGCTGTTTAGTTTTTAGCATGATTGTTTTGTTAATAAATTTATTTCATGCACAAATAGTTTATTATTTCACGTTCATTGTTTCATATAATTGAATAGGTACCCAAAAGTATTCATGCATTATAGGTATACAAAGTATAGCCCAACATTGATTTTTCGGATTGCTTCAGTCTATAATCATCCACTGGTGAAGTAATGTTCTATTTCTGGAAGTTCACAATTAATGCTGCAAAATTCTGTTCGACCATTCCTTCTGTAGTCTCCCGACACTTCGTTTCGTTCCTCTCAGTCACCAATAAATCGTCACCTTTCATCTTTCTTTGCATCAGCATGCCCCATACCTACACTTAGCTATTGTCTATTATCTCTTATCCACAACTTTTTTTATTAGGGTTTTTTATTACATTTTTGTATGTACCTACAGGGTGTTCAGATTCTGGTGGGCAAAGAATTAATTTAAATTGGAATTGATTGTGAATATAGCATAAACTCAGAAAAGAAAAAAGTTTTAAATCAAGAAGCAAAAAAAAAGAACTCTTATAAGTGGGACAATCTGAATTGATATCAGTGTACTGGCAGTAACGTAAGTATTCCCTTGTAGAAAATGTTGAAAATAATGAAACGTCAGAAGCAAAAAAACTCAGAATAAGTTATATTATATTATGCACTTTAATTAAACAGTGGAGCTTCTTTACGTTTAAGGTTTAGATACAATTCAACAGTTTCATTCGGTTCATCGACTCGAACAAAATTGTTTTCTTCCATGACTATGCAACATAAATCATAAAAATCCTTATCGCATGCTTCTTTAATTGCGAATTCTGGAATTTAAGTAATATGATCGCTTACTCCATGAAGAGATGGCATCTCATACATTATAGCTGGTCTTCCTGCTGGGGCATTAGCATTTCTTGTTTTTCTAATTCTGTGAACGTTCCATTCTAAGCAAACTTGATCTAGTTCTTTCTAGAAACCATTCAAATTAATACTTAATAATTCTTACTTACTTGAAACTTCAAATAATAATTGATAGGTAATTTAAAACTAGAGATACGAAGAGCTACATTTACCTGTATCAAAGGAGTGGAACAAAACTGAATTAAAGATTTGTCCAAAAATGAACCATCAAACAAGTTATCTTCCTTTAACATCTGAAACACATTCATCCAATACTGGGCATTGTGTTTACGTAGCATCGACCACCAGGCTTCTATAAGCTGATTATGCATGCTTTTACCATATAAAAAGCACGGACGATCCATTACAGATTGTTTAAATAATTCATGTAATGCCTTTTATATTTTTTCCACCGTTCCATTTTCAGTGCCCATATCACATCTTATTGTTTTAGGGCAACCTCCAACCAATTTGATTGCATCCAAGAAGTACCCTCCAATTACCTAAAAAAAGTGACTTTAGTAATAGGTTGATGACCAAGAGCAATAACTAAATAAACTTGACAAAAATAAATACCTTTAGATTACTGGAAGTTGGCCCAGCTTTCAGCCATATAATATGTCTTGAGAACCCATCTATACAACCGTTTATGCAAACTCCAAATGGCTTCAACTTATCGTAAGAATCGATGTGCCATATGTAATTTGGTCCCTCATTGCAATATTGTCTCCGACGAAGTCGTCGTATTCGACGCAGCTCTACCCCATCTGGGTCCAATAAACCTAATAGATCTCTAACTATCTGTTGGGTTACCACGAAGTTATTCTGTAGACAACGCAAATGCATCCATTTATAGCCATGAAGTTGACCAGATTTACTTAATTCACTTTCTATAAACTTTACAACATCTTCTATCTTAGAGAACTGTTTACGTCTAAACAAGTTTAACTTTGACAAAAGCCTCTTTAAAGTTCGTAGAGACATTGTTTTTCCATGCAAAATTTTTAGAAATTGAAGAATTTCTTTATGCTGAAGATCCAGTGAAAAATATTGGACAACCAACTCCTGTGTATTATCAGCCTAAAAAAAATGTTCAGTTCGTCACGTCACGCCTCTATAAAACTTGTTTATTTTCAAAGTAGGAAACGCATTCATGATTAATTCATAATTATGATCTGTCTCCAAACCAGCGTTTCTCAACCTTTAAGTATTTGCGAGACTGCCTTATTCAGTAGTATTTTTCATTGCGCCCCCCTTGCCATTTTCATTATTTTCAATTTTTAATCTGCGACTACAGATTTAAGGAAGTAATTTCAAGCTCTTTTTGATTTAGCAATAAAATTTAATTACATATTAAAATACTAAGTATCACCTATACTTATACAATTCAATTTATTATACTCGAGATTATAGTGTATTACATCAGGGCAAATGTGTATTTTATGCTTTATAATATCAGAATTTATTTTGTTTTGGGCTTCTTGCAATAAAATAATAATAAAAAATACTACATATCACTTTCTATTTGGTATGCTCGGGCCTCCTATTTGGAGTTAACTGGCCGAAAATAATCGCTGCTCTGAAACTCTGAACCATTTTTATATTTACTTACCTGAACTTGAAGGTCCATTATCCCTAGTAATTCAGAAATACTTTATGGAATACCACACTGGTATTTTAGACTTTGATAATTTTGTTATCTCAAATAAAAATGTCTATGTAGGTATACACACTTGAAACAACTTTTCTAGCTAAAACCAAAGTAGGAAACGAGATATAACTCGTAATTACGAGATAAAAGTCGTAATTTTCAAAATTACGAGATAAAAGTCGTATTTTTCAAAATTACGAGATATAAGTCGTTATTACGAGATAAAAGTCGTAATTTTCAAAATTACGAGATAAAAGTCTGATTTTCAAAATTACGAGATAAAAGTCGTAATTTTCAAAATAACGAGAAATAAGTCGTAATTACGAGATATAAAGTCGTAATTACGAGATAAAAGTCGTAATTTCATAATTACGAGATATAAGTCGTTATTACGAGATAATAACTCGTAATTACGAGATAGAAGTCGTAATTTGCAGTTGTTACGGGATGATTTTTCCTGGGTTAAAATGAAAGGAAATAAGCGTATTCGCCTCAATGAATAGCATACCTTCGTCAAGCCACTGTTGTCTTTTCAATAGTTGTGGCCAAACTTTTCATCAAACTTTTCATTTTTCCCAGAATCATTAAGTTAGAGGTTTATTAATGGAATTGATTTTCTGTTAGTAGGGTTAAAATAAATAGACAATTAATTTATTAATAAAACAAAATCACAATATTTACACTAGAACTAGCTAATGTCTGATCCGATTAGATTGATTAGATTGACAGCGCTCCAAATAGAGTCAATGACCGGTACTAACTTAATTTGAATAAGTCCCATGCCCCAACTACCATCAAAATTCCCCAGTACCTTTCACCTTGGAGTTTTGACAGAGACTTTTTAAAGGACATTGCAGGGACAAGCAGAGGTCATTCAGGTCGGGGACTTTCCACGATTAAGTGTTCGGGAAAATTCCTCAGGCACATTTTGCCGATTTTCTGAGTTGTCTAGTTTTCGCTCATACACGGAAAAAACACTCTACTATATTTAAGAATAGTAGCGTTTGCCCAAGAATATATTCGTTTCACTATTCCACAAGAAAATATAATATTTAATTCTAGTATTGCCCTATTCTTAAGAATTGAAAATGAGTTCAACTTATATCCAGAATACGGTAGTGTCGAATTCGAGAATAGCCTAGTAATTGTTTCAAGAATAAGATAGATTTGTTGATCAAGTATTGTTATTCTTATTCGAAAAATTACTTATAGTTATCACAAAAACTACAATGTATTTCCAAATATTTCTTATTCTTACTTCAAAAATAACCTCTTATTGTTTTAACTACTCGTGTACTTACCATTAATATTGAAACACAGTTTACTCTGAAGTATATTTTATTCTTCAAATTCTTGTTTTATAAATTTATATAATATATACCTAAAGGTATAAACTGATGGAATAATAACAAAAAAGTTAATTGTGATAAGTACAATAACAATCATAGATAGGTACATTTATTTATTAATTATTCACATACCGGAAGGTTGGGAAAATCCGTTATAGATGCTGCATTTTCTTCACTTTTAACGCCATTTTTGTACCGATTTATTTTCTTGGCCAATTTTAATCTAACCTCCATTTTGGGAATTCGCTCTTTACTTTGTTCATCATTTATGTTCAACCATTGTCCAAGTCAATTTCATTTCCTAAAATTAAAAATAATGTTTTTATAGACACTTTGTCAACAACTTATCCTAACGCAAAAGGCAAATAGATTGGATAAGGTACTTCTACATGATGATAGATAACACGCGGTTTAAGTTTTTACCTAAATGATGGCCACCCACGCCAACAATGCCTAATAATTTTTTGGTTGTTTTTTCCCGGAAATTGAGCAGGAAAAGTGAAACTTACCTTCAAATATTGGAATTAAACATTCCAAATCCCATTTCTTCAACAAAAAAATCAATTTTGTCACGAAAAACACTGTAAAAACACAGGTAGCGACGCGTGGCGTCCTTCGGCGTCCCTTCAACCAAACTTCAACTTCATGTTCAATGGAATGAATGAGAGAGAACGCAACGCGAAGCAAAGCACAAAGGCGACTAGAAGGCAGGTTGAAACAAACATGCATTTCATTTAAGAATAATATACTCACTTCAAACTATAGGTATTTCAAGCGAGAAATTATTTCAACATTACATTAAGAACAAACCTATATTTGATAAAATATATTTTTTATTCTTGATTTAAATGAAAAATAATTGAGATGAATATTTAAAGAGTTTCAAAATAACATTAAGCAAATATTTCAATGTATAATAAAGCATTGTTTTACTAAGTAAATTATTACTGGATCAAATATAAAATTATAAGTATATTACTATTCCTGGATATAGAATTGCATTTTTTTCCGTGTAGATCTAGGGTGGCTAATCCGTTATTTTAGCACCCAATCGCCTTGTGCGGATTTTTTTTGTGAGTCGAAAAAGAGCAACGTGACCAATTGTTTGTTCCTAAAGGCCAAAGTATTTTGGTAAGTCGTTTTTCTTATTAATCTTCTCTGTGTTTCTCTATTTCCTATGTGAAAGCATAGTTTTCTGTTAATTATACGGTTAAATTCCGAATATCGGACATACCTATTTATTGCTCCACGCCCTGTCTCATAACGTCCATTTGTTTCAGGCCTTTATTCATCACTTTTAGAAGTTACACTTTAATCTTCAGTCTTAGACGGTACGTGTTAATCGTCACCTTTTATTCGTCACGCTTAGTCCTTAACTTGAGTAAAGAGTTAAACGTTGAGCTTACTGTGTGGTTCAAGTAGTACCTCCAATCTTCAGCCTCCTCTAGACCATTGGAAGCTTTAGTGATTCCTAGTTACTGAACTTCAGTGCCCAGGGCCAGTTGCTTCTTGTTGCGGCCCTGATCCAATCCCAGGCCATCCGAAACACTGGAAGGTATTAATTCCATCCGTCAGGTTTCCCCAAGAGATTAGGGACTACTCAGGTTTGATAAGTGTGTTGTATTGTCTTAATATCAAACCTTACCAACCCCTTGTTGGAGTAAATCACCACAACAACGCAGTTCTACAACAATATTAAATTATCCTTCAGATTAGATGTTGTTATTTCAGTTTCAATTAATTATTACCTTTATTATATGAAATTTACCATTCAGGTTATGTAATGTTAGGTACTTCAATTTAAAGTATTTATCTATACCTTCTATATTATTCCATAATATTAAATTTGCCCCTCAGGCTATTTATTGTTACTTCAACTTTAATTATTGATCTATATTTCTCTTATAACTATCCCATAAATACATGCTGCACTGAATACAGGAAATACTTGTACACTGGGGTTAAATGGCCATTTACGAAGGTACTGCATTTAGTAAGCTTATTTATTAATTTATATTTCAGGTATTATTGCTGGTGATTGTTATACTGTTTATTTCTTTATTTAGGGACTCAAGTTGAGTGTAATTAATCATTATTGTAAATACTATTTTAAGAACATATGGTTAGATACTTCTAGACGATTTATTTTCTTGTTCTGGTTCCAGTGTAAATAATTTTTAGTGTTCCAGGGCGTTCGGAAAACCCACTTCGAACCTGCTCTAGAGTCAACCTGTTCTGGTTTACATTTCTGAATCTAATTAAAACCCGTACCTGATTGTAGCAAAGCGTTTCACTTTTGTCTTTCCTTCTTGTTTACATTTATATTTCAGGTTGTACTGCTATAGGTCCGTAGAAGTTTCCTGCTTTCGTTATATCGGTTGATTTCGTGTACTGCAGGGAAAAAGCAGGTGGCACTCTATATTAAGTTAATTAATTGACCCACACCCCTCTCCGCATTGGAAGCTAGTCGGCAACCCTTTACACGAAATCACGTTTCTAGATTTCAGCCACCAACCAACCCTTTCTCTTCTCTTTTTATTTTTTTTTCTTTTTAGTTACCCATTAACTTTCCACCTCATCAAAATCTTATTATTGACTTCTCCGTTACGTTTCGCGGGTAACAAAGTGGCAGTGCCCGTTTTGCCACGTAATACAGTATTAAAAAAAAAAGTATGGCCTTCCACGCTTCCGTAGTAAAGAGACTATTTGCCACGTCGCATGGTTTGATTTCCTTCGATGACGAAAATCCGCACGCTTCGGAACCTCTCCGACAAACTACATCTTCAAGACTGAACATTGCGCCTTCAGTCGAGCCTCCTCCCCAAGTCATGTTGGACCCGTTGGTTGAATTTCCACCCCGCCGAATTATCCAGGCGCCTCGTTACACAAATTTCGATCAAACCTCCACAGCTGGAAATATTTCGAGACCACCTACCCGACTCACTCATTCATCGCGTGAGAGTGGCAGTTCTTGTTTCCCAGCCACTGGTGCAAGCGAGCCTCGGTCTCGAGAAGTTGGAAATATTGGGCATTATGCTCCAGTCGAGTCCAGGGTGCGCACCAACCACAACTATTTGGGTCAGTGTAGATCCTCTGCTGCGGACGAGCCGGACGATCAACCTGACATACCGCTCTATTACCAACAGTTTCTTGGTGATCAGCCTCCAAAACGGTTGCGATCCTCGTTTATTAGACAGCCGCCTCCTTCAGTTATTTCCAGAGCTGTTGCCACTAATTCTAAACTTCCATCAGCACCGGTACACTCATTAGGTTAGGAAATTTGTCTTGTTCTGTTCTTTGGTGTGTTTTTTTTTCTGTTGTGTCTTGTCTATACCGTGATCTTGGTCTCGAGCCTAAGAAAAAAAAGTAAAGGAAAAAAAAAAAAAAAACGTTGATATTTTTTTTGTGGAGCAAAGGGAAGTGTTGTTACGGGATGATTTTTCCTGGGTTAAAATGAAAGGAAATAAGCGTATTCGCCTCAATGAAAAGCATACCTTCGTCAAGCCACTGTTGTCTTTTCAATAGTTGTGGCCAGACTTTTCATCAAACTTTTCATTTTTCCCAGAATCATTAAGTTAGAGGTTTATTAATGGAATTGATTTTCTGTTAGTAGGGTTAAAATAAATAGACAATTAATTTATTAATAAAACAAAATCACAATATTTACACTAGAACAGCTGATGTCTGATCCGATTAGATTGATTAGATTGACAGCTCCAAATAGAGTCAATGACCGGTACTAACTTAATTTGAATAAGTCCCATGCCCCAACTACCATCAAAATTCCCCAGTACCTTCCACCTTGGAGTTTTGACAGAGACTTTTTAAAGGACATTGCAGGGACAAGCAGAGGTTATTCAGGTCGAAGACTTTCCACGATTAAGTGTTCGGGAAAATTCCTCAGGCACATTTTGCCGATTTTCTGAGTTGTCTTGTTTTCGCTCATAGATCTAGGGTGGCTAATCCGTTATTTTAGCACCCAATCGCGTTGTGCGGATTTTTTTTTGTGAGTCGAAAAAGAGCGACGTGACCAATTGTTTGTTTCTAAAGACCAAAGTATTTTGGTAAGTCGTTTTTCTTATTAATCTTCTCTGTGTTTCTCTATTTCCTATGTGAAAGCATAGTTTTCTGTTAATTATACGGTTAAATTAAATTCCGAATATCAGACATACCTATTTATTGCTCTACGCCCTGTCTCATAACGTCCATTTGTTTCAGGCCTTTATTCATCACCTTTAGAAGTTACACTTTAATCTTCAGTCTTAGACGGCACGTCCTAATCGTCACCTTTTATTCGTCACGCTTAGTCCTTAACTTGAGTAAAGAGTTAAACGTTGAGCTTACTGTGTGGTTCAAGTAGTACCTCCAATCTTCAGCCTCCTCTAGACCATTGGAAGCTTTAGTGATTTCTAGTTACTGAACTTCAGTGCCCAGGGCCAGTTGCTTCTTGTTGCGGCCCTGATCCAGTCCCAGGCTATCCGAAACACTGGAAGATATTAATTCCATCCGTCAGGTTTCCCCAAGAGATTAGGGACTACTCAGGTTTGATAAGTGTGTTGTATTGTCTTAATATCAAACCTTACCAACCCCTTGTTGGAGTAAATAACCACAACAACGCAGTTCTACAACAATATTAAATTATCTTTCAGATTATATGTTGTTATTTCAGTTTCAATTAATTATTACCTTTATTATATGAAATTTACCATTCAGGTTATGTACTGTTAGGTACTTCAATTTTAAGTATTTATCTATACCTTCTATATTATTCCATAATATTAAATTTGCCCCTTAGGCTATTTATTGTTACTTCAACTTTAATTATTGATCTATATTTCTCTTACAACTATCCCATAAATACATGCTGCACTGAATACAGGAAATACTTGTCAACTGGGGTTAAATGGCCATTTACGAAGGTACTGCATTTAGTAAGCTTATTTATTAATTTATATTTCAGGTATTATTGCTGTTAATTGTTATACTGTTTATTTCTTTATTTAGGGACTCAAGTTGAGTGTAATTAATCATTATTGTAAATACTATTTTAAGAACATATGGTTAGATACTTCTAGACGATTTCTTTTCTTGTTCTGGTTCCAGTGTAAATAATTTTTAGTGTTCCAGGGCGTTCGGAAAACCCACTTCGAACCTGCTCTAGAGTCAACCTGTTCTGGTTTACATTTCTGGATCTAATTAAAACCCGTACCTGATTGTAGCAAAGCGTTTCACTTTTGTCTTTCCTTCTTGTTTACATTTATATTTCAGGTTGTGCTGCTATAGGTCCGTAGAAGTTTCCTGCTTTCGTTATATCGGTTGATTTCGTGTACTGCAGGGAAAAAGCAGGTGGCACTCTATATTTAGTTAATTAATTGACCCACGCCCCTCTCCGCATTGGAAGCTAGTCGGCAACCCTTTACACGAAATCACGTTTCTAGATTTCAGCCACCAACCAACCCTTTCTCTTCTCTTTTTATTTTTTTTTCTTTTTAGTTACCCATTAACTTTCCACCTCCTCAAAATCTTATTATTGACTTCTCCGTTACGTTTCGCGGGTAACAAAGTGGCAGTGCCCGTTTTGCCACGTAATACAGTATTAAAAAAAAAAGTATGGCCCTTCCACGCTTCCGTAGTAAAGAGACTATTTTATTGAATAAAGTTTAGTTAGTGTGCATTAAAATAAATACTTCGAGGAATACTTGCAATAAGTGTAAGATCGAATTTTCCAAAGCTTCCAATTTAAGAGCCCACGTCAAAAGAAAACATCCAGGTAGCATTAAAATTACATTCAACATTAAATACATGATATAGGAACGTATTTACCTTTTTAGATGAATTAAATATTTTAGCACCACTCACTAAACAAAATAAATCTGATGTACCATGTTCAGAATGTACCAAGAAATTTGTAAGTCTAGGCAGTCTGAGACTTCATATGAAAAGGAAACATCCTGGTAAGGTTTATTTTTATTTATAACTAAACTCTAAAGTATAAAGCTGGATTTATACAGCAAATGAAATAAAATAAGAAATGCATTAACTATGTATTTGTTATTTTATCTTATGTTATCTTATTTTATTTTAATTTGCTGTATAAATCCAGCTTTACTTAGATCAAACAATACTTATGTATATAAGTAAGCACGATTTCTCTTATGAATTTTGTATTTGCTTGCAGATAAATTGATTCCGGTTAAGAAAAATACATGCCCATATTGTGATGAAAAATTTGACGTTTTGAAAAATTTTGTTATTCATAAAAGAAACCACAAATCACAGGTGAAGCTTAAGTGTTCAGTATGTTATTATTGTGGTTTTGGACGTGAAACCTTAATCCTTCACTACAGAAATGAACATTTTTTTTCCATTGAAAATGACAGTCTCTAATTCGATTCCTTTCAAGATTTTCAATTGTGGAAGCAAAAAGTAGAAGAGGAGTCATATGCTTATTTTGTTAATAGATCTGGTAGAAAAACTAAAAAGCATTATACTATGATTGTATATAATTGCCACAGATCAGGTGTATTTCAACAAAGAGGTAAAAATATACGTAAAGTTAAAACACAAGGCAGTTGTAAAATTGGTGGCCATTGTCCTGCTAGAATGATCATTAAAATAAATGAAATTAAGAAGAATTGTGAAGTACAATTTTGCAAAAGCCACATAGGCCATAAGCAAAAGGAAGACATCGGGCACTTGTTCCTTTCAAAACCTCAAAAGCAGGTTGTAGCAGCCAAAATAGCTGCAAAAATTCCCTTTGAGATAATTTTAGATGGGGTGAGGGATTCAGTGACCAATTGAAGACTCTGGTGCAAGAAGGGGATAAGTGCATAATTCTGCAAAAGTGAGATAACTGCATATTTAGGTTTAAAAAGGTGCTCTTCTTACCTGGTGCAAGTATGGGATACGTACGCCTAATAGATACTGAATTATGATAGAAAACCACCTATCCCCTGGTATGGTCTGGTGCAATAATGGGATAAGATTTGTGTAACATATCCCGTTCTTGCACCAAAGTTAGTATAATTTTTATATGTGGGAAATTTTGTCCCATTAATGCACCGGACATTATGTTCGCATGATCAGGCAAGGTATGTGTGCATACGACCTTAGTCAGGTAGTCACCAAAAAACTGTTGGACCAGAGACAACTTTTTGGACAGTAAAAATAATTTAACCTGGTACCTAAGTGAGGGTGCGGTGTATTAAAATATTGTGTTATTTTTTAATTTTCAAAATATCATAGGACAATATTATGAGTTCAGACCTGTAATAAGGAGGATGAAAGTAGTGTAAGATGGCCGGTTCACCATCCTCCGACGCCTCCGACGCCTCCGTGACGTCTGCGCATGCGTCAACCAGGGCGTCGCGACGCCGTGACGTCATCAGTCAGCTGTCATCTGTCAATGTCAGTCACCTGTCAATGCCACCTGTCAATATCAGTCACCTGTCAATGCCACCTGTCAATGTCAGTCACCTGTCAATGTCACCTGTCAATGTCAGTCACCTGTCAATGTCAGTCATCTGTCAATGTCAGTCAGCTGTCAATGTCAGCTGTCAATGTCATCTACCTGAACTACTCCAACTTACCCGCTCTCTGATGCGCCATCTATAAACCCCGTATAACATTACTGTGTATTTTCTATATTTCTACATGTACAGATGAAAAAAAATACGTGAAACATACATGAAGAAATATAAAGAAACAGATGGGCAAAAAAAAAATACTAACCTCAAACAATTTTTTATTTAAAAACATACATTTTTTAAGACTCAACTATTTCAAAAGGCGACATTTGGTTTGCTCGTTCTACATCCTTCTGACCTCTGTATATTATTGAATATTTTCCATCCATAAACTGCTCATCTTCCAATGGTGGTACGGAAGAAACACTGCCTTATCGTCATGATTGATTTCAAATCCATATCTAAAAAATATTCTGTAGGTATTGATATTAGTATATAAAAGATTTACTTACTTGTTAAAAAAAATGTGTTTTGGTTTCATCGTCCTACATCCTTCTGGCCTCTATTATTGAATATTTTCCATCCATAAACTGCTCATCTTCCAATGGTGGTATGGAAGAAGCACTGCCTTATCGTCAAGTTCAATGAGGATACTCGGTCCGAATTAACTTTGGGTTTTTTAGCAGAAAATAGTGGGTACTTTCTACCAGGTTCTTGTAATTTCACAAGTGTTTTTTGAAGAGCCAGGTCTCGTTGATTGATTTCAAATCCATATCTGAAAAATATTCTGTAGGTATTGATATTAGTATATAAAATATTTACTTACTTGTAAAAAAAAAAATGTGCAATATAATAATTATAATGTCCACTGGTGGAGATATGGAAAAAGACTGATTTGTGTAGGCTTAAAGCATATGATGCCATTGTTTAGTCTACAGACGCGATTAGTACTGGAAAAATAAATAACGATAAACAAACTCGGTAATACACTTAGTTAATGTATCCGACCGCGGACCATTTTTTTTTTTCAAACCTACCATTGAGTTTTACGAATGTTATTAAATATCAAATAAACTAACGAAACACCAATTTTTGCCAAAATGTACAGATACCTCGAAATACACCGACAAGAAGTTAAGACTCAATAAATTATTGGAACAAAATATGATTAGAGAGTCAAATTCACCATTTTCAGCTCCTAATAGTACCAAAGAAACTTGATGCATCTGGAAAACCGAAATTTAGATTATGTGTCGATTATAGGAAGTTGAATGAAAAACTGCTGATGTTAAATTTCCATTACCATCAACGAAATTCTAAATAAATTGGGAAAAGCCAAATATTTTTTTCGACTTTAGAATTAGCAAATGGATACTATCAAATTGGATGCAGAAGACGTTCATAAAACAGCATTTAGTACTGATTTAGGACAGTTTACCAGAATGCCCTTCGGAACACAGCAACATTCCAGAAAGCAATGAATAATATCTTGCGTGGATTGCAGAATGAAATTTGTTTTATTTACTCGGACGATATAATAATTTGTAGTAGCAGCTTACAAGAACACTTACGGAAAATTTTCGACAGTGAAGCTAAATTCAAAGTACAACTATCTGAATTTTTGAGACCCAAAGTTCTGGACATATTGTAACCAAACACGGGATTAAACCAAACCCAAATCGCCGCTGTTAAAGACATAAAATCTTTTCTCGGTTTAGTTGGTTATTACAGACGTTTTGGTAGAATCATCAATAAATAGTATAATTGTAAAATAAAACAAATTCTATTTTAGGGTTATCATCATTGATTGAGACCATAGTTATTTTATGGATAAACTTGTATTTTGTAGTATGTTTTTTAAATTTCTTGCATTATTTGAATAAAAAAGTCATCGATCCTTAATACCTTTACTTTGGTGGGTGATCTGCAACAAAGGCGTAAAGACAATTACCTAAAGCTACTTTTACACTTGGAAAGTACTTTGCCGTCACTAAACTTATTCATTGTTGATTAAGGTACCAGTAAATCTTGAAAATGGGTATATTATGCACAAGAAGGAAACATCGAAATTTCCGAA
Source organism: Ceutorhynchus assimilis (assembly GCA_917834065.1). NCBI lineage: Eukaryota > Metazoa > Arthropoda > Insecta > Coleoptera > Curculionidae > Ceutorhynchus > Ceutorhynchus assimilis. The sequence continues at coordinate 37,158,886 of OU892278.1, read as the reverse complement.
TCTTTAATAAGAAAATTATTTCGCTTATACGACAGCATTCAAGTTCAAACCCAAATTAATTTTTCAGAACCTTTACCAGTTGAACCATTCGAAGTGAATCAATTTTATCAGTACAGAAAATAATAATTATAAAATGCCAAAAGAATTAGACAATAAATTAAAGGCTATCTTGAAATATTTAAGACTGGAACACTGTAATTTGAAAGAAAAACATACCATTCGTCAACTATGTCTAGAATATAGAGACATCTTCTATTGTGAAGCACGTTTTGAAATTAGCTGTGGTATACCTATCCAGTATTAGGACGGACGGATTGAATGATTTTATGACACACTTACCAGGATAGCAGTAAATGCGTATGCGAAAAAATAGATCAAACAGTTAAATAGCGTAAGGATATGAGAAAACTAACTTCGCACATTCTTGAGCAGCCGACCCACCGAATTCAGCAAACATTCGTACACGTAAACGAGAAGAAGGGGTTTTAGAACTGGTTTTTTCCTTCAACAAATCACGGTATGGAAATAACATAGAAGACTAAAATATCACACTTTCAAGTTGAAACTGGAAGTAACCTATAAGGGGCCCAAATAGCCTCAGTAAAGTGCTAGAAAGATACCGGTTGCCACTACCACCCCCTGCTCATGATTTGGTCATTTGGGTTTTCAGGCATCCTGAACAAAATGTTTACAGAATTCCAGGAAAAAGAAAGCGGTGTGTATCATTTCAATTGCAGTGTTATATACTAAACAATGTCTTACAGGCTGGATGCTCCAACAACTTTAAGCTCTAAATATAGGTATTAATAGGATCATATCCATCTTAAAGCCTATTCATATCTGCCAGTACTAGGATAACCTGTAACGTCATGGGAGTTGCCGAACATCTGCCAAGATCTGCAATGTGGTGGAATTTTTAAATCATTTCATCCACAAATAACATGGGTTGAGGAAAAAAGTATTCCAGTACTTCCAAGCTAGATATTCAGAAATTAGCAGTTTATACGAATTACTTTCAGAGCAGTACGTTCTCGGATTTTGTTCGCAGGCGGAAATTTTGGATGTGTTTCTATTTAAATACTCAATATCTATTGGAAAAAAAAATTCAAGGGTGACGATAAAGACGTATTTCATTTTTATGATTATGAATATTGCTACAATTTAGATGGTAGTCGCACTCACAGTCCTATTAAGCGCTGTTCTTAGTCAAGGAACTATTCCAAATGATAAACCTGTTGCATTTATAAGTCGAACTCTGAACCAATCACAAACTCGATACTCTACTATCGAAAAAGAAGCACTTGCAATTGTTTATGCTTGTAAGACATTCCGACCCTATATTTATGGGCGAAAATTCACTCTATACACAGATCATCGTCCACTAGTCTGGTTATTCAATGTAAAAACCCAAGATTCTAAGCTAATTAGATGGCGACTACGTCTAGAAGAATATGACTATGAAATACGTTATCGAAGTGGATCCCAAAATAAAGTCGCAGATGCTTTATCTCGCATACAATTAAATGTCTACGAACAGGAATCGATAATCAATAATCCCGGTGATGCGTAAACCAAGACATACTAGAATATTTAAAAAACTTGACCGAAAATCCAATTCCGAGTACTTCCAAATGAAAAGCCAAACGAAACTCAAGACAAGAAAATTAATGTAATTTCTGAAATAATCAGAAACCCAACAACATCAGACAACACTGTACATAGTAATAATGATGAAAATGAATCCGATCTTCCAATATTAGAGGAATTAATAATAAATCAGTTCAATTTATTATCAAGAAAAATCCACATTTACAGATCAAAGTATCCGTCGATCGTTTCGAAAATCATAATATCAGTAATTGTGAAATACCACAAGATCCTAAATTGATATTTGAATTTATAAGAGACTATTTACCACATGATGATAAACCAGTTTATGTATATTTCCTAGATAAGAATCTACTAACATTATTTGCTAATATATACACCAACCATTTTACAAAACCTAAAATCATAAGATGCACGAAACTAGTTAATAATGTGAAAGAAATCGAAGAACAATTCTTATTGATCAAATATCAGCACGAATCAAAGACAGATCATCGAGGAATAACATAAACACTTGATCGAATAAAATCCAATTATTACTGGCCAAAAATGAAAGAGAAGGTTACAAAATATATCAACGATTGTGTTATCTGTCAAACTCAAAAATACTCACGATTAAAAACGTATATCCCACTTGTCAGGACAGAATCACCATCGAAGCCCTTCCAAATCCATGGATACATTTATCTTCGAAAAACAGAATTTCTTAACGATAATTGACAAATTCTCTAAATATGCCCAAGCATTTCCCTATGATAAAAATGCTAAATCAGTTTGCGACAAACTAGTCCAATTTTTCTCTTTTGTAGGATGCCCCGAATCAATTGTTACTGATAACGGAACCGAGTTTAATAACGAGCTTCTTGAAGAATTACTAAAAGCTCGAAAGATAAATATACACTTTACAACTCCTGGACATCATGAATCAAACTCACCAATCGAGACTAATCGAGAGAGATTTCATTCTACTATAATAGAACACTTACGAATATTGCGAACTAAAGACCTTAATAAGCCAATTAATGAATTGATGCCATACGCAATAATAGCATATAATAGTACTACAAGTTCTGTAACGAAATTTACTCCTCACGAACTCGTACTAGGGCATACCAATAATCGTGATCCTTTGGATTTAATATCCACAACTTTCTATTCTGACTATGTGAACTCACACAGGAATAAAGTAGACATATTACATGAAAATATCCTAGGAAACACACAACGAGAAAAAGAACGTGTAATAACAAAAATTAACACAAAAGGTGACGAACAAAGTCAATTCAAAATAAACCAAACTGTATATAAAAAACAACCATCGCGTTCCTCTGAAAGTAACCCAAAATATTATGGACCTTTGAAAATAATCGAAATCTTAGAACATAACCGTGTGAAAGTACAACACGTAAAAAACCCACAAAAAGTGGAAACAATCCATATTAAGGAACTGAAACCACCTCTTGTTACAGATACACCTGTACAACAGGATACTCCTACGACACTCCTAGATACAACGACCTAAACCAAAACCCAGGAATCCTTCCATATAAATTAGGTAATGCCCAGAAAGTATCTAATCATTGGACATTCGTTCAAATATTTAACATTGAAAACTTAATTAACGAATTTGATATTCTACCAAATCAATACCAATCACTCGAAAAACCCCTAAATAACAACACAGGATTTCAGGCAGAATATTTTAATTCACAAATACTTATTAGTAACCTGGAATCGAAAATCAATAACCAAATCAATTATTACCAATTAATTCTCTTAAGAGACAAAGACGAGGTTTAATTGATGGATTAGGTAGTATAGTTAAAAGTTTAACTGGAAACTTAGACCAACAAGACGCTCTAAGATATGATGCTGAAATTGATATCCTTAAAAAGAATCAAAATAATGAAAAAGCAGCCTTAGACAAACAATTGACACTTCTTCACAAGACAATAGACCTATCTATTTTTACCTGTTATGCGCGCGCAACACGAGGCAATTTCTTTTTATTGGCTAGCCAATACAGGCGTGAGGTGATCGTTTTGCACGCTGGACATCTCTTTGTCCTCGTTCATTGCACTTGGTCTGACAAGAATAAATCTAAAGTTGATATTCAACTTGGCAAATGTCATTCAAAAGTTGTTTGACATTTTCATTGACAAATACGTTGCACAACACGCGGTTTTTTTTCTTCCCTTTTTATCCCGTGCAAATAAGAAGGACGGATTTCTATACGTAAGTCTAACTTAATTTGGTACATTTTGCCTCGTCTTGCGCAATGAACGTTCTGTGTCTATTTTTATTTAATGAAGTTTTATTATCACCTCTTTGGCTGGTAAAATAGATAGGTCTATTGACAATTTCCAAGAAATCACACAAAATATATCTCATAATCAAGAAATCTTGAAAGATCGAATTAACAATGTTATTGAAACAATTAATTGCTTACAAATCGAAATGGCAACGGCTCGTGAATATTTTAAAATTCAAATGGTTTTAACGCAAATTTCTATGATGTATCAAAATTCGAGACAGGTCTGTCTATAGGATTTGAACCCAGGACCCCTGCATTTCCAGTGCAACGCTCTAACCAACTAAGCTACCAGGAGCTGCTTCATTTCTACCTTTTCGAATATCGATCAAATCTGGAACGCGAAATAACCACACAGCGCCTAGGAAGTTTATCGATACCGTGGGAAAATATCCAGATCGACGATGTATTTGATCTGAAATTTCGGGGTTTGGTCCGAACCAATCCCAAACTTTTTCGGGAGTTTCCCGGAATTCAACCGCAGCTCCTTATCTCATGCTATCATCTTCAAAACACAGTTATCGTCCCGCCATCGGGCGTCATCCTCGTCGTCGTCTCGTCATCGATCGATTGCAAAAATTCTAGCCGGGGAATCGAGTCCTCAGACCATCACACCAAAATCCAGCACTCTAGACAAGGCACTAGATCATTGAGTGATTATTAATAAAAAATGTTTATAAGTAAAGTCCATACGAAGTCACTTGGACTAGCATAAAAACTAACTAAATCCCGGCATCCGTCGGCTTTTTCTTTGTCAAACATGAACGACGTAATTTCAAAAACAGCACTAAAATTAATAATCAATAGACAGTATGTCAATCAATCATGATCGGCAATGGCTAATCAGATCTATTGAGTCCACGTTTACTGGCATCGAACGTGTACATGGAGGATGAAGCCAATCAGATAATATACCTATCCATTCTTACTTATCTGGCTTCCAACGGGTACGAGGAGCAATCAGTATAAATTTTGCTATATTTTTCAATATGTGATGCAGTATATTGACCATACCACTATTTTAGGCTTGGTTCAAGTAACTTCTTATAGACTATAAAACGTTCTAACTATACAGGTCCAGAGACAATTATGAGTGTGTAGACAGCTATACAGGTCCAGAGACAGCTTTTTGAGACAGGTCTGTCTACACAGACAGCTTTTCGAGACAGCTTTTCGAGACAGGTCTGTCTATAGAGACAGCTTTTCGAGACAGGTCTGTCTACACAGACAGCTTTTCGAGACAGGTCTGTCTACACAGACAGCTTTTCGAGACAGGTCTGTCTATAGAGACAGCTTTTCGAGACAGGTCTGTCTATAGATACAGCTTTTCGAGACAGGTCCAGAGACAACTTTTCGAGACAGGTCTGTCTATGGAGACAGCTTTTCGAGACAGGTCTGTCTATGGAGACAGTTTTTCGAGACAGGTCTGTCTATGGAGACAGCTTTTCGAGACAGGTCTGTCTACACAGACAGCTTTTCGAGACAGGTTAGTAGTAACGGGGGCACCTGAGCCTGAGAATTTTTTCGATACCGTGGGAAAAATCTCTAAATCGGCGGCGTCGGCGCCTTTGATCTGAAACAGCTATACAGGTCTAGAGATAGGTTTGTATACACCTATACAGGGCTAGAGATAGGTTTGTATACAGCAATGGTGAGCAAGGGTTAGTTTGGGTTAGTTATAGGTTAGCATAGGACCCACAACGTCGTTGGGTCAGTTAGGTTACCTGAAAAAGGAGTGAGTGAGAGGAAAAGACATAGTGAGCTTTTGCCAAATACGATTAGAGCAATTATTTGTGGTCCTAGTAATTCAGCGTCGCGACGCCGTGACGTCATCAGTCAGCTGTCAATGTCATCTGTCAATGTCACCTGTCAATGTCAGTCACCTGTCAATGTCATCTGTCATGGTGAGTAAGGGTTGGTTTGGGTTAGTTATAGGTTAGCATAGGACCCCCCCCCACGTCAGCTATCAGTCAGCTGTCAATGTCACTCATCTGTCCTGTCAGGGGGTCGACGTTGTGGGTCCTATGCAGTAGAGATAAATGGCCGGTTCTGCATCCTCCGACGCCTCCGACGCCTCCGAAGCCACTGCGCATGCTCCAACCTGGGTGTGGCGACGCTCTGACGTCAGAGCGTCGCCTCATCTACCCGCGCCATCTGTTGAGCAAACCGAACATTACCACCACCCCCACCCCCACCCCCGAACCCCTTCCCCTCCCCGCGCGCCATCTATCATCAATCATTCAAACTCATCTACGAGCACCATCTAGCGGAAAGAACAAGAACGTGGCGCAGCTCATCTACGAGCGCCATCTAGCGGAGAGAACAAGAACTTGGCGGTTGCAGCGAGCTTTTTTTTTTTTTACCCGCACGTTACCAATCGTTCCGTACCATCCACGCACGAATTAAAAAAAAGTCTATGTCGCTGCTGGGAATCGAACCCGAGGCGCCCGCTCCATAGTCACCGTCAGCCAGTGCTATAACCAAACGAGCTAAGCTTGCCTTGGAAATTAAACCGCTAAATGTTGTAGACATGAAAAAATAGGCTTGGCTTATTGTCGTTCGGTTGGCTGGTTCCGTTGCTAGGCTAGCCTCGCCTGATTTCTATTATTATAAATAATATTCTCTGACGTAACAATAATTTAATTACAACATTCGTTAAGTAATCATAGACGAAATAATATTGTTAATGTCCTAATGGTAGAGAACATTAAACGGCTGCTTGTATTTCGAGAGCTTTAGGAATGAAACAGTTATATATTTATTTAGAAACTCCACTTGTAGCTTGTACTGATAGAAATCAGAGAAATGAGAATCAGAAGAAATCAGATGACACCATGAGATAAGGAGCTGCGTCAAATTTCTGAAAAACCGCCAAAAATTTGGGATTGGCCCGGGTCAAATCCCCGAAATTTCAGATCAAAGGCGCCGCTGATTTAGAGATTTTCCCACGCTATCGAAAAAGTTCCCAGGCTCAGGTGCCCCCGTTACTATAAATTCCAAAATAATTAACAGGGTTTCATAAAATATTCACAGATAGTTAACAATATTAGCTAGTACTCTAATGGTGTAGAGACAATATATTTTAATAATTAATTTCTTCTTGGGTTGAATATTTTAAATTTGTTACCTACACGAGATGACTAATTAAATTATTTACGTAATTCATTAAAATCCCGATTAAAATTGATATTATTATTACATTAAAAAATTATCCATAGGAAAATTCCACCTTATTTATTAAACTCGTGTTGGATTCAAGGATTTTATGCAGATGCAGTGCATTATTTCGCGTCATACCTAAATAAACCATTGTTCAATTATTTATCATTTCTCGTCGCAATTTCGTCACAGTAAGATCACTTTGGGTTCCGTTGCGACTGTGTGTGTGTGTGTGTTGGTGTGTAATTTTTGTGGAGAAATTATTTTTAAAATCGTAAGTACCGATTCCTTTTTAACTTATTAAACCAATTTAAAAAATTTCTTTTTCTTATTTTTCACTCAATGTTTTTATGTACCTATGTGCGAAGTTTTGTTTGTTTAAAGGTAGTTTTAGTTGTTTATGAGTTTTTCTTTTAAATTTGAGTTTAGAAATGTGGGTTTTCCAAGAAATTTAATTGTTTTTTTTTTATTGGGAGAGATTTTGAGAATCTGTTTAAAAGTTTTTTTTTTTTTTATAGTAACAAATAGGTACTAAACATAAATAAATAAATAAAGAATTATAATAGTTTAGTCAAAAATATTTATTTAATTTTATTAAAGTTTACAATACAGTGTATTTTTGAGAATCAAAATCATCAGCATCAAGATCATAGATAATTGATGCTGACGTTGATGGTTTAATTATTCTATTTTCCAAAATTTTCATTCTTTTTTTCTTGGGTTCTTCTTGCTTTTCTTCTTCTCCTGCCTCAAGCTTCTCCTCCTCATAAACCTCAGATATTTGCCTCTTCCGGTCAGCTTCATCCAGTAGGTAGAAGTTGAACTGGCTGAATTCTTTGAGTCCCTGTAGGAACAAATTCAGTTCATCTTCATCGTCCGCTACCACTCTCATGTATTTTACTGGCAACCCCTTCATTTTACTGTCCACCGTCTCATTCTTGGGCGAGTACGAAAAATATAGATGAACTCGCCCGTTCACTATCTTGACGTCCTTTCTCCCAAACCTGGAAATTATTAAAAAAAAAAAACTTAACTAAAAGCGCATAGATAATTTAAAAAAAAAGACTTACCTAAATAAATTCTTTAAAAAAACCACCAACATTTTGTTGGTCATTTTTTTCGGACTGGTTGACTCGAAAATGAAGGTTGCTGGTACATTCATGGTGGTAGTGGACACTTATACTGTGAAGTGAGTTTTTTTCTGTATTTTCTGGTATTTATATATATTTTTTCCATACGTTTTCATACACGTTCTTCGATTTCAGCATATTTTACTTTTTCCTTTCAATGATTAGATAGTTAAGGTTTATAAAAAGTAACTAAATTGTATCTAAGCTAAAAAGCGCATACAACGAATTATTTTTATATTTATATTTATGAATCGTTTATTGTAGTATAGGAGATTAATTGTTCTACATTTATTTTAATTATAATAGTTGATGGTTAATTAAAAGTACTTACCCAACACGTGTATGATCTTATGACCTCATACAGCGACTTTATTATAATGTTTTGCTAGTTATTTTATTAAGGATTTTTTTTTTAGAAAATGTTTGTCTGCGAATTCTGCAATAAATCGTTCACCAGAAAGGATAACCTAAAACGTCATGGGGACTGCAGATCCTCCACCAACATCTGCAGTCAATGTGGAGGGACCTTTAGATCAGCGGGGGCTCTTCAACGTCATGTAATGGAGATTCACCCAGCCCCGAGAGCCCTCAAACGTAAAGCTGAAGATTCCCTAACCCCCATGACAAAACAAGCTAGACTTGACCGAGCTGGTAATTTAATTTTTGTTTCCCATTTTAAACTCGTTATTGTTAAATCTAATTTATTGTTTTTTTTTTTTTAGGAACTTCAACATCAGTCACCCGCAGGTGTCAGGAATGTGATCTGGAGATTCCGACTAATCATTGGGTTGGCCATCTTCGGAGTCTCCAACACCGGGCCAACACCTGCGTGGAGCAGGAGGAAGGCGTCGAATTGATAAAAACGTCATTTAAATGCCGAATTGCAACATACCGACTTCCCTCTAAACAAGACCCTACCAGCGTGAAGGAATTTCTACAACACCTTCAGAAAAAATTCATCCAGCTGGTAGGGGATATGCTTAATAAATTTAACCATATCAAGGTCGGTATGGAGCTTTTCGGTCGCTTCCTTCTGCAAACAAAAGAAATAGAAGAGGTCAAGTCTTTTAATACAAAATTTACGCTGGTGAACGAGGGTGCAGACTTGGAGGAGTTGTTTCAACAATTTTCAAATATCTTGGCAAAAAAATGTGTGGAATTCCAAGAAAAAGAAAGTGGTATGTATCGTGGTTAGTTAACGGCTTTATACTATACGATGTCTCCTTTGTTACAGGCTGGGCGTTGCAACAACTTTTCTACCTAGAAATAAGTATAAATAAAGTCAACCCCCTAAAAGCATCTTCTTATCTACCGCTACCAAAAGAAATAGATGCTAAGAAAGCTGTTTTAAACATCCAGAATTGGGACCAAAAATGTTTTATGTGGTCAGTCTTGGCTCAGCTACATCCAGTTGATAGGACTCAAAATGCAAATAGAGTCGCGAACTATTCGCATTATGAGAATGAACTGGATTTTACAGGTATAGAATTTCCGATTAAACTGAAAGACATTCGCAAGTTTGAGCAACTCAATAATATTTCTATCAACGTATACGGTTTGGATATAGTCTATAAATATGGTAGAAATATTGTTGAAGTTGTTGGTCCTTTATATTTTACTGAATCTCGAAAAGCGACACATGTAAATTTATTATTAATCAGTAATGATTTTGGTAACAATCACTACTGTTTAATAAAAAACATGTCTCGACTGATCTCAAGTCAATTATCTAAGCATGAAAAAAAAAGTACTTGTGCGATGGTTGTTTGTTGTATTTTTCAAGCGAGCAAAAATTACAGGCTCATCAAGAACACGACTGCGGTCACGTTTCTGTTCAACTTCCGTCAACCAATTTAATAACAAATAAATACGGTGAAAAGGCTCCCGAGAATATTTTGAAATTTAAAAATTTCGAGAAGAAATTAAAGGTACCTTTTACTGTTTACGCCGATTTCGAGACAATTATCGAACCCGTCGAAAGAGAACAGAAAGAGCTGGACCCCGAAAATTCCTATACTATTAAAACACACAAAGCTATTCCCTACTCTTTCGCCTACTACATTAAATGTGATTTCGATGATTCTCATTCAATTTTCAAGACCTTCAGAGGAATCGATGCACAGAAAGTATTCGTAGATTGGTTAGAGAGTGATTGTAAATCAATCTATAACCGATTTATGAAAAATATCGTGAACATGCATCCTCTGAGTCCAGAACAAGAGAATGAGTTTCGCGATGCAATAAATTGTCATATTTGCGAAAAACCATTTAAAGTAGGAGATGAAAGAGTAAGAGATCACTGTCATCTTACAGGGAATTTTCGAGCTGCAGCTCATTCTATTTGTAATGTTAATTATACACTACCAACCCATATTCCCATCTTCTTCCATAACATGTCCGGGTTCGATTCCCATCTGTTTGTTAAGGAATTGGCTCAAGGAAACGAGAAATTGGATGTTATCCCCCAAAATAAGGAGCGGTACATTTCATTCACCAAACATATTTTGGTGGATAAGATCCTGCTCGACGAAACCGGTAAATACAAACAGGTATTTTTAAAGTTACGCTTCCTCGACAGTTTCAGATTCATGGCCTCAAGCCTAGATAAATTATCTCAAAATTTAAAACCAGAACAATGTCGAGAAGTTAGAAAATTTTTTCCCGCGGAAGATGAATTTCAAATTATTCGACAGAAGGGCGTTTTCCCGTATTCTTACGTGGATTCATTTTCAAAACTAAATGACAACAAGCTTCCATCCATTGATGATTTCTATAACCAGTTAAGAAAAGAAACCATCAAACCTGAAGATTACGAGCGTGCACAGACAGTATGGAATTTGTTCAAATGTAAAACTCTAGGTCAATATTCAGATATTTATTTAAAATCGGACGTATTAATTCTCGCTGATGTTTTTGAAAATTTCAGAGACGTGTGTCTATCAACCTACGGTCTAGATCCATGTCAGTATTACACAGCTCCAGGGCTGTCTTTCGATGCGGCTCTCAAAACGACAGCCGTAGAGCTGGAATTACTGACAGATATAGACATGATACACTTCCTGAAGCGCGGTATTCGCGGAGGGGTCAGTCAATGTAGTATAAGGAAAGCTGTCGCGAATAATAAATTTATTCCTCATTATGATGCTTCCAAACCCACTTCTTACATCATGTACTTAGATGCTACCAACTTGTATGGAGCAGCTATGTCTCAATATCTACCAACGGGTAATTTTAAATGGCTTGACGCGGATGAGATTAAAACTTTAGATTATACAAAATTAGATAAAAATTCAGACACTGGCTATATTTTTGAGATCGATTTAGAATATCCGGAAGACCTGCATTATAGGCATAACGATCTACCCTTTTGTCCGGAATCTGTTATTCCGAAAGACTCTAGATCTAAAATTAAAAAACTTATTCCAAATTTCGAACGTAAACAAAAATATATTATCCATTTTCAAAATTTGCAGCAAGCCATAAGTCATGGCATTAAACCCGGCCAAATTCATCGCGTTCTTTCATTTAATCAATCTCCCTGGCTAAAAATTTATATTGACCTAAACACAATAAAAAGGAATGCTGCATCCAATAAGTTTGAAAAAGACTTTTTCAAACTTATGAATAATGCTGTGTTTGGGAAAACCATGGAAAACGTGGAGAAAAGGGTAGATATCAAGCTAATTACCCATTGGGAAAATATTGGTAGGAAACTGGGGGCAGAAGCATGGATCTCGAAACCGTATTTCAAAGATATCACTATTTTTGGCGAAAATTTAGTTGCCATTCATATGGCTAAACAGAAAGTTGTATATGATAAACCCATATATGTTGGATTTGCCATTTTAGACATCTCTAAGACTATCATGTATGATTTTCTGTATAGCTATATTAAGCCTAAATACGGGGATAAGGCATCCTTGCTTTACACGGATACTGACTCCCTAATTTTAAAAGTTGATACAGATAATTTTTATGATGATATGCGAGAAAATTTGAATAGATTCGATACTTCCAATTACTCACAGAACAATTCACATAATCTACCTGTAAACCAATCAATCTTGGGTAAAATGAAAGATGAATACGCAGGTAAGATTGTGTGGGAGTTCTATGGAACTGGGGCGAAGGCATATTGTGTTAATGTGGAGGGAGAGTTAACTAAAAAAGCTAAAGGCGTACCTGATTACGTCACCAAAAAAGAACTCGGTCTTGCAGACTATAAGGCTGCGGTAGACGTAGAAGGTACGCTTATCCATCGACAGATGAACACTTTCCGTTCACATAAACACGATATGTTTATCGAACTTAAAAATAAGGTAGCCTTATCATACGCGGACGATAAACGCTACGTTATACCCGGTACAGAGTACACGCTTGCTTGGGGTCACCGAGATATAGTACTGTATAAGGAATAATCGGAAATCCTAGAGAAAGTTAGGGCTGATTACATCAACAGCAGCTTTTACAGTTTTTAAATCTTCTGGTAGCTATGACGTCTTTTAGGGGGTTTTTAGTTAAGGTTTAGTATATTAACTTTATATTATTTAATTATTTATTTTATTATTTTTTGTTATAAGATTTAGATTTTTTTGTATCTTTACATGTTTTTACGCTAGATATACGAAGTTTTTTTTGTTCTCTCTTGTTGAGCATTAACTCGAACTTCGCCATCATGTAAAAAAAAAAAAAAAAAAAAATTAAAATATAAGTAAAGACATGTTGTATTGTGTTGTATTGTATTGTATTGTATACCTACAAAAAATCTTGTTATGTTTTTTTAACGAAATAAAATATGTATTTGTTTTGTTTTTTTACTTGATTCTTTTATTTTACTTTTATAAAAATATCATACAAGTTATATTTATGAGCTAAAACTAATTCAAGATGATTTTCATTCCATGTCATTACTTCATTGGTTCGAGTATCGGAGACAATCATTCCTTTACTGTCTTCTTCACACCAATAACTAACGTGAATATAATCACCAATGAAAAAACTTGTATCACACCATCCATCGTTTATGATATCAAGAGAATATAAAAACTCTGTAAACTCATCATAGGTAAATTTTATTGATGATCCATCCTTGTGTTGTAAGATAACTTCCTTTTTCTCGATGTTATAATTAATTCGTACAATGTTCTCAATATTATACTCCTGATAAACTGGCTCCTCAGATAAGGTTGCTTGTCCATTCAATTTCAAGTCCATTTTTAGATTTTGAAAATTATTTATCATCAACTTTTTCTCTTGGTAGAATTCTAAATCTTTTCTCAATGTGGATAGATTTTTTAAATACCTTTCAATTCTTTTAGTGAGTACACAGCTCATCACACCCACAGAAACCGACTGAGCCTATTCAACTTAATTTTCTATATTTATTAAAAAAAAAAAAAACTAGAGGTTTATCATGCAACAAATTTATTGAGGTAAGAGGCTAACAATATAATTATAGAGTACCTGAACATTTTTAACGCTACACGAGCAAAACTTAATTCTATGATATTGACAGTCTGTTAAACCACGATTTAACTTAGGCACTTTAGCCCCCGAAAATTCCAAATTAACAATAATTGGAGGGTCCAGATTCATTTCGGTGTATGCTTTAATAAGAAAATTCTTCTTAACATACCCTTTAACGTAGACAGTATCGATATTTTTCAAATTATCCTGAATCACTTGTTTAAGTTGTTCATATTCTACATCACCTGCATTGTAAGGGATACCGTGAAGATTGTGGAAGGTATAATTTTCTTCTTTTTTTTCGCCAACACTCAAGTCTTGAAGTAATATCTTTGGTTTAAAAATCCAAGTATTTATGTTTTTTCCATCATAAATAGCCAATTCTTTAACTTGAAAATTTTTAGAAAAGTAACCTTGAGCATCGAGAACCACAAACTTCATATTTTCTTGAATGTCCGAGAGTAAATGATTAGATTAGGATTCGAACATTACCTGATAAAGGCACATATTCAAACACTCGATCATGCACGATTATACAATAGGCTCGTGTATCTTCCGAAAAATTATCAGTGCCTTGAAACTCTAGTTTAACATCAATCGTACTGCTTTTAAGTGCTTCGTTCTGTTTCGAGCAATCTATAACAAATAACGTTCTGCTGGCAAAATCAGTATAGTCCAACAATGGCTCACTATTGGTTTTACCCAAATATGTGTTTTGAAATTCGGTATACATCCGATAGGCTTCTGCAAATTGTTTATTGCCAAAATTAAGATTTAGCGATTCATACGGGTAAACCTCAGAGTTTAGGTATAGTTTAACATCTGTGATGTTTAAATTATCAAAAAGAGTTACATCAGATTTAGGATTATCCTTTCGATCTTTTTGGAAAAAAACGATGATAAATCTAGCCCTCTCAGACATGGATTTTACAGTCCATACATCTCTCTTCGTTTTTCTTAGTGCTGGCAACTCATGGATTTCCCAGCTTCTAAATGGTATAAAAATGGGCTTGTTATTCGAAATATCTTGAAGCAATTTCAACTTTATAGCATCATTTGGATAAATGTGCCTCACTCTCAATTCTACAGATTCTAGAGTTATGCTGGCCTTCTTGTCACCTGTTGCATTAGTATAACAGTTATCGTCATTTCTAGCTCTTACGAGTTTTATTTTCTGTCTACCCATAATCGCTTTGTTGTAATCAGAAAAAATATTTAGTAAAAACCTTAGAGGTATTAGGAAATTAAAGTTTGTACCAGCAATGGATTTCACTGTTCCACTAGGCCAATTCCATCCTGCAGGGTTGAGTGCTTTGCTCTCTAGATCATTAAGGCATAAAATATTTCTCACAGTACTAGCAAGACCCGGATCTCGGATTTTATCAATTTCTCTACCGTTCAATTCGTAAGTGATGGATTCAAATAGAAATGCTCCTGCATTATTTGATAGTTCACATTTTCCGGTTTTTCCAGCAGCATCTTCTTCTTGAAACGTTCCTTCTATAGATATCTCGGCTTGACTGATATCCATAAACACATCTTGCTGATTAATGACAATTTCTATTTCATCACTATAGTTAAAGGATTTAGTGAAAGGATGATAAGTATGCCATTCTTCTCGCGCTATAGACTCATCGGTGTTGACCGACTGAAATATTTGTAGTTTTCCTGATGCGGTATCCATATTTGGATGCAAGAAAACTCAACTGAACTAAACTCCTAGACGTAAGCGTTTGCTTTGATGTCTGACGAGAGACTGAAGTTATATTGGTAAGGGGACTATTTAAATAGTTACCATTTCTATTGAAAATTAGAGGCATCTCACTTTTTAAGTTCTAATCTAACTATAATCTCTTCACCTCTGAAATTAACTGGCCTTGAATCCTGATCTAGTATATTAATGGTTATATTATCAATCCTCTTTCTATTGACAGGAAGATAAATCAGGTTTCGAGGTTCAATTATAATACTATATCCAGGATCTACAGCTGGTGTAAACTCGTATAATGTATGTGATGGATTACTTGTATAGTAAGAACCAGAGATAATGTTGCACTCTATTCGTATAGTTGCCACTGATATTATCTCCACTGGAAGGTCCGATACGTGTAAAGAATTAGCCTTCAAAGACTTTGGTGAAAATCCCAAAAGTTTCCCAATACTATCCTTAGGTTTGAAATTAATATCGTAAATACACTTCACCTCACACTTTAACGTGTTGTTGTTTGGTTTAAGAGATAAAACTTTTGTGTTACTTAAAGCGTTATCTGGGTTGAGTTTTGTTTGTAGGTAGGTTTCAATATCAGCAATCTCGTAGGATCCTGTAGAAATTTCTATCACTTGCTCCTTCTTATCGGAATCGGTATAATAAAGCTTGTTTCTTCCTGGTTCAATGTTAGGAATGGAGTTCCAGGTACTGAGTGATATGAGCGCTAGCGAGTAGCTATATGTAGGATCAAGATCAATAGGTGGATTAATGTCAACACTCAAACGACTGGTTCGACCTTTTAATGTGAACGTGAGAGACATGACTAAACCTCAACCCAACATTCAGTCTCATTTATATGGATTCGTTGAATAGAAAGCTTAATGCAAGATGTCCACAATTGTATGTGTTATAAGACTGATATTGATCATAGTTGAACAGGATCTCACAATTTTTGAAATAATGAACAAGTTCTTTCGGAGGATTCAGATTACCAAAACTATCAAAATAAATAACTGTATTCCCATTTTTCTTATAAGCTACCCAATGCGTTCCAGATCCTATATCCGCATCCAAATTAACCACACCACGTTCGATTTTCTTCGGACTTGCAGGTAAGGTATCTCGCATAAACACACCTCGAAAATTAGTAATTTTAAGTTTTTTAGCGTATCGCCTAATATCCTCATCACTAAGTGCTCGATTGGGTAGCTTTATTGGTAGTTTTTTGACATTTTCTTTAGAAACAATCCAAAACCAGTCTTGTGCTTGGTTAAGTATAATCCACTTCCTTTCTTTCCTAGGGCGATGGCTTCCATAGTCTTATTATGCCGCGTAGCTTCCTCTAATTTAGATTTTCCAATGCGAGCATCGGATACAGCTTTCGCAATACCACCAGCACCGCCAGATAATGCTCCAAGAGCGCTTAGTCCAGCAAACAGAGGTATTAGTGGAATAATCCCTCCAATTTTTGGTACGCGGATAACTCGAGGAACTTTAATTTTCTTCCGACCACCAGCTTGTCTAATCGTTTTGCGAGCTGCCTGAAGAGCCGAATTTATATAATTGCTGGTTCCTTTTCCACAATGGTGCTTTATCTGCTTTCTAACACTATTAACAACATAGGATTTAAATGGTTTTGGTTTCAATCTCAGTTTCTTGGATTCTTTCTTGGATCCTTCTCCTCCTCGTGCTCCCATTCCAAGTTTTCTCTTAGTTTTCATTGCAGTTGTAACTAACCAAGCTGCACTTTTCTCTCCAAAACTAGAATCTTGAGCTTTAACACGTTCCCACGCTTTATTCTCTAATACTTTATCTGCTTGATGTCTGTGCTCTAGATCTGTATTTTTAGAGTATTCGATATCGTGATCCTTACAATAACTATCCAAGTTATTTTTCGGTTTATCTCCACGAGCTAATCGTTTTGCAAGTTTAGTACCGGGACCGCAATAAGAATAACCAGGTAAATGAAGCTCAAACGGGAGCCTATTAATAGTACTATTTAAAAGACCCGCACCTGATGACGTATTCATTTCAAATGAAGCCTCGATAGAGTGTGCATGATTTATATATATATATATATATATTTTACGATGCGAAAGACGAAGCAGAAAATTGAAATTAAAGTTGATAACTTTGATATTGCAATATCAAGTGTTAGAAAAAGACACAGTGATATTTTACCAAATACAATTAGATCGATAATATGTGGTCCAAGTAATTCAGGAAAAACAAATGTAATGTTAAGTCTTTTAACTGATAAAAATGGCCTTAGATTCCGAAATATATACGTGTATTCCAAATCATTGTATCAGGAAAAGTACAAGTTCCTCGAAAATGTAATAAAACGTGTTTCCGGTATAAACTTTTACGGTTATAGTGATAATGAACTCGTTGTGGATCCACAAGCAGTTCAACCAGATTCAGTGTTTATATTTGATGATGTAGCTTGCGAGAAACAGGATAAAATAAGGAACTATTTTTGTATGGGAAGACATAATTTGATTGATTCTTTTTATCTTTGTCAAACATATTCAAAAATTCCCAAACAATTAGTTAGAGATAATGCAAACATGCTCATTTTGTTCAAGCAGGATGAAATGAATCTAAAACATGCTTATAATGATCATGTCAATACAGACATGTCTTTTGAAGCCTTTAAAAAAATATGTTCGGAGTGTTGGAAAGATAAATATGGATTTCTGGTTATTGTTAAAGATGATGACGTCACTAGGGGTAGATACCGAAGTAAGTTTGATACCTATATAGCTCCATAAATGATACCCACAGTTCAGTATATATCGAAACTTCATACCTAGTTGATCTAAAAGCTGTCCGTCTGCTCAAAACAGGGTCTGTCTATCTGTCTATGTCTATCTATCTGTCTGTTTCTCTGTCTATCTCTTTATCTGTTTTAGATTATGGCTCCACCAATTTTGAGCAATGCAGATAAAGAAGTTAAAAGAAAAATCATTGATGCTGCCAATAATATTAGAAAAAAATACTTATCATTTAAGTTAGAGAGAAGCGAAGCAGATGATGCGATACATACATTTTTAAATCCTATAAAAGAACCATTGACCAAATTGGTTAAACAAACAGATGATTTAATAAATATTAGAAAGGAGGAGCCCCGCATTAAGAATGAAAAAGAAGAACATAGCGAAACCAAACCTAAAATTGAAAAAATCAAAAGAAGATCGATGATGCAATTTAACCCGATGAGATCAGAAATTATCCAGTACAACCCTAGTACTAGTTCTGAAAACGATAATGATGTATTCGACATACCGATGCGTGATTTAACAAGTGAGCTTGAGCAATCCGTGCAAAATTTAAGTCACTCGCAAGGTTATAAAGAATATTTAAATCAATATCCAGAAATAGCGCGTGAATATATTGATATATATTACACCCAATCAAATAAAATTGATAATACCTATGGTTTAAAGCATAGTGTGTCAAATGATGGATGGAGTATGGGTAATGAGAAGGTTAATTTTCTACCAGACGGTAACATAAAGGTGGGTGATAAAATTTACAAAGGAACCACCGGGTTATATGAGTTATTATTTTTAAAAGAACCAATCTATTCTTTACGTCAAGATCACGATACTTACAACGAAATATTAAATCAAACCAATGCTCACAGAAGAGGTTATGACTCATCTGGTCAGATAAGAGGATCCAGTGCAACAAAGTATAAACAATATATACAACCTTTTCTTACAACAAAATCTGTAGGGAATAAACTTTATAGAGCTCGTTCTGCTAGTTCCCCTCCTTCTCTTAAAGGTAGACTTTCATCTCATAGCAAAGGTATATCCGGATCAGCTTTATTAGAATACAATGAAAAGCCCAAGCAGTATGTTTATTATGATGACGTTAACGAGTTAATTACTAGACTTGTTAAACTTGATGCATCCCAAGAAGCTGGAAATGGTAACAACATTAATGAAATTATGAATATTTTTGAAGAACTTGTTGAATTGGATGTAATTGAATTTTATAAATAGTACCACTCTTTATCAGATACAATCATTACACTGCTAACCATGAACAAGTTTGGTCATTCATTATCTTCAACGCGCAAATCTGTGCAGATTATTCATTCTCAGTCCACGCTTCCCTTTAACGATGATGGTGATTACAATACCGAAAATAGAAAAGTGTGTAATCTTAAAACACCTACTGATAAATTCGACGCAGCGAATAAAAATTATGTTGATAGAGCATTAAGGGAATTATCGGATACAATAAATACAAGCCTAAATGCATATATTAAAGCATTTGAGAAGAAACAAAAAGACCTGGAATCTTTAATAATAGAAAATCAAAAGAAAGTTGCTAATTTAAAGAATGCGAATGTATTACTGAAAAATGAAATCATAAAGAAACTAAATGTTAAAATAACAGCTTTAGAGGATAAACTTAAACAAGGATTGGCATTATAAGCAGTAATACCTTCTACTTAGGATTAGTATCAAAATGAGTATCATAACGAAAGCTAGGGAGCAGGTAGTCAACGAGCTACATAAGCCAGCACGTAAAAAATTTAATCGTAGGAGATTCATACAGTATGGGTTAGATGATACTTTTGCTACAGATTTAGCTCAATTGGATCATTACGCTCGGGAAAATAAAGGAAACAAGTATATTTTAGTGGTTATTGATTGTTTTTCAAAATATCTCTGGACTAGACCTATAAAGTCGAAATCTGCACAATATGTTGCTAAAGCTATGGAGAGCATATTGAAAGCTTCGGGGAGGTATCCTAAGAAAATTATTTCCGATAATGGTAAGGAATCCTATAACTCTCAATTTCAAAATCTAATGAAGAAGTATGGAATACACCATTACAGTACATTTAGTCCATTAAAAGCTTCTATTGCGGAACGAGTAATTCGAACCATTAAAGAGAAGCTGTTCAAGCAATTCACGTTAAACGGGAACCATAAATGGCTAGATTTATTACGTCCTATAACTGATGCATATAATGATAGCAAGCATGGCACGATTCATATGAAGCCTAATCAAGTGACTAAAAGTAATGAAAAAACACTACTTAATACTGTTTATAGTCATATTAAAGTTGCCGGTAGGCAAAAGTTTAAGGTCGGTGACGTAGTTCGCATAAGCAAGTTTAAACATGTTTTTCAAAAAGGTTATACTCCGAATTGGACTACGGAGCTCTTTAAAATAGCAAGAGTACATATTACGAATCCAATAACGTATCTGCTAGAAGACTTGCAAGGTCAACCTATAAGCGGCGGTTTTTATGAGGAGGAATTACAGAAAACAAAACAGTCTGATGTGTTTCTAGTGGAACAGGTGCTACGGACAAAAGGTAATAAAATGTACGTAAAATGGTTGGGATTTGATAAGTCACACAACAGCTGGATTGATAAAACCAAGGATGTCGTTTAAAGTTAAAAGTCTTTAATTTGTCAACCATTTATAATAATGAGCTTATACTGCAAAGACTGCGATGAAGCCATTTCTTCTTATTCGCATAACCTAAGTCATAGGCATAAAAACAAGTGTTGTAATGATTTGGAACCTAATGTTCAGATTCTTAAAACGGCTTTCAAAAATCGTTTAATATCCTATCGATTATCAACAAATCTTCATCCTACCAGTGTTGGACTTTATATGGGGGAATTGAAACCAAAAATCATGGATTTGATGCGAAAAAATCTTTCTACGCACACTAACATAAAACTTAATATGGAATTGTATGGATTGTATATTTTACAAGAGATACAGGAAATAAAATCTTTTAATTCCTGTTTTATTATAATTTCTACTGACACGGACATTGAGAAAATATTTGAGACATTTAGAGAGGTCCTTGTTGCCAAATCTAGTGAATTTCAGGAACGTGATAGTGGTTGGAGTCTATCTAAACTTCTCTTTCTGGAGGTAAACTTAAACAAGTTTAAGCCGTTAAAATAATTAGAGTGGGGGGGTATTTTTTTTTATCTATATAAGCTCCAAAGCCAGTGTACTTTTATCGAGTCTACAATGTCAGATTCGAGAACAATAACATCAACGGAGAGTGAAGATGCTGGAATATTGACTAGTGATGGCTTAACCTGTTCTTCGCCCTATTGGCCAGATAAAGAAGATAGTATGGATACTGGAATATTATCTAGTGGTGATAGTTCAACTGTTTCTTCACCTTGCTGGGAGCAGTACTTTAACAGTATGGTGTTAAGAAGTAGCCGCGAAATCCAGAATGAAACTAAGTTTTTGGGAGAGACTAGCTATTTAGTCAAGAATTTTGAGATTATTGCGGGAGTAAGTATAGCCCGAGGATTGGTGTCTAGTGTTTAAAATTATCAGCACGTATACAAATCTACCTAAACAACAAGTGACTGTATCATTTGATGAGGACTAGAGTGGTTTGAATTTCTGGAAATCGTGGAGTTATTTTCGAATTTACCACGACGAAGATACGAAAACAGTTGTGTTATGCTCGAAAAACCATACTGTTTCAACAATTGTATTTTTAGGGGAACGACTAATTAAGTTATGTAGTAGAGAAGTTTATTTATATTTGTGTATAAATGATATTAAGGCATTTTTAGATAATAAACATATTGTAAATTGTAGGTTAAGTCCTTCTCCGAAAAATTGGATTTTAGAACGTATTATGATCAACTTTTAAATTATTATAACATTTCAAACTATCTGTAAAAATAATTGTTTAGATGTCATCAAGGAAGGCTGTAAATTAATATATGTCCGAATTATCGTACTTTATGCTAGAATTTATACACCTTAACCCTAATAGAATAATTGATGATTTTAATATAATTAACCAATGACATCACCTTTGTCATCGTTGTTTAATAAACCTATAAAAATATTTTTTTTTTGCTTTTTATTTTCCTTAGTATAACTTAAGCTTTCAAAGATGTGTGACCAGTTGTTGAAGTTCCTTTCGGGAGAAAAAAATATTAGAGAATGTAGTGCTGAAGAACTAAAAGAATTACCAATTGATTTCTTCTTAAAATATGTCGATAGTTCTACGCTTCTACATATTTGGGGTCTGCTGCCAGTAGAACATAGGCAAGAGTTTGAGTTGCAAAATAAAATTACCATGTTTTTATACATTACAACAGACCTGATTGGAGGACTCATGTTGATGGACCTCCATCGTCACAGAAAACATGCCCTTTTTGCATAAAAGCTTTTGCTAATTAGTGAAAAATCTCATTTGCATAGCAGCAATGGTTTGGTTAAGTTCCAGTTTTATAGCTCTCACCGCTATTTTTTCAAAATGTTCTCTATATACATACACCATCATCAAATGTGCGAAATATTAGGATTCAGCTGAAATCGGACAATTATTCAACTGGCTTATGGATTCCGCTATGTTATCGCATCATAAACCGTACACCTACATCTCAAACAAACCTTCCAGCTACTCGAGATCAATTCTATCAGTACAAGCTACAAGTGGAGTTTCTATATAAAAGCATTTTAACAAGCAAGGACTGATAACTCTTGGAACTGTTTTAAACAACGAAATAGCCCCTGTTCACGTCACTAACCTACTATATGCTTGTATAATAAATATATCTATGATTTTTGGAATTTTGTTATTTAAAATGTTTATCATATGGGTAAAAACCGATGTAGTAACGGGGACACCTGAGCCTGGGAACTTTTTCGATAGCGTGGGAAAATCTCTGGATCGGCGAACGCCTTGATCTGAAATTTCGGGGATTTAACCCGGACCAACCTCAAATTTTTGGCGCTTTTTCCGAAATTTGACCGCGGCTCCTTATCTCATGGTGTCATCTGATTTTTTTTGATTCTCATTTCTCTGATTTCTATCAGTATAAGCTACAAGTGGAGTTTCTAAATAAAAGCATTTTAACAAGCAAGGACTGGATAACTCTTGGGACTGTTTTTAAACAAGGAAATAGCCCCGTTCACGTCACTAACCTACTATATGCTTGTATAATAAATATATCTATGATTTTTGAAATTTTGTTATTTAAAATGGTTTATCATATGGGTAAAAGCCAATGTACTTTATGGTTTAATAAATAGAATTTAATTAAAAATATAATTGTTTTATTCCTAAAGCTCTCGGAATACAAGCAGCCGTTTAATGTTCTCTACCATTAGGACATTAACAATATTATTTCTATTACTTAACGAATGTTGTAATTAAATTATTGTTACGTCAGAGAATATTATTTATAATAATAGAAATCAGGCGAGGCTAGCCTAGCAACGGAACCAGCCAACCGAACGACAATAAGCCAAGCCTATTTTTTCATGTCTACAACATTTAGCGGTTTAATTTCCAAGGCAAGCTTAGCTCGTTTGGTTATAGCACTGGCTGACGGTGACTATGGAGCGGGCGCCTCGGGTTCGATTCCCAGCAGCGACATAGACTTTTTTTTAATTCGTGCGTGGATGGTACGGAACGATTGGTAACGTGCGGGTAAAAAAAAAAAGCTCGCTGCAACCGCCAAGTTCTTGTTCTCTCCGCTAGATGGCGCTCGTAGATGAGCTGCGCCACGTTCTTGTTCTTTCCGCTAGATGGTGCTCGTAGATGAGTTTGAATGATTGATGATAGATGGCGCGCGGGGAGGGGAAGGGGTTGGGGGGGTGGGGGGTGGGGGTAATGTTCGGTTTGCTCAACAGATGGCGCGGGTAGATGAGGCGACGCTCTGACGTCAGAGCGTCGCCACACCCAGGTTGGAGCATGCGCAGTGGCTTCGGAGGCGTCGGAGGCGTCGGAGGATGCAGAACCGGCCATTTATCTCTACTCTATGCTAACCTATAACTAACCCAAACTAACCCTTGCTCACCATTGCTATATACAAACCTATCTCTAGCCCTGTATAGGTGTATACAAACCTATCTCTAGACCTGTATAGCTGTTTCAGATCAAAGGCGCCGACGCCGCCGATTTAGAGATTTTTCCCACGGTATCGAAAAAATTCTCAGGCTCAGGTGCCCCCGTTACTACTAACCTGTCTCGAAAAGCTGTCTGTGTAGACAGACCTGTCTCGAAAAGCTGTCTCCATAGACAGACCTGTCTCGAAAAACTGTCTCCATAGACAGACCTGTCTCGAAAAGCTGTCTCCATAGACAGACCTGTCTCGAAAAGTTGTCTCTGGACCTGTCTCGAAAAGCTGTATCTATAGACAGACCTGTCTCGAAAAGCTGTCTCTATAGACAGACCTGTCTCGAAAAGCTGTCTGTGTAGACAGACCTGTCTCGAAAAGCTGTCTGTGTAGACAGACCTGTCTCGAAAAGCTGTCTCTATAGACAGACCTGTCTCGAAAAGCTGTCTCGAAAAGCTGTCTGTGTAGACAGACCTGTCTCAAAAAGCTGTCTCTGGACCTGTATAGCGGTCTACACACTCATAATTGTCTCTGGTCCTGTATAGTTAGAACGTTTTATAGTCTATAAGAAGTTACTTCAACCAAGCCTAAAATAGTGGTATGGTCAATATACTGCATCACATATTGAAAAATATAGCAAAATTTATACTGATTGCTCCTCGTACCCGTTGGAAGCCAGACAAGTAAGAATGGATAGGTATATTATCTGATTGGCTTCATCCTCCATGTACACGTTCGATGCCAGTAAACGTGGACTCAATAGATCTGATTAGCCATTGCCGATCATGATTGATTGACATACTGTCTATTGATTATTAATTTTAGTGCTGTTTTTTGAAATTACGTCGTTCATGTTTGACAAAGAAAAAGCCGACGGATGCCGGGATTTAGTTAGTTTTTATGCTAGTCCAAGTGACTTCGTATGGACTTTACTTATAAACATTTTTTATTAATAATCACTCAATGATCTAGTGCCTTGTCTAGAGTGCTGGATTTTGGTGTGATGGTCTGAGGACTCGATTCCCCGGCTAGAATTTTTGCAATCGATCGATGACGAGACGACGACGAGGATGACGCCCGATGGCGGGACAATAACTGTGTTTTGAAGATGATAGCATGAGATAAGGAGCTGCGGTTGAATTCCGGGAAACTCCCGAAAAAGTTTGGGTTTGGTTCGGACCAAACCCCGAAATTTCAGATCAAATACATCGTCGATCTGGATATTTTCCCACGGTATCGATAAACTTCCTAGGCGCTGTGTGGTTATTTCGCGTTCCAGATTTGATCGATATTCGAAAAGGTAGAAATGAAGCAGCTCCTGGTAGCTTAGGTGATTAGAGCGTTGCACTGGAAATGCAGGGGTCCTGGGTTCAAATCCTATAGACAGACCTGTCTCGAATTTTGATACATCATAGAAATTTGCGTTAAAACCATTTGAATTTTAAAATATTCACGAGCCGTTGCCATTTCGATTTGTAAGCAATTAATTGTTTCAATAACATTGTTAATTCGATCTTTCAAGATTTCTTGATTATGAGATATATTTTGTGTGATTTCTTGGAAATTGTCAATAGACCTATCTATTTTACCAGCCAAAGAGGTGATAATAAAACTTCATTAAATAAAAATAGACACAGAACGTTCATTGCGCAAGACGAGGCAAAATGTACCAAATTAAGTTAGACTTACGTATAGAAATCCGTCCTTCTTATTTGCACGGGATAAAAAGGGAAGAAAAAAAACCGCGTGTTGTGCAACGTATTTGTCAATGAAAATGTCAAACAACTTTTGAATGACATTTGCCAAGTTGAATATCAACTTTAGATTTATTCTTGTCAGACCAAGTGCAATGAACGAGGACAAAGAGATGTCCAGCGTGCAAAACGATCACCTCACGCCTGTATTGGCTAGCCAATAAAAAGAAATTGCCTCGTGTTGCGCGCGCATAACAGGTAAAAATAGATAGGTCTATTGTCTTGTGAAGAAGTGTCAATTGTTTGTCTAAGGCTGATTTTTCATTATTTTGATTCTTTTTAAGGATATCAATTTCAGCATCATATCTTAGAGCGTCTTGTTGGTCTAAGTTTCCAGTTAAACTTTTAACTATACTACCTAATCCATCAATTAAACCTCGTCTTTGTCTCTTAAGAGAATTAATTGGTAATAATTGATTTGGTTATTGATTTTCGATTCCAGGTTACTAATAAGTATTTGTGAATTAAAATATTCTGCCTGAAATCCTGTGTTGTTATTTAGGGGTTTTTCGAGTGATTGGTATTGATTTGGTAGAATATCAAATTCGTTAATTAAGTTTTCAATGTTAAATATTTGAACGAATGTCCAATGATTAGATACTTTCTGGGCATTACCTAATTTATATGGAAGGATTCCTGGGTTTTGGTTTAGGTCGTTGTATCTAGGAGTGTCGTAGGAGTATCCTGTTGTACAGGTGTATCTGTAACAAGAGGTGGTTTCAGTTCCTTAATATGGATTGTTTCCACTTTTTGTGGGTTTTTTACGTGTTGTACTTTCACACGGTTATGTTCTAAGATTTCGATTATTTTCAAAGGTCCATAATATTTTGGTTTACTTTCAGAGGAACGCGATGGTTGTTTTTTATATACAGTTTGGTTTATTTTGAATTGACTTTGTTCGTCACCTTTTGTGTTAATTTTTGTTATTACACGTTCTTTTTCTCGTTGTGTGTTTCCTAGGATATTTTCATGTAATATGTCTACTTTATTCCTGTGTGAGTTCACATAGTCAGAATAGAAAGTTGTGGATATTAAATCCAAAGGATCACGATTATTGGTATGCCCTAGTACGAGTTCGTGAGGAGTAAATTTCGTTACAGAACTTGTAGTACTATTATATGCTATTATTGCGTATGGCATCAATTCATTAATTGGCTTATTAAGGTCTTTAGTTCGCAATATTCGTAAGTGTTCTATTATAGTAGAATGAAATCTCTCTCGATTAGTCTCGATTGGTGAGTTTGATTCATGATGTCCAGGAGTTGTAAAGTGTATATTTATCTTTCGAGCTTTTAGTAATTCTTCAAGAAGCTCGTTATTAAACTCGGTTCCGTTATCAGTAACAATTGATTCGGGGCATCCTACAAAAGAGAAAAATTGGACTAGTTTGTCGCAAACTGATTTAGCATTTTTATCATAGGGAAATGCTTGGGCATATTTAGAGAATTTGTCAATTATCGTTAAGAAATTCTGTTTTTCGAAGATAAATGTATCCATGGATTTGGAAGGGCTTCGATGGTGATTCTGTCCTGACAAGTGGGATATACGTTTTTAATCGTGAGTATTTTTGAGTTTGACAGATAACACAATCGTTGATATATTTTGTAACCTTCTCTTTCATTTTTGGCCAGTAATAATTGGATTTTATTCGATCAAGTGTTTATGTTATTCCTCGATGATCTGTCTTTGATTCGTGCTGATATTTGATCAATAAGAATTGTTCTTCGATTTCTTTCACATTATTAACTAGTTTCGTGCATCTTATGATTTTAGGTTTTGTAAAATGGTTGGTGTATATATTAGCAAATAATGTTAGTAGATTCTTATCTAGGAAATATACATAAACTGGTTTATCATCATGTGGTAAATAGTCTCTTATAAATTCAAATATCAATTTAGGATCTTGTGGTATTTCACAATTACTGATATTATGATTTTCGAAACGATCGACGGATACTTTGATCTGTAAATGTGGATTTTTCTTGATAATAAATTGAACTGATTTATTATTAATTCCTCTAATATTGGAAGATCGGATTCATTTTCATCATTATTACTATGTACAGTGTTGTCTGATGTTGTTGGGTTTCTGATTATTTCAGAAATTACATTAATTTTCTTGTCTTGAGTTTCGTTTGGCTTTTCATTTGGAAGTACTCGGAATTGGATTTTCGGTCAAGTTTTTTAAATATTCTAGTATGTCTTGGTTTACGCATCACCGGGATTATTGATTATCGATTCCTGTTCGTAGACATTTAATTGTATGCGAGATAAAGCATCTGCGACTTTATTTTGGGATCCACTTCGATAACGTATTTCATAGTCATATTCTTCTAGACGTAGTCGCCATCTAATTAGCTTAGAATCTTGGGTTTTTACATTGAATAACCAGACTAGTGGACGATGATCTGTGTATAGAGTGAATTTTCGCCCATAAATATAGGGTCGGAATGTCTTACAAGCATAAACAATTGCAAGTGCTTCTTTTTCGATAGTAGAGTATCGAGTTTGTGATTGGTTCAGAGTTCGACTTATAAATGCAACAGGTTTATCATTTGGAATAGTTCCTTGACTAAGAACAGCGCTTAATAGGACTGTGAGTGCGACTACCATCTAAATTGTAGCAATATTCATAATCATAAAAATGAAATACGTCTTTATCGTCACCCTTGAATTTTTTTTTCCAATAGATATTGAGTATTTAAATAGAAACACATCCAAAATTTCCGCCTGCGAACAAAATCCGAGAACGTACTGCTCTGAAAGTAATTCGTATAAACTGCTAATTTCTGAATATCTAGCTTGGAAGTACTGGAATACTTTTTTCCTCAACCCATGTTATTTGTGGATGAAATGATTTAAAAATTCCACCACATTGCAGATCTTGGCAGATGTTCGGCAACTCCCATGACGTTACAGGTTATCCTAGTACTGGCAGATATGAATAGGCTTTAAGATGGATATGATCCTATTAATACCTATATTTAGAGCTTAAAGTTGTTGGAGCATCCAGCCTGTAAGACATTGTTTAGTATATAACACTGCAATTGAAATGATACACACCGCTTTCTTTTTCCTGGAATTCTGTAAACTTTTTGTTCAGGATGCCTGAAAACCCAAATGACCAAATCATGAGCAGGGGGTGGTAGTGGCAACCGGTATCTTTCTAGCACTTTACTGAGGCTATTTGGGCCCCTTATAGGTTACTTCCAGTTTCAACTTGAAAGTGTGATATTTTAGTCTTCTATGTTATTTCCATACCGTGATTTGTTGAAGGAAAAAACCAGTTCTAAAACCCCTTCTTCTCGTTTACGTGTACGAATGTTTGCTGAATTCGGTGGGTCGGCTGCTCAAGAATGTGCGAAGTTAGTTTTCTCATATCCTTACGCTATTTAACTGTTTGATCTATTTTTTCGCATACGCATTTACTGCGATCCTGGTAAGTGTGTCATAAAATCATTCAATCCGTCCGTCCTAATACTGGATAGGTATACCACAGCTAATTTCAAAACGTGCTTCACAATAGAAGATGTCTCTATATTCTAGACATAGTTGACGAATGGTATGTTTTTCTTTCAAATTACAGTGTTCCAGTCTTAAATATTTCAAGATAGCCTTTAATTTATTGTCTAATTCTTTTGGCATTTTATAATTATTATTTTCTGTACTGATAAAATTGATTCACTTCGAATGGTTCAACTGGTAAAGGTTCTGAAAAATTAATTTGGGTTTGAACTTGAATGCTGTCGTATAAGCGAAATAATTTTCTTATTAAAGATTCGGAAATTTCGATGTTTCCTTCTTGTGCATAATATACCCATTTTCAAGATTTACTGGTACCTTAATCAACAATGAATAAGTTTAGTGACGGCAAAGTACTTTCCAAGTGTAAAAGTAGCTTTAGGTAATTGTCTTTACGCCTTTGTTGCAGATCACCCACCAAAGTAAAGGTATTAAGGATCGATGACTTTTTTATTCAAATAATGCAAGAAATTTAAAAAACATACTACAAAATACAAGTTTATCCATAAAATAACTATGGTCTCAATCAATGATGATAACCCCAAAATAGAATTTGTTTTATTTTACAATTATACTATTTATTGATGATTCTACCAAAACGTCTGTAATAACCAACTAAACCGAGAAAAGATTTTATGTCTTTAACAGCGGCGATTTGGGTTTGGTTTAATCCCGTGTTTGGTTACAATATGTCCAGAACTTTGGGTCTCAAAAATTCAGATAGTTGTACTTTGAATTTAGCTACACTGTCGAAAATTTTCCGTAAGTGTTCTTGTAAGCTGCTACTACAAATTATTATATCGTCCGAGTAAATAAAACAAATTTCATTCTGCAATCCACGCAAGATATTATTCATTGCTTTCTGGAATGTTGCTGTGTTCCGAAGGGCATTCTGGTAAACTGTCCTAAATCAGTACTAAATGCTGTTTTATGAACGTCTTCTGCATCCATTTCAATTTGATAGTATCCATTTGCTAATTCTAAAGTCGAAAAAAATATTTGGCTTTTCCCAATTTATTTAGAATTTCGTTGATGGTAATGGAAATTTAACATCAGCAGTTTTTCATTCAACTTCCTATAATCGACACATAATCTAAATTTCGGTTTTCCAGATGCATCAAGTTTCTTTGGTACTATTAGGAGCTGAAAATGGTGAATTTGACTCTCTAATCATATTTTGTTCCAATAATTTATTGAGTCTTAACTTCTTGTCGGTCTATTTCGAGGTATCTGTACATTTTGGCAAAAATTGGTGTTTCGTTAGTTTATTTGATATTTAATAACATTCGTAAAACTCAATGGTAGGTTTGAAAAAAAAAATGGTCCGCGGTCGGATACATTAACTAAGTGTATTACCGAGTTTGTTTATCGTTATTTATTTTTCCAGTACTAATCGCGCCTGTAGACTAAACAATGGCATCATATGCTTTAAGCCTACACAAATCAGTCTTTTTCCATATCTCGACCAGTGGACATTATAATTATTATATTGCACATTTTTTTTTTTACAAGTAAGTAAATATTTTATATACTAATATCAATACCTACAGAATATTTTTCAGATATGGATTTGAAATCAATCAACGAGACCTGGCTCTTCAAAAAACACTTGTGAAATTACAAGAACCTGGCAGAAAGTACCCACTATTTTCTGCTAAAAAACCCAAAGTAAATTCGGACCGAGTATCCTCATTGAACTTGACGATAAGGCAGTGTTTCTTCCATACCACCATTGGAAGATGAGCAGTTTATGGATGGAAAATATTCAATAATAGAGGCCAGAAGGATGTAGGACGATGAAACCAAAACACATTTTTTTTAACAAGTAAGTAAATCTTTTATATACTAATATCAATACCTACAGAATATTTTTTAGATATGGATTTGAAATCAATCATGACGATAAGGCAGTGTTTCTTCCGTACCACCATTGGAAGATGAGCAGTTTATGGATGGAAAATATTCAATAATATACAGAGGTCAGAAGGATGTAGAACGAGCAAACCAAATGTCGCCTTTTGAAATAGTTGAGTCTTAAAAAATGTATGTTTTTAAATAAAAAATTGTTTGAGGTTAGTATTTTTTTTTGCCCATCTGTTTCTTTATATTTCTTCATGTATGTTTCACGTATTTTTTTTTCATCTGTACATGTAGAAATATAGAAAATACACAGTAATGTTATACGGGGTTTATAGATGGCGCATCAGAGAGCGGGTAAGTTGGAGTAGTTCAGGTAGATGACATTGACAGCTGACATTGACAGCTGACTGACATTGACAGGTGACATTTATTCATTATTTAACTCTGTATCACTATCACTATTGTCATCATCTAGACCTAAACTTATAATTAAGGGTTGAACATTTGTAATGAAACAATTATAAGAATTTTCCACCTTCAGTACATGATTTACACAGTTTTTCCAGTTGTCTGCAGAAATCTTTTCTACTTCGTTTTTAATTAATTCTACTACAGATGCATTTAATGTGGGAGAAGTATTATTTCTCCTAATATTCGATTTCAATTGGTGCCATACTAGCTCGATAGGGTTAAGTACACAATAGTATGGAGGAAGGCGCAACACTGTATGTCCATTTTTGGCTGCAAGTTTGTCACACTCGTATTCCTTATTGATTTTGAAAGACTTTAATACTTCTAGCAGTTCTCGTTTTTTGTAAGTTTCTTCAAAATATAAATCATTTTCAATCATGAAATTTTGAATTTCTTCCTTCGTATTATTAGAATTGGGAATGATTTTTGCTTGCCGACTATGATAACTAGCATTGTCCATTACGATGACGCTATTTTCGGGGATATGTTTAAGGAGTTTATGCTCAAACCAGTCTTCAAAAAGTCGTGCGTCGGTATCTTGATGGTAATCTAAAGAAGAATCTGATATGTTTTTGGCGGAAAGTAACAGACAATTTGGAACAAATCCGTTTTCTGAACCAGCATGTATTATTGTGATTCTTTTGCCTTTATTTGAAGGTGCCTTGGTTTGACATTTTTTAGAAGAATCATTCCAACCTTTTCTTGGAGTATCATGGGTATCGAACCATGTTTCGTCAAGGTAAATAATTGGCCGATTTTCTTCCCTAAATTGTTTAAGAGCTGTTTAATATCTAAGTCGCCACTCCCGCAAACGTTGAGATTCCATTAATGTTTGCCTCTTATTAATTGTTCGGTATTTAAAACCTATTTTACTCAATATTGTCCTGAGGCTTGAAAGGCTACAAGAGATATTTGTTTCATCTTTTAACAGCCGTTTTCTGAGATAAATCAAAGTCGGTACAGTTTGTTCCTCATACATTTGATAAATCTTCCTTCTCAATAGATCTATGTCATTTTGGTCAATGCTTCTAAATGTGCCAGAATCACTCCGTTTTTTTCTAGGATTAACAGGTTTAAGTACTATGTCTCTTACCGAAGATAAAGGAGTTTTTGTTAAAGTAGACGTCTCTGCTAATGCGTTCGTTGAATTAAAATTTCTACTCAACAAAGATTGATACACATTTTTAATTATTTGTTTGGCATCGATAGATAAATGCTTTCTTCGAAAAATGTCACTTGAAGATGCCCCCCTATCAGTACACTCAAAAGGACGCCACATAATACCACAGATAAGTCCAACTGAAAACTACTCTCTGGAAGACTACTAAAAACTAAAATTATAAAGTCAGTTGCTACTATTTATATTTTGGTTATTTTGACCTGATATGCAATATAGACATAGATATTCTCAAAACTCAGAATAATCTAGGTCATCAGAGTCCTTATTCTTGAAAGAGGGGAGCAGCGTTCCCGGGAGAACGAGTATTCCGTCTTTGTTCCTGATATTATCATTTTCGTATCATTGAGAAAGACGGAACACTCGTTCTCCTGGGAACGCTGCTCCCCTGTTTCAAGAATAAGGACACAGGTATGTAACATACCTACCTGTTATAAATAGAATTTGTGATAATACCTGAGGATCCGGCTCTGCTCGAAAAAGGTTTAAATTTGGGGTTTTATGATTTATTACTTGGTCAAAAGGATAATGGGTGTTAATTTATTGCAGTAAGATTCAACGGTATATTGTTGCGCGTACTTTACCTGATTTACCGCCGGGTGCAATTTGCATCCCACCGCCTCTTAAAGGTACCTATCTAGTTTTTAAAGCTAAAAATAGAACATCAGCAACGTTTTTGTATTCGAACATATTTTTTTGTACAGGGTGTCAAGTTATAAAGTACCACCACCTGTAACTTTTTTATGTTTGATCGTACATAAAAAAGTTGAGTCCCGGAAAAAAAGTCGAAAACATAAGGTCGAAATACAGAAAGTCGAAAACAAAAGGACGAAAATACAAAAGATCGAATAAGAAAAGGTCGAATACCAAAAGGTCGAAAATACAAAAGATCGAAATACAAAAGGTCGAAAATACAAAAGATCGAATAACAAAAGGTCGAATAACAAAAAGTCGAATAACAAAAGGTCGAATAACAAAAAGTTGAACAACAAAACATCGGAAATACAGAACGTCGAAAATACAAAAGGTCGAAAATATAAAAGGTCTAAAAGACAAAAGATCGAAAATCTAGTAGCTCAAATAACAAAAGATTGAATAACAAAAGGTCGAAAATACAAAAGGTCGAAAATACAAAATTTCGAAAATACAAAATGTCGAAAATACAAAAAGTCGATATACAAAATGTCAGGGAGGACACTTTCAAAAATTAACAGATTTTCGGGGATAATACCACGAGAGCTTCAAAATTACCGATAATTTTTCACGACTGCGTGTTTTCTATAATTTGCAGAGAAGACACGCATGAGTGAAAAATTATCTGGTTCATTTTAAAGCTCAAGTGGTATTTAGAGGATTATTTCACGTATGAGAATGCAAAAAATATGGAAATAAATATGTATTACTTAAATGATTTGAACATCTAAACAATCAATACAAATAAATGGTTGCTATCAGGAACCGTTTGTTTGTATCAAAAATTAGCATGACAACCATGTATAAAATACCATGGGAGAATTATCGCTGTAATTCTCTCTAGTTAAACAAATGGAAAAGAGAATTTTCGCTGTAATTCTGAAAATCGTCACTTGTCTTATGGGATTTCTAACACATGAGTGGAATAATCGATAAAAATTAGTTGATTTATCGTTTACACAAATGCTTTTGTTCCAATTTAGATGCGGATATTGACGCTTTTTTGCCTTATTAAAAAATGAAAATAAAAACTCCGACCTTCAAATTCGAAAGAGAAAATTACGGGTCCGAGCGAGATTTTGGATATACAAGACTAGTAAAATGAGAAGGGCCGCTAAATAAAGTGAATTAACACAAACTTACCCAAATTAACCCAATCTAACCCAAACTAACCTTTAAACTTACCTCCCCAACGCTATAATACATATTATATCGACTAACGCAAACTAACCCAGCTAACCCAATCTAATCCCTAACTAACCTCCCGCAACGCGATATTTTGTATTTTCGACCTTTTTGTTTTCGACTTTTTGTTATTCGACCTTTTGTTATTCGACCTTCTCTCATTCGATCTTTTATAATTTCGATCTTTTGTATTTTCGACATTTTGTTTTTCCGACCTTTCGTATCTGCGACTTTTTGTTTTTCGACCTTTTGTATTTTCGACTATTTGCTATTCGAGTTTTTGTAATTCGACCTAGTGTATCTTCGACCTTCTGGTATTCGATCTTTTGATATTCGACCTTTTTTATTTTCGCCCTTTTTTTATTCGACCTTATATATTTTCGACCTTTATTTGTTCCACATTTTGTATTTTCAACCTTTTGTATTTTCGACATTTTGCTATTCGATCTCTTGTGGCAATTCGACATTTTGTAATTCGACCTTTTTTCCGTACCCCAAAAAAGTTACGGGTGGTCGTACTTTATAACTTGACACCCGGTACAAATTAATATTGAAAGTAAGTAAAAATACCAAGAAAAATACATAAATAGGTACGGTACACTGATAAACAAACAAAATTAAGCAACAATAATAAATATCATAAATAAACTCAAGAGAAACATAAACAAAGTAAAAAAGGGTGTTGAAACTAAAGAAGGTTCAAGCTAAAGTAAGGAAATTTAAGGGGATACCTACCTAATTATTAAGAAAAACTTACTTCAATATAGATTTTGTTTCAGCAACAAAATAAAATAAAAATGGGTAAATACATACTTTTTCAAATGTCTATTTTTTCATAAACAGAGTGTAACAGTATGTAAAATTTGTGCAGAAAAATAATATACATTTTTTCAAAACAATTAACCTCACGCCACCCATATCATATCCTAAAAACCAACCCTTTTTTTAAAATTTTCTATAGTAAGGCCCGGTTCATTCACCTTCAGATAAACTGACTGATAACTATCTGCAAGATAAATTAACCGTTTTATAATTCTATTGGTCAGCCGATTACTGGCCGATTAAAGATTGTTTATATCCGCCATATTGCATACCTACCTGACAGTTCAGAAGGTGAATAAACCGGCCCTAATGACCGTTTCCACCAACTATTTTAGGGGAGCCCTAACGATAAGTATTCCTTAAACTGACATTTCTCCATGTAAAAATGTCATTTTAGGGAATACCTATCGTTGAGACTCCTTTAAAATAGTTGGTGGAAACGGCCATAATTATTACTGTTATTAGTTAATCTGATTTGAATTCGCTCTCACTTTCTTTAGACGTACAGGCCTCAATAAACAGAATATCTAGACGCTGAGCCAAGATTTTATTGCGTTTCTCCTGTTTTTTTTTTTAATTTTTGTCGTTCTCAAAAAGCACCATCTTCCTTTCCACACATTTTTTCAGCTTGAACAGTTACAAAATAAATATAAATACTGTCACGGATTCCAGGTTCACTTAAACACGACAAAATCGAAATACAACAAACTTCAATTATTTCTACGCTCTATTTATATAGTCGAAATTGCACTCAGGATTTAGCTAGAAAAACATCGAATCGAATATAATAGAATTCTAGGAAAAAGCGCACTGCTCGACGTGAACAAATGACTTGGAATTTCTTGGAATCCCGGCACCGCGATGTCGATACTTTTCCGTAACAATACCTAAATATTCTGGTATTTTGATGAAAATGGAAGCGAATAGAGCAGGGGGGTTGCCGGTGCAATGTTGGCGATGTGTTGCTAATTACATTACCGGGCTGATAAATAATTATAACATTTCTCATAAATATTATTCTGAATTCCGTTCGATTTTTTTATGATTTCTATTTAGATTAATTTTTTTCAATTTACCGCCTCTTACATTTTGCCGCCGGGTGCAGTTAGCACCTCTGCGCCCCCCTAAGGCCGGCGCTGTGTGTTTGTGTGGATGGTACGCACGGGCTCAATGGATATGGGTTTGAACTGCATACAATTTTAGTCTTAGATGAGCTGCGTGAGGGGTATCCATGCTCATTCTTAATTTCAAACCGAAGCGACTATTAAGTGATGACCATTTTTTATAAATATGTCGCAGAAAGAATTGGCAAAAAAATAAAACCAAACGTTTTTATGTCAGATATGGCCGAAGTTTATTACAATGCTTGGGTACAAGTCATGCAGCCAGCTAAATTTAGGTAATGTTGACCCAAGGCTATATTTATTATCTTCATTTTTATTTTTTTGAAAATTGAAAATCATATGTTTTTTAGATTATGGTGTACCTGGCATGTTGATAAAGCTTGGCGAAAAAATCTGGAAAAAGTTACTAACAAGGAAAAAAAAGTAAGTACTTAGTAAAGTCCGTCGATTTTAATCTGATACTCCAAAGGAATGTGAGCTGGTGGCTGGTGGCTCCCTACATTAGAATGGCAAAGATCACCTAACGTAACACCTGTTTTTGCCATAGGCTGCACAACATGTCACTGGGCTGCACCCCCTCGCTCCTTCTACAGAAAGTGTCAGATTAAAAACGACGGACAACAATAAGTATTGTATTCCTGTTATTGAGCCCCGCCCCCTTGTGTGATGATTGTTTTGCTTGTTTTCACCAGTATACATGTTCCTGTATGGATTCAAGTATTAATTTCAATATGTGCAAACATATTCATTTAGTGTGCACTTACAGGTAAAAAAGAAAATATAAATTATGTTATACCAGGGTTTAAATTAAAACTAAATCATATCATAATCTTAAAATAGGTATTTTAAATTCAATACTTTCATGTAAAAACCGTTAAAACTTGTTTTGTTTTAAAATGAAGGGTTCAACATACATACATATTTAATAACATTTGTTTAGATATATTTTTTTACCAGCAACTGCAACCAAAAGAGGAAATATTTAACAATCTTCATAGAAAAAGGTACTTGATATTTTTCTAGGTGCTTTTTTATTCGTTTAGGTTTTGACTCGGGTTTTGATATTTTGGTGATGGCAGATTTGGGTTTCTATGTAATATTTTGCATTTTAGCTTTTAAAGTTGTGTATTTAATTTTCGGTTATTATAGGTTTCGATATAGGTATTGTACAAAAGTGCATTGAATGATATACATTTCCTACTCGTATGAACTTTTCATATGAGTAGGAAATAATCATTCCGTGCGAGTTTTATTCTATGTTCTTTCAACAATAATCTAACTTTGAAAATGAGTTTTTCAACGAAATAATAATTAAAGGAACACTTACTTAATATTCACTTAATTTGTGTGATAAATCGATGTAAATCCTTTACAGTTCACATTTGTGTATATATTTCTTTCTAAAACCTTTCATTTGGTAGATGGTATTGGTTCACCTAAAATTACTCTGTGTAACGAGTTATTTTTAATAATTTAATACTTTGCTTTTTTATTAGATGTTGGCGAGCCTATGACAATAGATACCAGTGAAAGAGCTGCATTATTGGAAGTGGTCAGTTCTGCCCCGACTGAAGATATCATATTGCAAGAAGCCAAAACAAAATTAATTATGGAACTAACAAACGATGTTAATGAAGCAAAATCATTGGAAGAATTAAACATAATGTACTGGCTGGTTCATTAAATAAAGACTGTGGACTGTATTTTACTTGTATATTGAAACTTTTACATAATATTTAGGGTTGAATTGATAACAAAAGAAGGTTAAATTGATCAAAAACGCCGAGAACGGAATGGTCCCGTTACTCCTGTTGTTGCTGGAGTCGAAGTGCCAGTCAAGTCGTGACATATGTGCGGTCAATTATCACGCGCGGCGTTGCCAAATTAACTGTCTAGTTTTAATAGAATTATATTTTCTTGATTTATAGAAATCGATTTTAAAAGTTCACTGAATACCGAACATCCCGGCCGCCTTGAAATATGATTTCAATCACTGGTAGTTAAAAGTCAAGTTTATGGTTGAGATTCTACCGGTAACAAGCACAATTTTCTGATGGATCGTTTAGAAACAAAGCCGTCACTGTATCGAATGCTCACAATACGAGTCACTTGATCCAGGAAACAGTTCAACAATTCTTGCAGTCCTCCATTTTAATGGGGGAAGGTTATCTTCTTGAACCAAGACTAGATCACCTGGTTTCAATTTGGTCGAACCTCGCTGGAACCATTTCTGTCTTGCTTGGAGTTCGGAGATGTATTATTTCGACCATCTTTGCCAAAAGTGCTGCATTATTTGTTGTAGTTTCTTGAAGTGTGCAAGGCGATTTTCGGGAATAGAGGTCAAAATAGGTTCAGGTAAATTGACGATAGGACGCCCAATTAGCAAGTGTCCAGGACTGAGTGGGGTATAGTCGTTGACGTCGGAAGACATGGGTGAAAGTGGTCGTGAATTTAAAATTCCTTCGATTTGAATTAAAATTGTCGCGAAATCTTCATAATGCAAGTGGGTATTGCCCACGACCCGTTTCAAATGGCTCTTACAACTTTTGACACCACTTTCCCAAATGCCACCAAAATTAGGAGCTCTTGGCGGAATAAAATGAAAATTTACACCTTCTGAGGATACACCAAACTCAATCTCAGTTAAATTGGACTTGGATTTTAAAAACTTATATATTTCAGAGTTTGCGCTACAAATGTTGAACCATTGTCACTATAAAGGTCAGTTGGTTTACCACGTCTGGCAATAAACCGTCTAAATGCTGCCAAAAAGGCTTCGCTTGTCAAATCTGTGACTACACCTTTTCCATCTGTAATTGCGAATATATCACTTAATTTCAGGAATAGTAAAGTAATATTGCGAATAAATCAAATCTAATTGAGAAGTCACTTGATATTGCGAATATATTAAATGCAATTGAGAAAAGTTAAATATAATTGCGAACACATCAAATGTAATTGAGAATAGTTAAGTGTAATTGCGAATATATCATATGTAATTGGGGAAAATCAAATAAAATTAGTAATAAATCAGATGTAATTGAGCCTTTTAATTTTTCAATCAACATCTGTATGTTGTTGCTAAAATAACTAAGTCTGTTGTTAATGAAGAAAGCTTTTGTTTACATACATATAGGTAGTTTTGTGTCAAAGAAAGGCGACACAATAATGGAATTTCGCAATAATTGTGTTATAATATGCAGATCAACCGATCAACGATGACAAGAAAGAGTCGACAGAGAGAATATTTGATTATATCTTAATTATATTTGATTAATTCGCAATTACATTTGATATATTCCAAATATCATTTGATTATCCCCAATTCTATCTAATATATTCCCAATTACCCTAACTTTTCTCAATTACATTTGATATTTTCGCAATTACACTTAACTTTTCCCAATAACTATTCAATATAGTCGCAATATCACTTGACTATTCGCAAAATCAATTGATGAATTCGCAATTACATGTGGAAAAGGTGTAGTTCCAAATGTATAGCCTTAATGGTCATACATACGAACAAACACACATATGCCTTGGTCATTTTCGGATTACGTGTTTTTCGGTCCTTTAACATAAATGGGCCTGCATAGTCGCAACCAGTATGAACAAAAGGAAAATTTGATTGACCCTATAATGAGGTAGATTTCCCATTAGATATTCACACGGTTTTGGTTTGGCTTTAAAACAAGCGACACACTTATGAGTTATAGATCGCGCAAGACTACGCCCTGAAATTGCCCAATATTTTTGTCTAACCAAATATAATAATTGTTGCGGTCCAACATGCAAAAATACTTTATGATAAAATTCAAAAATTAGTTTAGTAAATGTATGCTTTTTATGTAACAAGATCGGGAACCTTTTGCTATAATCCAATTTTGCATTTTGGATTCTGCCACCAACTCTAATTAGACCTTTCTCGTCTATAAATGGGTTTAACGAAGAAATAGAACTCGAGTTTATGGCTTTTTTATCACAAAGGTCAAAATATACTTGTCCAAAAGATTGAACCTGCGATATTCTAATCAAACTTTCCAATGAATACGTTAATTCTTGACTCCTAAGATAAACACTTAAATTTTTGTCAGTTTTCAATTTTCTATACCTAGTATTATTTAAAAAACGGTAACAATATGCCATAACTCTCTGCAATTTGAAATACTAGAATAGTTGGTGAATAAATTGAATTCTTCATTCTTTTTTGGATAAATTGCAAATCGTACGTTGCTCTGGTAATACTAAGATAGCATTTTCATCAATACGAGTTAGAGGTAACGTGCTACATTTCAACCAAGAAGGGCCTTCAAACCACAATTCATTTGAAATTAGTTGTAACGCAGTACTGCCACGAGAGACGAAATCTGCAGGGTTTTGTTCTGATCGAACATGAAACCAATTGTCGGTATTTGTTAGGTTTTGAATTTCTATAACTCGGTTTCTAACAAATGTCTTC
Organism: Ceutorhynchus assimilis; assembly: GCA_917834065.1. Lineage (NCBI taxonomy): Eukaryota > Metazoa > Arthropoda > Insecta > Coleoptera > Curculionidae > Ceutorhynchus > Ceutorhynchus assimilis. The sequence continues at coordinate 37,117,564 of OU892278.1, read as the reverse complement.
CACCTATCAGGATCGCCTTTTATCCAACATAAAGTTATGGTGGAGTCACTCCAGTAGTAAATATGATTAAATGCAAAATCTATTGAGTCCAAAACACGTTTAGCTAGTTTCCTCGCTAGTAACGCAGCAGATAATTCGAGTTTAGCTAGCGTGAGTTGTTGTTGTGTTGTCGGTGCAACCTTACTTTTTGCGCATAGTAAGTGAGAGGTACAGGTATCGTCAAAATTAATACATCTTATGTAGATTGCGGAGCCAAATGCTTTCTCAGAAGCATCCGCAAATAACATGTAAAATCTGTTTTTTATTTAAAGATAAAAGTCAAAATGACATTATGTTGGCAATACAATGTAAAATTGTCAATGCTTTCAATTTTTTTATGTATAAAAGGCTTGTGCTGCCAACATAGTTACTAAATTTTTGACTTGGGGAATTATCTTTAAAAAAAAACGGACTTTAATTCGACCTGCCTCGGATTGTCAGAAAATATACGTCGTGATACACTAAGATCATTTAAGTATTGCAAGTCAGAGCAGAAATTATTCCACGTGTCACGTAAGGAATATGAAACCTCTGAATCCCAGTCGGATTTTTCCTTCCACAAACTTTGTATAATTAATTTTGCAACAAGAATCACTGGTTGCACTAAACCTATCGGGTCAAAAATTTGACTCGAAATTGAAAGTATTTTACGTTTTGTGACACTACTAGACGTCATCAAAATTTTTAATACGATATTTTAAATTATCCGAAAAAGCATTCCAATACACGCCTAACGTTTTGTATTGTTCGCCTTCACCTATTTGTAAAGTGCTTGTTTGTAAATTGTCATTACGCTGAAAATATTCAGTAAAATCGCGTTTATTGGATAGCCATTTTCGTAAGTCAAATCCTGCTGATGCTAAAATATTGGTTATGTCACGTTGCAATGCTAAAAGGTCGCTCTCGTCATTTGCTCCAGTTAGCAAGTCGTCCATATAAAAGTCAGTTTTCAAAACTTGTGTCGCCACTGGAAAATCTCTTTCAAAGTCGGTAGCCAATTGCTGTAAGCATCGGATGGCTAGAAATGGACTAGAAGCCATTCCATACACTACAGTGTTTAATTCCAAGCATTTTAATTCGTCATTGTCTGTACGCCATAAAATCCGCTGATAAGGTCTTTGCTTAGGATGAATTAAAATCTGTCTATACATTTTCGAGACATCTGCGCTCAAGATATATTTATTTATATTTGCGAAATCGTGTCAAAATTGCTACCAAGTCGTTTTGTATAGTCGGTCCAGTGTACTGAACGTCGTTCAAGCTCAGTCCGCTAGTAGTTTTGCTGGATGCGTTAAACACTACACGCAAACGGCATGTCAAACTTGTCTCTTTAATCACTGCGTGATGTGGTAAATAATAACACTCATTGTCAGTACTGTCCTTCCAAATGTCAATCTTTTTCTCACTCATGTGCCCGAGGCTTTCATACTCAGAAATAAATGCCTTATACTCCTTTTTCAATTCGGGATTTTTATTAAATTTCTTTTGTAAATAGTCCAAACTACGCATCGCGTTTAACTTGGAGTCGCCTAATTCGTTCAAATTGTCTTTGAAAGGAATTTGTACTATAAATCGTCCTGTCGGGTCACGATCTACTGTCTGTATGAAATTGTTTTCACAAAACTCGTCAATATTGCTTTTAATATTTTGTGGCTCCTCTATTTGCCAAAACTTAATCAGGATTTCATTTATTGCATCTTCAGTGGATAAACAAGAAACTGTTATAATCGTCCCGACTCGGCAATTGAAACTCTAACTTTCGTTTAAAAAAAAGGTTTCGTTTATTAAAAGTAAAATAAAATAAAATAGCTTGGCAAGAGGGAAGCTTTGACTAATTTAAAATAACTTCGTGTTTTCGGTTTGAAGCCCAGACTCAGAGTGTCTTGTCTTCAGTCTTTCTTCTCCCAAGAAAACGGCTTCATGAGATGTCCTTAAGGAGGGCGTCGTCTTCAAGTAATAAAATATAAAGGTACCTAATTCTATACAGATGTAAAGTTTATTTTGGAAAGTTTGTGAAATAAAATCATAAACACTAAAATTCTAAAGGTACAAGGAAATTCTGGCCGTCTAGACAATAAAATAAAAGAAGGGTCTACTCTACAGTCTCTGGCGCCTTGGCGGCAAGGATAATAATTGGGGTTCTTGCAATAGAAATCATAGAAAGAAGCTGTATAATAATGCCAAGCCTTAAATAAGTAATAAAGTTATAAAGTACCTATCATTAAAACATGGAGCTAAACTAAACAGATGATGGAATTTACTGTAAATAAATGTATAGTGAGCATCGTATTATTAATGAAGAGTTTATTGGTTTACGACACCTCCCTTTTCAAAAAGAGATTTTATATAGCGTAAGTGTAATAAAATCGAAAATTATAATAAAAAATAAAAAATGTGAATAATACTTATACTAATTAATTAATTAACTTATACAAGATACTTAGTTGGTAGCTTTAGTAAATTTACTAATTGGTGAAACATGAAACAGCATAAGCACTATATGTGAACATTGAAAAAATTAATTCTTTGATTTAATGGATCGTCTAGATGGGATATAACCTATTGGTTGATTGGTTCGAACAGGATTTATATTTATAGTTTCTTCCTCAGATACATCACCAGAACCTAAAGGTGTCTGTGCGGTATTATGACTATACCGTACTACATGCTGTGGAATTGATTCGACTGATTGGTTTACTTTAATACATAAGTTAGGTATGATTCCACAACAGGCAGATTTATTTGTACATTTTTTATACATTTTATAGAATATGAATAAGACTAGCAATACTGCAATGAGAATAGCAATAGTCGACGCTGAATGAGTATAAGTACTCATCATTTGTTTCTTCTGCAGCTCGTCGGTTAACTTCTGGATGTCGTCTAATTTATGACTTGCAATGTCGAGCTCAGGAATATGTTTCATGAGTGTTCTATAATGCTCATTCAAAAAAAACTCTGTCAAATTGATATTTTTGTCTTTGAGGTGTTCACAACAATCATCACTAATGTGAATGGGAGGCACAAATTCACTGAAAACATTCGACTGGTAGGTATTATCGTGTGGGGTAAGCATTGTCGAAGCACTATAAGCCTTGCAATGTTTTCCGATGGAGACGCTGCCACAATTTTTTAATACAATATCAACAGGTTTCTTATCACTATTACAAGAAATTGTCAAAACTTCTAAATTAGGAACTGCAAATAACCATGTGTTTGTTGTTTGTAACTGTACAAAAATTGCATTACTTGAATGTATTATTCGTTTATCGCATATCTCGGGAATTTTGTTACTTGCTTGTAATAACATGACTTCACAGTTATTGTTAATGTGCGCCAATAAAGTAGGTTTTTGTTGTTTGCAAATAAATTTGTTTTGGAAAATTTTGAGACAGTTATTAAGTTCAAGTGCAGATAAAGTTAAAAATTGTTGTTTGTTTTCGTCTAAACCTAGAAATTTTGAAGACGGTTGGATGAGAATAAATTCATTAGCCCCTATCTGTTTTGGAAACGGTGATACTTTGTAAAGGTAAAAGAGGTGAGTTTCTACCAGAGGGACATTAATAATATAGATAAGTCGCTACTCCTCTACATATACTTGCAAGTTTATAACGTTAAAAAGTAGGTTGGAACTTGATGGATCCAATGGTATTGGAAATTCTAATCCATGTGGAATCGAGTCGTGAATATTTCTTAGTTCATTAATTAAGCGTACAGGTGTTAAAATGTTTGGGTGTAAAATACCCTTTTTCGCTATTAAAATTGCGTTTATAAGAGTCGCGACTTCAACTTGCAACTGGTTGAGTATCATATTGAACATAACGATATGCTCCTCTAGATTAGATTTAAATGTTAAAAATTTAATGTCCGAGAATTCTTTGTTCAACTCTGCCGCGAGTTTCTTTACGTTGGTTTTTAAAATATTTTCGTTAAAATCTAAGGTGCCAATTGTATTATTAAAATTCGAAATAGTGGATCGAACAATTTTTGTCTGTTCTTTCAAAAGGTTGGTTAATGAGGTTTCGTCCTTGGAAAATTGTGAAATCTTTTCATCATAATATTTTGCATCGTCGGTATCAAGGATACCAAATAAGACTTTTGAAGCTTTGCCTACTATATCGAACCATCCCCTAGTTTTTCTATTTAAATTGTTGTGACCAATCAACTCGTACAGTCCCATTAGCTCTTTATGTAGTTTATCTAAAATATACTTGGAAGATTTTAGAAATAAATCGCAAATATTGAAATGATATCTTGCGTTAGTATGGTCACATAGGCTTGCTGTAGTTCCATGATAATTTTCTAGTAGTAAATACTTATCATTAAGGTTATCTAATTCTACATATGTTATTATCTTCCATTTGTTATTGGTGAGGCGAAGTTCCCCCATTTTTTCAAAATGAATTCCTGGGTTGAAGTCATAATACGTTACATTATAGTCGGCCTGAATCGCAACACCCGTTAGCATGAGAATTTGGAGGAAAATTCTGAAAGGGAAGATAAAAAATGCTATAGCACTTGTACGATCTCTACATATCTACAGGAGCCTAAACTACTTAGGTTCATATTGAGCCTATTTATTATATTTAATCGTAAAAATGTTTCAACCTATTTGCATGAATTTTTTGTGTCGATTTCCCTTTCTGTATAGTATAATTAACATCGGAGTGTTTTTTAATTATTTTATAGGGACCTACCCAGAGAGATGAAAGTTTTCTACTCCTACCCCTACGAACAGATTCATCAAACAATAAAACCATATCTCCTACATCGAATTGTTGAATGAAACTTTTTTTGTCGTAATTTTTTTTTGATATTGACTTACTTTGTAACAAATTTTCTCTAGCTAATCGATTGAAATATTGAAGTTTCTCTTTGAGATTAATAACGAAATGATCATATGTATACTTAGTTCTAGCGGGTTGTTGAACAGAAGTTGGCAAATTAGGAACATGTCCGTATAAAAGTTCGAATGGGGAAAACTTAGTTGCACTATGTGGAGTCGTGTTATAGGTAAAAGTTGCGAAGGGCAGCCAGTCGTCCCAATCTTCTTGCGAATCTGCTATAAAATGCCTCAGGTATTCTTCTAATACTCTATGAGAGCGTTCTAATGCACCGTTTGATTCCGGATGGTAACTGGTAGTTTGAATTTTTTTTTTATTTTCAAAAATTTACAGGTAGATTTGAAAAGATCGCTTAAGAAATTTGTACCTTGGTCCGTGACTAGCGTTTCTGGTAACCCATAGAGGCATATTATATTTGTTACGAAATGATGAGCTACTGTAGAAGCTTCTTGATTTTGTATTGGTACGTTAATAATAAATTTTGTCAGGTCATCTTGGAAAGTGAGAATATACTTGTTGCTTGCCACTGTTTGGGGCAAGGGTCCGACTATGTCAAGAAAACATCTTTCAAATGGCTTAGAAGAAGTTGTAGTTATTTCCATTGGCATTTTTGTTTTACGCGATAATTTGTTTTTCTGACAAAGTTCGCATTTCCTGATGAATTTTTTAACATCTTTTTTTAAATTTTTCCAAGTGTAAAATTGAGAAATTTTTTTGTATGTGCGCGAAACTCCCTGATGACCTCCTAGTGGAGAATTATGAAATTCGTTAAGAAGGGTTTCTTTATCAGAATCGTTGGGTGTAATTAAATTATTATTAAAAATTGTTATTTCGGTTCCTGAATTTTTAAAAATATATCTTAACATTGGATAAATCATTTCCCATTTTATTAGAGGATTGTAGTGGTATTTGAGAAGAGAAAGTTTAGTATGTACATCCCCTATTTCATTTCGTAAACTTATTAAGCAAGACCAAATATTTTCATAGTTTATGTCACTGAATACATTTTCATTATCAATAAGTAGGAAAACTTTACATTCGTTGTTACTATATCGATTGGCCGTGGAAATTTCAAAATTTTTGTTTGGACGATAAGATGATAAAAACTTTTTCATTTGCGAATTCTTCTCTAGGATTGTAAATTCATCTTATTAAAATTTTTTGGTATAAATAATATTACAGGATCTGACTTACTGTCAACTTGAAAAAGGTGTGTATTCCTTTCTTTGATATTTGAATTAGTAATAATATGGGATTTCAGGTACTCTTGAAAATTTGCATAATCGGTTATTAAATCGGTATTTATCGTATTGATAATTCTACTCAAGGCGTCTACATTTGTATTTATTTTACCGGCCTTGTAAATTACTTGGTAATCATATTCTTCAAGCTTTAATCGAAAACGAGTGAGTCGCGATCCGGGATCTTTAATATTAAAAACGTATTGCAACGGTTTATGGTCTGTCACAATTTTGAATTTGGTACCAAAAATATAAGGTCGAAAATGTTTAACGGCCCAAACTATGGCGGTCAATTCCTTTTCCGTTGTCGAATAATTTTGCTCTGCTCTGTTCAAAGTTCTACTGGCAAATGCTATTGGCCGATCTTTATTTATTTCCCCTTGTGACAAAATTGCGCCTACCGCAAAATTACTTGCATCGGTTGTGATTATGAATGGTTTAGAAAAATCCGGATACTGTAGGACGGGAGGAGAAAGTATACTTTGTTTTAGAGACTGAAATGAAATGTCACACGCATTATCCCATATAAATTCCTTATCTATTTGCAATAATCTGGATAAAGGTTTAGAGATTTTAGCAAAATTTTGTATAAATTTCCTATAATATCCTATCAATCCCAAAAATGATTTTATATCCCTAGGGTTTCTGGGTGTAGGAAAATTTTTCACACATTCCACTTTTGAAGGGTCGGGTTTAATACCATTTTCTGTAATAATGTGGCCTAAATAGAGACATTCTTTGCGTAAAAATTCACACTTGGAAGGTTTTAGCTTCAAATGATGTTCTCGAAGCTTCTTAAATACTTCGATTAACCGTTCATTATGCTCATCTAAATTATTTGCATAAATTACTATGTCGTCCAAATAAATAAAACACTTTAAACCATTAAGTCCACTTAGAACTGCATTCATAAGTCTTTGAAAAGTGGCGGGAGCTCCCTTAAACGTAATGTCCTGTGGGTGTACTAAACGCGGTTTTTTCTTTATCATGGTCATCCATTGAAACTTGATGAAATCCGTCAGCTAAGTCTAAAGTTGTAAAATAGTGTGAGTTACCCAGCTGGTCCAAAATATCCACGATATTAGGTAACGGAAACGTGTAACCTCCTGTAGTAATTTCATTAATTTTTCTAAAATCTACTACTACTCTAAAATTAGGAACTCCCGAATGGTCAGTTTTCTTGGGAACTACTAATAAGGGACTATTCCAAGGACTAGTTGAGGGTGAAATTATCCCATCTTCTAACATTTGTTGAGTTTTATTACTTATAATTTCTCTATGTTTGAAAGGTAATCTATATGGCTTAATGTTAATAGGTCCCTTAACCGGGTCCGTCGGTATTTTATGTACTACTGTATTTGTATAGGAGGGTTTGTCACCTTCTAGGTGAAAAATATCACTAAAATCACTGCAAATTTGTAATAGCGAATTTTTTTCCTCATCATTAAGTCCTTTTAAATTAATGTCTTGTAAGAGTTTTTGCAAACGATCCATGTGATTTATGTTATTTTCTGTGTTTTTGAGACTTAAGTTGAAAATATGGAACGCGTTATTATTTATTGGCTCGACATTTACCTTTGGTAGAGGGATAGTTACAGGGTATTCAGAAATATTTAAAATACTAATTAAGCATCTATGATCGCGTACTTTTGTTACTGACGACCCTAAAAAAAGACAATTTGACAGTTGTTTAGAAGTTACAATTCCTTCCACATCACTGATGTTTGCTACCGCAGGAATAGCCATTTCGCATCTAGCAGGAATATTGATTGTTTCCGATGACAGAATTTTGAAATCATTATCTTTAAAGCTGAGAGTTCCATCCTTGTAATTTATTTTAGCCTCATACTTTGAAAGAAAGTCTCGTCCTAAAAGTCCATCGTGTTTAACAGGAACGCTTTCAGGAATTATATGATAAGGATGCTCTAAGGTTTTATTATTTTTTAAATTTATTTGAACAAGAAAGACTCCCAAGGTATAAATATATTGTTCCGTTATGCCTTTTAATTCAATTATATTATTTTTATCTAAATCAGCGTTACTTATTAATGAGGACTCTTTTAATAAAGATACATCCGCGCCCGTGTCTATCAAAAGTTGAATTTCCGAATTTTTCACATTTTCAGCGTTGATTTTAATTATGTCTAATTGTTTTTGACCGTTCGAAAGAAAAATTGATTTGAAAGGAGGTGTATTTATTAGAGCGTTTTTACTGTTAGTAATATGGGTATTATTTTCGATATAAGCAGCAGGTGGCAGTTGTTCTGCGACCTGAGTTGATCTGTTGTTAAATTTATTATTATTTTGGGTTGTTAACTTATTATTATTTCCTATTAGTGTAGAACAGCAGGTTTCTATTCTGAAGCGTTCGCTTGGCTGTTCGCAAGGGACGCTTCTAACCCGTTTCCCGGATCACTTCCTTGAACAGAATGGAAAAATGGGCCTGCCTGAATTTGTTCTGAGCGATTTGGTTGGAGAAAATTTGATTGGGAAGATATTGTTTGAATTTGCTGTGGTTGCATACTATTTATTTGTGTGTTAGGGTTAGTATGAGTTCTATCATTTTGAAAATTTTGTCCAAAAGTTCCGTTCCTAGAAAAATTTCGAGGATTTCTATCATTATATTGACGAGAATAATTATTAAAATTTCCATGATTAGTTGAGTGATTAAAATTTTGATGACTTTGAAATCTCGAATTATTTCTATTGTTACTTCCTACGTTACTATTTTGTTGATTTTGATAGCTACCACCTCTATTTCTGTTTGTTTGACTCTGCTCATAGTTTCTTAGTTTTCGGCATTCTGACGTTAAGTGAGTGTAAGTATTGCAAAACATGCAAAACAAGGTACTGTTTTGCGAATTTCTATCATTAAAATTCCTATTCTGCCCTAAATATCCTATTTGGTTTATTCCTTGTGAAAATCTAATTTTTTCTGTAGTACTTTCTAATTCCATTTCGACAGCTATTGAAATGACTTTGTCTAAATCGTAAGGACTTTCAGCTATTACACGAATCTGAATTTTCTCATCGATTAACCCTTTCCTAAATGTGCTGACTATAATTGAATCTAAGTTATCTATTAAAATTTTCGCTTCATTATCCGGATAATTAACATGGCATGTTTCTTTATATTTGTTGTATAAATATTTTAATCTATCCCCATAATTTTTAACTTTTTCTCTATAATTTTGTTTTATGTTCATTATTTGCATAAGAAAATGTGTCGGCGGTCGTTTATCAGTAAATTGTTCGATCAAAAATTCTTTTATTGCATCCCAATTTTGAAATGTTTTATATTGAGTTACTTCCTGGGCTTTACCGGTTAATTTAGTTCCAAAAATCAGAGTTGCAAGCATAATTTTCTCATCTTCTCTAACAATTGCCATCATTGCATCGCAATTTTTTATAAAGAATTGTAATGAATTAGAATCACCACATCCATCATAAGGATTGATAAAATTTAGGACATCGAAAGCAGTTTTTCCCTCAGCCATTTTAAGTAATTCTTATTTATTTTTTTAAAATTAATTCAATTTATAATAATTTAAAAATAAGTATTTGTTTTTTTTTTTTTTTTCTTTTTTTTTTTTAATAATTTTGGTTATTTGCAGTTATTCTTAAAATAATATATGTACGTACCTAATCAACAATTAACTTAAACTCTATAAAAAATAAAGCGAAGGAAATGTGCAGCGAAAACCATCAGAAAACAAAAGACTTACCCACACATGTTGCGCAGGAATTTTCGTGAAGTTTCCGATGATCAACAGGAAGCTGATTGCGTCTCCGCGCGCCTCTCAATTTCCTGCTCACTGCTTGGATGAATCTGCTGCGCCTGGGCGCACCTTCAAATGTCTCCAATTTCCTGGACTTTCTTGTGGAAACCCTGCGTCTCCGCGCTCCTTGGTACTCACAAAACTGCCGCGATATTTTTTGTATGCACTCGCTGCGTCTCCGCGCTCCATCGAGTAACACCGCGAATTGCACCGCTGCCACCAATGTTATAATCGTCCCGACTCGGCAATTGAAACTCTAACTTTCGTTTAAAAAAAAAGGTTTCGTTTATTAAAAGTAAAATAAAATTAAATAGCTTGGCAAGAGGGAAGATTTGACTAATTTAAAATAACTTCGTGTTTTCGGTTTGAAGCCCGGATTCAGAGTGTCTTGTCTTCAGTCTTTCTTCTCCCAAGAAAACGGCTTCATGAGATGTCCTTAAGGAGGGCGTCGTCTTCAAGTAATAAAATATAAAGGTACCTAATTCTATACAGATGTAAAGTTTATTTTGGAAAGTTTGTGAAATAAAATCATAAACACTAAAATTCTAAAGGTACAAGGAAATTCTGGCCGTCTAGACAATAAAATAAAAGAAGGGTCTACTCTACAGTCTCTGGCGCCTTGGCGGCAAGGATAATAATTGGGGTTCTTGCAATAGAAATCATAGAAAGAAGCTGTATAATAATTCCAAGCCTTAAATAAGTAATAAAGTTATAAAGTACCTATCATTAAAACATGGAGCTAAACTAAACAGATGATGGAATTTACTGTAAATAAATGTATAGTGAGCATCGTATTATTAATGAAGAGTTTATTGGTTTACGACAAAACTAATTACATATTTTTCTGAACCGGAAATGTTAGCTTGCCACCTAACAACCATCCTAGCTCGGTTTTTTGTAATGTCAATCCATTATTAATTTTAATTTGTTCCATTAACAATATGTCATAAAATATCTCTACACCAACTAGCATATCGATATCCTGTGACACATTAAAAGACGGGTCCGCCAATGAGATATTCTTAGGGATATTTATAGATTTCTTGCCAAAAGAAAATAAAGGAATGCGACTTGTAATTTTATCTAAAACTAAACAACAGGCATCGCATTTATAGTCGTTAATTCGTGAATGAATCGTTACTGATGTCTGCAATTTTATTGACAAATTATACTTATCTCCAACACCCGAAACTGCATAATTAACTGTCTTTAATTCTAGACCAACTTTTTTTGCAAATTCCAATGAAATAAAATTACTTTGTGAACCTTGATCCACTAATATTCTAGCCGTGTACAGTTTATTTTCTAAACCTAAACCAAAAATATTAACCAACGCCGTCGACAGCAAGGGGTAATCCTTGTTCTGCTTGTTCAAACCTGTAAAAGAATTAATATTATTTTCAACTGTTGTCTCTGTCGAATAAGTAGAAATTCCACTCTCACTTCCTCTGTCTGGGATGCCACCACCACCTATTGATCGCGGAAGTCAGTGCCGGCACCGGGGATGCTGAATTATTATTTTCGCGATTTTCGACCCTATCGACAGACCTACTATGCTGCGAACCGTTCGTAGAGTTTCTGTCACGGTGTAACATAGAATTGTGTTTAAAATTACAAATTCTGCAGGATGTTTTAATGCAATCTTGAACAGTGTGGTTTGGATTGAAACAATTGATACATAATTTAAGTTTACGGACTTCTGTACTACTCTCGCCAACTGATAAATTTTTAAACTTATCGCACTCAAAAATTGAATGCTCGCCTCTACAAAAATAACAAGAAATTTTTCTAGATTGTTTAACAGTCGTAAACGAACCTCGATATCTATTTTGTTTAATGTCTTTATTGTCAAATTTATTAGCAGGTTGCTTAGGTACAATTTTAGTTTTAGTCATTTCTAACTTTTCTAATAAATAACATTTAGCCTTCAAAAATGTATTTAACTCAGACCAAACAGGAAAGTCTCAAGCGATTTCATAGGCTTCCCACTCCCTTCTTGTTTGACTATCGTATTTATTGACAATAATGGATATTAAAAGTGTATCCCAACTGTCAGTGGGCTGTTTAAGAGCTTTCAATGACCTTATGTTTCTAGAAAAAATATCAAATAATCTACGTAATTCTACATGAGATTCCTTTGTCAATACCGGTGCATCTAAAAGACCTTGTATATACGTGTCAATAATCAACCTATTATTCTCATAGCATTCTTCCAAGCAACATCAAATTTGGAACTGGTTATTTCAATTGAAGCAACGAGTTCTTCGGCTTCGCCCTTGAGTGCCGACTTTAAATATTGAAATTTCTGAACTGGCGGTAAATTGAAGTTGGTATCTACAATAGCTAAAAACGCGTCTTTAAATTCCATCCATTTTTCGATTTTACCTTCAAATGTAGGAATACTAAGCAAAGGTAGTTTTGATTGTGGAAATAACTGACCATTATTGTGACCTTGGCCTACATTTTGATTTACACTTCTATTAGAAAGTGAACCTCTGTCATTATTCAAATCCTCATAACTGTCAAGCGCTGTCTGAGCCGCAGCTCTTAAATTAAAATAATCATCAAAATAATGTTTCTCATCCAGCTCAACTTCCATTTGTTCAGCTGTAAGAGTCGAATTTTCCAAGGCGCAAGCAATATCCAACTGCACCTGAGTAAATTCATTATATCCTGGTTCAAATTTGAACAATCTAGTCTTAAGTTCATTATATTTTACTGTCCTTAAATTGTCGAGCGTTAAACTGTCAAAAAATGTTCTAAATCTTGTCAAATTAGAACGAATACTGGCTCTTTTATGCTTCAAAACTGCCAATGGCTACGTTCACCAGAACCAAAACGGATTGTGAACAGTTTACAAATCCCAACAGAATATGTTGGGTTAACTCTTGGTTCTGCTGAACGATTCAAATTTTTGTTGATAGAACGTCACCTTCTGAATGACAGGTCACCACACAACACACAGTGTTGAAAATTATAAACACTAAAATTATGCTTGCAAAAATGGCGACCGTTTGCAAAACATGTTTGGTATTAACACAAATTCAACGTAGCGTTCAGCAGAACAATCGCAAACCGTTTACCAACGTTTGTATCTGGTGAACGCGGCCAGACTCTGCCATAATTAATTGTAGAGTCTAAATTACCAAAAAAAAATGACGTGTCAGTCAATACTTGTCAGGAAATTAATAAAGGAAAATAAAAGGAACTCGCTCACCGGACGTCGCACAGAAGCGTAGGCCTTAGTTCATTTCGAAATGTCCTTGTTTACTCCATCATGGCGGTCTTACTGTCGTTGTACTTCAACCACTAATTAATTTTACTTGATGCGGCGCGAATGGACCAATGTACTGGCTGGTTCATTAAATAAAGACTGTGGACTGTATTTTACTTGTATATTGAAACTTTTACATAATATTTAGGGTTGAATTGATAACAAAAGAAGGTTAAATTGATCAAAAACACCGAGAACGGAATGGTCCCGTTACTCCTGTTGTTGCTGGAGTCGAAGTGCCAGTCAAGTCGTGACGTATGTGCGGTCAATTATCACGCGCGGCGTTGCCAAATTAACTGTCTAGTTTTAATAGAATTCTATTTTCTTGATTTATAGAAATCGATTTTAAAAGTTCACTGAATACCGAACACATAATTAAAAAAAATCTAATTCCCATAAGACCAACATTAAATGCTTTTAGGGCTCAAGCTTTATCTTCTTTTCCATCAACCAGCAGGGTACCAGGCAATAAATTAATTACACCCCAACGGCGATTATTTTCCACAAAAAAGAAAAATAAAAGTAAAAAACGCAGCTATAACAAACCGACTTCTGAAGAAGCTGATGTTATAGCTGCAAAAATTATTGTAAACAATAGTACCGGGTGATTGTCTATATTTTGCACCCACACCTATCTCACCTGCTTGAAGAGATGCTCAGAAATGTCAAATGTGGAAGATATAGGTTATATCAGAAACTTTGCAATGGAATTGCAAGTATACGGGGTGTGTCACAAAAGTCTGGCGAAGCAAAGTTATACTTTTTCAAATGGAACAGTTTGTATATTATTGACCTATTGAATTCGCCTTCGAAACCTGATTCCAAATATACTAGGTTTTCTAGGTTTATTCCTTGTAATCCAGCCTCTGAATATCCCATTTTGACCTTTATAATATTTTGCTGGTGTTCTCTATACTTCACCTTTTTCAATAAAAATGCAATTACTCCACCAGTTTTCTTCCTTATTTTCTCCCGGACTATTAGGAATAAACCCAAAAAACTATGTTGATAATATGTCTTCCATTCGAAAAAGTTTAACTTTGCTTTGCCACACTTTTGTGACACACCCTGTATCTTGTAGCCCACTGAAAAGTTTCTGATATTACCTACAACTTTCACATTTGACATTTTCGGGTATCTCTTCGAACAGGTGAGATAGATGTGGGTGCAAAAAATAGACAATCACCCGGTGCCTAGTCAATTTTTTTTCTTATTTTTTTTTTTGTTCTTGATGCTTTGTAATAAACAATAATTTTGTAACAAATGTCTGTATGTTTGAGGTGGATTTATAATATTACCTTGCATTTTTTGGGACTTACACCTCAATTGACATTAATACCAGAAGTTTCTTGATATAGACGGTAGCAGATTTGGTACCGAAACGTCAGCAAAAAATCCAGAACTCATACCACCGAGCCTAATCAAGTATTATTTTATTGAAATAATAAAACTCGATTCGTTTATAAAAAGTCGATTCGAGTAATTTATTTTATAAAAATAATCTGATAGGTAAAATTGCTCTAATCATAGAGCTTGTAGTAATTCGTATCAAAATCAAGAAACTTCTGGTATTAATTTCAATTGAGGTGTAAGTCCCAAAAAATGCAAGGTAATATTAAACAATAATTTACCTTATGAAAACAGCGATTTTGTTAAATTGATTTTGTTTAAAATGTCTAAACTTAAATTTAAGATTTTTTTTTGAATTTAGAGATTGTAGGTAAAATATAAAATACTGTGTAATAGTCTAAGGTAATATTAGATCTGCTTCTGCAGAAATCACAAACCAGTCAGAGTGAATTTCATTTCATTGGTTGAAACTAGTTTTCTGACTGTTTTCAACCAATGAAATTCGCTCTGACTAGTTTGTGATTTCTGCAGAAACAGACCCTTTATTACCAAAAAGGCCTTGACATATTTATAAATATTTATTTAATTCTAAGCACATTGTTCTCAACTGTTTCCTAGCAAATAAGAGAAATATAAATACTTGAAACAATATACATTAAACATATTTTAGATACATGTTCTGTGTTTCAATTCTTAATAATATTTAATTTTTTTACTTTTTTACAAAACAACTCTTGAATTTTATAGTTAATTAATAATTAGCTTTTCATATTTTGAACATAAAGCATTTTGGGAAAAAAACAACTCCTCTCCAACAAAGCATACATATTAGTGTATTTTGGGTTGCCTGACAAACAAAAACATTGCGAAGCCTTGAATACGATAGTCTGGTCGGTTCCCTAGACGCTTGTGGAGTAGGTGCATGTTCGCAGATGAATGTAGGTTTAATTTCTGTGGTGATGGACGAGTTTTAGTATGGAGAGGGAGAAATGAACGATATCCTGGAAGGAAACATGGATGCGAGGGAACTGTTTGTAGGTGCCGGTGTGGTTGTTAAGGGTGGTGTTATGATGGATAGGAGAACGGATTCGGTTGTTTAACTGAGTGAATCGATGAATGCGAAAAGGTATCAAGACTGTATCAGTGATATTATTATTCCTTTCCACAAAACTTTGAAGACGATTTTGTCCTGGTGGACGACAATCTCGTATTTGTGAAAATTTTTAATAAAAATTTCTATAGTTGATTTTTTTATTGTGCGCATTTATAGTGTCTTTTTTACGTCCAATGATTTACCCAGTATTTAAGGTTTCCGTATTGGAAATCTATTTGTCTATTGTTGGCCTGGTATGATGTTAAAACTGAAACCTAGCGTAAATTTCTTAGATCATAGAAAATCTACATGAAATAGGCTTTCCGAATTTGAAGCGCTCGTGTAAATCCGTCATTTCGTTTTCGAATCATAGCATTTTGAGGATTGCATTACCAAAATTTGATGTTTAGTTGTGTATCTAAGGCCAAAGGGCCTTAATCCAAAAAGTGACAAAAACGTCTAGAGATATTGATGTTACCTTAGTAACGAACCATATTTTAGCAACTAAAAATTTTTTTGCCAAAGTGTCACACACACGAAATTTTTGCTTTTTTGCATGACATTGTTTATCGCCCCGTATATCATGATTATAACTTTCCAACCAAAAATATGTGACAAGTAGCCTAATCTAGGGGAAACGCGCTTTTGAAAGCCGCAAACCGCGTTCAATTTTTTTTTTTTTTTTAAGTTGTAACATTTGAAATGTCACCAGAACATTTTTAATTGTTCTTAAAGTCTGTTTTTTTTTAAAGATAATTCCCCAAGTCAACAATTTAGTAACTATGTTGGCAACACAAGCCTTTTCTACATAAAAAATTTGAAAGCATTGACAATTTTACATTGTATTGCCAACAGAATGTCATTTTGACTTTTATCTTTAAATAAAAACAGATTTTAATTAATTTCTTATATTTGAACTCATTTAAAATTCTATTTCGTACACCTGGCGACATCTACGATTCCTTTGACTAGTTTCCTGACCTAATACCGAAAATTATATTATCAAAAGGTGGTTCCGATTTGCTCACTCCGGTGCTCCGAGTGACTCCATTCGCACTCCTGTCGAACGGAACTAAGTTTCTTCATAAGAAAAACCCGTAGCACTGTCATTTTTATAATTTCGACAGGCTTGACAGAAGGAGAAAGACACAACCACAGTTTGAGACTTTTGACTTTTCTTTTCCATTTGATAGTTAGACTGAACAGGTCGTCTGAGGAAATCCAAAATTTTGGTTTTCATTCTTGGTCATCGAGCGCAAAAGTGGATAAATTTAAGTAGCCAGAGGAGTGAGTAGTTGTGCCAGCTGGAACATTTCCTGAAAAATTGTGTAAGTTTCTGAAAGTGAGGTTATTATCGGCCGTTGAGGTATGTAAACCCTTTTTTCCCTTTGATAAATGAGTCCCTATATTTCTTCATTCCGTTCAGGCAATTTGGGAGAGTCTTAAAAATCCACGCCCACACTTCTGGGTGAAAATTTGACGAATTTGAGACCATGCGGTACTGCATGTCCGAAGAAAGTCTGGGCCCCCTCCTACAAGGGAAGTTGTGCCCTGTAAGAGATTGATCCCCGACCATTGTTTGAGTGCCTCCAGCCAATTTGGTGCTTCCAGATCTCAAATTTGTGAAAATTCCCAAGGATTCCGTCCAGGCTTGTATAATTACTTACCTATGGGTCCCGTTTATGTGCCCCAATAATTACAGTTTCATGATATTATCTATTTTCTACCGCTCCCTGTCGATTACCTTTATTAGCTAATTATTATCTTTATAATAATAATTACTGTTAATTATTATTATTATTTTCTTATCGTTCACTATCGATTAGCTTAATTAGCTAATTAATAACTATAAAATCATTTACCGACCTATTTACCTTATTGCAGTATCTGGCTAAAATAGCTAACTACAGTTTAATGTAATTTTTTATCGATTAATTATTAATCATTATCGTAATCAGATAACTACTATTATTATCGTTTTCAATATTTTTATCTAGTATCCAATAATTATGGATTACTATAATTATTCCAAATTTATTTCTGGGATTCATTAACTTCTAGAGGTAAATCTAACCTTTGGCTTCAAATCAATAAAGTGGTAATTCTGCAAGGTATTTAAATCAATGTAAAATCTTTAGGTAGTTGGATTTGAGTTTCATGGTTACATATTTTTAATTTTAATTACAGGTAAAAGGTAGAGCTCTCCCTGATACTTTTGATTATAGGTTCTGGCATTTATAACTCCCTAGGGATTACTTAATACCTTAATGCATTTATAAATTTGATTTTATTGACTTGGTTGATTTAAGTCAAAAATTGAAGATTAAGGATATTGTGACTTCATCATTTATATTTAAGTAGATTTCTTCATAGGTATTTATTGATTATTCTTAAATTTCAAAACTTACTATTGTACTTATTCAAATTGATTTCTGTTTTTGAAAAGCTGCTTAATGATTATTTTTTTATTTAAAAAACTTGGATACTAGACAATAATTTTTCTTAGAACTATAAAAAAAGTTCGCCATCTTGTCACAAATTTTTAATGGCATAATCAAAGAACAAAGTTCGCCATCTTGTCACAAACTTTTGTTAATGACAATTAACTTTAATAAATGATTGTGTTTAGAATTCCAGGGCTTGTGTTTTTATTGACTGGGTTGAATGTCAGATAGCTATTGGATTTTAGATTTCTTTTAACTTTTCAGATTTTTTTGAATTTATCTTTTTAAACATAAACAATAACTAATTAATGGAATAGTGCCTAGTTTGGCTATTCCTTGGTAATCAAAATAATTTATACAGTGGCGCCCTCTCTCTACTGTACCAACACCAAGGACCACCCCAAGCTAAACTACCACTGAGCAATAGTCGAGCACAAATTATGAACATTCTTTTGTTTCGACAAAAGAGTGTTACAAAGTTGTAGCTGTTTAAAAAAAGGGCACACAATTGAATGGACCGAACTTAATGTTGACCAGTTCATAACGCAACAGAACCGCCCTCCTTGAAAGATTGGGATTTCAAAATAAAATACTATTATCATAAATCATAATAAAAAAATAAAAATAAAAATGGAAAACAGTTATAAAATTTAAATTAATGTCTCCGTGCTTGAATGAAACAAATATAATGACTAATATCTAGTCCTTATCTTGAATAGGCAACAATGACAGTTTTGTAACTGAACGCCTAAAAACACCATTTTTGGTTTTTACACTGACCACTCGAATGATGCCATCGTCTCCTGGGTGGATTTCTTTAATTCGACCCAAACGCAAGCACATGGGCGGAACGTGATCTTCTTTCAGCAAAACCATGGCGCCAATATTAATTTTACCATTGTCGTCGAATTGCCGCTTGGTTCTTTGTTGCAATTGACTCAAATACTTCTTGGTCCACCTGGTCCAGAAATGCTGTCCAATGAGCTGTAAATGCCGATACCGCTTGACAGGATTTACTTTACAATCGGTCCAATTTCTTTCAGGAAGCGCAGTTAACTGGTGCCAAATTAGAAAGTGAGCTGTAGTAATGCTTTCAAGGTCGTCGGGATCAGATGATAGTGGGACCAAAGGCCTCGAGTTCAAAATTGCTTCGATTTGTGTAATTAGTGTGTAAAACTCTTCGTAATTTAATCGAGAGCCATTCAAAACACGTTTAAGGTGATGTTTACAAGACTTCACCGCAGCTTCATGAAGTCCGCCAAAATGCGGTGATCTCGATGGCATGAAGTGCCATTTAATGTTAGATTGAATGATATAATTTTGAAAATTAGGATACTCTGTCAATTTGCTTATAGCTAAAAGTTCATTATTTGAACCAACAAAATTTGTGGCATTGTCCGAGTAGATATTAGTGGATAATCCCCTTCTCGATACGAACCTCTTCAATAAGCTTAGAAAACCATCACTGGTCAAATCCGTTATGAGTTCGATATGACATGCCTTTGTGGCGAGACAGACGAAGATGGTATGTAGCCCTTTATGACCTTGTTTGTTCTCGTTATTCCGTCCTTTAATTCAAAAGGTCCCGCATAATCCACGGCCACAGACAAAAACGGTCGCGAAGGAGCGATGCGGGCGATTGGTAATTCACTCATTTTGGGAAAAATATCATTATTGGGATTTGCTTTATAACACTGAACACATTTTCTAATATAAGACCTCACTACTTGTTTCCCATTTATAGGCCAGTAGCTTTGTCGCACGTGTGCTAAAGTCCCCTGAACCCCTGCGTGAAGTGTACGCTTGTGTTCTGAATCAATCACTAGATTGGTAAAAAAATGTTTTGCTGGCAAGACTATAGGGTGTTTGATATCGTAACGAATTTCTGAATTTTTTAATCTACCGCCGAGCCTAATGATTTCTTTGTGGTCAAGAAATGGCGCCAACGATTTCAACTTGCTTTTCTTCGAAATTGGTAGGTTTTGCTTTAAATTGTAAAGTTCATTTGCGAACGATTTTGCTTGTACAATCTTGATTAAAACTGTAGTACTACGTTGAATCTCAAGATGGGACAACTTTCCAAACATTCTTTCTTCTCTTGCAGCCTTCAAATTTGAAATAAATCTTATACAAAATGCGCATACACGCATCAAAGTATTTAAATTGGAAAATTTACAAAAAATGTCGATATCAGTTTTTTCTACGAGCGTGCATTTTTTATTACTTTCCCGCACGCATCTTAGTTCCGAAAATGTCACATTCCCGCAATAGTGCGCGATTTTGTTTTTCCCGCACTAGTGCGGGAAAGTGGTGTTCAGAAGAACTGCCAGTTTTGTTAATTAATCAAACATTTTATCTATTTTGTCTGCATACATTTTTGCTAGATATTCTTCGCGTCGTTCGGGTCAACGGCAGTCGCGTGCGGGAAAGTATCACTTTCCGCACTTGTTAGGAAAATAACTATTTTGGATCATAAGTGTAATTTTTGTTTCTGGAATATTATTAGCTGCAAATCGCGAAAAATTATTAATGTTTGAATTTTTTGGCCACTGTTCGGCGTTTAGTAAAAATTGAGTGTATTAAATTTTTCAAACTGGCGCCACGAGTTATAATATCGGCTGGATTTTGATCCGAAGAGAGTAATTCCAGTCTTGAATACTTGTTAGTTGCTGTATTTCAGCAACTCGATTCGCAATGAAAGTTTTCCACGTTTTTGGCTCATTAGCAATCCAACAAAGAACAATAGTAGAATCTGTCCACAAGAATATCTGATCAAATTTAAGATTTAAGGCTTCCGTGCACTTTACAAGCAAGCGTGATAGTAAGAGTGCGCCTAACAGTTGTAATCTTGGAAGTGAAACTGCCTTCAACGGGCTTACGCGTGATTTCGCGCATAACAAATGACTTTCAACTTTTTCATTTGTGTTTATAGTCATTGGGCCCAGATCTGAATTTATTTTTTATGACCACGCCGTCGAAACTTTTTGTATTTGCTATTTGGGTGGAGTCGAACAAATTTTGAGCTCAGTGCATTATGGTAGTGGGGCGTTTGTCTGTCAAGCTGTCACGAAATTGTCAATTTTATGCAAGAAAAAAATTTATGACCACATTGGTAATTTTTTTTTAAATCAATAGTTTTTATCACATACGAACAAAAATGTGTCGGACAAAAATATTGGGGCATTCGACGCGTCGGACACTATACTTTTCCGCACGCTCGTTTCACCGGCATCATTTGACATCAACTTTGAATTTAATCCATTATTAAAAATTCCGCTTAAATTTATAATCTTCGGTCAAATTTAAAGTTGGTGTCAAATGATAGCTTATGGAAATCTAAGATAGGAATGTAAAATCGGTTTTCCTCTAAAATTAATTTAGGTTTTACAGTCTGTCAAAGATGCAAAAAAGTCAATTTTAAACTATCAATACTTCCGAAACAGTTGAAGATAGGTATATGACATTGTACATGAAATATGTCTAGAATTTTCCGCAGAATCCAGAAATGTCATAATATATAGGGCTAGTCATTTAAAAAAACGTAGCCTTGTGTCACCACTACTTATTGGGCCACCCTGTATACTGGAAAATAATTTAGGAATGTAGCACTCATGTTTATCTACAAGTTTTGTATTCACTTTTTTCTTCGATCTCGGTTAGTATAGGAGATAGGGACCACCGCGCTCTCAGTAACTCATCCTGTATAAAACATATAGGTGTGTGGGTATGTGTGTATGCATATATACTATAAATTATAGATGTAGAAATTCCTGACTGGCTTGTTTAATAAGTGAAATGATTCTTGGGATTCAGTCTTGGCAAAAATAAAACTAGTTTTTCACAAACGCCGAGCTTTCGGAAATTTTATTGTTTCCTTTTTCAAGGGTTCAAAGTTAGTTAAATTATTTTAGAATTAGCCATTGTTGGAAAAATTATTGATTTGTTCTTTTCTTTTAACTGTTGCTTTAATCTTGGAATTTTGCGTCTGATAATTTTGAAAAGTGACGAAGTAAAAAATTACAAAAATTACCTACTTTTTTTTTTAAATTGTATCAAATCGCCCCATTATTTTTGTCCGACAATTGATCCGATATGCGTTACACATGTAAAGAAACAGTGAAAAATAAAAATTGAATCTCTGGTTGTAAATAAAATTGTTGCAGGAAATTGACATCTTTGGCGCATCCGACTGCGCATATGCCCCGTGAAAATTGTCCGACAAGGTTACCACGTTATTGAAAAAAATATTAATGGCAGATTCTGTTCAAATCAGCCGTGTGGTAATAAAAAAAAGTTTCCCATAAATTTGACATATTTAGCGTGTCCGACGCGACGAATGCCCCAATATTTTTGTCCGACACATTTTTTTTCGTTGTTTATGTGATAAAAACTATTGATTAAAATAAAATTACCAATGTGGTCATACATTTTTTTCTTGCATAAAATCGACAACTTCGTGACAGCTTGACAGACAAACGCCCAACTACCATAATGCGCTAAGCTCAAAATTTGTCCGACTCCACCCAAATAACAAATACAAAAAGTTTCGACGGTGTGATCATAAATAAAAAAATTAGATCTGGGCTCAAGGACTATTATTGAACGTATAAAAATACAACAAGCATAAGCTCGTTCGCTGGCGTCCGAAAAGCCATGTATTTGAATTATTTTGGGATGTCTTACGAGTACATGGCGTAGTATTTGCATGGAACCTACTTGGGATATTTCCTTCCGAAGTTCGAACCATTCTAAATAGATTGGGAGGGCGTGACAGGTTTTACCTACTGATTTTATCCCGCATGCCTTTTTAAAGCTTGATAATTAGCCCAGAAACAGTAAGAAAAAAGATGATTTTCACCGCCGCTCAAAGCCGCTATATAGGGAAAATCGAATTTTCATTTGTGAAATTTTTTTGTGGTTTTTGGTGATCCGTAACTGCATGCCATTTAAACATAAGGTAAAACTAACGTATTGAAAGTCTTGTAATGAAAGGCATGCACCCCGCAGTAGCGCAAATGCTTCAAAGAGTCACCTGAAGATGAAAAAAATAATGCTGATTTTTAATGTTTTGAAATTGCATGCCAATGGAAATATTTAATTTTCATCGAAATAACAGCCTGCGCCGCACGGTGGAGGAAACCTGGAAAATTAGTGGAAAATCTTGTGAAAATTTTTAGTATACTTTTGGTGATTTCAAATTGCATGCCACTTGTTCAAATTTTCATTTATATAATGATTATTTAAAAAAAAAATGGCATGTATCTCAGGGCGTAACACTGAATAGGCATGCATGGAAAAAGTTGCAAAAAATATAAACAAAAAATAATGATTGCTTCTTGCTTGCCATTTTGCAATTCATTAAAAAAAGATATTTTAAGTGCAGAAACAAAATGGCATGCATGCACCTGCAGCCCTACATACAGGGTGTCCCACGGTGGATGGCGAATTAGACGTTAATGGAAAACCAAAAAGCGGATCATTTTGAAAATTTGGCAACCGAGATAAACGACCATAATCTACACTTTAAAAATATTTTTGTTTATGCGGTGTTGTCGCTTCTACTCTAAACTAGTGGCAACATCGCTATTTTAAAAGGAACACCCTGTATGTGATTACATATTTGTATTCTGCGTAAAATTCTGAGCAGATTATTTTCATAAGATATATCCTATACCGAAGTTCAACTGTTTTTGAAATATTGACAATTGAAAATTGACTTTTTGCAACTCTGACGGGCTGTAAAACCTGAACGGTTAATTTTAGAGAAGTAGAGATTTCAGTGGCGTAGATAGCTTTTCACCCTGTTGGCGGTGGGGGGGAGGGCGGAAGTCCAGCGGTGCAGGCAAATTCTCTAAAGGCAAAAATTTGTGACAGAAAAGGTAAACAAAATGGCGGCAATTTGACCAACCGAGACTAATTAAGTAAAGATACAATATCTTTTCCAAAAGTCCCATTTTTTCCGAACTTTTAAATTTAAATTAAGTTCATATTTCTTATTTCGGAACGGAAAGAGTCAGAAAAATATATAAAATTAAAGTTTTTATTTTGATTAATCACAATTTAATGGCATCTTCAGCTAAAGCAGTGGCGACGCTAGGGTAGGGTGTTATATTAGGGGGTGCCACACTGGTTACTGAAAGTAAGTAACAAGTAAGTAACGAGTTACTGAAAGTAACACGTTACTTGGTAACTTCGTTACTTTTTAGATGGATTGATAAGTAACTGTAACGACGTTACTTTCCTGAAGTAACTGCAGATCGTTATTTTGTTAAAGTAACGAGTTACTATGAAAGTAGCGCGTTACTATGAAAATAACGCGTTTATATGGAAGTAACGCGTTACTAGTTACTATGGAAGTAACACCTTCTCTCAATTTGTTTAGCTTTTTTACAAATAATTGACGATCGAGGAAAAGGAAAATAAGTAATCCAAAAACTTTGTATGTCAAATAAAATGTGGGTACTACAGAAAATTTGTTTTGAAAGCTCAAAATAATCGATTTTGGGCGTGGCACGCGCCGCCTCTGCTCTAAAGACACTATATGCAGACATTGGGACGCTTCAAAAAGCAGGTTTGTCCAAAACCAAGTTCTCTATTTAGTCGCTTAATCCTTAATCCATTTGAATTTTGCAACAAAACTCTTCCACATAGTCGGACTCACAAACTAAAAACATATTGGCATTTCGTATAGGTCTTATTTGAGTGTTTGGGCTGCTGTGTTGGTGAGTCAAATTAAGGAATAACGCAATTTTCGACGTAAATAGTTATTTTTGAAGTAACGCGTTACTTTAAAAGTAACGCTTTATTTAAAAGTAGCGCTTTATTTCAAACTAAGGCGTTGAGGTCACAGGTTACTTTCAAATAACGAGTTACTTTTAAGTAACAAACTACTTCTAAAGTAGAAAAGTTACTTTTAAAGTAAAGAAGTTACAGTAACGGGTTACTTTCCAATAAGTAACGAAAATAAAGTTATCATTATTCGAAAGTAACTGTAAATTTTGAGTAACGAGTTATTTTTATGCAAAAGTAACTGTAAAGTAACGCGTTACTTTTTTCAAATAACGATCCCAGCTCTGACTCAAGTATAGGGTATATCACATGAAATCTGCTCAGAATTTTACGTAGAATGCAAATATACAATCACATACAGGGTGTTCCATTTAAAATAGCGATGTTGCCACTGGCTTAGAGTAGAAGCGGCAACACCGCATATTTGCGTATAAACAAAAATATTTTTAGTGAATATCATGGTCGTTTATCTCGGTTGCCAAATTTTCAAAATTATCCGCTTTTTGGTTCTCCATTAACGTCTAATACGCCATCCACCATCCACCGTGGGACACCCTGTATGTAGGGCTGCAGGTGCGTGCATGCCATTTTGTTTCTGCACTTAAAATATATTTTTTTAATGAATTGCAAAATGGCAAGCAAAAAGAAATCATTATTTATTTTTATTATTTTGTACAACTTTAATTATTGTTTACAATACGATGCTCCAAAGCTGAATGCATGCCTCTCGGGCTATATAATTATTTCATTACAAAATCATTGCTGAACATTGTTTGAACGAGTTTGAAATCACCAAAAGTATACTAAAAATTTTCACAAGATTTTCCACTAATTTTCCAGGTTTTCCCCATCGAGCGGCGCATGCCATTTATTTTTTAGGCTGTTATTTCGATGAAAATTAAATATTTCCATTGGCATGCAATTTCAAGACATTAAAAATCAACATTATTTTTTTCATCTTCAGGAAGCATTTGCGCTACTGCGGGGTGCATGCCTTTCATTACAAGACTTTCAACACGTTAGTTTTACCTTATGTTTAAATGGCATGCAGTTACGGATCACCAAAAACCACAAAAAAATTTCACAAATGAAAATTAGATTTTCCCTATATAGCGGCGTTGAGCGGCGGTGAAAATCATATTTTTTCTTACTGTTTCTGGGTTAATTATCAACCTTTAAAAAGGCATGCGGGATAAAATCAGTAGGTAAAACCTGTCACGCCCTCCCAATCTAAAAAGAAGTTGGCTGGGTAATTTGTCATCCCAATCAATTTGAAGTTGCCAAAGCTTTTGAATAATTAATTTGGCCCTCATTGATAAAATGATAAGGGACCTAAAATTCCCAGAGGATCGAAAATTTAAGCTATAAAAGAAAGCAATGTTCTTTTGGTAACCTTATCGTGTTCCAAGAAAATATTTTCCGAATGGACCTTTCTCATGCAATGAACAACAAGGATAGTATATTAAGATTTCTGCAATAAAGAAAAAGACACATATAATGACGCGCGATACCTGTGTGGAATGACTTTGATTGGTTCCACTTGTTAAACTGTGCAATTTCGGTTATGTTTCTGTTTTTGTTTATTTTTAAACGTAAATATGACAAAATACGTATTAACATTAATTAGAAAGAAAACCCACCGCAGCAAAAATGTTTGCAGCAAACCTTTAATTGTACATTATTATTGTATTTGATATAAAAATCGTTATTTTACGAACCCTCAAATCAAATCTCTGTCCCAACTTAAATCGTCTTCATTCGGGTTGAGAGCACGTAACTATTGTTTTCTTACAATTTGATTGTCTGGGAACTTGTGAAAAGAAAGGTTTCACTTCTTTTTCGCCTAATTCTGACAAGAATTCATTCAACTCATTTGAACCATTGTATCATAAACAGTTTTTGTATTAATTTTCAGCAATATTGATTGATACTGATTGATTATTGAGGTTAGCTTAAATATGTCAGGGTCAGACCGTGTTCAGTAAATTGACGATTTAATTATCTGTCACCCACAAGATGCGCGCGCAGCACAGGTAAAATGACAAAGGTCCATTATACTCGAATTTGTCTGAAAAAGGAATCCAAGATACACCGAGAGTTTTCACATTCGAATCGTCTGTGATTAAATATTTTGAATCGCCTTGGTTAACAGCATTTATAGCGTCTAAAACCCTGCAATCGTTTGACTGGAATTTTCTCAAATCAAAACAGGATTTGACGAATGAGCATTTGATGATCGCATGCACCTCTCAACAAATCATCTATGTAGAAATCTGAACCTATAATTCGACTTTCGATTGGCCATTTTTCACTAAGGGTACGGTTTGTTAGCATAGTACGCGACGCACAACTGACAACGTAAACGTCGTCATTGGTTCAGGTATGACGTACACCCGTTTTCTGACGTCAGAAAACGAGTGTACGCTTGGTGTACGTCATACCTGAACCAATGACGACGTTTACGTTGTCAGTTGTGCGTCGCGTACTATCCTAACAAACCGTACCTTTACGTCAATAGATATTTGCAATAAACAACGTGTTGCAAGGTAAGATGCGGATGAGGTACCATAAGTTATGGTATTTAGCTGAAAATATTTTATTTCTTGGCTCTGTGATTCACGCCATACTATCCGTTTAAGATTTCTTTCGTCCTCGTCTATCAATATTTGCCTATAAATTTTTGCCAAGTCCCCTACCAAAACGACGTTGTGCTTCCTGAAACGCAAGAGTGTTGAAAATAAGTCATTTTGGACTGTGGGACCAATTTTCAATACGTTATTTAACGAAAGGTTTGTTAAGGTTTTACAAGCCGCGTCAAATACAACCCTCAACTTAGTGGATGTACTATCGGGTTTCTCAACACTATAGCACAGATCACCTAATACAGATGTGTAAGTACGTATACTTGCTGTCGACGATATTCTGTGACGAAGCCGGGCCGCCATCGGCCCCACGCATAGATAAAGATCGCCCGCGTCAGGATAATTAACGTGGCCGAGTGCGTGAGCATGTTCCAGCCTGTGTGTTTAGGTACATATTTTTGCGGGTAGAAAAAAATATTTTTTGCTGTTTGTGAACCAATTAAAGAAATATTATTATATTATTGAGCTTCCGCATTTATATAATAAATATGTTCAAAATACATTGATGTGGCATTGGTGCGGCCAGCCTATGTCTATCAAATTAATCTTGAACCACGAATTCGCCGTTCTTTCGCATCTGTATGTAAGTAATCTGTGACTATGGTGTGGAATATAATAAACTGGGGTTTTAGAATAAAGTTCTCTCGATATTTGAGTCATATGATTAAGTTCTTGATATTCTTCCATGAACCTTTTATACGCTAATTCTAAACCAAGATATTTTAAAAATCGTTTTTCGATTGAATATAATCTATTTATCGCAGATTGCTCAGATTCGCCCAAAGTCAAGAAATTATCCTTTAAAGGAAGTTTAACAACAAACCTACCGGACTCGTCCCGAGTTGTGGTTTTCACAAAATAATTTTCACACTCGAGCTCTTCTTTACTCATTGAAGCACGCGGATTATAGAAAACCTCCTCGAGAAGCCAAAATTTTTCTAAATTTTTATTTAAATTTTCTCGAATAAAAAAACAATTTGATAACATTGCATGTGATCGTTCTGGTTTGCCTTGTTTACAAGGCACTTGACCAGCTACAATCCAGCCAAACAAAGTCTTTTGTAGTATGGGAAGTTTTCTCCCTAACTTTATTTGCCCGATGCATAATAATTCGAAAAATATAGATGCGTTTTGTGTAACTTCTGAAGAATTCTGAGGAATGGATGTTTCATTTCTATCTTGATTTAACAATGTTGCATGATTTTGATTGCATATTCTACAACCTTGACCACGGCAGTTAGAAGTTTTGTGGCCAAAGCGTAAGATCTGTTTCTTTACAATAAGAACATTTTTGTGTATAAATTTTAGCGTTATTTGAGGTAAAGAATGACTTTGAATAATTTTTTTTTGTGGAGTTGCTCGAAATTAGTTTAGTGTCCAAGGCCTCTAAAATTTGGCAACGTTGGTCTAAAAAGGTATTGAAATCGTCAATTTTTGGATTACTTAACTTGTTACAATAAACCTCCCATTCCCGTTTTGATGAAAGAATATAAATTAAAATGGTGTCCCATTGGCTTACATTTTCTCCTAATGACTCAAGAGATCTATAATTTTTTAAAAATGCATTAGAAAAGCTTCTCAGCGCATTGTGAGTCGCTTTTGTAATTGCAGGTAGATCCATGATTTCCTTTAAATGGAAATTTATAAGGATTTTTTTATTTTCATAGCGTTTTTTAACTAAGTCCCAAGCAATGATATAATTTGCATCTGTGGGTGGCAATGAAATAATGAGATTTTTAGCTTCTTCCTTCAAAGCAGCCTCTAAATAATGGAATTTTTGAACCTCTGCAATGTGGGAATTATTGTGCACTAATGCAGTGAACATATCTCTGAACCTTTGCCAGTCTCCGTAGCTACCGCTAAATTCTGGCACAGCTAGTGAAGGAAGTTTTGCCGCTATATTTGGCAATATAGCAGTGCCCGAATTTGAGCTTGAAACAGTTATACCACCGCTGGCCGCGCTCACCGGGGCCGAACCCGAAAAACACACTTGCTGCCCTTGCTGGAGATGCTGAAAATGCTCATCTAATATTTTTCGCGCTGCGGATACGGAATCATAGTAACGAGTTTCAAAATAGTCCCTCTCTTCGCCTGTATCTGTTTCATCGAAATCATTTGGAAAATCGCTCAAAAGTAGTTTCTCGAACTCATTTTGGATACATTTAAATTTATCGAGAATTGGTTTTATACTTTCATATCTCAATTGAAAAAGTTCTATCGATTGTCCGGAATCAAATTTATCCAAAAAAGTCTGAAACCATGTCAATTCGCCTTTAATTTGACGACGAGAATTTTTTAAACGTTTTAAAGCGATTTCTGGGGTATTTTCACTAGTTTCTGACATTTTGCCCTTATATTTTGTTAGAGAGACAATAATTGAACTTTTATACAGGGTGTAAAAAAAGTCTAGAATATTGCTAATATCTTGAAAACGGCTGAATACTGAATATTTTTCATATAAGTATTAAAATTTACTTAAAAAATCTTTTATTAGAATATTTTTCACTTAAAATTGGCATGCTTCTGTAACGAATAGCTCCGGATCATTCAGGTGTAAAATCGCTTATGTAAGACTACAGGGTGAGTCAATAAAAATGCAAACTTTTTTATTTTAAATGACACACCCTGTAAATTTTTACGGATATTGACAGATCTTTGCAAGACAAATTCACTAATATGGGATTTAGGGGTCTTATCTGTCAAAGTGACGGAACAAGTGAAAAAACAAATTCAAACTGTTTATTGTTATAAACACTAAAAATAATTACAATAAATGTTCGAAATGAGTTCCATTACTAGCTAGGCAATAACCTATCATTTAACTCCTGGAGAACATTGCCGAGGATCTCACCTAAATAGATCGAATTTCACCCAGAAGATTCCACCAAGAATAGATCGAATTTCACCCAGTATTCTATTCTTAAGGTCATTAAGATCTAATGGTCTACTTTCATGCACATTTGTTTTTAAATACCCCTACAGGAAAAAATCGAAGGGGATGAGGTCCGATAATCTCACTGTCTATTCATTTTCACCTCCTCGTCCTACTTTGGAAACTCTTCATCAAGAACAAGAAATTTCCGGACTTGTACACCAAAATGCGTTGGTGCACCACCTTAATTGCTGGAACCAAGTATTCTGCCTGTTTGGAGAAAGCATATTTGAACTAGGAATAACCTTATCTTGTAGTGATCGTAAGTATTTGTCCGAAGTTAAATTTCTCTCTATGAAGAACGGTACTATTACATTATGGCCAACAATATCTGCCCCCACGTTTACTTTCTGAGGGCGCTGAGTATGTACTTGCTCAATCAGTGAGGATTAGTAGTAGATTAGAATCTGCAGTTGTGCCTATTCACAGAACTGAGCATAAGCAGCTCCGTCAGAAAAATGGATTTTATTTGCAAAGAAGGGGTCAATAGTCACGTTCAGCCGAACTTAACATGTTGAGTGATTAGTCAGCGGCTTTGTTGAAAACAGATGAAAATCAGCTCTTGGCCAATCAA
The DNA here is from genome assembly GCA_917834065.1 of Ceutorhynchus assimilis. NCBI lineage: Eukaryota > Metazoa > Arthropoda > Insecta > Coleoptera > Curculionidae > Ceutorhynchus > Ceutorhynchus assimilis. Next base: position 37,086,563 of record OU892278.1, on the reverse strand, counting down.
AACTGTTATACTTTGTGTATTTCACTTGTCAGAACAAAGCCGCTACCTAATCATTCAATATGTTGAGTTCGGCGTGACCAAGTTACAACGCTCCATAAGAATTTCGCAAAACTCTGACCGTCTGTCGAAGTCATCTTCGTCGAGCTCCCGAACAAGGTGAACTTTATAGGGACGATTTTTTTTTTCATGTAGTAAATTGTACACTGACTTGTGGCTGATACCATGTTGCAATCCTAGCCGACGTGTCGATTACCACTTTCGGTCTGCCAGTGCACGACAAATTTTTAATGCTACCGGTATCGTCGAAACGTCTTAAGCCGGAGTCTCATGCATCCGACATCTGATGGCCCGATGATCCGAAATTGTTGGTATTGGTTGAATTTACGGCTTCTGATTGGTTTGCCTTTTCGAACCAATCAGAAGCCGTAAATTCAACAAATAGTAACAATTTCGGATCATCGGACCATAGGATGACGGATGCATGAGAGTCCGGCCTTATTATTTTGCTTACACAGGACTGCGTAATAGACCGTGAGATAGGGCCTGTTTAGTGGAGTCATTTTTTTTTGTCTGGCATTTTGAGGGATGAATGTGGCTAGTTAGCTGATGAGAATATAGGTGGTTTTAGTGCTTGCCACCTGTTCGAAAATTTGCAGAAGAAAAAAATTGATTTACATGAGGAATTTTTTTTTAATGATCTAAAGTTTTTTGGCTTCTAAATAAAAGATTGACATTGATAAATAATTCACCCATAAAAAATACTAGATGCTTTTCAATAGCTGAAAAAGTGGGGATGAGTGTCAACTTTCAACTGAAAAGAAAAGAACCTTCCGCGTTTACTTTTTGTCTGGTAATCGAGAGAATGAAAGGTTTTGTTGTGTAAATATCGCTGAAAAATCGCCAGACGGTAATCCCAGCTCGAAGTCGATTTTTCCGGCGAAACATTCTGTTGACATTTCGAACAGGTGGCAAGCACTAAAACCACCTATATTCTCATCAGCTAACTAGCCACATTCATCCCTCAAAATGCCAGACAAAAAAAAATGACTCCACTAAACAGGCCCTATCTCACGGTCTATAATGAGGATTCGGCTTGGGTAAAGATCGTTAAGTAATTTGCATACTTTCAGTTGAGTCCCTTTCCTGTCTCCATAACCAACCAACATAAAAATTTGATTTTTTTCTCTCTCACTTAAACCAGGCATAACGGTTTATTATTTAACTTCAACGTCAAAATCATAGAAGGTTTAGTCAAAATGATAAAATGATTGGTTGAATAATCATTCTGTCAATTTGACGTTGAAGTTAAATAATATTTTGTTTGAATTTTTCCATCAATTTTGAAGGTTTCAGTGTGTTCATTATGCCTGATTTAAGTGAGAGAGAAAAAATTCAAATTCTTATGATGGTTGGTTATGGAGACAGGAAAAGGACTCAACTGGAAGTATGCAATTTATTTAACGATCTTTACCCAAACCGAAACCCCATTACGCAGTCATGTGTAAGCAAAGTAATAAGACGTTTCAACGATACCGGTAGCATAAAAAATTTGTCGCGCACTGGTAGACCGAAAGTGGCGACGGACGGTGATAAAGCACTAAATGTTTTATTAGATATTGCAGAAAATTCTAGGCAATCAACACGTCGGCTAGGATTGCAACATGGTATCAGCCACAAGTCAGTGTACAATTTACTACATGAACAAAAAAATCGTCCCTATAAAGTCCACCTTGTTCAGGAGCTCGACGAAGATGACTTCGACAGACGGTCAGAGTTTTGCGAAATTCTTATGGAGCGTTGTAACACTGACCCATTCTTTGCAAATAAAATTCTTTTTCTGACGAATCTACTTTTATGCTAAACGGTTCTGTAAATAGGCACAACTGTAGATTCTGGTCTACTACCGATCCTCACTGGATGGAGCAAGTACATACTCAGCGCCCTCAAAAACTAAACGTATGGGCAGGTATTATTGGCCGTAATGTAATAGGACCATTCTTCATAGAGGGAAATTTAACTTCGGATAAATACTTCCGATTATTGCGAGGCAATATTATTCCTAGTTTAAATTTGCTGTATCCAAACAGGGAGCATATTTGGTTTCAGTATCCAAACAGGGAGCATATTTGGCCAGCGAGATCACCGGACCTCACACCCCTGGATTTTTTCCTGTGGGGGCATTTAAAAACAAACGTCTACGAAAGTAGACCATTAGATCTTAACGACCTTAGAGATAGAATACTTGGTGAAAGTCGATCTATACCAGGTGAAATCTTCGGTAATGTTATCCAGGAGTTTAAGGACAGGTTAGGTTATTGCCTAGCTAATAATGGAGCTCATTTCGAATATGTGTTGTGCTTATTTTTAGTGTTTATAACAATAAATAGTTTGAATTAGTTTTTTTACTTGTTCCGTCACTTTGACAGATAAGATCCCTAAACCCCATATTAGTGAATTTGTCTTGTAAGGATCTATCGATATCCGTAAAAATTTACAGGGTGTGTCATTAAAGATAAAAAAGTTTGCATTTTTATTGACACCCTGAATTCTCACATAAGCGATTTCACAGTTGGATGATCCAGAGTTATTCGTTACAGAGGCATACCAATTTTAAGAAAAAAAATATTTAGCCATTTTCAAGATATCACCAATATTCCAGACTTTTTTTACACACTTTTTTTACATAAGCAAATGTACAGTTTATGCTTGACAAAAAATATATGAATAAGTAGGTACCTATTTTCAAAGTTGAAAAACTTAAAATTAATTGTTTCATTTATAATTTATTATGAGTTATTAAACTTTTTTTTTTTTTAAATATTGCTTTTGTGATTTTAATTCTTTTGTATACTGTTAGTTAAATTGCTTTAATTCTTTCGAACGTAGCATATAATATATTTTTTAATGTGTGTTTTTTTAAAATTGCCTTAGTTCTTTGAACGTAGCAGAAATAAATGTGTTGATTTGGAAAGGACTGACCTTTGTTGATGCTTGGTATGTATTACTTGGCTTTGTGACGACTTCTCACTCACTGCGCTGGAATATCTATGACTACGAAGGACCAATATGTTGGGGCGGTAGTCCTTGGGAAGCTCCTTGGAATGAATCCACCCGATAATTGTTTTAACAACGGTTTTATTTAAATTTCAAATTAGAGCAAGCATGCCGCCACACTCTATTGCACCAGGTCTGGAGAATGGAATTGAATAGAAGATTTCATTATGAATGACTTTGGCAGAAAGCATAGAGAAATATAATAGTAGTAAACTACGAGAGAAGTCATTCCCCTGTACTTAACTGGCACAATGTCGACGTTAGCGCCTCTGGTGGCTACGGACAGCAATAAAAGAGTGAACATTGTTTAAATGCAGGTTTCTTCTTTACCGACAGTGAAAAGGCGGCTTTTTGAATAATTAAATTATTAACTTTGATTTTATTTCAGATTTATCAAAAATAAAGTACTGTAAACGCTCAAAACAGTTAATTGCAAAGCAAAACATTTATTGAAAAAACTTGCTAAAATTTACCGAGCAACTGTTTAGAACGATAACAGAACTTATTTTTAAAAAATCCAAATTAGATGCAATGAGATTCCTTAAGGGGGTCAAGGAGGTAATTGAACAATACAAAAATTGAGATATCTTCAAACAAACTTATTTTTTTATTCCAATTTTATAAATATACAGTAGGTAACTAAAAATGTTTGTATTATGTATAAGCTTTGTGTTTACCTTTTTACTGCATCTCGCATCATCGCAAATTCGAAAACACACTATTATTGGAGCCGGTTTTGTCTAATTAATTAATATTTTTGATCACAGAATGTTCTCTCATTTCTCTAGTATAAATAATAGAAGAAATTTTAAGTTATGATGATGAGCATTCAGTTTTTGATTGATGGTCTTCGGATTCAATCATAGACGATTCAATAATTTGTCAAATTTTGACAATTTTGTATTTTGTATGTGTTAGAAAAAGATAGAACATTTTCAGGCAAGTTGCTGACAAAGACAAATTAAACCGAGTTGTCAGAAGCGATCGAAGTAATTAGTTCAATAATCTGCCACACCATGCGAAATACGCTACGGGTATGTGCACAAACACACTTCCAGATTTTTACATTAAACAAACGTCTCTCGTAGTTTACTACTATTATATTTCTCTATGGCAGAAAGTCGACAAACAAAGTCACATAACCTATAAATAGCATTGTCAGTGTTAATTTTTTTTTTTCAATTTTGGGCTTAAATTTAATAATTATGGCAGTTTTGGGAGAACGTGATATGTTTTATCGATAGGCGATGAAGCGATGTGTGTTTGGTGATTGTAAAAGTCATAGTCGAACGAGTTCCATTAAATTAACGACCCCATTTGCCTCCACTGGAGTTTAAGGTACCTAACACAGCATCTTGTCAAATCTACGCATTCGTAGGTATTCGGTGCATTCGCTATGGCTTCTTTGGTTGCAAAACGTTTGATAAAATTAACAGAAAGTGATGTGACAGGTGCTGTGTTACCTAAAACTCCAGTAGAAGCAAATGGGGCCGTTAATTTAATGGAACTCGTTCGACCATCACTTTTACGTCTATGCTTTTACAATCACCAAACACACATCGCTTCATCGCCTCTCGATAAAACATATCACGTTCTCCCAAAACTTCCATAATTATCAAATTTAAGCCCAAAATTGAAAAAAAATTAATAACATTGACAATGCTATTTATGGGTTATGTGACTTTGTTTGTCGACTTTCTGCCAAAGTCATTCATAATGAAATCTTCTATTGAATTGACTAATATAATGACATTCTGACAAATATATCTGACATGAAAAATTCTGTCGCTGGTTGCCGCATTAAAACCAGCAGGAAAACAGAATGTGGCGTTTGCCGAACACATTCACATATTTTACAAACAATAAGCATCCTGATGTGCAAATATCTTGAAATTGAATGTATAACGTAACAACCGCATTAAAGACGGCAAAACAACCCAAATTCTTCTTATAAGTGCATTTTAGACTTGTTCTCTAGTAAAAAAGTAAATTATCCGAAATTATTGTTAGATAGAATTATTTTCGCATTTTCTGGAATAACTTCATTTCCAAATTAAATGTTGACTTGAAATACGCGTTTAACGAACAAATTCAAGCTTATAACAATGGAAAAACCATTTCTAACAAATGTTTTGATCGAAATTGGAAATTATTTTTATCAACCTCATTTCCTGGCGTATTTTTCATTGAAAACCGCATTAAAGACGGCAAAACAACCCAAATTCTTCTTAAAAGTTAGAAAGCACTTTTAAGAAGAATTTGGGTTGTTTTGCCGTCTTTAATGCGGTTTTTCAATGAAAAATTTTCTCAAGTAAAAAAGTAAATTATCCGAAATTATTGTAAGATAGAATTTTCTTCGCATTTTCTGGAATAACTTCACTTCCAAATGAAAAGTATGCTTGAAATACGCGTTTAACGAACAAATTGAAGCGTATTACAATGAAAAAACCATTTTTAACGTATGTTTTGATCGAAATTGGAAATTATTTTCATCAAGTTCATTTTCTGGCGTATTTTTGAATGAAAACCGCATTTAAGACGGCAAAACAACCTAATGTCTTCTTAAAAGTGCTTTTTAGACTTGTTCTCTAGTAAAAAGTAAATTATCCAAAATTATTGTAAGATAGAATTATTTCCGCATTTTCTGGAATGACATCACTTCCTAATGAAAAGTATGCTCGAAATACGCGATTAACGAACAAATTCAAGCTTATAACAATGGAAAAACCATTCCTAACAAATGTTTTGATCGAAATTGGAAATTATTTTCATCAAGTTCATTTCCTGGCGTATTTTTGATTGAAAACCGCATTAAAGACGGCAAAACAACCCAAATTCTTCTTAAAAGTGCTTTTTAGACTTCTTGTTCTCTAGTAGAAAAGTAAATTATCCAAAATTATTGTAATATAGAATTATTTTCGCATTTTATGGAATAACTTCACTTCCAAATGAAAAGTTGGCTTGAAATACGCGTTTAACGAACAAATTCAAGCTTATAACAATGGAAATACCATTTCTAAACAAATGTTTTGATCGAAATTGGAAATTATTTTTATCAACCTCATTTCCTGGCGTATTTTTCATTGAAAACCGCATTAAAGACGGCAAAACAACCCAAATTCTTCTTAAAAGTGCTTTCTAGACTTTTTCTCAAGTAAAAAAGTAAATTATCCGAAATTATTGTAAGATAGAATTTTTCTTCGCATTTTCTGGAATAAATTCACTTCCAAAGGAAAAGTATGCTTGAAAATACGCGTTTAACGAACAAATTGAAGCGTATAAACAATGAAAAAAACCATTTTTAACTTATGTTTGGATCGAAATTGGAAATTATTTTCATCAAGTTCATTTCCTGGCATATTTTTGATTGAAAACCGCATTAAAGAC